>CM053772.1:154704606-154729855 GCA_028658325.1 Potorous gilbertii
AATATTACTTCTAGGACTGTATTCTAAGGAGATCATAAAAATGGGAAAAGGTCCCACATGTACAAAAATATTTATAGCCACTCTCTTTGTGGTGGCCAAGAACTGGAAATTGAGGGGATGCCCATGAATTGGGGAATGGCTGAACAAGTTGTGGTATATGAATGTAATGGAATACTATTGGGCTATAAGAAATGATAAACAGGAAGACTTCAGAGAGGCCTGGAAGGACTTATATGAACTGATGCTGAGTGAAAGGAGCAGAACCAGAAGAACATTATATACAGTAACAGCCACAGTGTGTGAGGACTGTTTCTGATAGACTTAGCCCTTCACAGAAATGCAAGGACCTAAAATATTCCCAAAGGACTCTTGAGGCAAAATGCCATCCACACCCAGAGAAGAACTATGGAATTAGAACACAGAATGAAGCAGAGTATTTTCTCTTGTATTATGTTTGGGTTTGGTTTTTCTCATGGCCTCTCCCATTCATTTTAATTCTTCTATGTAACATGACTAATGTGAAAATGTGGTTAATAAGAATGTTTGTATAGATGCCATATAATACTGCATGCCATCTCAGGGAGGGAGAGGGACAGGAGGGGGAGAAAATTTAAGACTTATGGAAGTGATTGTAGAGAACTGAAAACAAATAAATTAAAAATATTTTGTATATAATGGAGCTTTTAGGAAGCATAGTACAATGAAAAGAATTCTGGTCCCAACTTGGCTGTGAATTTGGTGTTTTTGTTAACAGGTGAGTTCTTTCACCTCTCTGGGTCTCAGTTTCTTCATCTGTAAAATGGGGAAATTGAACTAAGTTGGTCTCTAAGGTCCTCTGTAGTTCTATCACTCTATGAATGTGGATTAAAGACTATGAGCAAATGATGTGCCCAGCTGAACAGTTTGGAGAGACAAGGATTGGGACAGATTTAGGATGTCTCCAGGATGCTAGAACCCCAGATTCTGGTTGTTCAATCCTCGTTATCTTTTTTTGTCTCCAGACAGGGAGCATTGCTGTTACAGTAGTGATCTAAGGATAGAAGTAGCTCCAAAAGAAGGGAAGAAAGAAGCACGGGGAGATGAGCTGTGGCAGATTGTTGAGTTTATCTCTTTCCCCAAATGTAAATTTCTTCAGTTCTCCTCCCAACTCTAACATTGGTTGAATATTAGGTACTGCTCTTCTGGTAGGTCCAGTCAAAGTCTGTGAAAAAAAGAAAGTGCTGAAGAAATTCAGCACTGACAAGATTCCTGTTGTTCAAATACTCAAGAGTCTGTGCCTGGGGCAAAATGATGGTAACTAGATTCTCTGGAATAAGACCAGTAGAACTTCTGGGAACTATGGAACTGAATACTTCTCTGAAGTGGCTAGGGCCTGTTCTCAGTGGCATTATCAGGGGGTTTTAATCGGATAATCAGAGAAACGAACCCATTCTAATATAATAAACAGGCAATACGCCTTACCATAGTTGAAAAATGCGTGTCTCCAGGCAACCTTTAATAGAGTACTTTAATGAAAGCCAGTTTGGATACCATGACAAAGCTAGTGGAAGACATAGATACTGATGAAGAAATAGAGGTGACTAGTTTATATGGGCCATCCATTCAGTAAGTTGTAGTGTGATAGCCAGAGGGTTATTCAGAGAGGACAAGAGTCCTTTTTACTGAGTTAACTTCCATTGGCTTATAATATTACATTAGTAGTAAGTTAATAAAAGAGCCAAACTTTTTTACTTGATAATGTTTCCTTGATTTCCTTTTAACTTGTAAAGTTTTTCCCCTTAAGGGGAGAAAAATGCTGTACTCTTTGGTACCAATAATTTTCTTGACCCAAAAATACCAAATTTTTCAGGTCAAAAAAGGAGTTTATCAGTGTTTTGGACAAAATTTGGTCTAGTACTAAAGGGTAACAAGATGGACCTTAACTTCTAATCAGAGACTATCTTGCTTTAAAAAAAAAAATCAACCTTTTATTTTCCTTTTTTTTAAATTAAATCCTTGATTTTTCTCTCCCTACCTCCATTGAAAAAGAGGAAAAACAATCCTTATAACTTGCATAGTCAAGAAAGACAAAGC
Source organism: Potorous gilbertii (assembly GCA_028658325.1). NCBI lineage: Eukaryota > Metazoa > Chordata > Mammalia > Diprotodontia > Potoroidae > Potorous > Potorous gilbertii. The sequence goes on from CM053772.1 coordinate 154,706,680, forward strand.
CAAGTACTTTTCTCACCACAAAGAAGCCTTGACATTACTTACCAGATTTCTTAGACTAAATATTGCCTAAGTATTTGGGAATTTTTTTTTTTTTGGCAGGAAAACTCTAGGTGGGTGAATGATCCCTGGAGTAGAGTGTAAACAAACCAGCGCCCAGAGGGCGGAAGTGAGATCTGGGGAAAGGGAGAATTCAGTGGAAAGAGTAGACTCAGTCTCTCTGGCGTGAGAGAAGGAGGTAGAGGTGACCCTGTGAAGTTCCGCGCTTGGGAGATGGCATTTGGCTTCATCACCGCCTCCTCATTTGCCTGGGGGCCCAATTCGGCTTGGGAGTGCCTGCTTTGGAAAAGCCCTGGTGACAAGGCTCAGCTTTGGGTAGAATGTCTTGTTTCAAGCCTCCTTGGAAAGAATCATTCGGCTTGTCTCTTGACAGACACGCACGAGGAACCCCAGACAGGGGACTGGTTTCTAAGTGTCTCGCCTCTAGTGAGTGGCAGAATGGAATTCGAACCCAGGGCACGCCGCCTACCCCTCAGCCTGGCTTTGCCCCATCTGCCAGCCGGGTTTGGAGGGCAGTGGGGAGAACGGATGGAATAGGAGTCACCGGACTCCTTCTTCTGCAGTTTCCAGTCTGTCCCTCCTCTTGGCCCTTGGCCTAGAAGAGAGTGTGGAAGGAAGGGAATGCCCCACGGATGACCATGAGCTCGGACTCAGCGTCTGGGTGGGCGTGGAGAGTGATCCGGGGCCAAGCCGGAGAAAGGGCAGGCACTTTGCTGCGTCTGCCCTCCCCGCACCGCCCGCCTGAGCTGGCTGCAGTTTGGGTGCCCAGCTGCGCGAGGAGGACAGGGACCTCTGTCCGGTCTGTTCCGTCTTTCCTTCCTCCAGGCCCTGCCCAGGGTGCCTGCCCTCCCGAGACTCTCTCACGCCCCAGACTGGTAGGAGCAATTCAGAAGGGGTGGGGCAACGGCAGACACCCTTGGTTCCTGCAGCTCCGGACGCACCCCGCGGCCGGCATCCCGCAGCTGGCATCCCGCACCCTGAAGCCGGCATCCCGCACCCCGCAGCCAGCACCCCGCACCCCGCAGCCGGCATCCCGCAGCTGGCATCCAGCACCCCGCAGCCGGCATCCCTCACCCCGCAGCCGCTGTCCATCCAGCCGGGAGCTAGTGCGAGCGCTCCCGCGGTAGCCCAGCGTGCTGAACGGAGAGCACCTGGATCTGTCTAATCCAGACCTAGGGAGCGTCCTGGGGTCCTAGGTACGTCTACACCGGGGTGCCTGGGCAAGTGCAGGGATCAGGGGGGCCGGGTCTGTGGCTGGCGCTGGGGAAAGTGAAGGCTTCCTTCCCTCAGCTAGATCTGCTACTGGGACTGTTCAGTTTCGTTTTGGTGTCTGCTAAAAAAATCTCTCAATCACTTGGACCATGAAAGCTGAGCCTCTGCTCAGATAATGGGAAACAAACTAATCTGGCACCCAGAGCCTGTTATCTTTTTTTGGGGGGGTATGGGAGTTCGGTGGTACCCAGCTCTCCAGTCCTCAGGACTGGAGTCAAACCTTGGTTACTGCCACAGCAAGTAAAAGTGGAGGATCATAGATTGGAAGCTGAAAGGAGTCTAGGCCGGCACCTTTATCTATTTATCTTTAAGTTGTCTAACTTCAGACCTAGAACGATTCAAGTGACAGGAGTCAAACTTCTCTGACTCCAAATCAAGTGCTCTGTTCGCCCTAGGATCAAAGTTTAGCGGCTAACAGCCTCATTTTGCGGATGGAGACACCAAAGACCCAGCAACTTTAACTTGGTCAATACTACAAAGTATTCACACAATAGGAGACTTTTCTCCAGTTAGGAAGGACTTTTAAAACCTGCTTGCATTTTGGGGTGGAGGTGGGAGACTGAAAAGAAAATCATCTTAAGTGTGACCATCCTGGTTTAATATAAAAAAGAAACATCACAAAACTGAGGAATCAGGAGTCCTGAGATCTAGTTCATTCTTGAGTAGCTGTGTGATCTGCTTATCAGGAAGACTTAATTTTAAATCCTTTCTCAGACCTTTGAGAGCTGGGCAAGTCACTTCTTTTCCATATCTATAAAATGGGGATTACTATAGCACCGAACTCAAAGGATTGTTGAGCAGATCAAATGAGATAATATATTAAATACTTTGAAAAGCTAGCTATTATTATATACTAGCCATTATTATGCCTCAGTTACCTGGTCCATTGAAGGGAAGGGCTATTGGATCTAAAGTTAGAAGACTTTGAACTTCTCAAGAGCAAAGATTGACCTTTGTGTACCCAGCAAATAGCACAATGCCTGGAGCATAATAGGTGCTCGAGAAATGTTTATTGAATGACTAACCAGCTCTGCCATTTCTTAACTGAGTGATCTTAGATAAAGCAATCAATTATCCAATCAACAAATATTTTTGAGATATTTACTATGGCATTGTGGTAATACGAGTATAAGTATGAACAGAAGTCAAGGAGACAACATATATATATATATATATATATATATATATATATATATATATATATATATATGCATATCTATACAACACTCATGTAAGTATACATATCATTATACAAAATGAATATGAGGTAATTTGTGGGGATGATAAAAGCAACTAATGGGGGAGCAAAGAAAGGGGTAGGTCACTAAAAAAGGTTTCCCATAGAAAGTAGTACTTGATCTGGGTGTTCAAGGAAGCCAAGATTCCAGACACATTAAGTCTCCAGGTCTCAGTTTTCTCATCTGTAAAATGACAGGCTTAGACTAGATGATCTCTAAGATCAACTCCATAGCTCCCTTTGTAAAATTCTGCGAAATAAGGGGATTGGATGAGGAGGTTTTTGAACCTAACATTCTGTAACTTATTCTAAAGATGAGCTCTGGACTGTTCCTGGTTAACTAGTGCAATAGAGAAGACTCAGTCAACCTTGATTTGCTTTTCTAGGTCAGAGGCATATGACGAAATAGGGAAAATTTCCTTCCTGGTTTTTTTTTTTATCTCCCTTTCTCCTACTACTAATATTCCCTTCTTTCTTCACCTTTGTGCTCAACCAAAGATGCCCATACTTTCTTTCACTTCTCCCTACTGGTTCTGGGCTGTCATATTGAAAGGATTTGTCCAGTATGTCCAGGACCAGATGAAATTTGGTGTATTATGCATTTTCTGAAGTTCCCCTTTTAGACTTCCTCTTCTCAAAACAAGAACTTGTGTATTGGTGTATGAGATGGAAGCTAGAGATGTTAAATGTCTTTGTTGGAAACTGGAGGCTGAATAAACTGATGTTTCCTGACTCATACTCCTCTTGTTCAGTTCATTTTCTGGAGGTATACAATGACATTCAATTCCAATCCGGTATACATAGATAATTATAATGATGATAGTGGTGATGGTTTACGACTGCTTTTACTCTGTGCCTTGTAAGCGCATAGTTATTTGCACGTCTCCATTAGAAGGTGAGCTCTTTGAGGGGACTATCTTTTGCTTTCTTTTTATCCCTGGTGCTTAGTACAATGCCTAGCACATGACTGACCTCTTGACCTATATATAATTATATATTATATATATATATATATATAAAATATACAATTATACATAATTGATCTATATATAAATTATCTTATTAGATCCTCATAGCAATTCTGAGACGGTCATTCATGTCCATTTAGCAGACTGGGAAGTTAAGTCCTTTGAGATGCTGGGTGATTTGCTCAAGGTCATGCAGCTGTTGGTAGGTTAGAGTTGGAAATTGCATTTAGGTCTTCTGTATTAATCTTGAGTATTCCTTGTGGCTGTTGTTTTGCCTTTTACAAAGTATTAAAACGTTTTACTGGAACTGTTAATTTTAACCATCAGTTTCACTTCCCAATAATTTCAGCATCTCTCTTGAACTTTCCTTTTAACAAGGAAGTGTTCTGGAGTTCGTTCTATTTCATCCTGGCACTTTCATATTTCTTAAGAGAAATTGAAAAAATGAATGCAAAAGAGCATACACTGTAGTTGCTTGGGATATGACATTTATACCTTTTCTCTGCTATGTGCAGTAGAATGAGTGTTGGATTTGAGTCCCAGGACCTGAGTTTGAGTCCTTCCTCTGCCCCAAGGCATTACTTTCGGTAAAATTACCTCTCTATTTGAATCTCAGCTTCTTCTTCTGTGAAATGAGTACTTGGGAGCAAATGAGCTTTGAATTCTCTTTCAGCTCTAAATATGTGATCCTATGATAATGAGAAAGTGCTGTATAAAACTTCAGTCCTTGGCATATGCAGTGGGAAAGTACCCTGGGTTGAAAGTCAGAGGACTTTGCTTTAATTCTTGACTCTGCTACTTGTTACTGGTGTGACAAGATAGTTTACATTTCTGAACTTCATTTTCCTCCTCTGTAGAATGGACTACAGTAGTGGAGTCAAACTCAAACAGAAATGGGGACCACGATTCCATACATAAGGATCCCTTAGGCAGCTTATTGACTTAGAGAAGCACATATTAACATTATCTTTGTTTTATTGTATTTTCATTTGTTTTAGTAAATATTTCTCAATTACATTTTAACCTAGTTCAGGCTACACTTGGGAGTGTTGTGGCATCCACTGACGTTGTCCGACACCCTTGGACTATAGCTCAAAGATTCCTTCTAGCTCTAAATCTATGATCCTATATAAATATGAGTAATTATGATTAGAATAAAAAAAATATCCCTGAACAAAGTTACTAAAGTAACACAGTTTCATTTTGGACATTGCTTGTGTTTTTTTTCCCAGATTATAGTTTTATTTCATTTATTTTGAAAGTAGAAACCTTCCTTTGATTCCAGTTCTTGAAGATGGTTTGTTTTACATGGCAGCCATGGGCATGAGCTTACTATAGGGATCTTCTACAAAAGACAAGTCCTCTTATTTACCCTGCCCTTGTGGTTTTACATTTGGGTTTTTTTTGTATTTATTTATTTATTTCTAGATTTCAATATTCATTTCCACAATATTTTGAGTTCCAATTTTTCTCCCCATTTTCCCTTCCTCCCACCGCATAATACCTTGCATTCTGATTACCCCTTCTCTCAATATGCCCTCCCTTCTATCACACCCCAACCTTCCCTTCTTCCCATCTTCTTTCTTTTCTTGTAGGGCAAGATAAATTTCTATACTCCATTACCTGTGTTTCTTATTTCCCAGTTATATGCAATAATAATTCTCAACATTCATTTCTAATACTTTGAATTCCAATTTCTCTCTCTCTCTCTGTCTCTCTCTCTCTCTCTCTCTCTCTCCCTACCCATCCCCACTGAGAAGGCAAGCAATTCAATACAGGCTATATATGTGTTGTTTTGCAAAAGACTTCCATAATAATCATGTTGTGTAATACTAACTATATTGTCCTCTATCCTACCCTGTCCCCCACTGCTTCTTTTAAAATTTTCTCATCTGACCTTGTCCCTTCCCAAAAGTGTTTATTTCTAGTTGCTCCCTTCTCCCATTTGCCTCATTTCTATCATCTCCCTCACCCCACTTATCCCCTCCTCCCCTGCTTTCTGGTAGTGTAAGATAGATTTTCATACCAAATTTAGTGAGCATGTTATTCCCTCCTTAAGTCATATGTGAAGAGAGTAAGCTTCACTTCTCCTCTCTCACCTTCTCCCTTTTCTCCTCCATGGAACAAGATTATTCTTATCTCTTTTATGGGTTATAACCTGCCCCATTCCATTTCTCCCTTTCTCCTGCCGGTGTTTTCCTCCCTTGCCCCTTAATTTTTATTTTTTTTTTTTGTGGATATCATCTCTTCTGATTCAACTCAACCTGTACTCTCTGTCTATGTGTGTGTGTGTGTGTGTGTGTGTGTGTGTATGTGTGTGTAATCCTTTCACCTACCCAAATACTGAGAAAAGTCTCAAGAGTTACAAATATTACCTTTCCATGTAGGAATGTAAACAGTTCAGCTTTAGAAAGTCTTTTATGATTTCTTTTTCCTGTTTACCTTTTCATGCTTCTCTTCATTCTTGTGTTTGAAAGTCAAATTTTCTATTCAGTCCTGGTCTTTTTACCATGAATGTTTGAAACTTCTCTATATCATTGAATGGCCATTTATTCCCTTGAAGTATTATACTCAGTTTTGCTGGGTAGGTGATTCTTGGTTTTAATCCCAGTTCCTTTGACTTTGGATTATCCTATTCCAAGCCTGTCAATCCCTTAATGTAGAAGCTGCCAGATCCTGTGTTATCCTGATTGTATTTCCACAATACTCAATTTATTTCTTTCTAGCTGCTTGAGATATTTCCTCCTTGACCTGGGAACTCTGAAATTTGGCCACAATATTCCTAAGAGTTTCTCTTTTCAGGTCTCTTTCAGGAGGTGATTGGTGGATTCTTTCAATATTTGTTTTGCCCTCTTGTTCTAGAATATCAGGGCAATTTCCCTTGATAATTTCATGGAAGCTAATGTCTAGGCTCTTTTCTTCATCATGGCTTTCAGGTGGTCCCATCATTTTTAAAATGTCTCTCCTGGATCTATTTTCCAGGTCAGTTGTTTTTCCAGTGAGATGTTTCACATTGTCTTCTATTTTTTCAAACTTTTGGTTTTGTTTTCTAACCTGTTGGTTTATCTCAGAGTCATTAGCTTCTCTGAACTCAATTTTCTCTTTTAAAGAACTATTTTCTTTAGTGAGCTTTTGAATCTTTTCCATTTGGTTAATTCTGTTTTTAAAGTTTCCTTCTCCTCATTGGCCTTTTGGACCTCTTTTTCCAATTGAGTTAGCCTCTTTTTAAAGGTGTTATTTTCCTCAGCATTTTTTTGGTTCTCCTTTAGAGACCACTGACACACTTTTCAAGCTCTTCTATGGCCTGAACCCATTTCGTATTCATTTTGGAGGTACTGGAGGCAGAAGCCATAACTTCCTCTGACAGTATGCATTGTTCTTCCTTATCTGAAAGGGTTGAAAGAGACACCTGTTCACCAAGAAAGTAACCTTCTATGGTATTATTTTTTTCCCTTTTTTGGGCATTTTCCTAGCCAGTTACTTGACTTCTGAATCCTTTGTCAAGAGGAGGGTCCTAGTGCTCCTCCTCCCCCCCAGGACTGTGCTCAGGGCTGAGGTTCAGATCCCCTGTTCAATTCTCCCAGAGACGTTAAGCTGAGCCACTAGGACAATGGACCCAGGCTGCTTCCACAGCCACCATAGCCACCTGCTGCTCGCTGCTGCTGCCTCTGCCACCACCTGGGGCCAGTACAGGGGGGATCCCTGCTCCCCTCTCGTCCAGCTGGGAAAGCTCTCCCACACTGACTTTTGAAGCTTTCTTTGTTACTTGTGGGTTGAGGGATCTGGGACCCTCCCTGCTGGGAATTCTGCCCCGGAGGCATTTTCAGGTCCTATTCCTCCCTGTGGCACATGGCCAGGGCTGGGCTTCACTCCACTCAGCATCCCATGGGATAGACCTTTCCTGTCAGCATTCCAGATTATCTTTTGCTAGAAATCTCTTTCACTCTGTAGTTCTGTGGCTTCTGCTGCTCTCGAATTTGTTGAGAGTCACTTTTTACAGATATTTTGTGGATTGTGGGGGAAGTGCTAGAGTATATGCGTCTTTCTGCTCTGCCATCTTGGCTCTGCCCTCACCCATTAAATTAAATTTTAGACAGTAATTTGGAGTGCTGATTTGTTAGGTTACTTGTCCTGAGTTATGTAGCCAGAAGGTGAATCCTTGGTCCTGTCTGATGGTCAAGGCAGGAGTCAAGGTAGCTCTGAAATTGAGACAGATTAACTCTTTCTCAAGGCTGACTCCAAGTATAGTGCTTCTCCTCCTGATTCATTCATTCATTTATTCAACAAATGCTAATGGAGTCTTTTTATATGTCCCCACTTGGCATGGGTTTTGGTTTGTTTGTGTTGTAGCAGAAATACCAATAGATCTCCTTGAAAGCAGGGATTAATTTTGTTTTTGTTTGTTTGTTTGGCACACGATGGGCACCTGATCAAAACAAGCAAACTTAGTAAAGCTAGGATTAACTGACATTAGGAAGACCTGAGTTCAAATCCTACCTCCTCCACTTACAAGCAGTATTGTCAGAGAACCATAATGTTGAGGTCTGGGGTGCTTCCAAATACCCCCAAATACCTGGGTCCTGCTTGAATGAATTTGACCCAAGCCTTCTTTAATCAAAGTAAAACAAAGTTTATTAAAGATCTGCCATATTGGGTTGACTCTTAAGAAGCCTCACCATTTGTAACACTTGTATTATCAAGCAGGCTAGATTGAATCTCAGCTAGGCAAAATCAGAGTTGGATTGAATCTGAGTTAGAATCTGAGCGCCTTTATGAAGATGAGATGGAGCTTACATACAGAAAGACTGTGGGAGGGTTCTGGGGGTGACGGGAGGAGGGCTGTAGGGAGGGGCTTGAGGAGGAATCCAAGGAGGAACTTGATAGGATTGGGGTGACTGATCAAGGGTGGGAAAAACAGCTGGAGGCAATAGGGAAGGTACCAGACAATGGAGGACTGGGGTGGGAAGCAGGTGGGGCAGGTGTTACTAGAGGTAACAGGTAACAGAGGGCCAGGCTGGGTTAAAGGTAGCAAATTTGGGTAGGAAAAGCCAAGTTAAGATTTGAGGAGAGTTCAAGGAAGTTGCCAGAGTCCTACCCTGTCATTATGACTTTGGGGTGGCTGAGGATTGTAATAGTTGTAGCATGTGCCTCACTGGATGGTTTATGATTTCCTCTCCTCTCACTCCCCCTTCCCCTAAAGAAATAATGTATGTGAAGCATCATGTAAAGGTCAGCTATTTAAGTTGTGCTTTCAGATCAGCGAATGATGATAGAGCATCTTGTGCTTTGGGGGTGTTTTTCTATAGCTTTGGAGATGTTTTTCTAAAGCAGGCTGTATTTTCTTGAGTAAGTAATGGAGTTAATTCTCTATGATGCTGAGAAGTAGAGTCATGGAACAGACACAGTCCTAGGCTGGGAGCTAGGAAGATCCTGAGCTCGGATCCCTATTAAGGCTATGACCTTGGGGAAGTCACTCTAGGAAAGTGGGAAGAACAAGCATTTATTATGCTCCTACAGAGTGCCAAGCACTATGCTAAGCTTACTGGATCCTTAGAATAACCCTGGAGGGTAGGTGCTACAATCATCCCATTTTACATTTGAGGAAACTGAGGCAAGCAGAGGCTAAGTCATTTGCCCAGTGCCATGCAGCTACTGTGTGGGAGGCCCCAATTTGAACTTAGTTTTTGCTGACTCCAGTCCCAGTGCAGTCACTCCTGAACAACTTAACATCTGTCTGCCTCACCTTGTCCCTCCCTCTGTCCTTTACAGCCTACTTCCAAACTTGGCAGATGTACCCCTTTGGTTAAAAACCAAACTATCCATGATAAAGGTTCATTGTTGTGGAGTGGTCTCCATGACTCCACTTTGGGGTTTTCTTGGCAAAGATGCTGGAGTAGTTTGCCATTTCCTTCTCCAGCTCATTTGACAGATGAGGAAACTGAGGCAAATGGGATTGAATGACTTGCCCAAGGTCACACAGTTAGTCAGTGCCTGAAGCCTCTTGATGAGTCCTCCTGACTCTAGGCCCACCATTTTATCCACCGTGCCTCCTTGCTGCTGTTATAATAAAGGTTCACAACTTTGTCAAGCTGCACTTGTATACTGAAATGTTTTTTGTGGTTGCTGTTGACCAAAAAAAAAGATTTACAAAGACCTCTAGAGTTGGTAATAATTCATCTGTTGATTTTCACAGCACTTTCATTCATTCACTCAACAATTAAGAAATCTTAAGCACTTGCTACGTGTCAGGTACTAGGGATAGGAGAACCAACATGGGACACATTCCCCCTGACCAAACCAATTTTCCTGGAACATAGATCTGATCTCATCACTCCCCTGCTTCATTGGCTCCTATCATCTCCAGGATCAGATACAAAGTTTTCTTTTTGACATCCAAAGCCCTTTAGGCGCCTCCTACCCTTCCAGTCTTCTTACACTGTACTCTCCTTGTACTATTCCACCTAGTGACATTAGACTCCCCATCTCTCAACTCCAGGCATCTTCCCTAGCCTAGAATGTTCTCTTTTCATCTCTACCTCTTGACTTTTCTAACTTCCTTTGAGTCCCAGCTAAAATCCCATTTTCTTCGGGAAGTCTTTCCCAACCACCCGTAATTCTAGTACCTTCCTTCTCTTAATTATTTCTTATTTATCCTGTGGTGGTGGCTGATGGAGCACCTCTGTTTTTTGGTGCTAATTATTAGGTCAAAATTAGCACAGGCAGCAGAGAATTGATCCATACTTTGTTGCATCTCAGCTTCAGAGGCTGCATTGAGTGCACCATCATCTGCAAACAGAAAATCATGCACCAACACTCTCTTCACTGGTCTTGACTTGTAACCTTTTCAAATTGAAGAACTTATCATCAGTATGGCAGTTGACCTTGATGCCATGTTCACTCTCATTGAAAGCATTTGTCAACATGGCTGAAAACATCATGCTTAAAAGCATGGGAGCAAGCACACAGTCCTGTTTCACTCCATTGGTGACTATCCAGAACCTGGGTAAACATGCCATCATGAAATTGACATACAATATTGATGAACTTCTCCTTGCAACCAAATTTTGACATAATTTTCCATAAGCCCTCACAACTAACAGTGTCAAAGGTGTGTGTTTGTATATATTTTTTGCCTGTGTCCCTGATTAGATGGAGAGCCCCCTGTGGGCAGGCACTATCTTTTGCTTCTATTTCCTGACTGCTTAGCACATACTATCAATAGGCTTTTCCACTGTTTACTGTTTGTTGACCATCCTCTTTGTCTTGATACTTCTCTCTAGGTTTTCACAACACTGCCCTCCTGGTTTTTTACTACCCATCTGACCACTCCTTCGAAGTTTCCTTTGCTGGATCTTCATCTAGGTTATGCCCTCAAACCATAGGTATCCTACTGGGTTCTCTTCTAGGCCTCTTCTCTTTCTCCTATTATAATACTTCCTTTAGTGATCTCATCTATTCTCATAGATTTCATTACCATCTCTAATGCTAGTGATTCTCAAAGCTTTCTATACTGCCCTAAACTCTCTATTGATCTCTAATCTTCTATCTATAACTGTCTTTCAGACATCTCAGACTTGATGTCATGTAAATATCTTGAAGTCAGCATGTTCAGAACTGAACTCATTTTATTGAGTATGAAAATCTTCTCTGGCTTCCCTCCTCCTTCAGTTTCCCTGTTACTGTCAAAAGCAACACCATCCCCTAAGTCTCTCATGTTTTCAACCTCAACTCCTCACTGTCTCACCTCTCATGTCATTGGCCCCATCCAGTGCCTCCATTCAATTTTTTGCCAAAGCCTTTCAATTGCACTTTTGCAAAAATCTTTCAAATATTCTTCCTTCTCTCCTTTGACACTGCCACAACTCTGGTGCAGACCCTCATCACCAGTAGCCTGCTGATGGGTTGTACCTACCTCAAGTATCTCCCCACTCCAAACTGTCCTCCATTTAGCAGCCAAAATAATTTTCTTAAAGCCCAAGATGACCATATAACTTTTCTATTCAATAAACTCCACTGGCCCCCTATCACTTCTAGGATGAAATAAAAAGAATCCTCTATGTTTTATTCAGTTACCTAATGGGGAGCTACTGAAGTTTTTTTGAGTAAAAGATTGGCTCAGAAAAGTGAATAAAGAATTTTACTTGAGTAGCAGTGTGAAGAATTGATTGTAGATGTGATAGATTGGAGGCAGGAAAATCCATTAGAAATCTTTTAAAATAGTCTAGGTTAGATCATTCTGTTTATGTGAATATCATAATATTATCAAATACCTTGTTGAAATACAGTTATACTATGTCTATGGTATTCCATTGGCAGATCAATCAGTCCGGTAAACTAGCATGTAGTTTTATGAACAAAGTGCTTACATATCACTTCTATAAGAAAGCAGGAGTGCCAACTTAAGATGTAATAACTGTTTATTTTAACAGTTTGAAAATGTAATGAAGGTGCTGGTAATCATTGTCCTTTATTCATATAAAAGTAGAAAAATTTGTTCATAAAACATATTACTGCATATCTGACAGGTATCAGGATCTGATCTGTTGCACTCTCCCTTCCCCCAACTCAGGGAGAGAAATGTTAATGGAAATGAAGACTCTCAGAGTTGGAAGCTATACTTGAACACGTACCTCCTCTCAAAAACATTCAAGTTCATTCACCTTTCACTTGAACATTTTTAGAGAGGTGGAACCTGTTCCTTCCACATTCCACATTTGAGAGCTCTAACTGTGGAGTTTTGCCTCATGATGTATTGAATGGAAAGCACACCAGTGCATCCTGGGTCATCTCCAGTTGTCCTGATGAATATGTGGTCACTGGATTCAGATGGCTCTGGAGGAGAAGTGAGGCTGGTGACCTGCACAGTCCTCCACTCAAAACAAAGTCAAGTGCAAGTCAAGTCATCATTTCTCTGATGGCATAGTCTTCTTCCACAATGAACACAAAAGTATATATTTTTTGCTTGTTTCCATGATTATATGGAGAGCTCCCTGAGGGCAGGCACTATCTTTTGCTGATATTTCCTGACTGCTTAGCACATAGTAGGTGCTTAATAAATGCTTATTGACTGACTGTGATAAAAACAAATAAACAATATTCTATTTGGAGGTGAGATATCCCTGACACATGGATAAATGAATATAATCTAATATTGAGGGATGGAAGATACCTCTAACAGACACTGTTAGGTAGTGTCAACTTTCAGAGCTTGGTCTAAGAAAGACAAGCAGGGTGAGGTCACATCAGTGTTCATTTCTCTCCAAGCAGGCAGCATGCATGCATCCATGCATGGGAGCCAGTCTGGAACTGACCTCACTTTGGGTTTAGAATGCATAGTTTATATACCCTTCGGCTGATATCACTTCATCATCATTTCATCCCTGGACAGAGGAAATAATTCTTTTATCAGATCACCCCTGGATTTGGGCTATCTAGATAAAAGAATCTATCTCCACCCAAGCCTGAGCAGAACACAGTGGACTTCCCTACTTAGATTAAATCCATGGCAAGTTTAGTTGGGGACTCACCAGGATAAAGAGAATCAATGCAATCTCATTATTAGTAACATCCTTCTGAAGAAAAACTGTATTTTAAAGTTAGGACTTTGAAAGAAGGGGGTTGGGGAAAATCCTGAATCTCCAAGATATTGGTTATTAATCATCGTTTTTTACATCCCTCATCTGATTTTAATGGAAAGCTTAACCTCTTCACTATTTCACTTACTGATATGTCCAACCATTTCAGGTTTTGGTAATGATGTGGGGGAGAGGGAGAAGAGAGAAATTGATGGACATATTGACAAAACCAAAGTGGGTAGTCCCCTTTGGTAAAGAGACCTAACAGATAAATATCCAAAGGGAAAAAGGAAACAGTGAAGAAAATTGTCCATTTAAGTTGAGAAGTCTCATTTTACACAGGTGTCTGGTTCTCAGGATACTAGATGATGAAGTGCTCTGGTGTGAGTGTGGTCTAAGCAGTTTCCAGTTAACGGTCTTCTTCGACTTAGGTCACTTGTAGAGATCCCCTTTCTTTGTTAAAAATCTCCTACAAAAATGATCTTAACACAATTTAAAATTACTCTGCCAACAACCAGGTCCAATAAGGTAAGTAAATTATTTACAATAAAGCACTTCCAACTTCTAGCCACGTTCAAATAAATAACTCCTAATTAAGGCGAATATTTCTTTTATGGCATTTACAAGATGGATCACAAGCCATTCTTCTAAGATAACTAATCATAACAGAACTAAGACAGTTATGCTGTTCACTAAATAATAGACTCATATCCTGGTTTCACAGGTCTTTGACCTAATTATCCCTACACCATTGTGAGGAATTAAAAGACCCCAACTTGTACAGGAATACTGGTAACAGATGTCAAGGGTAAATATGTAAGTTAGTTGTTGGGAATATAGAAAGGACTAAAATTCTAGGTCAAATAGCTCAAATATTATACTTGCATCTTATTATAGTAACTGAGATATGCTCTAGTATTAGCTTATAAGATAAGTATTTAATCTTGTGTTCATACCAATCATCTGACATGATTATAGGAATTTACCATACAAGAATAGGGACATAACTATGCACTAAGAGAACAATGCTTCCCTAACTTTGTCAGCTCCAGGCCGTAATGGCAAACAAAATAAGATCTTTTGCTGTTTTTGTTTTAGTATAATCAAGAAGTATAATTCCTCTATTTGAATGTGACTGAGGAGAATCTTTCCCCCACATGGTCAGGCCTGGGAAGATTTGTAAGAAGGTTCACACCTTTTGTTAATGAGGTTCTGTTTCTCGAGGGATGTGATGCCCTCTGGCTCTAAAAAGTGTATAAAGACTCTGAGGGTGAGGTTTTACTTTGGGGCTTAGTTTTTGTAATAAGGTTTGAGTTCCAGATGAGGACTCTGGGAAACCACTAAGGAACCCCCGCCCCTCCCCCCCAGGCATTGAGCACCCAGATGTCATGCTTCCCTCTCTGGTAGAGGAAGCCATGTCTGTTGATTACTTTGGGGTTCAGGATATTGACTCCCCTGAATGAGGTGAATGATATGTGTGCTTGGTTAAAGGATTGATACATGTGCTTGATTAAGGTGATTGTTAACCCTTCAAAAGTTACTTTTCCTTTTATGAATGCAGATCTAAGAACCTGTAATAGTAGGTATGTTGTGTATATATTGTGTATGTTGGGGTGCTTACTGATACACAGACAAAAGTTATATAGATGGTCAAATGCATTGAGAGAGGCTTAAAGACAGCTGCTTGGGATATTTTCCACTCCATGTGTCAGAAGACTCATTCAAATAGTCATTCTCCCAGCCTTTCCCATGAGAACATCCTCTGCAGTTCATAGATGTAAAACCTTATAGGATTGCTGGCATTATGGATCACTGGCTCAATAGCATTCCTTGATGATCGTATCTGGAGTCAGACTCGGAATAATGTCAGTTAACCATTCCATAAGGTCTTGAATAGCACATTCCAGTAATCGGAGTTTCTGTTGGGTTTAGCTCTTTCGGATCACATATCAGACTATGATCCCACATTGACAAGAGGAAGAGATTCATCACAGAAAAATACTACTGTTCTCAGACTCCCTTTAAATAATGGGAACAATCTTTAAGATGAGTCATAAGTAGTTTGCATACATTTTCTGCACATATTCTAATTCCAGATTGAAGAAACATTAGTCAAATTAGATTTCCCATTATGATAACACAAGATAGCCCTAGCCTGTAAATTGCTACTCTTCACTAACATAACTGTCTATACTGAAATCCTATTCCTTAAAACAAAAACAGAAGATCCTGACTTTAACCTCACAACTTAATAGATTTATGTCTCTGTTTCTCTTGTTTATCTTTCTCTAATTAGACGCAATATGAAAAAATGAGATACTTAAGGAATTGAATCTTTAAATAAGTCCAAATACTAATTTTAACTTTTGTTTAGATCATGGAATCAATTCAGATTAAAACAGCAAGGTCTTTCCCACTTAAAGCTTATTACAGTAATTTAGATGCTTTAGAATTAATCACTAGACTTAGATCTCTGATGTTGCTTCTAATGACCTGCTTCTGTTGAAGGGTCTAATGACCCAACTTTGTTTCTCTGAAAACATCCATTTGAGGCTGGAACAAGGACACAACCAACTTGAAACTTGGAAATTCACAGTAGGTTTGGATACAATTGTGATCAATACCAAATTGTGAAGAAAATAAATGATCTTGCAAATAAAAATTTAATAGGTCTTCTAAAAAATCATACAAAAGATTTTTTATAAAACATTTCTCTGTAAAAGTATTTCCATTTTAAAAAAATAGCTTAAAATTTAAAGGACTTTTAAATAAAAATTTATTTAAGTAAAAATGGTAAAGGGAATCATCAATAAATTATCATTAAGTAAATTAGTTGGAACCCTCTAAAATTGGAACTGATCAAAGTTAAGTTGGTGTAAAATGTCTTTTAAGTAACATAAATAAATCCCCAAAGTACTGTAAAACCCTAAATTCCTACTTACCCTAATATTCCTAATTATCTAAATTCTCTAGCTAAAGAGGTGTTTGTTATGGGGAGGAAATTCAGTTTTTATAAGCCAAGAAAAACATACCCAATTAAATTAACCTTATCACAATATCAAAGTTTACCAGACTTTTACAAATTTATTCAGTATTATTTTCTTCCCTTTGTCTTTAAAAATATGTCACTAGAAGTTAAGAAAGCAATTACATTCTGGAATCTCACATGGATAACAAATGAGATAGCTCACAGACCTTCAAATTAACACATATATAAATATATCTTTAGATGAAGCAGACTAGAAAATCACACCCTTATTTTGTGCAAGGATTCCCATTTACTCGGTAAGAATTCCACAACACAGAAAACTCAGTGTAGGGTTGCTAACAATTTATTACTAGATAGTTCCAAAAATCCTTGTAGTTTTACAAAGGAGATTTTACAAGGTCTTTTCTTTGCATATTTACCTATTTCCTTTTACTTGAAACTGATAGAATGACCCCACAGCTTTCCTGACCTATTAATTTTTTCTGACAGTACAATTCTTAATCTAACAACATCTAGATTATAAGAAGAATTGCTTTTCTAACAACATAGATGATACAATTGTCTACCAAATTATACAATATAAGAAAATTTAGAAATTATAACAATACCATAAACCATATCATGTATTTAAAACTTGAAAGAAAACCAATTAATTAATAATCAGGTGACTTTATTTAGTTGAATGCACTTCCAAATTACCTTATGCAGAGAATCACTTATCTCATCACCATTGGCATTGTATACTGATCACATCTAAAAACCCATAAAGTTATCAAGTATGAAGCAATTATATCTAATTAATAAAAATAGTTAACATTTAGATAACTTTTGTCCTATGCCAAGCACTGTGCCTAATACTTTACAGCCATAGTATCCTCACAACAACCCTGCACCTTTGCCACCAGAGCCAGTGCAGAGAGAAAAACTCAGACTGCACCAAACAGGCAGGAGTCCAACGATAGAAACAGGGGACTGAGAAGGGATTTATCACTTACCTCCCCCCATCAGGGCTAGAGTTTTCAGGAGAATAAGTCCTGAATGCGTAATTCTAGCACTGTCGGGACAATGGTCCAGTCTCTACTCTCTTGTCTTAATCTGAGTCATGGCACCAAAATGTCAGCCTTCAGAGTTGAAGGAAAACGAAAAGGAAGAGGCCACATCAGTGTTCATTTCTCTCCAAGTGGGCAGCATGCATCTATCCATGCAAGGGATATTGTCTGGAATGGAGCTCATTTTGGATTCAGTGTGTACAATTTATGTACCCTTCCAATAGGGGCTGATATCACTCCATCATCAATCATTTCATCCCTGGACATTTCATCCCTCTTTTATCAGATCACCCCTGGATTAGGGCTATCCAGGCAAAAGACTGTCTCCACCCATGTCTGAGCAGAACACAGTGGGCTTCCCCATCTTAGATTAAATTGCTTGCAAGCTTGGTTGGGGGCTGACCAATATAAGGAGAATCATTGCGATCTCATTATCAATAATGCCCTGGAGAAAAACTGAACTTAAAGTGAGGACTTTGAAAGAGGGGGGTTAGGAGAAATTCTGAATCTCCAAGATATTGGTTATTAATCTTATCCTTATCATTACAAATGGGGAAGCTGGACCTCAAAGTTAAAAAAAAGTATTTCCCCCATGTTCACATAGCTGATAACTATCAGAGATGGGATGTGAAGCTAGATCGTTCTCCCTTCATGTCAAAGATTGCTGCTGTTTCTATGCCATACAAATCTGGGAAGCATCCAGATAATGGGGAAATTCCTGGCAAATCAAAACTAGACTGTGATCTAGTTTGATGAGTCTTTGGAAGTTACTTGACAGAGACAGATGTTAGCATTTATATGACATTTTAAAGTGGGCAAAGGACTTAACAAACTTATCATTTGAGCTTCACAAACATCCCAAAGGGAAGAATCAGAGAGGTAAGAACAAGTTTAGGACCATTACAATGTTTATGAGATGTTGTTCTAGGATTATTGTTAGCCTTGGAGAGTGCTACATTAGGGTAAACAGAGTCACTCATGCTGATCTCTTTTTCTTTTTAAGGCTGAGCCCCTGGACAATGAGAAGTGCTACGTGGACAGTGTGGGTCTTGTGGACCATAATTAGTTTCTCAGAAGAAGATGCTCCCAAGCAGACATCTATGTCATGTGATTCTGTTGGTGTCTGTGATGGCCATTCCAAGTCTTTGGGCACTATTCCTTCTGGCTTGTCGGAGGCTGTGAAATGGTTAGACCTGTCCTTCAATGAGATCTCACACATCAGAGAAACAGACCTTCGGACCTGTGTCAACCTGGAAGCTCTGTTATTGCAATCTAACCAAATTCGTGTAATAGAACCAAATTCCTTTCAGTCCCTGGGAAATTTGAAACATCTGGACTTGTCCAACAATAACTTGTCTTACTTGTTACCCTCCTGGTTTAATTCCCTCCCTTCCTTGCAAGTTCTACATTTGCAGAACAATCCCTACCCACGACTTGAGCCAAGCCCTCTTTTTCTGCACCTCTCCAGTTTGAGGGTTCTTAAAGTAGGGAACCATAACATCTTAGAGCTTCGGAAGCAAGCCTTTGAAGGGCTGGGTATGCTGGAGGAGTTTGAGATTGAGGCAGATTATCTGCAGATATATGAGTCAGGAAGTTTGAAGTCTGTTCACAACATAAGCCACCTGACTCTTAGCATCAAGGAACCAATTTTTTTGCCTGCCATCATGGTTGACCTTGCAAGTTCTCTGCAGTGTTTGGAACTGAGAAACACTGATCTGGCAAATTTTGACTTTTCATTACCATCTGATGCTCCCAACTCACTTATTGAGAAGATTATATTTAGAAAGGTGCAACTCACAGATAAAAGTTTTGTTGGAATTCTTAAAATGTATTCCTTTGCTACTGAATTGCTGGAGATTGTGCTTGAGGATTGTGAATTTAATGGAATTGGGGACTGGGAAGAGGAAGCTGTAAGTAAAATCGAAAATCAAGGGAAAGTTGAGGCAATCACCATTCGTAAATTACAGATTAGAAGTTTCTACAGTTTTTATGACCTGAGCACTGTGTATTCATTATTAGGAGGAATTAAAAGAATCACCCTCACAAGTAGCAAAGTTTTCCTTGTCCCTTGTGAACTTTCAAGGAATTTGAAATCCCTAGAATATTTTGATCTCAGCGATGGTTTGATGAGTGAAAATAGTCTAGAAAATTCAGCTTGTGAGGGGGCCTGGCCAAGACTGCACACCTTAAGTTTGAGTCAAAATAAATTTGAATCTCTGGAAAAAGTGGGGGAACTTTTGCTGACTGTGAAAACCCTGACTCACCTTGACATTAGCAAGAATAACCTTGACTCCATGCCTGACAGTTGTCAGTGGCCAAGGAAGTTGAAATATTTGAACATCTCTGGCACAAAAACCTATAGAGTAACTCCATGTATTCCCCAGACCCTGGAAATCTTAGACATTAGTAACAATCAGCTCAGTGATTTTCACTTGCTTCTGCCACACCTTAAAGAACTTTATCTTTCCAGAAATAAGCTAAAGACCCTACCAGATGCCGCGAATTTTCCCAATTTAGTGGTAATGAACATCAGTCAGAACACTGTGCATACTTTCTCTAAGGCACAACTTGAGTCCTTTAAGAAGATGGAAAGTTTGGCAGCCGGAGGCAACAACTTCATTTGTTCTTGTGAATTTCTGTCTTTTGTCTACAAAGAACAAACCCTGCTGGCTAGAATCCTGCCAGATTGGCCAGAAAGCTACCTCTGTGATTCTCCGTTCCAGGTGAGGGGCAAGCCAGTTCCGGACGTTCAACTCTCCTTCTCCGAATGCTACCGAGTGCAGCTGGTGATTGCAATCTGTTTTTTCCTTTTCCTGCTTGCCTTGCTGGCTGGGGTTCTATGCTACCGGTTTCATGGCATCTGGTACATGAAAATGATGTGGGCCTGGCTCCAGGCCAAGAGAAAGCCCAGGAAAAACATAGATCGGGAGATCTGTTATGATGCTTTTGTTTCCTACAGTGAAGGAGACTCTAACTGGGTTGAAAACTTGATGGTCCAGGAATTGGAGAACTTTGACCCACCCTTCCGACTGTGTCTCCACAAGCGGGACTTTGTACCTGGCAAGTGGATCATTGACAACATCATCGACTCCATCGACAAGAGTCACAAAACACTCTTTGTGCTCTCAGAAAGCTTTGTCAAGAGTGAGTGGTGTAAATACGAGCTGGATTTCTCCCACTTTCGCTTCTTTGATGAGAACAATGATGCAGCTATTCTAATTCTCCTGGAACCCATTGAGAAGAAAGCCATTCCTCAGAGGTTCTGCAAGCTCCGCAAGATCATGAATGCTAAGACTTACCTGGAGTGGCCCAGGGATGAAGCTCAGCGGGAGATGTTCTGGTTCAATTTGAGAGCTGCTATAAAATCATAGACACACGGAGCTCAAAACTTAGCTCTACGTTTCTAACTTGTAGGAAATTATGTATGCATTTTTTCCCTATTTTTCTGAACAAAGACCAGACTGTCCCCAATAGCTAAGGCTCTCTCTACTGGCTTATATAGCTCGTGGAGTTACATTAGACCTTCTGGACTTTAAAGGCCTAAGGGCTTTTGTGTTTATCTTGTAAGATTGGTGGTTCACATCCAGGTAGAGTGCTGTTTCAGTCACTGTCTAGGTCACTTGATTTTCTGATATGAATTGCTGTTATTACTATTTTTTTTTTTAGTCTGGACCATTTACCTACACTGGTTAAGGGCTGCTGCTAAGAATTCAGGATTGTTACTTTAAAAAAATAGCTTGAGTAACTCCATTTTGCTCTTTACCCATTGTGAAATTAAATCTCAAACTCATCTGATTTTAAGTCACAAGATTACTCCTCCTTTCAAATGTCACTCTACTTCAGGAATATCACAATAACTACCTCTCTCCTTCTTGTCAATAAGAAATCAGGTGACATAATCCCTCTATCCCATTTTTCATTCCCTTCAAGTTGTGTAGAGACCAATGGTCTTGTCTCTTGTGCTGCAGAGAGCCTAGGACCCAGTTTGTTTCTGCAAACAGGTCTCATTAAAGAAATCATTTGTCTGGATGATACTCGGTTTCTTTATTTCACTCTAACAATATTAATGAGCAGCAGCCAGGAGGGCACAATGTAAACGTGGAACAACAGAAACCTTCCCTACAAGCACTATGGTAAGATTTTCTACCAAAGGACTTTCTTTGTGAAGGAATGCTTGTCCTTGAACCTCCACTCTCCCCGACCCTCCACACTTGGAACCACATCTGGATGAGGTGATTAGTCCCTGATGAGGGTACCAAAGAGGCCAGCTCTAGTAAGCCAGTGGAGACCCCTTTAGGGAAGTTCCTATTGGCCTAGGAATAGGAGACACTTTCCATTCAGAAGGTCTGCTATATTATAAACCTAAGTGGCAATTTATATGGGAGAGTTCATTTGGGTTACCTCTAATTCACTATCTTGGCTCTGTCCTTTCCCCTTCTCTCACCCTTCCCATTATATTGACATGGACCCCACTTCTGGACCTCTTCTTCTTTTACAGGATTTACTCCAAAGCCTTAGGAAGGGGATGTGGTACAAATCACAGACTCGTGAATTAAAAGAAATTGCTCCTTATTTTTATAGGAGGTGAGTGAAAGCTAGCAAATCAAAATTCACTGCAGTGGTGATGGCTGCTATTCCCAGTGCCATTCAGGAATCAATGTAATATGCTGTTACTGTGGAAAAAAGGGCACATCCTCTGAAATTGTAGACAAAAGAAGTGGGATTTGAAATGGAAGGGCTCAAGGTCTCAATCATCATGAAGGTGGGAGGGGGGAGAAGGACAAGAGGCAGCGGGGACGAGTTTTTTAGGTCTCCCCATTGGCTCCACCCTTCTATTCTTGCATCCTCAGTGCCTCTCATCCCCTCTCCCACACACGTGCTCCTCACACCACCGTCATGATAGTTGGAGAATATTATGATTGCTTGGTTGGTACTTGGGCCTCTACCTCTGTCCTACACCACCGAATGCACCAACATGTTAAAACTCAGGACACCTTGGATTTGATAAGCTTAAGCGGGGAGTCCTCCAAAGTTCCCAAGTTATTCCACGCATGTATAGAAACATTCTTTTCTCCTGATTGCTTGATCTCCTGTGAACCTTCTACACAGAGATTGGCTATGCAAAATGGGGCCACTACAAAGTGCTACTCAAATAAAATCCTTAGTTTAAAAATCCCTATCTCTCTGAACCTCTCCTTTCCCTCTTCTTGAGGCACTCCTCAGAACCAACTAAGGAAAGCCAGGACTCGCACTCCACACTCTCTCCTGGGATCCTCAACACTGTAGGGGAAGAGTTCTTCTGAGGTAAGACCCTTAAAGAGTGCATTCCCTGTAGAAATCACCACAAAGGAAAGGAAGCCTCTTTCATTCCCTTAGGAACCCCTACATCAAGAAGGATGATATCTCCTCCATTATAATGTATGGTATTGTAAACCAAGTAGAGATTAAATTTGTGACTGAAATATGTCTGCAAATTGTGGTTTAAATATTTCTATAAATGCTGAAATATCTGAGTGAGTTTTGGAGTACCATTCTCTAGAACTGGTTTTAAGTAAAGATGAGAATAAAACTCCATGGAAATGGAACTTAAACCTTTAATCACTCTTTCTCTAGAGCGTGACAGATTTATTGTTTTAGTACAAGGGCAAAAAGGGATTTCATTGATGAGCGAAAGAGAACTGAGGCTAGTTCAAAAGTAGTATCAGTGAAGGTCCAAAGTGAGGGGAAAAAATGGGTTTGCCATTTGAAGTTTAAATTTATCTGATCCCTGAGAACTTCTGATTATTAACTCTTTTCTAGAAGCTTGTTCAAATCAGGAAGCAACTTTAAGTAAGATAGCTTTAATTTGGTAGACTGTTTTGCATTACCACTGTATTTTTTTTCTGTGAATGATATAACAGAACTTAATTGTTTAGATAGAGTATCATTGGGGGGCGGAGCCAAGATGGCGGAGTAGAAAGACTCACATATGCTAGCTCTGAACCCACAGCCCATGGATTTCCTCTAAAAAGAACTCCCAACAAATTCTG
>CM053772.1:154747506-154795949 GCA_028658325.1 Potorous gilbertii
ATTTGTAACTCTTGAAACCTTTCAGTATCTGGGTAGTTGGTGGGATTACATACACACATATACACAGCACAGAGTGAACTGAATAGGATGGAATCATATCTTAAAAAAATGAAGTGAAGCGGTGAGAGAGAAATGTATGGGGAGGAGAGAGGGAGAAATGGAATGGGGCAAATTATCTCTCATAGAAGAGGCAGGCAAGAGACTTTTTAGCGGAGGGGAAAAGAGGGGAGCTGAGAGAAAAATATGAAGTTTACTCTCATCACATTTGACTAAAGGAAGGGATAAAATGTACACTTATTTTGGTATGAAAACCTATTTTACAATACAAGAAAGTGGGGGAGAAGGAGATAAGCAGAGTTGGGGGGATGGTGGAAGGGAGGGCAATGGGAGGAGGGAGCATTTTGAAGTCAACACTTGGGGAGGGACAGAATCAAAAGAGAGAATAGAAGCAGTGAGGGGCAGGATAGGATGGAGGGAAATATAATGAGTCTTATACAACATGACTATTATCGAAGTTATTTGCAAAACTACACAGATATTGAATTGCCTGCCTTCCCAAAGGGAATGGGTGGGGAGGGAGGGATGGGGAGAAGTTGGAACTCAAAGTTTTAGGAACAACTGTCGAATATTGTTCTTGCTACTAGGAAATAAGAAATACAGGTAATGGGGAAGAGAAAGTTATCTGGCCCTACAGGACATAAGAGAAGAAGGGGACAAGGGAAGGGAGGGATGATAGAAGAGAGGACAGATTGGTGATAGGAGAAATTAGAATACTCAGTGTATTGGGGTTGGGGGAGGGGACAAATGGGGAGAAAATTTGGAACCCAAAATTTTGTGAAAATGAATGTAAAAAGTTAAATAAATTTATTAAAACAAACAAATAAATAAATAAATGTTTACATTAAAAAAAGAAAAAATAAAATAGATATTTACAAAAAGAAAAAAGGAAGTTAGGCTGATTTTGATTTAATATAAAGAAGTATTTTCTAACTATTAGAAAAATGAAACAGATTTGCTTTTCAGGATGAATTTCAGTCTCTCATTGATGAAAGTCTTTTTTTCTTGTTTTAAATTTTTATTCTGAAACTTATAAAACAAGCATTTCCATAACAAAGTAGAACTGAAGAAAAAGAATGCATATGAAACTGCACACCTTGCTTTTCTTTTTAAATATATAATAAAGTTATCTTGTAACTTTCTTTTTTCCCTTCCCCCCAGTCCTAGAGATGCCTACCCCTAGACACAACTATGTGTGTGTGCACATGTACATTATATACGTAGATTTAACGATGCGTACTTCTATTTACCAGTTCTTTCTCTGGATGCAGATAGCATCTTCCTTTACAGGTCCTTTGTAGGTAGTCAAAGTGACTCAGTCACTAACAATTCCTTCACTCTTAAGTCAAAAACAGAGTAAGGAAGATTACTTTGGATCTCAAAAGGGTTTCCCACTCAAGTAGTGTTGGAACAACTCTCGCTGAGGTCCCTGCCAGCTCTGAGACGCTATGGTGTCCAACTCTGTCATTGTTCTTCAATCTACAGTTGATTCTATGACAATTTCCTGGTGAGTCTCTCTCATCTTTGGTCCTTTTCTCCCCATCACCTGCCAACTGCTTCTATTCCCTAAGGCTCTGCTCTGTCTTTTGCTTTCTTATCATTCACTACTTCAGATAATTCACCTGTTTTAATCATTTCAATTGTCACTGACAAGTGACATGACTGTCACTTGACTTGTTTGAGTGAGCGAGGGCTGTTCAGGTCACCAGCCTCACTTCTCCTCCAGAGCCATCTGAATCCAGTGACCAGATATATTCATCAGGAGGACTGGAGATGACCCAGGATGCACTGGGAGACCTTGGACCCTTTAGGCAAAGGTCTTTGCAGGTACTTACTTAGGGTGAGGCAACATCCATTCATTGAATAGACCTGTTTAAGAAGTAGCCAGCGGGGCTTAAATTAGGCAAAGAAAAGAAAGACTTCAGGCTGGGAGGGAAACAACAACAGTTATACACACAGGCTCAAGACTTAGTAGCTATCTGCACAGATGTATGCCAAGACATTTTTTTAAAAAATGACTGCTTCCTTTTCTTTACTTCTGCAGCCAAGTAGTCACACCAAGTTCTGCTGATTTTTTCTCACCAACGTTTCTCAGATCTGTCCCTTCCTTACCTGTCTCCCCTGCCACAACCCTTGTCAAGGCTCTCTTGACGCCTACAACTGTATAATAACCTCCCAGTGCCCCTGTATTATCTCCTCCCTTTTCTAATCCACGATGGAACACCTTCCTAAAATACTGCAAGGGCCCTTTTGTTATTTCCAATTTATCCGCTATATCCTGCTGGTTTATGGAGGCTTACATGTTGACTCCCCCATTAGACTGTAAGTTCCCTCAAGGTAAGGACTGCTTCTCGCCCCTTCTTTGTATTCCTAGCATATCCCCAGCACATACCAGGTGTTTAATAAAGGAACTGTTCCAAAACCTTTACGGACCCGTAAGATGTTGATAAAGGTCTAAACTCCATTATCTGGTGATCAAGGCCCTCTCCTGCACCATCTTACTTTCTTCAATGTTATCTTAGATTACTCTTCAGTATGAATTCTCTACTTGACCAGGCTTGTTCCTTCACCCTCCTCTAACAAGTCATTAATGTCTCCAGGCCATATTAATAACTTCACCATCATCAGCACAACTGCTCCCACTTCCCTTGTTAGTTCCAAAGGCTGACAAAGTTCTTTGCTCACAACAAGGCTATGAGGCAGATGGAGCCACAGGTCATATCCCCCCACCTTGTCCCTACTTTCCTCACCGTCACAGAGCTTTCATCACCATCAAGATGCAAACTGAGGTCTGCTGACTCCTTCTCTCCTTTTGGAATCTCTAAATTCCAACCATCCCAGCTCTCAAGTGCCAATGGCTTCAGTAACTGATCTGCACTCATTTCAACACATACAGAATTTTTTCCCTCAATAAACTTTCCCATGGATTAATGTCTATCTGTCCCAATCAGGTTGGCACTTGATCAGACACCAGCTTGTATGATTCACTTAAATGTGTCACATAAGCATGTACTGTGTCCCCAACTAGCGGCGAGTTCCAAGAGGGCAAGGTCTTTGTCTCCCACTAAGGACACACAATATGGCACATACTTGCCAAATGAATAAAATGCAACTTCTGAAAAGCTCTCTACAAGTCCTGAAAGTTAATACACAGATTTACACAGGTTTAAGAAAATTCGTTCTTAAAGTTACAAGCACTGACCAAGTCTGTCTGTATCAACTCCTAACTTTTTAAAAATTAAACTGAAAATGTCTTTGAAGTAGTAGAGGAAAGATGAATACAGACCTCAACTGAAGAAGGGACATCCTGTTTTCTACAACATGCATCTTCTTTAGGTATTTTGTGAATCTTCTTTTCTGAGGGAGATTTGGCATCAACCTGTTTTTTCAAAGTTTCACAACTTTCTACTTCATTCTTAACAGCCATTTGCTGATTATTCCCTTAAATAAATAAAAATGATTCAACATTTGAGTAATCAATTAAATTCATTTTACAGAAGTTAGTTTCCCCCCCATTATATTACTTGACTCCTACAACATAATTTTCCTGTTTTAACATGATCAGACGATGGCTGGTACACTCTCAGTTGAACAGTATTGAAGAATAAAGAAACTTCAATAATTTTTTAAACCCATCTGACAATGGGAAAGGAATAGAGAAACTGATCAGTGAAATAATGAACCCACATACAGAGTCCAGTGTAAAGATGTAAAAGATGACCATCTGATAAATTTGCATTTAAATACTGGGGAATTGGATACCTATTCAGTAAAAACTTCGATAGCTATGACAAAAAAAATGGAGTTGGGTCCATTTTTCACATCACACGTAAGAGACTAACTAGACAAGCAAAATATTTTTTTTTAAAAAAAGGAGTATGTTTATCTCAAATATGTAGAACATTTTTTCAACAGAAGAATTCATTGAAAACAAAATCAATGAGTTTCACTGTTGTAATAAAAGGACTGTGCACAAACAAAAACAGTCTTAAAATTCAAAAGCAAAGAGATGGAGAAATACATTTGCAATAAATATGTCAGTTAACAATTTGATTTCCAGAATTTATATAATGAACTGGTGCATACATACAAAACTAACCACAAACACTTCCCTGATGGAACAACAGTCAAAGGACACAGACAAAGGAGGAAATAAATCTATGTGCTGGTCAATACATTAGAATATACTCAAATTCCCTAAAAAATCAGAGCATTGCAAATGAAAACACGGGTAAGATACCATATTACTTGCACAAAGTTAATTTAAAAAATTAAATCCAATAAAATCCAATGTTGGCTGTGGGGAAACAGGCACTCTATCACTGTCTGGGTTGAAGACTAAGGCTGTGAAAAAAATCATGAAAAACACTGTAGAGGAGTTACAAAACTGACCCTCACTTTTGCATCAGTCACTATATAATGTTAGGACCTTCTTCCAAAAAGTATCATAACAGGAAAAAAAAGCTTATTTATTTAAAAAGAAAATCTTAATATGCTATTTAAAACACGAAAAAAAACAGAAGCCACTCACATTTTGTCTACCATTTGGAGAATGGCTAAGCAAATCTACTAACAGAATATTTTAAGGTCACAGAAATGATTCCTACTGGGATGAGGTGGTGCTTAATAAAATTAGCAGAACCAGAACTACATACAAACTAAAACGATATAAAGAAGAAAGGAAAGAAGGAAGAGGACACCAAATAAGAATAACGAAAATAATTCTATTTTTCTGATCCTTTGTTTTTACATCGTTAGAAGTTAGGATTTTGGTCTATCGTATGTTTATTTGGTTTTTTCTTATGTTAAGTTAAAAATATTTTTTCAAATATTTAAGAGGAAACATGGAAATTCTAAGTCATTTGTAACTAATACACAAGAAAGGTGGGGAAGGTCATGGGAGTGGGATGCCTCACCCACACATCATGATGGAGAAGTACATCTACCTTTAGCAAATGGAGCCAGGAGTTCCAAGTTCTAGTCCTTACTGGATCACAGGGCGATAATACTGATTGTAAACTGAAGAAAATACTGTTCTACCTCACAGTCTCAGAAAGCATGTTCTGTAAAAAGCCTGAGTCCCTATGCAAATAGAACATTATCTTTGTGCCCTGCTACAGTTGGGTCAAGAATACAGTGGCTATGTTGTGAGGTGGATAACAAATACAGCCCGGATACAGTTTCAATTTCATTTGTTTTCAATTTCTCCAATTGTTCCATTTCTCAGAATCTGGAAGCTGCACTACTTCAAAAAAAATTGCTTCTTTTTGACATTACTTACATTTAAAAATACCTTCTACTGTTTACAGTCCTTTCCATCCAAAGTCTTATATTCATAACCAAGATTCAGCACCAAGAAATGAATTCTGCTGAATTTTTTCTGATTTTTTTTAATGGAGAAAAATCATCTAAAAGCACCTTCACAATGACAAATCTCAAGTAATCTATAAAGAGGGTTTCTTATTAGAATGCAGAGTCACTAGCTATCTTGTTTGTTAACCTAGTCTAGTAGCTCTGCCATTAATTAGTCTTGTTACCTTAACCAGATCACTTGATGATCTAGAACTCGTTTTTTCACCTGTAAAATTAAGGAACTGGAGAATAGCAAGGATTCCTGACCTTTTTTAGTGTTAAAGACCATACCAACAGTCTGGTGTAACCAGTAGATCCTAATTGTATAAAATAAAATACATAAGATTAAAAAGAAAAAAACAATTATACTGAAATAAAAATGTCATTGCTTTTTGGCCATCCAAGGTCACAGACCCTCTTATACCTAGGAACCTCTGGAATTTCAGAGTACCCTTTCTCTCAAAAAAATGCTTATTAGGTTAATTCAAGTGGAACATACAGAAAGTGCTGAAAGTACCCTTCTAGCTCTCAGAAAATGTTTATTAGGTTAATCCAACTGGAATATACAGGAAACAATATCCTCAACATTGAAGGGAGAAATATTTCAACTCAACTCAACATCCTAATTGAGAAAAGTTTCCGAAAAGCAATAGAAGACTGTGTTACTCTATGAAATAACAAGCAGGCAAACAGCATAAACTACTTAAAAATTTATTCAGATTTTCATGCTTAAATCCAGTTTGTGGGGAGTACACATTTTTGTTTTGGAAGGTAAGAATACTCTCCACAATATTAAGAATTTTACCTTTTCTGTGTACAAAGTCATACAGCATATATTTACTACAAGAGGTTCCCTGCCTCAATTCTCAAAAGTGGGAGGGGAAAGAAATGTTTCAACTGAAAAAAAATTAAATACATGTTACATTTTAAAATTACATTTTAAAAGGAAGGGAGAAGAGTCAAAGGAAACCAAGAGGGACCTCCCAACTTAACAGCACTAAGCCTCTTCCTTTTCAAATCCATTTTCCACAGCAGACAAAGGAATATTGCTCCTCCACTTCAAAAACTCTATGCTCAAACCGGTGCTCCTGCTCTGTATCAAGGCCTTCACACCTAAGCTCCAACCTACCTTTCCCACGTTAGTATACATCACTCCTCCTCTTGTACCCCTAGAGCCAGAGTCAATGTCCACCTTGTTATGGAATACAGGGAAGAGGCCTGGGATGGAAATCTGGAAAACCAGAGTACAAATCCGGCTTTTTACTGATGTGTAGCCCTCAGTAAGTCACTGAGCCTGCTTGCCTCACTTCCCTCATCTGTAAAATGGAAGTCATAATCAATAGCACCTGCCTCTCAGAGCTGCAATGAGCGCCAAACAAGCTAGTATTTGTGTATCACTCAGCACAGTGCCCTGCCCTTCCTTACTCCTCATACTCAGTATCCCTCCCACGAGTGAACCTTTGCATAATCACAACATTCAGCATGGAGAGAAGCTCACACACTGAGCGGAGGAGGCTGATGATGAAGATGACAGCCCTTTAAACTTGGCAAAGCATTTTACAAATAATACTCATCTGATGTTCACAATAACCCTGGGAGGTAGATGCTGTTATACTCCTCATTTTACACATGAGGAGACTCAGGCTGAGATTAAGAGATTTAACCAGTCACTTTTTTTTTTTCCCAGATATACCCAGTCTAAGGGTCTGAGATGGGCCTGGAACTCAGGTTTTGTTGACTCCCAAGTCCAATGCTTCATCCACTATGCTGCCTCCCTACCTCCTTATCTATTTATTCCCTAGGTTGGGAATAGTCACTTAACATCTTAAGTCCTCAGTTTCCTTATCTGTAAAATGAAAAGGCTGAATGAACTATATTGCCTCTAATAATCCTTTCCACTCATCAATCTATGACCGGGAATGAAGGTCTTTTTCAAGCTACCATCCTACCTCCTGCTGGAAACAATAACCAAATATAATCAATATAACCATTCGTGGAAAATGGCACTTTGATAAACTGTCTTATAGCTCCATTCACCACCTCTGTGACAAAGGCATCCTTCCCAGGCCACCACCAGCCACGTATGGTGTCCTCCCCATTAGACTATAAGCTCCCTGAAGACAAAAATTCTCTTCTTTTTGCATTTTATGTCCCTAGCACTTAGCACGGTGCCTGATATAGAGCAGATGCTTAAAAAAATGCTTTTTCATCCATTTATTCATTGATCCTAGAATTTCATGTCCACTTGCAACATACCCTCAGTGAGTGGACTGCCCAGACCTAACCTATGCATTCATATGCAAACACTACTTAAATTATGATTTTAATTTCTGGTCAGTTTTAAATCCAGTATGATGTGACTTCAATGCGCTTTTAATAACTAAGAAAAAAATTCCTGTCAGTATAGTTTGTTAAGTACTAGAACCAAAGAAGCCCAAAGAATCATCTTTTAAAAAGCTCCCGTCTTGAAAAGATTCTGCAAAATTTAGGACCACAGGAAGAGTGTCCTTCGTGAAAGTGACTGACCCTAAGGAAGTGACAGTAAAACACACCCACACTCTCCAAAGTGCTTGTGACTCCACAGCTGGTGCGGTCGCTATTGGCCTGAGTGGTTTAGGCGAAGAACTCCCCGGAGGCAGGGGCAGCAACCAGAATGGGCCTTCTAGCCCTCATCTCTCACATCGCTGACGTGATCTTGGGCAAGTGATGCCCCCATCTTTACAGCTCTATAAAATGAGGGGGCTGGACAAGATGGTGCCCCAGGTCCCCTTCTAGCTCTGGGTGTATGAATCCTGAAATTCCCCAATTTCTTGATCTCAAAGTGAAGTTAGAAAGGGAAGTCAGTTACTTACGGAAAATAATCACTTAAAAGTATCAGTTTTTCCTAACTATAAGGAACTCTTGTAGATCAAGTGATCAAACTCTGCCCTATAAATGGAACTTGGTCCAATTATGGTGACTGGTATCGTCAAGTCGGTGAATAAAGCACGAATCTCCATTAGCCCAAGTTACCCAAGAAAATCCTTTAATTCTCCCTTAAAATACCTATAAATTCAATTTTAAATGATTTTTCACTACTTGACCCGGATGAACCACAATTATACAAAAGCAAAGTAAGAAACAAAACAATCTAAAACCCCCAAAGCAAAACCACTAGCTCCAAAAATGTGAAGGAAGGAAGGAAGGAAGGGAGGGAAAGGAGGAAAGAAAGAAAGAAGGAAAAGAAAAGAAAAGTGAGAAAAGCATCATGCCAGGGACACAAAACATGTAACACAAAAAGAGAAGTGAGAAAGCATTCCATGGTATACCGAGGTGACAAAAGTAAAGCTACAGATGCATGCTTCCCTTAAACAAGGTATAATTCCTTCCCTACAGATAGATTCTTCCTGCCAAGAACATAACTGTAAAAGCATTAGTCCTCAAAGTTTCTTAGGAGTAAAGGAATCCAGATTTAATATTCAGAACTAGGCCACTTCCAAAATATAAAGAGAAGTGAACCACAGAACCCTGGAAAATCAGCAATGCCCTCTGGTGCCAAGAATCAGTACAGAAGAGAAATTGAAATGAAAGGTTTCTTTTTTCTTTTTTAAGCTGAATCTTGTTGCCAAATTTTAAGCCATTTCTATTTAAAAAAACAACTAACGTTCAGGACAATTCGGAATTATTGGATAGGGTTGTCCCTAGCTGGCTTTCCTTGCCTGCAATGTAAGCTGCTTGAACACAGTATCTCCAGCAGTCAGTAACAGTGTCTTGTACACAGCAAGTATCTTATGTTGGATTTTTAAACCAGTAGCTCAAAACAACCTCTTAAGCTTTAACTTAGATGACAAAAATGAATGTACTGTACTCCAAAACTCAAATTGTGATCTATGAGAAGAATGAATAATTAAACTTTATCATCAAAGCCAATCAATCACATTTCTGTTTAAAGAAACATATTCAGCTTTCATTAAAATCGTAAGTAAATGAAAACATGGTTCAAGGTCCAGAAATAATTTTGCATTTCATATATTTTTGTAGGCACCCTGTAAGGTTACAATATAAGTCAGAAAAGCACTGTCTTTCACTATTTTTAACTTAGATAGAAGTCTCTAATTCATTCATTTTTTTCCTCCTTAGCAGGTTTTTGGTCCACATATGGGATAACACGCAAGCCTACACATATATATTATTCTAATTTAAAGTCTTACTTTATTTCAAAACTATTTTAACTAATAATGATATCGATGATATTTACACATTAAGTAAGATTATTATGTCTACAAAAGACTTAGATAATATCCACAGTCTTTGTTCCCATCTTATCAACACACAACTCTGAGGAAGGGTGGACTGGTTCCATAATGTTGGCTGTTTAATGGCTATTTGGGAGGCTGGAGGATGAGAACCAGGCTTAAATGAGAGAAGAAAACAAGGAACATCGAGGAATCTGTCAACACGTTTCAGGGCTGGAGTGAATTTTGATAGATGACTCACTAGCTTGTGGTTGGAGAAGCCATCTCAGAGGGAGCAGAGATGTCAGGATTTGGACTGACTGACTTCAGAAAGTGCTCTGTTTCTCAGCAACAACCAACAAGAATGGAACCAGAGCTGCCACTACACATTCTGAACAATTCTCTTCTCACTTAATGAGAAAGTTAAGCTATGTGGAGAGGAAAAACCAGCCTCCAAATGCTTAAGGGCACAAGGGTTGGAAAGGAGGTTTTCACCAGTCAGGAAAGACAGTAACGTCATTCTGAAGGGAAACAGCACCAATTTTTCCCCCAAAGGAGATACCTAGCCATAGATTTGTTTTCAAGGTATATTTGGGTATGCTGGAAAGGTTACTTCAAATTAAGGAAGAGCACATGTGGCCTTCTAGGTCCTTGGGTTCAGCCTTTTCACTGAATTCAAGTTTTACAGAAAAAAATCCTTTTATTGAAGGGGACTTCTTCTGTAAAGTTTGGATTCAAAGGGCTGCACAAAAGGACCTAGAGGGCTACATGTGGCTTTGAGGGTGGCTACAGGTTCTCCACCCCTAGAGTAACTGAAAGATTTAAAATATTTAAGGTAGTTAGTGCCCACTGACTGAGGGTATGGCTAAAATAAATTGTGGTACACAAATATAATGGACAGATCTACTCTATGAGATGAGGACTATGAAGAATTCAGAGAAACACTGGAACATTTATATGAAGTTATACAAAGCAAAACAAGCTGAATCAACAGAAAGAGGGAAGAAAAAGGAAAGTGAGGGAGGGAGAAAGAAAGCATCATCAGAATACCTGTGACAACCATATGACCACTGGACGAACAGGTTCCACTTACAAGAGCACTAGTTGCTGACAAAACTGTTAGCCCTCTGACTCAGAAATGTACCTAATGGTTGGGGAAATTTCATAACTACTAAAGCTGCATAAAGTGGTAAGCTTCTCACAGGAGGAGATTTTGCAAGCAGAGGCTGGATGACATGTCAGGAATGATGTTAAGAAAAGAAAGCACTCCTGGTCAGGCCAAATACTGAACTTGATCTCTAGAGACCTTTCCAACTAGGAAAGCTTTGGAATCCATGAAGGAAGTGTTGAGGTTGTGGTTATTTTCAGAAAAAGGAACCAATATTCACTCATTCTTCTTTGTACTAATGTGAATTAAAAAAACCTCTCCCCCCACCCCGTCCCCCTTTCCCCCTTGCTCTCTCATCTCTC
Organism: Potorous gilbertii; assembly: GCA_028658325.1. Classification (NCBI taxonomy): domain Eukaryota; kingdom Metazoa; phylum Chordata; class Mammalia; order Diprotodontia; family Potoroidae; genus Potorous; species Potorous gilbertii. Next base: position 154,758,600 of record CM053772.1, read on the forward strand.
CTTTTTGTGTTTGACTGGGTCTCCCTAAATAGACTGTAAGATCCTTGAAGGAAAAAATTATGTATTTTCTTATTTCTTTTGCATTTCTCTATTCCAGTATCATGTGTATAGTAGGGCTTTTAATTGGTACTGAACGAATGAACCAGCCTAGGAGAAAACTGCTGGAGACATTCAGTGTAAAAAAATGCAAGAGACTATAAATTGGCATCTTTGATTTTGACATGTCTGAAGATGGCAAAGCCACACAACCTTTTGATCAATTTCTCCAGTTTAAAAATCAATCCAACACCCCTTATCAAGATTCTAGTAAAAGAGGGAAAGGAAGGGGAAAATGAGAGGGAGAGGGGGAAAAAGAAGGAAGAGGGAAAGGGAGAAGGAGAAAGAAGAGGGAAAAGAGAGAAGGAGGAGAGATGAGAACAAGGGTATAGAGGCCATTCTAAACAGTAGAAGTCAATCCCACTAAAAATTTAACAAAAAAAATACAAATAACCTGCCTTGGAAACAAAACAATAACGATGCAGACCAAAACCATAAAGCTTATTAGATTTCCACCTCTAATTACTTCACAGCTGCTCAGCTGAATCACGAGGCAAGCTTGACTCAGACTCTGGCATTAAGCATCAGGTATTGGACACACCATCAAACACAGGATCTTGGCAGGGCACTGCACATTTTCTAACCCTACCAGTCAAACTCTGTGCTCCCACATATCAACCAAGCCTTCAAAGTGGTATGTTACCTTGACAGAAGACCATATTATAGAGACATAATGCTATAGTCAATCTCACTGTTAAATTTAAGGTCATATATACTCAGATGGGGAGTGTGGCACAGTAGAAAGAAAGCTGGCTTGGAGTTAAGAATACATGCCTTCAAGGCCTACCTCTGACATATATTAAGCTCTGGTGACCATGAGCAAGACACTAAAGCTTTCAGTGTTCTAGGCAACTCTCCAAATTATCTATGAGCTGCTAACGTATGAGTGGAGGGGGCTTTTCCATTGGAAGTTCTCCTCACTAATAAAATTGTAAGTTTGGATTGGATGGATGGACAGATGGACAGACAGATAGATATACATAAACACATACATACATACAATATATATCTGAACTATAGAGTATAATATATAGCATAACACATAGTATATGTAAATAATATATATCTGAACTATGTAGTCTAATATATACCATATATTGTAGTCTAATATATACATACACACGTATACATTCATATATCTTGCAACAATTAATAGACATATAAGGCACCACAGAGATATACAGACATATACTGAGATATAAGGTACCATGAAAGCAAGCATTTTCTCCTCATGATACCATAATTGAGGTACTACTCCAAGTCTGTCAGGTATTAAGCATTTCCTAAAGATGTCTAGCCTCAAATACTACTTCCTGGGCATACTGGCTGATAGGTCAAGGAGTGGAAACCAACTTCTACAGAATGTTGGCATAAAGAAACCAACTTCTATAGAACGTTGGCATAAAGAGACTCCTAGTATAATATACTACCTGATGCAGAAATGCCCTCTCGGACACCCCTGACTATCCTCTCCTTTTGGCACTGCCAGTGATGGGGACATCAATCCCCAATGAAGTGCATTTCTGGACACCTTTTAACTAGTGTCAAGTTCTTTCTTTTACTAAGCTACATATGCCTCCCAGTCATTTCTTTCCACTGCTCCTACCTAGTTCTTCACTCTAATCCCCTTTTCTACCTAACAGCTCATTAAATACTTAAGGACAGCTATCAAGTTCCCCATGCCCCACTATCTCTTCCTCAGTTCCTTCAACAGTCTCTAACCTGACATACTTTGAAGACACTAGTTTGTGAACATCTCTTTAAAAAGACAAAAGACTTCCAACAGAGACTGAGAACTATACAGGACAGCAGGACTATCCCCTCCTTCATTCTCCTCACTATGCATCTATTAATGTCAACTGAGATGAAATAGTATGTGCAAAGCACTTAGTATACAGTAGGTGTGTAGTAAGTGCTCATTCTATTCCCACTACCTTTTCTGACAGCCAGGTCACACTTAAGCTCGCTAAGATACCCAAGTCTTTTTCACAGGGACATGTTAAAACATCCCTCTCCCATTTCCTCACAGTGTTGTGTTCTGTAAACCCCATCAGAAGGCCTGGATTTAAAAAAGACAACTCAAGTTCTCTGAGTAATCAGAAATCAATTAAATAAAACTAGGCACAATTAGAGATTCAACCCACTAAAAATCCACATACTTCACATGTCTCCATATCATTCATAAGAATTCATGAGAGACACGTTGGAGTTGCTGAAATTCAGAATACCTTAGGGTTACATATCGGAAAAACGCCACCACAGTCTAATAACACTCCTCTATTGCCTTCCCCCGCAAAGGAAATCCTACTTGTTAGGCCTGGTTTGATCTGAGTGAACCGATGCTGGCTCCTCATTGCTAACGGCTTGTACATCATCCTGTTTAATCAACAGCACAAGAGTTTCAGATTCTTTTGTCCAAGGTCCCTTCCTTTAGTATTCAGAACCTATTTGACTGTTCCTGCTTGAAAAATTAAAAACAAAAACATGGCCTTCTCCCCTACCCCCAAAGTTCATAGAGAAGGTAACCTGATTTTATTTTAGGATTTTTTGGGGAAAAGAAAATATAGTAAAATTTTTAAAAGCATAATTCCAGGGGGCATACTTACACAGGCAGGTGGAGAAGACACAAGTGTACAGTGCCAACTCTGCAGATATGAATCCACTTCAAGCATGCCCACTGCTGCCAAGGGAAACAGTGCAAACAGGTTGGAACTATGGGCATCAGCGGTGCACTCACAGCTGGGAATACACATGCACTGCCCAAACAGAGGTCTCAGCACCCTAAGACACAACTCCCTCTTAGACACAACTAGTATTGACATGCCCTATTAAAGGATGCTTGAAACACCCATCACAGCTTTTTGGCTTTTGCTCTAAGAAAATCACCCAATCTCAATTATTTCTATCAACAATATGTTCGCAACTCTTTCCAAATCACAGAACAAAACTACAAAACTATATTCCCAAAGGGTAATATATGGACTCACTACAGAGAAAATCCACAGGTTGATTTTTTTTTTCTGTTTTGTAAAGCTGCTAGAAATTGGACTTAAATGTACCGAGAAATATTTTCATTTCAAAAGAGCTCAAAGTATGTACCGACTTGTGCATCTGGGACCTAGAAGAAATCAGTTCAGGGCCAAATGGAAATTAGAGGGAAAAAAGGAGTCTCTCTTGGTACTACAAGTCTGTTTTGAAAGGAGTCTAAGGGGGTTTCTAAAAACATCTGAAGCAAGGAAATAGTAGTCTTTTAATTAAGTGACAGTGAGAACAGAACACACATAGACAGTAGGGATATGGTAGTGGTGCTGTATTATTTTAGTGAGCAAGAAAATTTTCTGAATTTCCTTATTTAAAAAAAATCTATTTGTAAACCTGAGCCAAGAGATAATTTAAAAGGAAAAGGAGTGGCCACTTCCCCAAATGAAAAAAAAAAATCGCATTATCAATCTCATATCTCTATCGAATATAAAATAAAGATTTCATGTCAATGATAGCCAGGAGAATTTACTTTTTCTTAGTATATATTGCTTCAAACTTTCCATCTTAGGAAAACTGTTCTAAGCAGTCATATCTTGGCTACAACTTTCTGTGTTTAAAAAAAATTTTTTTTAAATCCAGTGCCATAACCCAAACCAAAAGAAACACACATAAACAGACTCTTATTACAAACAGATCTGGGACAGATATAATAGGAAACTCATTATCACAAGAATGGGAAAATTACCATTATTTTTCCTGGAAATTTCTTGCAAGTCTGACTGTTGGTGAGGTGAGTTTTTGGGGAAGTGATTTTCAGGTAGCTGCTTTGACGTCTTCAGAGAACAGAGCTCTCTTTCCTTGAGCTCAGATACAGTCTCTGAAGTTTTAAGTTCAGTTTCCTTAGGAAACATACATCTTTGTATTTCCTCCTTCCTATCACATTCTGAAGAAGGGTTTTTCACAATTAGGTTATTTTTTAGGGTATTTTCCTCTTTATTCAGAAAGTTTCCTGGGAGGATTAAATTCTTTTGCAGGCTCACATTTAGGCCATTGGCATATTTTAGGTTAATCCAGCTCTCACTGATGGCTTCAGGGCAGGAATCCTCCTTTGGGGCAGATGCTGAGTTTCCAGGAATCAGGCTCTGCTTTTCTTCAGAATTCACACCAGCAGTAGAGGCCCCCACTGGGCTGGCTTTCTGTTTGCTATAGTACACAGAACACTTATGCTTCTTTTGAGTGTGGGTATATGTGGTGGGACTTCTCTTGGTGGCATTTTGGATCCTGTTTGGGGGAGTGTTGACTGAAAGGAAGCCCTTCCCTCTGCCTTTATCAGAAGGGCTGTAGGAATCCAAGAATGTCTTGCAACTGCTTCTGAATTGAAGAGGAAAAACATGTCGTTTCAAAAAAAACCAAACCAGAACAAATTTTGTAACAGCTTGACTTTTTCTCGGCAAATCTGTAACGGGTGACATTGGCATAATTTAAGTAATAAAAATAGAGTACTTAAGGTTTGCAAAGCTACTCGATAAGGTAATAGATAGTATTATCCCTATTTTCCAGAGGAAGAAATGGAAGTGACTTGTCCACAGTCACACAGCTTAACAAAGGGTTGGGAATTCAGCTCAGGCTTTTTGGATCTAAATCCGCAGCTGCCTCTGCATACCTAAGTCCTAAAGGGTTTCTGTTTTCACTCACTTCTAAATGCCTACTCAACACAAAGGACTGCTCTTTTCTGCCAAGCAAAGAATAAATAAAAATGGGGCCTTTCCATTAGTAGACACTTGACTACAAAGGAATGGGCCCAACCACTTACATGTCAGCCAGTGAAGTCTGCCAACACAGAAGTTTATACTAACCTCACAATGCAAAGCTTTGTGCATATCCCACAGAGAATAATCTCTGGGATGGAAAAATAAGATATCTGTACCTATATCTGTAGATATATCTATATCTATAGCATTCTTACTTGTAGGATTCAGGGTGGATCACATCAGCCACACTGCTACTCTGTTGTGAAGATGAAACAGGATTGTGTCTGTGTCTGGACTTCATGAACTCCAATAGGATGTACTGTGCCTGGTGGAATGCTATCAAGATCACGCCCAACAGGGACAAGCTGAGGAAGAAAGAGGTAAGCTTTAAAATTACACTGCTGTAAGACAACAAAACAAAGTCGGCTTCACGATGGAGAGCAACATTTAAACACCAGCCAAAATCTCAAGATACTGTAAATGAAACTTTTTACAAAGACCCAAGAAATTAACCACTCTAAAATATATCCCAAAATATTTACTCAAGTTTTGAAAAATAAAGATAAATGTATGATACAGGTATTATTTCTCTGGGAAAATATTACAACATTAAAAACTTTAGGTTTATTCACTTGGCAGGAACTAGGCATTGTTCCAGGGCCTAGTAAAAATAGAGAGTAAATACAGAGAATCAACAAATAAGATATGAACACACACAAATATGGGATGCGATACAGTAATCACAGGGTAACTACTAGACAGGCCACCCTAGGAAGAAGACTCTGCTAAAGTCCAAAGCAAACCTGACTCTAGAAATTTAACAAGCTATAGCAACTCCTAACCCAAGGTGAAAGGCTTAGTGTACAGGCCTGGTATTATATGAAGACCAGTCACGCTTAGTTTAGAGAGGAATATCAGAAAAACGTGAGGAAATGAAGTAATCATCACCCTAGGAGTCACAATGTGAGACATGAGAGCAGAGGAAGAAAAGACCATTTCCAATGTGGGAGGAGACAAGGAAGGACTGGGGAGGGGGGGGAGGGGGAGGGCCTGGGAATGGCCATGGGTCCTGAAGTAAGGGCAGGGTTTTCAAAAGGCAGAAGGAAAACAAGGGTGGTTCAATCATGGAAGAGCAACGTAAAGTGAAGGCAAGAGGGACAGAGAACTGGAGGTTTAAAAGCACGGCCACTGTTCCATGTTAGCTAGGGTACAGGCCATGAGGAGAGGGGAAGAATGAGCTCCCGTATAAGAGGGAGAGATGGACCAAGAGGACCTTAAATGTAAGCTAAGACAAACCAGTGCAGGAAAAATTAGGAAGGAAAGCATTTAACTTGGAGAAAAACTGCAGCAAATTTCAGGTTAGATATCCAAGCCATTGCTTAATAGATGAATGATCAAAGAAAAGATGTAAGGAAGAAAGAAAAGCAAGACAGTCTATAATCTTAATACAGGAAAAAAAATGGTTCAAATAAGGAAATGATTAAATTTGTCATTTTTTTCAAGGTCATAAACAAAAAATTATGCAAGAAGATATCAACCTAAGGAGAATGGGCTTTGTTTGGTCAATGACAGGTAGTTAGTTAATTAAAGGGTTTCAAGTAGAAGAGTAACAAGTAGGTTTGTGAATAATATTAATCAGACATTTTAAAATGGGTTGAATGAGGGAAAGATAAGTAGGCAGATCAGCAAAGAGATGACAGAAGTAGACAAGTCAGTAACCACAACAGCCTACACAGAGACGGTGGCAGTGGAAAAGAAAAGATGATGACAAGTTTGATGACCTCCCAGGTCCCTTCCCAATCTGTATCACAAATTTATGGTTCTGCGCTTATATGTGAAAGTAATCCAGAATGCAGAAATAAAAGAAAAGGTCAAAGATAATATCAGATTGTTGATCATGAGGGTGACAGCAAAATCTCAACTTGGTTCATACGTTTCAGATATGCTGGGTCGAAAACGCTGCTAAAACACTGAGACACAGCTATCCAGCCAGAAGTTGGAAATTCAAGTCTGGAGTTGAGGAGAGGCCAGAGTTAACTGACATACAGTACCAGATATACTTTGGGGCAAGAAAACAAGACAGCAGCTGGACCCAGACAAGTAGATGAAACTACAAAGAAAGGGTGTATGGAGAAGGAAGGTTAGGAAAGGGAGCCAATGAATGAGACGCAGAAATTGAAATAAAACCAGGAAAATACCCTGTCACAGAAGTCAAGGGAGGCTAATGATATCCTAGAAGAACACAAACTCAAAGGAAGGTTCTGATTGGTCCCAGAATGGAGAACTAAGAACAACTAGGAGCTTCAAAGGAAAACTTCCTAACAGAGCAAACCAAAATGGGAAAGAGATAAGCTGGGAGACAGTGGGTTTATCCCTTAATGGAGGTCCTCAAGCAAAGGCTGACCACTTGAGGGGTATGCTGTAGCAGAGATTATCATTGTGCCCTACACAAAATAAGTGCTTAATAATTACTGAATTAAAGGGAACTTAGCAGGAAGAAGAATGGTTAAGGAATGAAATGTGATAGGACAAAGAGAATGAAGACAGCAAACAAATAACTGCATTAAATAAGAATTACATTCCTAGTATACTCAGGAAATATAACATTGAGTTCTATTAGACTGGCTCATCACCAATGAAAATGGTCCACTAAGACCTTATTATTGTGCTAAGTCCTCATAACAAAAAGAAAACTGTGAGAGGTTATTGCCGTTTTAAATTGCTAGTTTACCCACTGGTATGACAGCAGGCTCAAAGCAATACAAAGCTTGTCAGCTGTACAGGCTCTGACTACTCATGGCACCAGAACACCGTATGTCCACGCACTCTGCAGGCACTCACCTGACAATTTCTACTCCCTGAGAAGAGGGTTCAAAGGAAGTTTATGGACATGGAAAGCCAGCAGTTTACCTGACAAAGAGGACTGTGAGTTTCCAGAAAGCTTCTTCCCAGCTGGGCCCTGGCATGACATCAGCACATAAGGGTAACAAGTGATGAGGAAGGGTGACATTGAGAGTAAAATGGAATTCTAGGTCTGCAGCAGTGACGAGAGTCAACTCCCGAATAACCCAGGAAGAAGTGAAGTCAGGAGTAAACCTGTCAACAAAAGTAAACCTGTCAACAACCAAACAACAAAAAGACTCTGTATCTTCTGCAGAGTCCTGAGGGCTCTCCTCAGTCATTATCAAGGACAGTGATCCCAAATCTGGGCTCTAATATTTTCATCATCTCAATTCAACATAATTAATTTTATTTGTATTTAAATTTATGCACTGAAGAGAAAAGGGGCTCACAGGCTTCATCAGAATTCCAAAGGGGGCCATGACAAAAACCGGCTAAAAGTCTAGAACCTGAGACTAACAAAGACTAATGAACACCACCATAGTTCTCTAAACTTTAAATAGCTTGCCAATATAATTCTTTTTATTTCCCCTGAGATTTAATTCAGTTTAACCGTGTATCCCCCTGATTTGTGAAAACTATGCACCCTCCCAACTTTATGAGCCAATTACTTTGGGGGCAAATCTGAATTTCTTCATTTTTAAGACTACTGGAGCAGACATTCTGGTCCTGCTACCCCCGTCACTGCTACAATTTCAGCTAACAGTCCTATTATGAACCATTAAGTAAAAAGATGTGACTCACCTTACCCCAAAATGGAATTTCTTTGTCAGAAATATTATTGCCAGTGGCAAAAGGAAAAAATCCACAGCTCAGGAGATGTAAAGATGAATTATAGTTTTAAAAAAGGGAGTGTAGTTGTTACATGAAAGAGCACTAACAATAAAACACCAGATTTATCAGAAATGTATGTACCTAGGAGTTTTGGAAGATAAGTAGAAGAGGCAGGACCCCTGCTGAGGTAGGCAAGATGGCACGCATAGTGGCCCCAAATCCCTAAAGAGCCTGGCTACCTAGGGTCCAGGGCTCCCCAGCAATACCTGGAGCAGTTCCAACAGTTTGAGTCAACTGAGCCTTCAGTCTATTGTTCTCAGAGGAAGAGGAGGCTGTTCTGAGCAAAGAGCACCCCTCCTAACATTACTTCTTCCTCTCTGGCACCCTAAACACATGAAGCCAGGCTCCAAGTGACATTCAGTGGGAAGACTTTGCAATCCACGAACCTGACTGAATCACTCATCCCCAGCTTCCTCCCCTATATGAGGAGGAAGGTGCATTAAATGATCTTTAAGCTCCCTCCAAGCCCTAAATCTATAATCTGAGTCGTAATTTCAGGGAAACTTTTGCCCTAGTTAATGACATCTGAAATCCCTTCAATAAGGCAAGCAAGACTCTCTCTACTAGTGGGGAAAAAAACGCAAAAAAATGTAAATGCCCGGCTGAGGAAATACTTGATTGTGACTAAATCTGCAAAACACTAAACTGGCCCAATTTCCTCATTTGTAGAATGAAGAGATAGGGCTGGATGTCTTCTAACTCTAGATTCCAGTTCTGAATCCTAAACCTAGATTCTACATGACGGCCAGGAGGAGGGGGTGGTAGAGAGAAATGTGGTGTCATGGAAAGAATGTCGACCTCAAAGTCAGGAAATATTGGTATTTGAGTTCAATCACAGGCACTGACTAGCTGTGTGATCATGAAAAAAAATAATTTAACCTTCTGAAGACTCGGTTTCTTCATCTATATAGCACAGAGAATAAATCACCCTCATAGGGACACATGAAATTTTCAATGATATGATATAAGTAAACTTCAAAGCAATATACATATGTATGTGTATATACATATATATATATATGTATATACACATACATACACAAATTTCAACTATTCTTATTACCTGCCCCTATTCCCAATAAAAACAAAAACAAAACAAAAAAAAATTCAGAGCTTGCATAGGATCAGCTTGACCCAGCCCAAAACCTACCTAAAGCAAGTACAGGCAAAAACAAAACAAGCTATGGAGTAACACCTGTGGCTGCAATGTGGACAATTCAGGATATGATTTAATTAGAAAGGGGATTCTGTAATGGTTATATCACTAAAACAAAAAAAGGAATCTGGATTAGCAAATTCTCCTACCCCCACCCCTCTAATTTTAGCGATCAAAAAAGCAAGAAACACAGAGATGACCCAAAATGGTCAGATAGTTTTAGAAAACAAAGAATGACTAGTCTCATAAAGCCCACTTCAAAATGACAAGCCAATTTTCATGCAATTGGTCAGCAGTCATTGGATGCTTTTCTAACTCAACAAAAAGGATTTGCCTGCCTACAATTTTTTTTAAACTTTTAAAAAAAATAACATATATCTTCAGAGTTTGTCCAACTGGTGATTACTGCTGAATGAATTGTTGAGAATTTTTTTTTAAACTGCCATTTCACAACTGCCATCAAGGGAAATGAGTTGGCTTTCTTATTTGGAGGATTATGAGAATGTGGAATAAATAGTAAATCAGAACCTTCCTTAAACAGCAAAGAACTATACATGAGGAGGAGAAAATGAATGAAGAGGTAAGCCAAAAGGTCAGGTTTCACTGAGATACAGAAAGAAGAAAAAAGTATCTGACATTTTTTCAACTTGCTAAAACCCACCATACCTGGTCATATATGTCTTGCCCAAAACATTACACAGTAATATGCTATGATTTAAAAAAATTCCTTGATCCAAATATTTTGATACACTTTACAGAAATTTCAAAATACATTGCTACTGGGGATGTTCCCTTCCCTCTACTATTTAAATGTAAGAAGCAAAGTTCACAGTTTACATAAAGTGAAATACTGCTAAGTCCCCAAACTTACACGATGCTGATCTCTCGGGAAGAGTTTGGATCCAGGGAAAACTCTCGGCAGCCAAGAACTTCAAACCCATAGCCTTGGCAATCATACCCATTGATTTTCATTGAGGAAACTGTGGTGGTAAGAAGACCAACGTTCTCAACCTTGAAGTTTTTGGTAATAGATAAGATTTGTTTGCTGTCCTTCAATTCTAGGGAAGACAAAAGTAACATTTGTTAAGGAAGTGATTGTTAAATGTTCTAAAAACAATTTTCTATCAGTAGGACCTAGTAAACACCAATGATTACAAAATCAAAATCAATCAGCATGAACATGACAAAGTATGGTTCCAGCTTAACTTCTACAACCATCAAAATGACCTAAGGCGCTATTTATCTCAAGTATTCATATGCATGAGGCTCTTTACAACCCAGCTTTACTATACGCAAGACAGAGATGGGACACCACACAAACTAGTAAATATAAAATATAAAATAATCTGAGGGAAAAGAGAATACCAAAAACCACAGAAAATGGGAGCGGGGGCACTGATGAGATGGAGGTGGGAGTATCTGAACTGTGTTTTCAAGGAAAACAAAAGATTCCAAGGGACAGATATCAAGAATTGAGTATATTCCAGGAATGGGGAATAGTCTAGAGCTCAGGGGATAGCAAGTAAACTAATGTTGGCTATATCATGGAACAGGAAGTTATGTAAAGTAAGGCTAGAAAGGTAAAATAGGAAGCCTTCCCTCAGTCTTAATTCTAATGCCTTCTCACTACTATTTCCTGCTGATCCTGCATACACCTTGGTTTGTCTCTGTCTGTTTACATGGTGTCTCCGCCATCATATTTTAAGCTCCTTGGGGCAGGAGCAATCTTTTGCTTCTTTTTGCATCTCCAACACTTAGCACAGTGGACTGGCACTTAGTGGTGCTTAATAATAATTACTGTAGTAAATGAACTGGACAGGCTGAGAAGTTTGTAGTTTATCCTAGAGGAAACAAGAAACCACTGATGTTGTAAACAGGGGGATAGGAGGGTCTGATCTCTAAGCGGAGAGCAGAATTAAGGACATTAATTAGGAGATTACTGAAATACTCAAATTCAGAGATGATAAAAGGGTCTTAACTAGGGTGGGAGTTGTGTGAGCAAAGAAAAAGGGAAGAAAAGGTAAGACGTGTTGGTGGTGGAATCAACAAGATTTGACAAATGATTGGATACAAATATTTTAATACAATATATACAGATTTCAAAATCTACTGCTCTTAGGTTTCCCCCCTAACTATTTAAATGTAAGAGGCAAGGTTCAGTTTGCATAAAGTGAAATAGTGCTAAGCCCCCCCAAGCTTACACAATGCTGACAGTAGGGGGAGGAAAGAGTCAAGGATGACTGACAGGGTATTCTAAAGGATAGCTTAATTTAGGATGGGGAAGCATGTGAGTACCATGTTAGGCATCCTAGATCTGAGCTGGTGAAGGAGGCTATCCAAGAAAAGACACTCGGAGACAGCTGATGACACAGAACTGGAATTTCAGAGCTGGGTGATTTATGAATAAGAGAGAGAATAGGGAGCTGATGAGCTCAAGAAAGGAGAGAAAAGGAAAATTTAGAGAAAGGAGGCCAGGGCAGAACTACCATAATGAAGAGGAAAGAGATAGATTATGATCCAAGAAAGTAGCCAGAGGACCTGGCAAAACCAAAAGTGAAAAGCTATTGTAAAATAACATTTTTAAAAACTCCAAAGCCCATAATCCACATATAAAATGAGCCAATTTGTTATCTTAGGTCCCACATCGGTTTTACCCCTTATTAAGCCATGTGTCGTCAGCTGAGTTAACATCTACGGCATCTGCTTGCTCTTCTGGAAAATGAGAGCATTTGAATGAGTGGCTGTCACAATCAAAGAAAAGTGCCTAAGTGAGGAGCTGTGTAAAGGGGATGCAATATTATTATTCTGGTTATTCCGTCTGTGCTATTTAACTAACATGCTGCCCTCCACACTCCCCACCACACAGGTACAAAAGTGAGTCAGGCCAGGGTGTGTCTAGGGCCATCCAGGGAAGGAGCTGAGAAAAACAAGTTAAAACAGAGAATACTGGAATGCATACCTAGGTAAAGTCATGACTCCAAAGAGCTGGCAGACATCTCACAGTGCAAAAATTCATAGATTCAAAGTGACAAGGGACCCTAGTAGTTACTGAGACCAGTGCCTTCACATTTTATAGATCTAAGCAATAAGCTATGATCAAGCAATAGGCCATAAAGGATTTTTTTTAATTTGTTACATCAAAATATTTTTACCACAATATACACAGATTTCAAAGTATTGGGAGAGAGGTTAAATGATTTGCCTGGTCTTTAAGGGCCAGACGTGTGATTCTAAAGCATCTATGTTGCCAGGAACTGCATTAAGTGCTGGTTTGAAGCCAGGTCTTCCTGGACCCAAGTCCATTGGCTAGTGGATATCTATTACGCATTGGATAGTGGCTCTAATCTCCATCTTAATTAAGCCAGGAGTCTATAACTAAGGTTTAAAACAGGCCGTGCAGCTTCGTTCCACAAATACTGTATGTTTAGGGGCTGGGGGAGCAGGGCAAGTGATCATTAATCTGGCAAAGTCTTCGCTGGGAATACTTGAAGGGCTGTGCAAACCATGGACCGATGTGCCTATAACAATGACTTATCTCCTTCCTTTCTGCTCCTATAAATCAGTCTTGTGCTGTCAGAACTTGCCCATTCCCATCTGGCACCCAGAATCAGTCAGTACCTGTTCTCTGTACCCTGAGGGAGCCAGCACACCTCATACTCTGGGTCTCTCTTGAAATGGTGAAATAAGAAACTGATGAGCTGACTCCAAATGGCTAGACTAAAGGGCGATGTCATCACTAATCAGACCTGGCCCCAGACTTGGCTGGTTTGTCTCTTGTCTGGGAGAGCATTGGCATAGAATCTGGGGAAGGAGTCACTATTTATGAAATTAACTCATTATGAGAGTCAAATAGATTGATGTAATTATAAAAATGAGCAGTGACTATGCTGTGAGTTGGCAAATGGAGCACAGTTAGGTGTTGCACATGAAGTTTTTAAAAGGAATCTGAATCTTTAAAAAATGTATATTTAACTATAAAATTTCAAATTTCCCACCAATGTAGTATCTACTATTAAATCCATATTATATGAAGTGTATATTCAAGAAATTTCCACAAAGACACAAATTTCCATTCAATTTAAAATGTTAACCTAAAAGTGAGAGCTTGGTAAAGCATTGTAGGTACACAGTCAAATGAGTTTTAAAATCAGAATGCTACTACAGGCCCATCTGACTGGTTGGCTTCTAACTCTCCTATCAAAAAGACTTCTAAATGCAAGTTGGGTCCTCTGTGTCATTTTTTAGCCTCATTTCCCATGATCAAGTAATTGGTAAAGTCAAATTAATTTTCTCTTTCACCTTGAGGCTGTAAACACTATTCTAAAAATTTAACAGGATAAATTTGCTTGGGCATCTCAACCAACCATGGGCAAGCCGTAATTTTGATTATCACAACCATCTCTGGTGATAAAGGGGGCCAGATTATACCTGTTTATGGTCAATCTTAATTTAACTATTAGTAGCAAGGCTAAAGAGGACTTCTTGATTTAAGCCCTGAACAGTTCAGTACAATGTGTTCCCATTCAGGAGAAGGAATTCTAAATACTCACGCCGTCGGCAGTCCATGAGAGTGGATTCAGGCACCTTAAACCTAAGGGATCCTCCTGTACCAGGAAGCCTTCCACCAACTTTCAGTAACTCTCTTGCTCCAAACCCTTCCACAGTGATCATGTCAAAAATGGTCAAATTATTTCTTTAGGAAAAAAAGAAAAACAAATGTAAAGCTTTTAATGTCTGAACAAGAAAACTACTTTATAATACTATTTCTAAAACACAAAAAAATAAAGGCACATCCCATGTCATAGCTCTGGTCAACCTACCAGAGTAATATATTGATACATTAAAAAAAAAAACAACTTTGATTTCATGTGGGTATGATTTAGATCCCTTATAATTTTAGAGTTACTTGACTAAAGAGACTAAATAAGTTTTGCATAGTTATACTAATAATGTACGTATAAAATAAGAGGTAGTTCTCGAAGCCTGGAAATAGACACAGTCCCATAGCATACTGCCTCACACAATATTTATTTAAAATGCAAGTAATAGTCTTTTAAAAATATTTTGTAGCAAAACTCAACCATAAAGTCAAGAGCCCACTGAAACACAGGCTCATAAGACAGCCAGAACTTGTAGGCACTTTAACAGACCATCTAATTCAACTCATCATTATAAAGACGCAAAGACAAAACCTAAAGGGAAGTCAAACCACCAAGTTCATACGATCCGTGAATTACAAAGCCAAAACTTGTCTCTGAATCTTGTTAACTCCAGTCCACTGCTCAATATCATGCTACATCTAATGCAGGAATGTGTTTTACCTCATTGTGCATTTGTTAGATGTTTGGTTTTCTTCTCTCTCTCTGTCTCTCTTTCTTCCCTTAACAAGGGATGCAGAAACAGAAGGGAGAGAAGGTTCTAACCAAATTTAATTCTTAAAATGGAAATCAAAAAATCTTAAAACTATTATGTCACGTTGCCTATACATTTCAATCCAGTTAAATTACAATACAATAGATATAAATGTTGATTACATACCAAACACTAAGCCGTCTAGTTTGGCTGGCATTTAAAATGCTGTTCTGTCTAACATCATTCTGAGGAATCAGCTCATTAGACTGTCCCTGTTTTACTGGAGAACTGATCATTACATACCATCTCCCCTCATGCTCACCCCGTTAGCATTCACTTAACAGCTACTATCTCATTAAGGAGAAGGAAGTCGACAAGGCAAGCCATGTATCATTCTCCCATTAGACAGACAGATACATCCTAACACAGGACAATTAAGTGATTGTCCACTTTTCCACTAAACCACAGCCCTTAGCCATTAAGGGAATACTATAAAAAGAGAAATGGAAGGGAGCATTTATTAAACACCGACTATGTGCCAGGAATTGGACAAAGTGTTTTTCTAATATTAGACTGTTCGATCCTCACAACTACCCTGGAAGGGAGGTGCCGCTGTCATCCCCACTTTACAGCTGAGGAAACTGAGGCAGACAAAAGTTAAGCAACTTCCCCAAGGTCACACAGTTAGTGTCTGAGGCTGGGTTTGAATAAAGGGCCTCCAGAGTCTATGTCCAGTTCTCTGTCCAATGAGGCATTCACTGAGGTGCCTCCAATAATATAAAAACAAGGTAAACCAATAGTAGTCACACATCCACAATCAATGCAGGTGCCCTTATCATACATTTACAATCAGTGCATATGCCCTCAGAGAAAAACTTACCTGATGAGTATAATTGAGGTTACTTTTCTGTAGTCAATGGGTGTAAAAACAACCCCAACCCTTCTCCTTTCCAGGGGCTGTAAATGCAGGTGCAGCTCCTCAGACTGGGCTGTCACACGAAGGTCTTCATGGCCCCGTGAATCCTACAAATGATTCACACACACTTCTTACAGCAGAAATCACCCAGGACAAGCCTTTGCTATTTAGCTTTACTAAACCATATTCTACAGTGGGGCAAAACAGTAACTAGACATTAACTCACTAAAGAAAGGTAATTTCCTAATGAGTAAACCCTTTTAGCACCATCCTACTGTGCTTTCTGGTCCAAAAGGTGGCATCCTAGGGATGGAGTATCCTTCAATTTTGTAATCAAATTTTATTCACATCTGTAAAATGTAGCTCAGTACTACAGGGCCAGGAATCGGGTGCCTAAAGAGGCCTTTGGAAGTGACCTGATCCAGTCTCTTTTGCACCCACCTTGACAAAATCGTTATTCAAAATAAGTCTTTGCTTGCAGGTCCCTCATTACTTCACAATGCTGCCCAATCTGATCAGAAGGTACCAGATAATTACCAAGTCCATTGCTGAGTATGCAATATAATGGATTGGAGGATGGGGATAACTAATCATATGACCAATCAGGCTTATTGGCAATACTAAATTCAGTTTTTAAAAATTCAAAAAACAAAGTTCTAAAAAGGACAATTCTCATTATCAGCGTTCTTCTTTAACTGGAACTTGAAATTCTGGAACTTCCACCCTGGTTCTATTACAATATAGAACAAGCTAGATATCTGCATCTACCTGTTTGGTCCTGGCTGTTCAGTTTGTGACCCCATGGGCCCTAAAGTCCACGGGGTTTTCTTGGCAAAGATACTGGAGTGGTGTGCCATTCCTTACATCTAGACAGCATCTTGGTCCAAGAGTCAGAAGACCTGAGTCTAAATCAGACCTCAGACACACTAGATAGGTGACCCTAGGCAAGTCATTTAACCAGTGTGCCTCAGCTTCTTCAACTGCAAAATGGGAATGTTAATAATAGAGCGCTGGCAGGAAGACCAAATAGGATACTATCTATATAAAGAAGCTGACCCAGAGCAGGAACTACAAAAATGCTGATTCTTCCTTCTGCACCCCAGGAAGTTGTGAAAACCCTTTATTCATGAATATTTTCATGTGTGCCTGCCACAGAAGCAGGAAGACTCTGGCCTCACACACTTACTATCTGTGTGATCCTGGGCAAATCATTTAACCATGTTTATCATCTGTAAAATGAGCTGTAGAAGGAAATGGTAAGCCACTCCAGTATCTTTGCCAAGAAAACCCCAAATGGGGTCACAAAGAGTCAGACACAACTGAAACAACTCCACAACAAAAATACTTTAAAACGGAATGCACAGGATAATCCACAACACTACTGATATGACTGAAGAGTCAAGTACATCTGCAAACTACATCCAGTATTTATGTTATCATAGAAAAGGTAAATAATTGTGAAGATTACAAGGAAAGCTAATTTAAATAATTTCCAAGTGCATCTCAAGAAAAAAAGTGACTTTTCATACTGCTTTTGCACCTTTATATTTCCATCTTGTAGTGATAAGTTTGTTACAAAAAAGTACTAACATTTCATATATGTGAGAAGTACTCTCCTCAGTTAGGTTTTCATGTTTCCTAAACATTTCTGATACCTCAAATGTAAAAAAGGCGGTAGAAGTGGGCAAATGAAATCATTTCACATATGCATTTTCAAAATACATCTTCTAGAGTAGATTTCATACAATCAAGATAAATCATTTGGTAGAATGAGTCTTTTATCTTCATCCAAAGAGCCAAGAAATCATCAGAATGAAAACAGGGAAACCAGGTCCATAAGTTAATAAGCAAAACGTAATTCCAGTATGCCACAATTAACACGGTCCATAAACATATATCTAATACTCTATATTTCTAAGAGTACTTTCTAACACTCAGAATCATTTTCCTTTGAACAGATGGGAAAAATGAAGTTCTGAAGTGAAAGGATCTGCGGCAGACACACTGTGTCTGAAACAGAACCCTGTGGTCTGGCCTACAACAGTCCCCATTCAGCAATAACATCATCTGATATCACCTTCTTTCTTCTCTCTGTGATGATCGAAAACTAAATTAACAAAGTAACTTACCAGCTAACAGCAACCAAGCACAACAATACACTCACTAGCTATCTAGGATGCTACAAAAGAATTAATGGGCAAAAACTGGAAGCTGGGGATGAGTAACAGCATGATCACTGCATGGAACCCAAAGCAGGTTTGGCTACACGTGGAAATTCAACATATCATCCCAGAGAATCAAGTGAAAAACTGCCTGAAATAATAAACAACTATGGCAAAGTTGCAGGTTACAAAATAAACACAGATAAATCATCTGCATTTCCATATATTTACAAAGCCCAACAGCAAGAGACAGAAAGAGAAATCGCATTTAAAGCTACAGTATCACTATGAAATATCTGGGAGTCTACCTGCCAAAACAAACTCAGGGTCTATATGAACACAATTACAAAACACTCGTTGCACAAATAAAGTCAGATCTAAGGAAGTGGAAAAACATCAGCTGCTTGTGCATAGGCCAAAGGAATATAACAAAAATGACAAATTACCTAAATTAATTTACTTATTCAGTGCCAGACCAATCAAACTACCAGGTCATTATTTTCCAGAGCTAGAAAAAATAATATCAAAATTCATCTGGAAGAACAAGGTCCAGAATATCAAGGGAACTAACGAAAAGCAATGCGAGGGAAGGTGGCCTAGCTCTACCAGATCTCAGATTGTATTATGAAACAGCAATCATCAAAACCAGTTTTGGTACTGGCTAAGAAATAGAAAGGTAGATCAGTGGAATAGATAAGGGACTCAAGGCACAGCAGTCAATGAATATAGCAATCTACTGTTTGATAAACCCAAGGACCCCAGCTTCTGGGATAAGAACTCACAGTTTGACAAAAACTTCTGGGGAAACTGGATAACAGTGCGCGGAAACTGGGCATAGACCAATGCCTGACATCTTATACAAGAATAAAATTCAAATGGACACATGATCTAAATATACAGATTAATACTATAAACAAATTAGGGGAGCAAAGGATAGTGGAGATTATGGAGAAAGGAGAAATTTTTAACCAAACAAGATAGAGAACATTATGAAGTGCAAAATGGATAATTTTGATTACATTAAATTGAAAAGATTTTGCACAACCAAACCCAATGCCACCAAGATTAGGAGGGAAGCAGAAAACTGGGAAAGAATTTTTGCAACTAGTGTCTGTGATAAAGGCCTCACTTATAAAATACATAGAGAACTGAGTCAAATGTACAAAAATACAAGTCATTCCCCAATTGATAAATAGTCACAGGATATGAACAGGCAATTTTCAGAGGAATAAATTAAAGCTATCCATAGCCATATGAAAAAATGCTCTAAATCACTATTGATTAGAGAGATGCAAATAAAACAACTCTGAGGTACCACATCACACCCATCCAGATTGGCTAACATGACAAAACAGGAAGATGATAAATGCTGGAGAAGATGTGGGAGAGTTGAAACACTAAGTCGTTGGTGGTGAAGCTGTGAGCTGATCCAATCATTCTGGAGAGCAATGTGGAACTATGCCCAAAGGGCTACAAATATTGTGTATGCCCTGTGACCTAGCAATATCGTTTCTAAGATTGTATCCCCAAGAGATCATACAAATGAGAAACGGTCCCACCTGTACAAAAATATTTATAGCAGCTCTCTTTGTGGTGGCCAAAAACTGGAAATGAAGGGGATGCCCATCAATTGGGGAATGGCTGAATAAACCATGGTATATGAATGTGATGGAATACTATTGCACTGTAAGAAATGATGAACAGGAAGACTTCAGAGAGACCTGAAAGGATTTATATGATGCTGAGTGAAAGGAGCAGAACCAGGAGAACTTTGTGCACAGTAAGTAACAGCCACAGTGTGTGAGGAATTTTTCTGATAGACTTAGCCCTTCACAGCAACGCAAGGACCTAAAAATTTTCCAATGGATTCTTGAGGCAAAATATCATCCACATCCAGAGAAAGAACTATGGAATTGGAACACAGAATGAAGCAAACTATTTTCTCTTGTGTTTTGTTTTTTCTCATGGTTTCTCCCATTCACTTTAATTCTTCCATGTAACATGACTAAGGTGAAAATGTATTTAGTAAGAATGTATGTGTAGAACCCATATAAGACTGCATGCTGACTTGGGGAGGGAAGGGGGAGGGAAGAGTGGAAAAATCTAAGATTTATGGCAGTGACTGTAGAAAACTGAAAACAAATTAATAAAAAAAAAACTAAGAAAAAGAAATTTAACATATTAAAAATTTTAAGTTTCCTAATAAAAATGACATGATACCTTTAAGGATTTAGAAAAAACCTGCCGAAGACAGCATGTTGGAACACTTCCAACATAATTCAGTGAGACCTATACACTAAAGTTTTATCTGGTTTCCTAAAATAATTCTGTCTTGGCCTAAAGTAAGCACCTTACCAGATGGGGGCACATTTCAGTAAGCTGGAATTCACCAGTTGTGAAATTAATCATTTGGACATCAACATCAAACCTGAAGAAGAAAATAAAATCAGTGGGAAAAAATTAATGTTTTATTCAATTCTGTCAAAAGATAAATGCATACTGTATGCTTTTAAAGAAATGTTACTAGGCTTTCATTCACCATAGTGACATCTAATCATCCAATACTCATTGTGCAGAACTATCACTGGCAAATGATTGATCACGGATTTACAGCCAGAGCAGACCCTTCAGGATAATCACACACAATTGTCATGTAAGGAACTGAGGTCTAGAGAAATGGGAAACACATATGGCACATCAGTGCCAGAATTTGAACCCAGATCCTGACTCTAAATTCAGCAGTCTCTTCAACTTCCGTCTTTAGGTTCTAAGAAAAAGCACAAGAGATAAAGTGCTAGACTTGGCATCAGGAAGACCCAGGATAAAACCCTCCTTCTAATTTTTATTGGCTCTGTGGTCATGGACAAGCTGACTAATTAACCTCCATGAGCCTCAAATTCCTTGTTTGTAACCTAAAGTTGAACAAATGGTTTCAAAGGTTCCTTCCAGCTCAAAATCAGATCCTAAAGTTACAAAATAATTCATGAGGCAAAAAAAGGTAGAGTAAAAAGATGGGGCAAAAAAAGGCTAAGGGGATATTTGGAGTTAATTATCATTCTCACGTGAGAAATAATCCCCGTTTCTGTTGCTGTTCAGTCATTTTTTCGACTCTTAGTGATCCTCTTGGAGATTTTCTTGGCAAAGATACTAAATGGTTTGCCATTTCCTTGTCCAGCTCATTTCACAGAAAAGGAAACTGAGGCAAGTGGGGTAAAGTGACTGTGTGTAAAGGGTCACACAGCTAGTAAATGTCTGAGGTGGGTTTTGAACTCAGAAAGATGAGTCCTTCTGACTCTAGGTATGGCACTCTATTGCAGCAACTAGCTAAGATATATGTGTGTGTATGCATGTACACACACATATGCACATACACATCACATATACATATGCATATACACATATATATACATAGATGTATGATGTATAATTTTATTTATATATAAATTTATTTCATTAAATTAGAGTAGGCTATTTTCCTATATATAAACTTTATTTCATTAAAGTAGTTTCATACTTTCCTATTGCTCATGCTAAGTAGAATTCTTAAAATGTGTGCTGATATTTTCTCATCCAGAATTAATTTTTATAAAATCATTACCACCAGGGGGCTGAAAGCACAACCAAATTCCAGTGAGAGTTGCATTATAAGAGCACCACAGAGAGTCTCAAATAACAAACATCATTAGAGCACAGGATCAGTTACCACTTTCAAAAAATAAGCACCACCAAGGGGCTGGGAGCACAAAGGTCACCCAAGCCCCAGGCACAGAAGTTAGCTTGTGCTTTCTACCTACAAGTAAGTCACAGATTTAACAACAGAATGGACAATAGAGACCCCCTTAACAACAGATAAGGAAAATGAAGCCCAAGGTATGAATGAAGCCCACAGATGAGATCTGAACCTATACCCTACATTCAAATTCAATGTTCCTCTACCTCCTGGTTCTAGAGAACAAGGGACTAAACATTAAAATAATAAGAGTTCCTTCATGAAGCTGAAGGGTAATTATAATGGTCAATCAAGCTCAGAGCCCACGACAAGATGCAAAGACTCACCTCCCTCCCTTCTTTGCAGAGGTGAGAAAAGATATGGCCCCCTGCATACACTATCCCACTCAGTTAATGGAGCCAGTGAGTTCTGCTGAATGACTGCGTTCTTTGTTACAAGGTAGGGAGGGCTGGGAGGGAAGGGGCAGAATATATTTGGGAACAAAGGCAATACAAGCTTTAAACTAAATGAAGTTTCTTCTTAAGATTTCAGTACTTTACCATTTATGGAGCAGGTTCAATGCCCATTCAGGTTCAGCATATGAAGACAGAGGGAGCAGCTGCAGAGTAACTGGGAAAGATGAAGGATTCCTCAGGACAAAATATTTCACCTAGATGGTTGAAAATTTTTAAATTAAAACACCTTTATGTGATGATGCTGAAAAATTAGATTGGTCAATTTAGCAGCAGTGTTGATCATTCCAATCCAATCCAACAGACATTTCAGTCAGACTCTGTGGTAGGGAAGGTATGAAGGAAGAGAGGGAGAGTTTTAACACAAAAACGAAAGAAAAACAATCCCTCTCCTCAAGGCCCTCCCATTTTCCTGAGAAGTGGGAGATGCAACATTTAGTGGATAGGGTGCTGGGCCTGGAGTCAGGAAAACTCATCTTCCAGAGTTCAAATCTGGCTTCAGACACTTACTAGCTGCATGACCCTGTTTGTCTCAGTTTCTCCAATTGTCAAATGATCTGGAAAAGGAAATGGCAAACCACTCCAACATCTTTGCCAAGAAAACTCCAAATGGGGTCGCAAAGTGTGAACAACCACAGATAATCACATGCACAATTGTTTGAGGAAGGAGAAGCCAAGATTATTCCATTGGTGCCTTTTATGAACAACCAAGATTTGTTCCGTGTCCTGTTTGTTTCTAAACATAAGAGAAGGGAGGACTATAGTAAAGAAACATTTTGGACCCAGGAATGATGAAAATGAAGCCACTGCATCAGGTATACTACACACTGATACATGGCACCAAAATGGTGGGGGGTGAGAGAAGCCTATTCGTGGGTCGTGAAAGTCCTAATGTTTTATAAAATTTAGTGAGAAAAATTTCACTTTAAAATTTTACAACATGAATGTCTATCCACTGGAAAATAACAGAATCAATTACAATATATGAATTGATGAATACTGGGCTATAGGAAACTACAAGAGGGATCAATCTGGAGAAACATTTGGTGAATCAAATTGGAGAAAAAAACTTACGTTAAATGATGCATAATAACATAACTTCGAAAGACCACTCTACTCTAACCAATGCAATGACAAATCAAGACTCCAAGACTTGCACCTCTTGAGATTTCACTTTATAACATGGCCAGAGTAAATTTGCAAAAGAAGATCTTTAGGGGGTTATGATAAGAATAGGTGATTTATGATATTGATGCATGAAAAAAGAATGAATGAAATAAAAGATGCACAGAAAAGAACAGAAGGTATTTCAGAAGGGGACAAAAAGGACAATGATGATATTATGTTAAATTTAACATAAACATCTGAAAAATGAGCTATATGGGATTGTTTGCATCTTCATACACAACCCTCTTTTTCTATTCTCTGTATATCGAAATATTCAAATCTGTTAATTCTACTAATAAAAAAGAAACTTAAAACATTTTTTTAATGATTTGCCCACAATTTTCCCACAAGGTAACAGTAGGGAAAGCAATAATTTCTAGGAAACTTAGTTCTCATTTGAGGAAAAATGTTACTAAGTTGCTGTGGTTCAGTCCCACTTAACTTCTTGTGACTCCATTTGGAGATGTCTTGGCAGAGATCCTGAAAGGGTTCACCATGGTCTTCTCCAGACCATTTAATAGATGAGGAAACTGAGGCATACAGAGCTGAATGACTTATCCAGAGGTGTCTAAGAGCAGGTATGAACTCAGTGAATGAGTCTCCCTGATCCCTGTGCTGGCACCCTCCCTACTCCACCACTCTATCACTGAACAGCCCATCTATAGGTTACGGGGTAGTAAAAGCTTGAGCTGCGGGAGAACTGAAAGTACTAATGCTTATTTTTTCAATCATTTTTGTAAAAAGGCTAGGACCAGAAAGGGTCACAAAAAGTTAGGATGTGGCTTGACTTGACCTTAGTTCACTTTAACTGCCTCATTTTCTATCCACTAAAGTCACATTTTTATGAAAATAAAAATAAGAGAAGAATAACTGTTTAAAAACAACAGGCATGCTGCCTAAATAAAATCAGATCCTGCTTGAACCTGTATGCAATTTGGCAAAGAACAATGATTACCAAATTTTTTTAAAAAATAATTTCATACCTTATTCTTGTGATTTTTTTGTTTTTATTCTTTGAGTTAATATATATGTCACAAGGTAAGATAAATAACATTTATTTTTTAAAGTAAATTTAATTTTCTTTTATACTTCATAATATTCTCTAGAAAAATGAGAGGCACAGAAATACATACACATGTGTACACATACACTCATACATACGCACTGATATAGGAGATAAAGGAAAATATCTTTACCATACTGGTCCTGAGAGCAGATGCACTAAAGTTCAATATAAGTCCAGGCTCTGTGATTAAACGTGGCATAGAGGAAGCAAAAGACCCCAATTCTCTCGATTTCTTTGGATAAACAAATGGAGTCATTCCCAAAACACTCCTTCTATTTAATAAAGAAAAAGTTTTAGGCAAAACGTACACCTTCCATCTGCCAGACACTATGCTAAGTGCTAGGGAACAAAGAAAGACCATACCCCAAACACCTGCCCCACCAAAGTAGGCATTTAATAAATACATGCTGACTCCCTTATTTCTTCCATTATCTCCACATAATCTTTCTGATATTTAAATATAAGTCAACCTTTAAAATTCCACTACAACAAGGAAAGTGTCCTAATGATAAAGATAAGCATGAAACCTGTGGACACACCTGCAGACTTGACCACTTTTTATCTTCTGCCAACTCTGATACAATTTGTTTGCAAGCTCAGAATCCACCTTCCGTGTAGAATGGTCCAAAGAAAAGCCTCCTTGCCAAGGAGGACTGGCTGGAAATAAAATCAAGCTGTCTATTTGCAATAACAGAAAGCATAATTCAGTTTACTTTATATTTAAGCACCACATGATTCCCAGAAAGACTCTGCTACTGGCTATCAACATGGAAGACATCAAAGATTCTGAGAATGTTGGACTTTTCTTACTCCATGTAGAAAATTGTCATCTCCTATCTACTCATTATTAATATCCATCATTCCAATAGTCAAATAGGATTTAATATTGAATTATCTAAATTTAATCATCTAAATTATCTATTTGGAAAAGAGTTTCTTCATTTAGGACAGTGAACTTGTTTTTTAAAAATATCTGATAACCATATTTCAATATAGTTTCCTTTCCTGTCCTATTTTATTCATTTTTATGCATTTAAAAATATACACGTAAAAATACATGTAAAAACACTATTCTGGGCAAAGTTTCATAGTTTCACCAAATTGCCATAGTGACATGAAACAGAAAAGGTTTAGAGTAACAGTATGGCACTGTGCGCAATGGCCTGGTTGTGAGTCCTGGGCTAGGTTTATGTCTTGCCTCTGACACATATTTGTGGTATAACTGAGACCAAGTCACTAAATTTCTCAGAAACTATAGGCTATAAACTGGCAAGCTGGTCAGAATCTGAGGATGGCATTTCCAAAAAGGGAATTCTCTATACCTGAGAAATCACAGGTCTTAATTCACTTCCCAAAAAAATATTTTTCAAATGTTCAATTTTATTGTAATCATGTATAACAAACACAGGGGCTGTGAATCTACTATAAAATCTTTTAATTGTTTCAGCTGTGGAATTTTCATTAATTTTAGTTTTAGTATTCAATTATTATTAATTTTACACACAAATCTTGCTTTCCCTCATTATAAGTTCCCAGAGTTCTTATTAACTCACTGCCAACAAGAGCATAGATCAATAAATAAGCATAAATGGGCATTGAAAAAAAGGTGGTGTTGCTACTTACACAAGACAAGTATACCTGAAATGCTTGGTGTAAGAATTTTACTGCCATATTGTCTACTATTTCTACAGAACTGAGAGGGCAATGTTAATCAGTATGTGAACCTAACCCAACTAACAAGTTTCTGAATGTGATGCTTGCTTGGAAAACGATTATTTTGAATTGGAGGTAATAGGGAAAAGTCTGGAAATGGCCCCTATACCAATATTACAGTCCTCACCCATATTCAGTCCTTATGAAAATGGTTGTTGACTGTCACATAACCAAAGTCTCCCAGCCTTGGCGTATCACTCAGAA
Organism: Potorous gilbertii; assembly: GCA_028658325.1. Taxonomy (NCBI): domain Eukaryota; kingdom Metazoa; phylum Chordata; class Mammalia; order Diprotodontia; family Potoroidae; genus Potorous; species Potorous gilbertii. The sequence goes on from CM053772.1 coordinate 154,785,082, forward strand.
TCCTCTATTATATCTTTTTAAACCTTGCCAGGTGGGAACAGAAGACTCTTAACGTCCTGTTTTAGGAAATAGGTTGTCTTATACATGAAGCTAGAGCCTCCTGACTGCTCTTTATTAAAAACAGGGCCTAGTGAGGATTGAATGAACAGACACATGTACGAGACCTTTGAAAATGAATAAACAATGTCAAAAAATTAAGAGATTAATGTCACTGTCATGTGTCTTGAATTCTGGAAGAGAATCTCTTTTAAAGCATCTGATGAAGACCACTTTTCTCAGAGTAGCAACATACGGTGATACTACATTAATATATTAATTAATATGAGATGAATATCCCTACTCTGTCCCCCCATCCAATTAGCAAGACTGAATAAAATGCTTACCTCTATTTAATTTTCCCATGTAATAGTGCATTCCACAATGGGCTATTGCCTCAGAGACAGAACTCCCTGCCTATATGGAAAGACAATAAATAATTTAAAAAGTAACACCAAAGCACCTGAACATGGAACATCTGTTTGCCGCTATCTGTAGTGAACACATATTCCTCTAGAAATCAATCAGAATGCTAAAAATCAATAAACTTCTACCCCCTCCAAATTACATTTTAATGAGAGATGACAACAAAGTAATAGTGAGTTATTTGAAAGAATGTTTGTTCTCATGAGGTCAGTACAGATTCATTTCCACCTTCCTACACCTTTTGGACCAACAGGGCTATGCAGTGGGAGTCCACACCCAAAGAGATGAGCCCAATCAGTACCTCAAACAAGATTTAAAGATACTAAAGAAAAGTTCAAGTCTTTTTAAGTTAGGAGTATTTTGTTGCATTCTTGTTCTCAGAAAACCTGATTATCCAAAATTGCTCCAAATGTATATGTTTACAACATTTACTCTATTTGAATTGATATCAAGCACAAATCAATACTGATGGATTTCAAACCAGCATCAAAGAACCTAACCCCCTTTTCGTGTAACAGCCAAGTACTGGCAGATAGTATAAAGTTAGGAGATCTTCAAAGAAGTCTATCACGTATCACATCACACATACATACACACAACTGTATGATAAAACAATACCTTGGCCGGAGTTGAATAAATCTGGAGAGGTATTACAAATGTAGCACCTATGTTTGTGGTCAAAGACAACTGGGTAAACATATTTACTGCAGTGTCTTTAATACCAAGTCTCAAAGAAAATATATTCCAACATCCTGGAGGTAGAAATATGGGGCCAATGAAATTCTGAATCTAAAAGGAAAAAAACCAAAATATATTTTTTTCTACAACTAATCACCATTAAAATTAAAAGGATATAGTACCTAAAACCACCCCTTCCAGATTTTACTCTTAAAAAACTCTTCCTGAACTGAAAAGGAAAGACTGAATAAAATGGCTTGTCAAATGAAGTGTGAGGAGATCAAATACTTTAAAACACATCTGTTTTCACAAATGGCAGCATTGCCCCCCAACAATATGCTGCACTGATTTTAGCAGATCCTTTTTTACTAAAGAATAATTTTCTTAGTGCAAATCATAAATCAAATTTGTTTCCTTCGATGAAATTCTGTATTTCCAACATTAATGACTCCTGACTTGATGTGATCAGCAAACATTCTCCACCACCACCATCTTCCACTCCCCCCACCCCCCAAAAAAAGGCTCTGAACACATGTAGTCACAGAAAAATTCACAATACAATTTACGGCTCCATATCAGGAACACTCTTCCACCAATAATACTTAAAATAAAATCCAAGAACAGTCTAAAATTGGCATTATTTTTCACTGTATACTTACATATTTTTCTCCTTACAAAGTGATCTCATTTTAGACAATGGGACCAACAGTGTATTCTGAAACTTTTTTTTGTTTAAAATCCAACATGTTCAAAATTTATACTGCCCCCCACCACCCCTCAACGCCTCCAAAACAGAACAATCACCACCAATCCTGTGGATGAGCAGGCAACAGGAACATAAGATAATAAACTCAGAGACGGAGATCTCATAAGTCATGTAATCTAACCCTCTCATTTTACAGAAGGAAGGAAAATGAGAAATAAGAGGCTAAAGGATCTGCCAGAATCCAAACCATATACTGTCTTTTAGCATACTGCAACATGTGACTTCCCAAGACCACCTTCTGAAACAATTATTTTGAAAACATGAAAAATCTAATACTTCTTTTCCTCAATGACCTTACACATAGAAAGGTGTTCGTAATTGCCTGAGCTAGAATGAATCTAGCTTTGACATAAATCTGCACATACTTACCTTGAACATGTGCTTGGTCTCCTTGGAAACAAGCACATCCTTTATAACAAGAGCAGGACTAAAATGACTGGTGTACCAAACTGACCAAGTTCTGGCTGCATTCCAGTGTGGCTCAAGGTGGAACTGGACTGCAGAAGGGTCAATGACAAAGTATCTGTGAACACACAGAGAACAGAGGGATGAGTCTGAGCAAAGGGCTGGCAGTGATCTCACTCTCAACTCTGAAGAAGTCAGATCTCCTAGTTACGTGGGATTGAATGATTTAGTTTGGAGATAATTTGCTCTCCTACTTCTTGATATCATCCTATGGCTCAGCTATTGCTGCAGAAAAGCATAACAAAAAGCAGGAGAGACAAAAGCAACCAGATCAATTAATAATTCCAGCTTTAAAGGGGGAAGAAAACATTATTTGAGCAGCTCTACCCAAGGAGGGGCTACAATGAAAATCACACCTACAAAATTAGACAGTTATCTAAAACCTCCCTAAACTATCTTCCTTTCCAGAAGCTCTTCCCTAACTCTGAATGAACAACAGAATAAAGACTGAATTAACCCCCTGCCAGAGGATTTATAAACTCCTTCAAGAAAGGAGTGGTTTCGTTTTTGGCCTTCTATCCCCAGTACGCTGCAGAGTGCTTGGATCAAAGGTGGTTCATCATAAATGCCTAATGGATTAAACGAACCTACCCTTGCACTACAGGACGAGAGAGACATGCTTGCAATGTGGCCATGCCTTTCAGATTTCTTCCTTCCCCATGATGATCAGTTTCACTGAGACATGATGGTGCTGTTTGGAAATGGGAAGAAAAATCAGAGTCAAGTACATATCTCTTAGTTTCCACTTATGCCTTTCCTCTTTACTAACTAAGCCTACTACCTTTGTGTCTCCTTTGCTAAGACTTTCACCCCTCTAGTTTTTTTTCTTGGAGAAAAAATTAAGTTCCACACATCATCTTTTTTCCATGACAAAGCCCTGTTTTTTCTCAATTAACAGGGAAAAAGTCCTTACCCCTGCCAGGTACAGTAAGATGGGGGAAAAAATGAAGCTAAATTGGGTGCATATCATAGTATAAGAGCATAGCAGGGCAGTGGAGGAACTGAGTAGGAAAGAAATAAAATCTAAATGGTAAGCAGGGGTTTTTTGGTATGGTGATATCTTTTGATTGTTTTGTGATTTAATGTCCCGCCTATGAAAGAACAGGCAAAGGTGGAAGGGAAAAGATGAATGCAGATCTGAAAATAAAACTGAATTTCAAAAAAATTTTCTTATGGGACAGAGTACCCTAGCAATCTTTGATTATTCACAATCCCTGATCACTGCTGCACTAAGAGTTCCAATGCAAAATTTCATATCAGGAATATAAAATAAATAGCACTGCCATTCCTTCCTCATATAAACTCTAAGAACTATTAATTCCCGCACAATGGGAATCAAACTCATTATCTTACATCTTAAGCTAATCTGCATTATGAATAAATCACTCCCTACAGACAACAATAACTACCATCATTATATCATCTACACAGGCACACTCTGCCTAACATCATTAACTGGTTTCCACAAAAATGCACCTTTAGGTGAAATGACAAAACAGGGAACAGTCTCATGGGAACATTGTTATAAATGGGTAATCAGCTAGACAACATCATGGCAGAGCTTTGAGACATTACAGTAAGGTTTGGCCATTACATATTTACGGTATTCTTGGGAAACAACATTAATGATAACCATTCATGGGGATATGTTTCAACAATAGAAGTAAACAGGAGACAGTTGCCAAATGTACAAATACTGTACCTTTACAAATAAAAGAAGCAATTTTGGTAAAATTGGTTGTAGAAGAGGGTAGCAGGACTGGTTGAAATTGCAGAGATAAAAAATCTCTTTGTGAGAAATGATGTACATCCTGAAATAAAAGACAAAGATCACTTCCTTCCTCATGGGAAGATGGCTACTAAGTATATTATTTTGTCTCTACATTTTTAAAAAGGAGGCAGAGAAACCAAGGATGCAGAAATAGAAAACAAAAATGACTGGGGAAAAAAGAGGGTTGGAAATCAGGAGGAAAGATTAAGACAAGGAAAGTGACCGCTAAGGGTGGACCCAAATTATCTAGACAGATGAAAAAGCAACATGAGGGATGAGTACAAAGCTATTGCCCAAAGATAATTAACCGCCGAGAATATAGGAAAGGGCCTGATCTTATTAAGATCTAATTAAGATTCTAAAAAGAAGGCCCAAGCAGAAGGATTTAAGGAAGAACAGACCTGGATCAAAAAATGAGGGAGACGATGACTTCTCCAATTCTTAAGTCAAGAAGAATAATTTAGCTACCGCCCCCACCCCCTCCATCCAAGTTCCTTTTAACTCAATTATAAATTTTAGGGATCTCTGACATTGCACCTATTAAACAGGAAAATTAGTATTTTTCATCATTTTATTTGTCACCACCCTAAGTCTTCAGTCCTTAATCAGACTCGAATGTTGATCCACACGTACTTCTATTGGGACAGATCACATAGTCTCATTTTCAGGGAGTCCTTCAATGACCTAACACACCCACCTCCCACCAGAAAATGAGCTAACACACTTGGAACCTTTCATGAAGTCTGAATATTCTGTGGGTACCAGTGAAGCACTCAGGCGCACAGCTGCCATCTCTTTGCTCTCATGACCTTACTCCTTTTCTGATCATGAATTTCCTAAATGATATCCCTTAAACCTGAGAGGCAGCATGGTTTAGTGGATAAAGGGCCTACCCTTGGAGTCAAGGACCAGCTGTTACATGCTGGTTTTTGTGACCCTAATGAAGTCACATAATCCTCTCAGAGTTCCAACCAATTCTTTAAGAATATGTATAAAAGAGGTGTTGATCTGCATTGGTAGAAGAAATTTTCTCACTGGAAACTCCAAATTCTAACGAAACCATCAGTCTAGACACTCCTTCATGCCTCCCCCAAAACTCCACTACATCATGAGCATCAATGTGACAATAATGCCTTCTATTTGGAGAGGACATTATACAAAGTGCTTTCATATATATTTGATTTAGTCCTCAACACCATATAGGGTGGTCACTATTAATCCATCAATGTCTATTAAATATGGCACTTATTGTGCTAACTACGTTTTATGGATAAGGAAGCTGAGGCCTGCCAAGGTCACAAAGCGACTGACAAAATGAACTGGAACTGGAAGTCAAATACAGGATCATTTCACTACACTTCTATCAGTAATAAATGGATGACATCCTTGATAAACTCAGATGGATGTATATATGTGTAATATGGCAAAATGTACTTCCTTTTCTCCCAAGTCCTTTTTAATTTGTTTATGACAAACAAAAACATGTTTCTTTAAGTCATACAACCTCATTTTCTAAATAATTATCTGAGAAATGATGATATATAAATGGACTGGGGAAAAATTTAACCACAGGTTAAGAAGGCTGGAAAGTCCATGAGAGTTTGTATGGTTACAGTGCATAACTTTTGACAAAATCCACACTAAAATCATCCAAAGACTGAAAAGAAATTATGCTATATTTTTACAATGTGCAGGAAAAAGATCTATATAACCTCCCTAGGAAGCTTAGGACAAAAAAATGTAACTGAAAATTACTGTGGTAAATATACATTTTTAAATGTAAAAAAAAATCCTACTTTTTTTACATATCTTGTATATCACAAGATAATGTAAGAATACAATGTTACAAGAGAAAATCAACAAGTAAGTTACCTGTATCCATAGAAGGCTGTTTCCCGAATGTAAAACATACATATTTACTGCAGAATCATCTGTCAAAACAATCAAAGTAACTGAATTAAAACAAAGTTATCCTAATTTTATATCCTTTTATAGAGGTTACTGAAAAAATATCTTAAAATTTCTGTCAAAATTGTAATAAAGATTTCTTCACTGAAATAAAAATTGAGAATTTTTTTCTTACTGTAACTTTTTCCCCACTAACACACAGAAAAAGACAGTTACCACAGGCTACCAATGGTAGACTGGAACTTTATAGTCAAGAGGACAGTCAATCTGATCAACTGCATTAGCCTCAAAAGACATAGCAGCCACTTCCAGGACAGTGACTATTAGGGTAAGAAAACAGAAGGGAAAGGAACAAGCATATATTAAGTGCCTGTTATGTTTTGCTTAGGGATGTATGACTTAAAGGAAATATATTTTTGGTTAGTATAAACAAATTAAGAGACTTGGTAGAAAATTAATTGCACTTTGCCAAATAACATGTACACACATCCATCAAGTTCATCAAGAGATGTTTCTTCACTACTTTAAGCCACCAGTTTTACTCGTCATCATCCCATGTATGTGTTTAGCATTTCACACTATATATACAATATTTCAATGGATCTTCACAAACACTCTGAGAGGTTGATGCTATTACTATCTAACTACTAAGGCAGTTAGATGTTAAGTGAATTCCCCAGCATCATACATCTCAAAAGTATCTAAGGATGGACTGAGACTCAGGTCTTCTTGATTTCAGGCTCAGTGTCCTTGGTTGTCCACCACAGCTGCCTTCAGGAAGCAACAAGTCTTCCAACATACTGACTGATCAAAAAGTATCATAAGATACTACAGAAGGGTTCTCAATCTCTTTTGTGTCTTAGGTCAGAGTCTGGTAAAATCTATAAACTCCTTTTCATTATTATGTTTTCAAATAATAAAAGAAATACTGAATTTCAATTACAAATTCTCAAAATATTATTTTCAAATAATTCAATGAAATGCTAAATTTCAATTAGAGGTTAGTGAAAATAAAGATGGTACTTTTTCCCATTCAAGTTCACAAACCCCATGAAAATTATTCAAGGAATCCTCAGAGGCCCCAGGTTCAAAAATGAAAAGAAAAGGAAAAAAACCCTGCACTATAATAATCTAAGACTGCCTACAAAATGCTGGCTTGCTTTTAATTCTTAACTTGTCAGAATTTGATATATAGTGGACTCCCCCCCGCCCCAAGTTAAATGCTAACCTACATAACTAAAGAAAATGCTATCATTCATGGCAAAGAATTAATGCTTGCTGCCTAATTGGCCTAGAGACTATATGTCAAATACTTTGCAAATTTTAACACATTATAATAAATGTCAATCATTACAGTAGCATTTGTTTATTGAACCACTGCTACAAATTATTTCTGAGGGCTAAAAAATTTATGTTGTCACCGAACCCTGTCCCTAAAAAAGTAAGTTCTCATTATTTTCTGGTTTCCTTCTTCCAAAGTAATATAAAATACAGATTTTTGACTGAATCAATCAACCAAAAATAGGTATTTTTGCATAAGAGAGTTGTGGATGAAAGATAGTGTTTATCCCATTAAAGTGCCCAGAAAGTTGAAGCCCATAAATTTTAAGGGGCGATAAAGTTAATACTGTTAAGTAGGACTCAAATTTTCCAGGGTCAAGCTTCACAGACTACACTACTCACAGGTTTCCAGGAACTTCTGGCTCTAATTTACTATAATCTGGTAATTCACTGAAAATTTAGAATAACAATATTAATATGCATTTACATAGCACTTCAAAGTTCATGAAATTCTTTATATACAGTATCTTACTTGATCCTCACAACCACCCAATGATGTAGATATTCCAAGACTTACTGTGCCCATTTTCCATAACAAAGCTAAGACTTGAAGTGATTAAGAGGCTTTCACCAGGCTATAAGTGTCCAAAGTGTCCAAGAGGCCTGAATCAAACCCACACCTTCTTTCAAGTGCAGGATGCCATTATTCTAATAACAGAGTCAAGAGTTTCCATTCACAGTGAAAAAGAAACAAATGAAATATATGTCAGATGATCCAAGACTATCAAGGCAACTCTGTGGGGAATGGAATGCTTTTTTTTTCAATTGGCTTTAGAGGAATCACAGAGGACTTACTCAAGCAGCAGCTGCCATTTCCCCCCAAAACGGTAATACTGCCTCAATTAGTTAAGCTAAACATTGTGGAACCCTTCACTGTTTACAATCAGAGTAAAGCAAAGGACTTTCGGCCTTTATTTTGGGATAACTACCCCCAAGAGAACCCTTTTCTACCCCCCAACACTGTATTATAACATTTTAAAGCTTCAAGGGTTTCACCTTACCCGAGGTCTCAGTTTTGTCCATAGCTACATAAACAATGGAGAGATTATCTAGTAAATCTTGTCTGCTCTCCTCATATTCCTCAGGAGAGGTTTCCGTGGTTAGAGTTATGCTCATTTGTAGCAGCAAGGTGTCATCTGTTTCTAAATAGCAACTCTGAGGATAGACGGAGGGAAAAGGGAAAAGAAACTCATCAAGTCTTCCAAACTACATAAATCTGGTGACTTCAAAATACTCCCCCCAAATACACACAAAACAAATCACCAAAACACAGAAAGATTTTTAGTTCTAAAATATAGATGTTCTTTAAAAAAAAAAAAAGCATTTACCTTGAGCTGCTGACAAACTTTATTATGTAAACTGCATTCTAGATGAACTTGCAAGAGACTAGTATTAGTGGCTTCTGCCTGGAAGAGTAAGAAGAAAAAAATAATTTTAAAAGGAAGGTTTGGTAAAACTCAGTCTGTAGTACCCAGTTATTAGGATAAGACACTTTATAATCCTAAGCTCCTTTTTCAAATATCCCTAAAACATATTTGTGGCAATGTAAAGGTTCCAAGATTTTTTGCCTCCTCTTTTTAATATATCCTATGGGCTAGATCACATTTACAAAATTGCACGGTGCATTTGTAATGATGCTCACTGCTACAAACACCCATTTTTTACACTCTGATACAACCAGACAGATCAACGGCACAAAGTCATGAAAAACCACAATCCTGTTAGATTCACAACTGCAGAGGACAAGAAAGCCTTGGAAAGATGAATATTGGGTTAAGAGATTTTACCATACTGGCAAAGATGACTTTAAGAGAAGTAGTGGAAAAGATATAAAAGAAAACAGATCAGTTACTTAGGGAGGGCAAGAAATAACAAATGGATAGGAAAGCCCATCCTCAAAAGAACCAGAGGAGTCCTCTAGTGGCTTGAGTGGAAATCCGATGAATGAATTTACAGAAATGCACAAAAACCTGCACCAGTGAAGGGGGTCGAAATGAAAGAAATCACAGCTCTGATATAATGCAGGTATTTCAGCACTAGTTTAAAACATGGTTGCCTGGCACTCATAAATATCTAGGAGAATATTAAAAAAAACAAACCAATAACCAACCACCTTTATTTGTTGTACTTCTCACCTGAGAAGAATTCATTGTTCTCACTCTAAACGCAGCAACACCTTGTGAGAAGTATTACGCATACTACCATTAGAGAAAGCACAAACGTCAAAGGTATAGACAGTTCCCAAAGGGGTAAGGTTATCACCTATCATCTAATACATCAGAACCTAGTGATCTAGATCCTATGTTTCCAATCTAAATTTTTTTAATTGGAAAATAAACAGCTTATAAGAGTGTTTTTAAGTTTATTATTTTCAAGACTGTTACCCTAATAAAATGTATTTAAGTCACCCACCAAATAAAATCATGCAAATAGTTTCACATAATGGTCAAGAAGAGGCTTCATCAATTTCCCTGTGAAAAACTGGATACTGGAAGCTATGTCAAAGAAGAGATCAAGAAAAAATAGAACCGGAGGCAGAGTCAAGATGGCGGAGTAGAAAGACTCACATATGCTAGCTCTGAATCCATAGCCCATAATTATCTATTAAAAGAACTCCCAACAAATTCTGGAACAGTGGAGCCGCGCAGCAATGGGGTGAAGGAGATTTCTGTTCCAGAGGGCCCTGAAAATCCAACCCCAAAAGTTCGTCACACACCGGACAGGAACAGAGCCCAGCCCTGCCCCGGCTGCGCTGCACGGAGAGGAGTGAGCAGATCCGAGCAGGCTTCAGGGATGTAATCTCCAACGGCCACGACCCGCAGGTCAGTGAGAGAGATGGGCTGAGAGGGGAGCAGGGTGTCTTCATGACTCGGGCCCCCTCAGGAGGCAGCAGCAGAGGTGGCCAGAGGCTCCTGGAGCAGGCAGGAGCTGGTCTGTGCATAAACCCCCTGAGGGCACTGAGTCTGGGAGGCGGCCCTGCTGCCCCCCCACCTGAGAACCTGATTTAATCTTACCCTGAAGAGCAGCTGGCCAGCTGCCGAAAGCCCTGAGGCTAGGGAGCAGCATTTGAATTTCAGACTCCAAGCACTAGCTGGGGGGATCTAGGTGGGGGTGGAGAGGAATCTCAGAAGTCAAGTAACTGGCTGGGAAAATGCCCAGAAAAGGGAAAAAAAATAAGACCATAGAAGGTTACTTTCTTGGGGAACAGATGATTCCTCCCTTCCTCTCTAACGAGGAAGAAAACTGCTTACCATCAGGTAAAGACATAAGAGTCAAGCCCTCTGTGTCCCAAACATCTGAAATAGATAGCCAATGGGCTCAGGCCATGGAAGACCTCAAAAAGGATTTTGAAAATCAAGTTAGACAGGTGGAGGAAAAACTGGGAAGAGAAATGAGAGAGATGCAAGAAAAGCATGAAAAACGGGTCAATACATTGATAAAGGAAATGCAAAAAAATGCTGAAGAAAGTAACACCTT
>CM053772.1:154796449-154877497 GCA_028658325.1 Potorous gilbertii
ACAAATGGGGAGAAAATTTTGGAATCCAAAATTTTGTGAAAATGAATGTAAAAAGTTAAATAAATAAATTTATATTTAAAAAAAAAAAGAAAGAAAAAATATGGAACCAGAAACAGAACCACAAGGTTAACTGATTAATAGCTTGAGTGTCACAGTGGTACCTAGGTAATGTAAAGCAGTCTCTGTCTAGCATATCAGGCGGACCTGTCTTCTCTGCCTTATTACTCCTCACCCACCTGAAAGATTTATATAGGAAGACATGGTCAAAAGACACCCAGGCTCAAAAGCTATGATCTGTTATTGTTATCTATTCCATTAGAGCCCCTTAATGGCAAAAACCATCTTTTGTCTCTTTTTTGTATCCCCACAGGTAGCACAGTGTCTGGAACAGAGTGAGTGCTTTACCATGATTTCTGGGTCACTGGTATAGCACATGAATGAAGTCACAGAATCACCAAATACAATTCTTTAATTTTCTAAATTTGCTACTTACTGTCTGTGTGTGTGTGTGTGTGTGTGTGTGTGTGTGTGTGTATTCCAGTTCAATTATGTTGTATTAGAACACGCAGAGAATATTTAAAGAAACAGATTTCCTACACATAAGGAAGCAATCTATTATGACCATATCCCCCGCACAGTGACTAAGAGCCTGGAATGTTTTGCACTTGGGTTATTTTTTAATATATGTTTAGTTTAAACTATGTTTAGTACTTTTCATTAATGCAAAATACTGAAAGTAGCAAGAAATATTTTTTAATAATTTTAATGATTTATTTAAAAGTCATGTGCCACGTATTAAGAAGGTGTAAGAAAAAATTTTAGTGAAAAATGTGAAAAAAATGAAAGAATCCACAAGAGGGAGTTCTAGCACTTTCAAACTTCCTTTTTATCATTCACAGAAATAACAAAAAATGCAGTCATAAAAAGAGGCAGCATGATATAGCAGCGAGAAAGTACACTTCACAGGCAGAAAGATGGTTTAAGTACTGCCTGTAACATTAATGGCTCTGTCAACCTGAACAAGTCATGGAACTCTTCAATTATTTAGCTAATTCCCATGAGATTATAATTTGAAGAAGAAATGGTGACCTGTACTGAAAAAGGGAGTTTCACTCCCTTTTTGGGAATTTCTGCTATATCACAGGTCTTTGCCATATCAATATTCTTCCAATGGCACTATTTGGTTGCCACCTTGTGCTGTGCCATATCTTAAAAGAAAATCTAAAGCATAGGCTCACACAGCAATGGCTGAGGAGCCACTGTGGATGTGAGCAGGCTGAAACACATTATCAAGGAGGAAATGCATGAGAACTAGGATTAAAGATGATCAGTTATGTGACTAGAAAAGGATGTGAGTGATCCACAAAATATCAAGAGATCTAAGAGGGAGAGGAAACTCCTATGGAAATTATGGAGGAAGATCTGCAAAATTTTAAGGATGAAAAGACAGAGATAGTTGTTCCCCAGCTCCATGCCCTCTCCTTTGTTAGTAACCTCGCACATTAGTAGGTGCTTAATAAAATGTTTATTTTTCTGAACCTCGAGATTAAGAAAAAAAAAAAACTCTGAACTCAAAGTCTCCACTATTCCTTCTCCCAAAACAAGTCATGTAGTGTCATTTTATGTATCCATGTAAGCCTCTATATCTAACATAGCTATATATCTAGTCTGATACAGTAATTGCTAATATCAAATACCATTTTAAGGTATGCAAAGCACTTTACATATATTATTTCATTTTATAATACTGGCTCCTTATTCTGCTAATCTCAATCAACTAATGTTTAAGAGCTAAAATAATCTCCTATACTATTGCCTGCAATAATTAATTGAGCAGAACAGGAAAATGATCAATGTTGGAGAGGATGTGAGAGAGTTGGAACACTAATTCATTGTTGGTGGAGCTGTGAGCTCATCCAACCATTCTGGAAAGTAATTTGGAACTATGTCCAAAGGGCTACAAAATTGTGCATGCCCTTTGACCCAGCAATATCACTTCTAGGACTGTATCCCCAAGAGATCACAAAAAAAAGGAAAGGATCCCACATGTACAAAAATATTTATAGCAGCACTCTTTGTAGTGGCCAAAAACTGGAAATCAAGGGGATGCCCATCAATTGAGGAATGGCTGAATAAATTCTGGTATATGAATGTAATGGAGTACTATTGCACTATAAGAAATAATGAACAAGAAGACTTCAGGGAGGCATGGAAAGACTTATATGATCTGATGCTTAGTGAAAGGAGCAGAACCAGGAGAACTTTGTGCACAGCAACGACCACAGTGTGTGAGTTTTTTCTGGTAAACTTGGATCTTCATAGCAACGCAAGGACTTAAAAAAAAAAAATTCTCAATGGTCTTCTAAGGCAAAATGCCTTCCACATTCGGAGTAAGAACTATAGAATTCCATCATAGGATGTAGGAGAGAGAGGGAGGGAGGGAGGGAGGGAGAGAGGGAGGGAGAGAGAGAGAGTGTGAGTGTGTGGTTTTGGTTTATTATACAATTCTCCCATTTATTTTAGTTCTTCTACACAGTATGACTATAGTGAAAATGTATTCCATAGGAACATATGTGTAGATCCTATATAGAATTGTATGCCTCTCAGAGAGTGAGGGGGTTGGTGAGGAGTACGTAGGGGGGGAAAACATCTAAGTTTTTATGGTAGTGGTTATAGAACACTAAAAATAAATAAAATTAATTAACTGAGCAAAGAGATGCTACTAACATTAGCCAGATGATATTTTGCAGTAAAATAGAAAAAAAAACTTGAATTTAATTGGACCTGAGTGTTACTTAAACCTAGCTCTGATATGTGACTTTGGGCTTCAGTAATACTGTGTGCAAAACGAGGATAACTACCTACATCACAGGATTATTGGGAGAAAAGAGCTTTTGCAGCTTTAGATAAACTATGACAAAAGTAAAGTGGCTATACTGAATTGGTTAGTGAAGCAGAATCATGCTGTGGAAAGGTCAATGCCTCTCACCCGGGTTCAAATGCCACCTCTAACATTTGTTATCTGTGTTACTTTGAACAAGACACTTGAAATTCCCTAGCCCCCTCATCCCTAAAATAAGTTGGGAATGAAAGGCCCTTCATGTTCCTTCTGGTCACTCTAAGAAACCTACAATATATAGAGTGAGTATTCTTTGAGATAAAAGAGGAAAAAAACCAAGTCTGCAGCTTCGCTCTTTCTAAACCCAACAATTCCTTATGACTCTTCATGTCAGGGTTTCCAAGAGAAGTATCATTACACTTGACATCTGAAGCAACTGAAGTTTGGAGAAGTTAGATAATGTGCAAGATATCAAACACTGACTGGGGAGTTCTAACCTACAATTCAGGCCACTCAGCTCCGAGCCTAAACTTTTCTTACAACCAGCAAATTATAACTGATCCAGACAGCTACAATATACACTGAAATTTAGGTTTAACGTATACATGCCAGTATGGACACATATGTAGAAGGATGTAATGAGTTGTACAATAATATAAAAACTGAACAGTAAACCAATTTTGAAATTTAGTTTTCACAGTTTCATTGCTAAGAGGTAAGAAAATGGGATAGGTGGTGCAGGAAAGTAATAGATTTCCTTGTCATCCCATCAAACAGAGAAAGTTCCAAAGACGAGGCAGCATTTTTAATAGGTATTTAAGGAGGGGAAAACTCTGAAAAGGAAAACCCCATGAAAGAAATTAAAGTAATTAAACCAGTGTAACTCAGAAGAGTGATAACATCAATGAAGCTTATAAACATAGTAAAAATAAATGACAGCGACTTCAAAGGACTGGGGCATTATTATTTCACTTAAACACAATAACGGATAAGAACTGTACATCCACATAAGCCAAGTTCCATCAGTATATTTCAAAATGATCATGGACAAGAAGAGGCCCCTGAAGGCCTACAACATTAGGAAATAACTCCCCACCAGAACTGTCCAGACCTGCTGTCTCAAAAGATGGTGAGCTTATCCTGAGTGGAAGTCATCCACATGGAAGGTGGGTGACTGTTTCTCAGGAACGAGGTGGCCCCCGAGGTCCCTTCCTATTCTGTGATTGTATAATAGGAAGTTTCAAAGTGACTACTTGACTGTGGCCTAGCTATAACTTAGATGACAAGCCCTAGGGATGTGGCTGTCAGAAAGCAGGAGGATGGTAAGTGACTTGCCCAGTGTCTCCCGGCTAGTAAATGTCAAAGGCCAGAGTTAAACCCAGTCTTTCTGACTCTTAGCCCAGCATATTACCTATTGTGCCAAGTTGTCTCTCTTTCAAATAGAAAACAAATCAGTGATTTAGGGGAAAAATTTAAGAGTTCATATAACAAAAGATACTGAAATGAGATACATGGTAATAGAAATATAGCCCATGAGACCTGGGTTATCTTGGAAGGGACCTTAGATGTCATCCAATCTGACTCCCTCATTTTAAAGATGAAGAAACCAAGACCCAGAGTTTAAGTGAACTGCTGCAGTTCACAGTGGAGGTTAGCATTTGAACCCAAATGCTGACTTCAGAGCTCTTTCTCCCCTCTTTAACATCTCAGGTCACCTAGTTTAAACTCTTCATTTCACACAAGAAAGCCAAGACACACAGAAGCCTTGCCCAAAATCACAGACAGGAAGCAACCAAGACAGAATCTGAGCTTTCAGTTTGGTGATCCAGGCACTATTCTTTCTGGAACACAACTTCACCTCCTACCATGATAAATTCCTATTTCCTCTGAGTCTATCTTCCTCTGTAATTTTTTTTTTTTTGGTATGTGTGTGTGTGTGTGTGAGGCATCTGGGGTTAGGTGACTTGCCTAGGGTACTTACTTACTAGCTAGTAAGTATCAGAGGTCACATTTGAACTCAGGTCCTCCTGAATCCAGAGCCAGTGCTCTATCTGCTACATCACCAAACTGCACTCCCGTCTCTGTCATGTTATTGCTTCACTGTCTAAAAGCTAACACACCAGTGTCTACAACCCATATGACATTCTATAAAATAATGTTGTTTCCATGTCTCAAACAACAGCCACTCAGATGAGTGGATTTGTTCATCTGTCAAACATGAACCAAAAATGATGCTAGAAAAAAAGAGAAAGATTTGGCCTCTATCAACATAACCATCAATCTCCAAAATAAATGAATACAGCACAGTACCACCTACATGGCACACAAACTTACCTGAGTCTAAGTTGAGGCAAATAGGGTTAAATGGCTTGCCCAGGGTCACACAATCAGTAAGTGTCTAAGGTCAAACATGAACTCAGGTCTTCCTGATTCCAGGCCCAGAACCCTATCTACTGCCAACTAGCTGCCCCTTACAGGCACTTAACAATGTTATTTTCCTTCCTTCTATTTGTGTAAATATTTTCTATGATAGGCACCATTTTTGCAGCACTTGTGATATAACAAATGGCATATTAGGCTTCACTAACTTTCATTTTGGATTTAAACTTTAATATAGCTGAACTCATTTAATTAAACCCAGAAAAAAATTAAGTAAAAAAAAAAATTACCCCTTCACTTCTCAAAGTACAACAAAGCAGGGGAGGAATAAAGCTTGCCAGAAAGCTAAAAACGACTGTGGATCACAGGGGTATGCAAGGTCCAAGCAATAGTTACCATGCAGAAGAAACATTAAGCAATTGTGAAGCATCACAAAATAAATAAATAAAAATAGCAAGATGAAATAAATGAAAATTCCTAACTTCAATGATCTTAAAGTGGTGGGGCTGGGAAGACAGACAAAAAAGGAAGATCCAAGAAAGAAGCAGGGGCAAAGAAAGCTACCCAGAGAGTAGTAAGTTTTACCCCATGAAAAGTCAAAAAAATTATTCACTATGTAATCATTCACTTTCCCAGAAGTTAAGAAGCGTTTTAACTGGCTATCAAAAAGAAAAAGAGTGAGAGTATTCTGAGGAAAAGTTGACAACCCCAAAAAATACAGCAGTGATAAGGGTATATGAGTTATAGGAAAGAGACATGGTCACTACTTACCAACCTCAAAGTTAACAACCTTAAAAGCTATTTGAGAGAGATATAGGGGACTTTCTAATTCTAGAAAACAGACTACAGGAAGCACTGTCTGGAGGTGAGGGATAGAGAGAGAGAGAGAGAGAGAGAGACACACACACACACACACACACACACACACAATTTTATTTATTTTGGTCCTTTTTTAACCTTACATTCATTTCTAAAAATACCCCTTTTTCTCCCAACCAGCAAGCCTTCTCCTTTTGAACAAAAATGTAAAAAGAAAGAATTTGGCAAAACTCAACTCCGTCCTACTCACAAGCAAATAAGAACAATGCTCACAGCTAGAGAGAGATCAAAAAGCACATTCCCTAAGAAACAAACACTGCACCGAGAGCTCATCAAAGTGACATTAAAGGGCTGTGTGACTCAACAGCACAGTCATATGCAGCTCATAACACTGCCCGCAGATTTTAGGGCTGAACTGCTACCATGTCTACATTGCCGTCAGTAGTCCATTATGGAGTTATATATTTCCTTAGCTTAGCTACAACATCCTTGTACATTGTACAATTTTGGATAATAGTCCATTATAGTACATTATGGAGCTATGTGTCCTTAATTCAGCTATAACTAAGGGCTGAAGTGCTCATAACCAGGAGAGAACATGAATAACCTCCTCCTCTTACTCCTTAGAGTTTCAAAGCCAATTTCATGTGATGGCCTACTGACCTCATGCGAAGACCATATTTTACTCTCAGAATGCCCAGGAAACCCCAGGAATACAAAAGGGAGGTGAGGCAATTCTTTCCTGGGCTTCAAACAATTTTTTCACTCCCAAAAACCTACCTGTGTTTGTGAAATCTGGATACTCTGGACATGGGGAAGCAGCAAATGAGCATTTGGTAACTGTTTTGTGGACCCTTCATAGGAGAACTGTGAGGTTCCAGTTCCAAAGACCTGGAGAAAAGAGACAAATTATACCATCATGAAAACATACAATATTCAGTCATCAAATGTCAATCAATTACCATTCCAGATGAAGTCTATATTCCTGAAACCAAGTTTGAAGGCCCTTCATCAGTTAAGGATCCTATGATTCTAAATGCCATCTTCTCCAGCAAACCACAGGCCTATAAGCTGAATCTTTCTGTACCGTGTAGACTGAAAACTACACAGAGAAAATCTCTTATCAAAATGCTGCATGGAGCTAGAAGATCATTGTACATGGTGGCAGTAAGATGATCAGCTGTGAATGACTTAACAATACAATGAGCTGAGACAATTCTGAAGGACTTATGATAGAAAATGCCAGACAAGGAACTGATGGAGACTGAATGCAGATCAAAGCATACTATTTTTCATTTTCTTTATTTTTCTTAGGGCCTGGGGGAGTGTCTATGTTCTCTTTTGCAACTTGGTTAATATGAAATATGTTTTGCAAGACTACACATTTAAAATCTATATCAAAGTGTCTGCCTTCTCAAGGAAGGGTGAGAAGAGGGAGACAATTTGAAATTCAGAAATTATAAAAAATGAATATCAAAAATTGTTTTTACACGTAATTGAGAAAAAATAAAATAACATTGTATTTTTTTTTAAATGTCGTATGGATCCAAACTTCAGCAAAGGTCCTGCTTTTTCCAGAATATTTTAACAAGTATGTTATTTGAATTTTTTTTATTTTTTTTATTTTTTACTTAGGCATGTCAAAGACTGCTGCCCTCAAACTGCCTGGATTTAGTTAGAAGAACTATGACTTAATTGATGAAATTATTATTTTTTTGTCATCTAATAATCAAAAAGAAATTCACACATCCCCAAAGAGTCCACGTGGGAAGAATGAAAAAATTAGTGACTTCTCAAGGCCTTTTACATTTTACAATATAAAAACTAAATATTCAAATGAGGGGTTTTTTCCCCATTTCAATATCTGTCAAAAATCAAGAGACCAATATGAGGTCACACTTATGTGAGAGCTATATAGCACAGAACAAGTCAGTGATTTGTGTCCACGTAGGGTCTGATAAAAGGTTTAAACAGAGTAAGACTGAACTAAAGGGCTATGGATCTTTTGAATCTGGAAATCTCTTAGAGCACAATGCCTACATTTCCAAAACTACTTAACTTTTTTTTTCTTTTTATAGACTTTTTGTATGTAAACTTTATAATAAAGCTAATATGGAACAGATTTATTAGAACAGGAGAAAAAAATTACTTCACCTGGTAGGAAATAACTCCGTAAGAGGACGTATTTATAAATAAAGAACTTTCAATGCTCCCTTCTTCAGCTGGTAAAAAAATGATTCTGAAGGAGGTTTGTCCCATTGCTGGAATCACCTGAAAGACAGGTATACATTAATTCCACCTGCTCAACACCAATAATTAAAGTATCTCTATAATCTCTTCACTTAAGACAACTTTCATGCTACCTAAACCTACAAACAGTAAAGATGACAAGACCTCTGGGTTTCTACAACAGATCAGAATCCCCAAGTCTGAGGGCACTTTAAAAAAGACCATACCAAAAGGTTTACTGGCAACAGAGAACCCAAATCCTTTCATTTTCATTTGGGATTACAGAGTCTCTACCCCTACACAAGCCACTTACATTTTGCTTTTTGGTTTTTTTAATATTTTTCTTCTCAAACTCCACATTCAAATTTTTCCAAATTTTTCCTAGACACCAGGAATTCTTCACCTTTTATGTGTCACAGACCCTGCTGGGCAGTCTCAAGAAGTCAGTGGACCCCTTCTCAGAATCACATTTTTTAATGTACAAAATTAAATGTGTAGGATTTTAAAGGAAACAAATCATTTCCAAATATAAGTTTTTAAAAAAAGTTCAAGGTACCCAGTTAAGAATCTCTGCTCTTAACTAAAGTTTTCAACTTTACATAAACATAAAGGAGAATTACACGTGAGCACTCAAATGCTTTAGTTGAATAAGTGAAACATCATTACTGGATATGCCAAGATGATAAAACAGTACTAGTCTCGAAGTCAAGTTCCAAGAACCAAGTTCAAACCTGAAGGTGAATATAAAATAAGCAAGCATGGAAAAAAATAAAACCATGTAACTATTTGGGAACTGCAAAGAGAGTTTAAATACCATTCAAATTAAAACATCAAGAAAGACTTTCTGTCATGTCCAGCTCTTTGTGATCCCATATAGGGTTTTCCTGGCAGAGATATTAGAGTGGTTTGCCATTTCCTTCTCAAGCTCATTTGACAGAGAGGAAATTGAGGCAAACAGGGTAAAGTGACTTGCCCAGGGTCACACAGCTACTAAGTGTCTAGGGGTGGATTTGACTTCAGGAGCATGAGTCTCTGACTCCAAGTCTGGCAATGTGCACCATCTAGCTACCCTATATGAGTTAAGTGCTTATGCCAGCTAGTTAAACTTATCACCTACCCTCCTCTAGAATGGAATTTTAAAATAATTTTTCATGGTATTTTGGACAGAGAAAAAAAGACTTTAAACTTTCTCTAATTACTGAATATTTCAGAATCTATGCTAAACTAAAAGTTCACAATATGAGATTTCAGTTATAGTAAACAAAAATCTTTTGATATGAGCACACCAACTATCTGGTTTGAAGTCTAAACTTTGTCTCCCTTATATGCTGATATCAAGACCCCACCCCAAAATAAAGAAGAAACCTTCTGGAAATAATAAACACCAAAGCAAATAAAGCAGAGGAAAAAGACTCGGGTTAACAGGGAAAGGGGAGACAAGCAGAAAATGAAAACTTTGGGCCAGAGAAAGCATGGAACCTTGGCACGCTGCCACCACATAGTTTCCAAGAGTACATCAACACTCACCCTGCAATGAACAGGAGACACATGAAAATGTCTAGAAGCTGTAAACACTGAATTCACTACAACTTCTTTATCCCTACTAGGGTTATGAGCATATAGTATTTTAGCTGTGGGAAGTCCCAATAACCTAAGGGGGGAAAATGAGAAAAAAAGTATTATGTATGTGTATGTGTATAGACATTTTTTACAAGAGATCAATTTTCATTACCTTCTTTTATAAAATGCAACAAATCCTGGTTCCATCAAAATATATCAACTACAACAGTAAGAAATAGCATTTCCTTTTATAAACCCTAATCCAAACCAAAGGGTAAGGGAAAGACAGGATGGCTAGATATAGGCTGCAGAAAAAATAAAGCCATCATTAAGGACATTTATGATAAGAAATCTGATCCTACTCATGTGAGAACCAGAGGGTAGCTCATATTCTGTGCTGGTAGGCAATATTTTTAAAACACAACAAAATGGACTGAGGCCTCCAAAGTGTTGAGTTGACTCTCATTAGAAGATTTATGATAAGAGATACATGGGATGAAAATATGAGACAGGGCTACAATTTTTACCTAGGATGGGAAACCCCAAATCAAAGACCTCACAGACTTTACCTGACAATCTCAACCCCAATGGGGTTTGTGCTACATGAACCCAATGGGGCCACTAAACTTTTAAATAAAATACACATTAGGCATTAGATATTCCTCCAAGTTACACATTAGGCACTAGATATTTCTCCAACTCGTGCACATAATTCATATGAAAATAAATCATGTTTAGATAAGAGAAAATTTGCTTGCTCACATGAAAACCTAATTCCCTTAGGCTTTGTTTCTTGGGCATTAAGTGTAAAGGTAATTTGCTGAACATTCTGCTCTTCTGGAAGAAGTGGTCTTTCAACTTACAGGAGGAATATTATTTCTTGGTAGTTCTGGCAAAAGAATTTACTTAACTGAAGCTAAAAAGAGTGCCCTGGTAAAAAATGAAAACATACAGCACTGCATCATAGTACCCTGCTCTAAATGACCATAATTACTAGAGTCACTTTTTGATCATACTGTCTACCTCCAATCATAACTCCACTGAGGCAGGGCAGAAGAGGAGTCAATAGATGGATCTGGAAGAACAAGCTACTCCTTAACTACTTCACTGCTTATCGCTTACTCTCCTCCTATACCAAGTGCGGTATCACTCCTTGCTTCAATCAACAATGGCTTCAATTCAATGAAGAAAAGAAAAAAGTAATTAAGCACTTACTAGGCACTATGCTAGTTTCCAATCAAGTCGCATTCTCACAAACACAAGTAGCTACCAGAAATGTCACTGAAGTCCTAGGCACAATTCCAGTAGTTCTAGTGAAGAGGGTTTAAAAGGGTAGGAAACACTACTAATTCTCTTAATTTAACACAAATCTCAGAGATGCTAGGTCTGTTTTCCTTTGGGAATATAGGGACTTAGGTGTCTTCCCTTAACCACACTGAAAAAGTCATAATTCAGAGCCATTGTAAAGGATGGAAGGTCCTTGCAATAAGGAAGACCTCGGTTCAAATACTCGACTCTGGATATTTGGATATATGACCAAGAACACGTCACTTAACTATTACTATTCCAAATACTACCTGCTAAATACTACCTCCACATCTATGGAGGGTGCTTCCATACTGGGAGTTCCTCAACTAATGAAATCACACGTCCAACTGACAAAAAAATCACTCTTACCACCTTTAAAAACAGCAATCATCTACTTTTCTTCTCTTAATCAAAAGTGTTTAAGCTTTAACTAACAAGGATTTAAAATTTAGAATCAATAACATTTGTTAAGGGCCTACTATCCACAGAGGTAACTTTTTTAAAGTGTTCTTATTATCAAAAGAAAGTAAATTTCTGAGTACAACAATGTTATAATCACAGAAAGTTCTGTTGCAGTGGCCCAATATATTACCATCTCACTAAATTAAATAGTCATGTCTTTCCTGGTTTTTAATTTCCAAGAAAAAGGAATCAATTAGTGAAGTCGTTAATGCTTACATGTAAATGCTTCATATCCTACCAACATGACTAGGAGAAGAGCCTTGGTTTCACGTAACACTTCACCCACATGTATAAAATATCTCCTCAGGGCACAACAATCAAGGGCATTGGGGAGAATCAGAGCCCACAGCCATCCTACCCTCCAGAGAAGTTCAGGCTGAAGCAATAAATCAAACAGTTAGGAACGTTGGCCAGGACTTTGGAGTAGTTATCACTCTGCTATTTTTAAAGTGTTATGAAGATCTTAAATTTCCTTTACCAGAGACAACTGCCAGGTTCCCCAGGGTCTAAAGGACAACCAAAAGGGAAGTTCTCTCTTTGAAAGGCAAATCTCAGCATTTTCTACCTTATCAATGCACCCTCTTCTCAGGATAATTAGCACCCTCTACTTCAAAGCTGTCTGCCTATAAGACAACCCTTATGATAACCCTCTGAAGTCAAGTGGGATTAAACAACATTCTCCTTGCTTGATATATAGGGAAGCTAAACTATGAAAGGGGAAAGGGATTTTGCCCAAGGTCACACACAAAGTAAATGACAGTATCAAAAACACAAACCAGACAGCAAAGTGGCCGAGGAAGGCATCCTTGCATTCCCTCTGATTCTAGTACTTCCTACCCTTCTATTTGTTAAAAAAAAGGCATTAAAATCTCACTCATCTTAACATTTTATCTGAGGATATCTGGAATGCATAAATGGACCAACTTTTTGAGTAAAAACATTCAAATAAATGTCTTCCTCTAAGAATATTCACCAATATGACAGTGTGATATAATGGAAGGAATGTCAGATGGAAGCCCACTTGACAAAGACTACAGACCCAGTTTTATTGCTTATGTGATCTTGGGCAACTATATGGGCCTCAATTTCCCAAGTTACTAAAAAAAAAAAAAGAGGGGGGGAGGAGGAGACAAAATACTTAGTCTGCCAACTTAACCGAACCAAGTAAGATAATGAATAGGAATAAAAATATGAAGTCACTTTAAAGATAGAAAGGCATTACTCTTAAGGTAAATCAAATTTAAAACTAAGTTATTCACAACAAAGCCTGAATTAACCTTTATTTCAATGCTATCAGGTTAGGCAACTAGTAATTCATTCATCTATAATAAATAACTAGATTTATTACATTGTTACATTGATATTTTGCTAGTGGGTGGGTCAGCAAACATTTTTTGAAGTGTTTACTATATATCACATACATGCAAGGTTTACCCAATGTAAATGGAACATAATCTTGAGGGAGATACACCAACAACGGGCCCCTTTAGAAGATGGGATGTGAGCAGAACATTAAAAGGAGGTCAAAAGTCCAAGTAAGGGGAAAGTATTCCAGGCATGAGAGCCATTGAAAAGGTACACACTTGGAAGACAATGTCATGTTTAAGGCCAGTGTGCCTGAATGATAGATTATAAAGAGGGAAGTAAAGTCTAAGAATATTAGAAAGGTAGGAATGTAATAGAGACTATGAAGGACTCTAAATGTTAAAACAAGATTTTATATTCGACCCTGGGAATAATGAGGAGTCATTGGAATTTCCTGAGTAGGAGAGTGGAACGGGACATGATTAGATCTGAGCTTTAGAAAATCACTGTCAGCCAAATGGAATGGAGGCAGGGAGACTAAATAGAAGGCAATAGCCCAGGTCACTGAGTGAGACAGTACTGAGGAAACAGAAAAGATGATGCAGAAGAGACCCTTAGGGGACACCAAGAATGTGGGTGCAACCTGGCTGAAGATCCAGCATGGGAGAATATGGAGAAGTCAGAGGAGTAGGGGGAGGACTGAAAATCAATGCTACAAATATCTGATAAAAAGAGAATAACGAGAAGAGGGGGGTCAACAGCGTCTCCAGAGATGGCCAAGAAAGTCCAAGACTAGAAAAGGCCATCATTTCAGTGAGCAAGAGATCCCTAGTGACTCTGGAGAAAGTCATTTCAGGTGAAGGAAGTTAGAAGTCAGACTGCAGAAGAGGGTGTGTTTCTTCTGTAAGTTATCGGAGAGGCGTCAGGGAAGCAGCCCACAGAAAGGAAGAGAATGGAGGAGATACGCAGGTGCAATCTGTGAGAGAAGATGGGATGAGACCAAGGATCATCTAGAACAACTTGCCCTGACGAGGAGAAGGCCAGACGGAGGTAAAGGAGGAGACTACGGGAACATATCTGAGTGAGGTGAGATGAGAGGAGAAGAGGGAATTCTCAATGAATGAGAGTTCAGACTTGTAAGGGAAGTGTGAGGCTACTTCCTTGGCTGAGAGAGTGGGGAAAAGGGATGTCATGGGAGCTTTGAGAAGACTGAAAAAGTCTGGAATATTCACTGTGTGGTGAACTGATTAGGAAGGTATAAAAGGATTGTCTTGCTACAATGAGAAGGGCCCAGTTGAGATTATGTAAGACAAAATTTGTAGTGAACCCAATCAACATGGTTTTATGATTTTTCTCCAACTTTGCCTGGCTGCATGTGCATAGAAAAGAAGGCTTCAGAGAGTGGGGGTAAATCTAAAGTAAGAGTGTATCATTTAATCCCACTGAGCCTCAGATACTCTCCAAGATTATAAACTTCAGACCTCCTACAATCTTCATTCACGAATGGAGTTTTGATACCACTGTGACCATAAGATCTTAAATACAGAGGTAAAAGAGACCACAAAAGCACATCTATTCAACTCCCTATTTTACAGATGAGGAAACTGAGGACCCAGAGGACTTGATCAAGGTCCTCTAACTCCAAATCCAGCACTCTTTACACAGCACCACCTCAATATACTTAGTAAGCAAAACCACCCAATTTATATGTGCTGTCACCAGGGGTGGCAGCAAGGAGAGCTCAGAGATTGTTTGTCATAGTCTGTGAGTCCCAGAAAGGTGAACAACAATGACGACTCACATAGAGCCAGTACTGTAGTCTACAGAGGACCCTCTTTGTCATAATTCCATGAGAGGTAGACAGATCTCTCCCATTATAGAGATGATGGGACCAAGGCAAGGTTAAGTAACTCATTCAAGATCACACACTCAGTAAATGAACATCCAAGATCTCTTTTGCTTCTGACAGTGTAAACTCCTTGAAGGAAAGGGGACATGCCTTTGTCTTCTTTTTATCCCCAGTCTCTTGTACAGGGCATACTAGAGGCTGAATAAAGGTCTACTGTAAGGGGAGATGCTAACAACAAACGAAAATTTATGCAGAACATTTTACAATCCTTAAGCCTCAGTTGTTGGTATTTCCAATGAACTTATTCAGTCTGAAAAGACATAGAAGACCATACCCCAGGTGCAACTTAAAGGCACTAGTTATGACCTTTCAAATATTTGATACCATTATTTCTTTTCTTTCCTTACATTCCCCTTTCTCCCATGTTCCCTCCTCCCATATCCTTTTCCTTTCTCATTTTCCTTAAAGGGAAAATTACTGGCTTAAGACTCAGGAGATCCAGGGAGAACCTGGGTTTGAGTCCCATCTCAGAAATTTACTAGCTGTATGACTTTAACCAGGCAGGTCACTTAGAACCTTGTAAGCCTCCGTTTTCTTGGCTGTGAAATGGGAGTGATAATACCTGTAGTCTTTATCTTGTAGGTTACTGTGAGGATCAACCAAATAATGTGAATAAAGTCCCACGCAAACCGTAAAATACAGTATAAATTTTGGTTATTTTATACACACACACACACACAATCATGGGATGTCATGTAACTACATATACATGTATATACACATGTACATACACACATATGCACAACTACATATAATACATATATACTTAATTATATCTATATACACATACACATGTATATAGCTTATATATGCAGACATATGTATGTGTGCATGCACACACACAGGATAATGTGATAAAAGACAATAAACATGATATATCATTAAGACTAATAAAATAAAAACTGATGGGGGAGAGGTTAAGAACAAAATGTATAAAGGGGGAAAAAAAAGAAATCAGATACTTACTGCGCTCCAAAATCTAGGACTGGAGGCTGAAAGTGTAAGCCCTCCCCTCTAGATAGCTTATCTGAGAAGCTAAAAGCAAAAGAAAACAGGGGTTAATTTTATTATCCTTTTGAAGTTTTCATATTGAACTTAAGACAAACATGGCAAAATCACTAATGGCCCTTATGCGGATAAAAACTCTCCCTACTATAAAGATATTTTAAGTCATATTCTTAAAAAATGCTTTAAAAACAACCAACTTGACAGTAAAATGTTTTTCAAATCCAATGTAGAAATTCTGGCTAGGCAAGAATTGCTACTCATGAATCATGGTTAATGTAACATCTCATCAAAATGGACAAGAAAAAAAATCTAATGTAGGACTTAGCCTCCAGAAACACACAGACAGAAAAGAGGGAGCTATAATTTTAACAGGCTATTTTTTTCAGGATCCAAATAAAAGCATGCTTTCTAGAAGTTCAATAAACTTTGTATAAGATATTTTTTAAAATTTTCATTACGCATTCATCCCAGACACACTCCTAAAAAATTAAGACTGGGAACCCTGAGCAGACCCGCTGTGGAAAGCTTACGGGAGGAGAGAAACTAGATGAGGCAAATGAGGTTAAGTGACTTGCCCAAGGTCACACAGCTAGTGAGTGTCAAGTATCTGAGGTGAGAGTTGAACTCAGATTCTCCTGACTCCTGCACTGGTGCTCTATCCACAGCACCACCTAGCTGCCCCTCCTCAAACACTAGCAAAGCTGTAAAACCCTAGATGGGCTAGTCTGTCTCAGTTTGCTCACCTGTAAAACAAGGCTAATAACAGCACCAACCACCAAGGAATGTTGGGAAAATAAAATGAGGTATTTGTAGAGCACTCTAAACCTTAAAGCATTGTGTAACCAGATATTGTCATTTTCATCCTTAAAAGTTGTCACATGCATTTCAGTACATTAATAATTTTATATTTAATATTTCAGAACAGAAAATGCTGCTGGTCTTAAGCTTTTTTCCTGAAACCTCCAACCCACTATAGGGAATACCAGGACCCTACAGAAATAATGGGTCACAGGATAGTGTAGACCTATGATCCATGTTAACTTCTTTAATGAAACGTTAAACAGCAGTAATTCTCTCAGAAGACACTCAGTATCAACCTAGACTATCGGAAAAAGACAAATGTCAAAAAAAAAAAAAAAAAAGATCCTCACGCCCAACAAAACAGAGCCTTTGGGAAAGAGGTATTACAATCCAATTTCATTCAGCCAATGTTTATTAAGTATCTTATTATTAAGTATATTATTAAGTGTGTAAGACACCATCTCAGGCACCAGGAACAGAAGGACACAAACCAACCATCCTCACTTTCCTAAAGGAATACCTCCCCCCTACAATCCCTCCTACACAATGAAGTGATTTTTCTTAAGCACAAAGCTGAATGTCACTCCCTTATTCACTAACCTCAAACGTCTTCCTATTACCTCTCGGATTAAATATACTTTTTAAAATCTTTATAACTTAGCCCCACTCTACCTTTCCAGCTCATTTGATATCACACACATGCGTGCGTGCACGCGCGCACACACACACACACGCACACACACACGACTCATCTCTGCTCCTGACAGACAACATTCTATCTCCAATATTCATGCCTTTGCACTGGCCATGTTCCATGTCTGGAATCCATCTCACAAAATATATCTCTTCCACAAAGAGCCAGTTCAAATATCACCTTCCACACGAAGCCTTTTCACCCCCAACTTGTTTAACCACCCCTAACTTGTTTTACATTTGCATGTATTGGTTCATTTCTATATGCACTTGTCTCCCCCAGCAAAATTTAAAAATTCAGACAAGGTATTGTCCTACTCTATCCCCAATATCTAGCCCAGTCCTTGGAATACCGTACACACTTAATAAATGTTTGATGACCAAAAAATGTCCCGATATTGGCCCTGCTACATAACCTTGAGCTAGTCACCATCTATGATTCTTTTCTATTTATTTATTTTCAATTCAAGGAACAAAACAGGAATGTCCAAAACATGCTAGAATAAAAAGATGACTGCACATAAAACTATCACGTGCAACTTGCTACTCCCTCCATATATATCAGTTATCATGTAAATTTCTTTTTTCCTTCCCTCCCTTCCGCCATGGAGATGGCTACCCTGAGACACAAATAGGTGTATATATACCACCTATGATACAATGTACTATGAGTTACAGGCAATTAAAATAGCAAGAATTCAGAAACTCGGTCTCACCATCTCAAGAGTTAACACACAGACTTAAGCCAACCATAAACATCTTCTATAAAATCTTCCCTCTAACTTCTGAGGTCAATTCTGACTTCCCAATCCAAAAGCTGAATCTTGAAGCCATGAGTTTTGTAGAAGTTACAAAATATGAATCACAGCTCAAGAGTTGGAAAGACCTCTGAGGTCACTGAGCCTGATGTCCTCATTTCGCAGAGGAGAAAACTGAGGCTTAACAAGTATTTCAAACGCCCCCCCGCAAGTCCAGCCTGCTGCAATCCACTACCACAGGCACTGCCCTAAAACTTCAATCTGGCCTCTTACTGCTAAAAAAAATTATAAAGTTAAAGGACGGTTTTTTGTTAACATTGCTTTAAAAGTATGTTTATAAAACTAAAGTAACTTTAGATATAATGCCATTAACTTAGAGCACTTCTCTCATTCAAAAAAAATAGGAGAAAAGAAGAACCCACAAAAAGCTCTGAAGTACATGCTAAAGAATGAAGGGAAAGGAAATACTGAATCTCTCAGGGCCACCAACTCTAGTCCCCTAATGTCTGTTTTAGGCCAGAAATGATGTTCCCTCCCTTTCAATTTCAAAACAAGTCAGCCACTTCAGAGAACTCACTCACCAGATTTCTCATTAGCCATGAAAACAAAAGAAAAATAAAAGGTTTCCCACAAACTTCCCATCAATCACCCTTAATCTGTAAGGACAGACATAGCACACTCTAGCTAAATGCAGTTCTTTTGAAGAATATCTTAAGTCAGGATCAATCTGACCCTCGTTACTTTTAGGAGTTCAGAATCCAACAAGAAATGAAAAGAGGGAAAGATCCAGAGGCATTCTGTTCAAGTTTAGCCACCATTCCACACATATTTCCCACCTCAAGATAAAAAGTATTTTTAAAAAGCAAGCTTGGCCCCCAAAAGGAGACAAGAAGACCCCATCCCCCATGCCTTTGTATGGGATAGCAGGGACAAGGCGGGCAGAGCATACTGCATATTCTCACCTATTTCAGATGTATCAATTGGGCTGGCAGATTTTTTTTCTCTATTTTTTTTAATAAAAAGTTCTTTTGTTAACATTTTTTTCCTGTAAGGAAAAGTTCTCTGGAATAGGTAGGGAACAATTTCAGCAATATGAAGACAAAATAAGCAATGAAACTTTTTAACAATAAAAACATTAATATAATGTAGCTTCAGTTAAGTAAGCTGCCCTTACATTTCTATTAAAGAAGTGTCCTCTAAAGTTCGGGGAGGTTTTCTTTCTCCTCATATGAACACTTCTGAGATTCTAAGCTCAATGGAAGTCAAACCAAAGAGAAAAATCCATTTAGCATGGGGTCTTGTTTTTTACTGTAGTCAGGGGTGAGGATTTGAGGAAAGAGATAAAGTGAGAGGGAAAGAGAAAAAGAGGGAGAGAAAGAGAGGGAGGGGGACAGAGAGAAGGAGAGAACACACACATGAAGAACAGAGGGAAGGAGAGAGATGGGACAGGGGGCAGACAAAAAGACAGAGAAAGTGGTATAACACGAGTGATGAAACGGGCCTAGTGTCACACAGGCCTCATGAAAACTTCCCCAAAAGCAGTAAAGTCTGAAGAAAACTCAAACTAAGTTACTTTGAAAGAAAGAAAGAAATACATGCATGTATATGTATGTATATATAATGCATATATATACATTCATATTTAAATGAAAGGTGATAGATATTATCTTTCATTTTAAAACTTCCAGTTCTTTCTAACACAAGGACTACTTGAGTTTTACCCCCTGACCATCAGGACAGGAAAGAGTGGCCAGAAGCCCTTCCAGACTGCAGTGTGTCCATCCTGAAGGCATTTCAGAGATTCCCGAACACAGTCCTTTGTTCCTTAAGAAAGCATTAAATCCACCTGCTGTTCTTAACTACTCCAACCTATTAAAAAATCAGTTTGGTATCCATTCATTGGGAAATCTATTAACCATCCTAGTATGAAAGCCTACTCAGGAAGAAGTTAAGACAGAGATTTTTTTCTTCCCCTAGAGGGGTCTCTCCTAGTGCTCCCCCTTCCTTAGCACTCTCTTCAACCCAAAACCAATTAAAAAAACATCAGCAAGAAAGATTTTGAACCAGAATCAAATAAGGCCAAGAATCAGTTGCCCACACAGCCTCTGCAGGAGTTAAAACCCTTGGTGTCTACAGTGCTCAGAAAGGTTCCCTACCACCTCTAAAAATCACAATGACCAATTCAAATGAAGCAGAAGGGTGGGAGGGGAATGCTGGAAAATGCACTGGACCATCACAGTAAATGCACAGCTATTGCATAAAATGTGGTACAACCTACCAATGTTGTTGAACCTATCAATTTTTAACTTATTAAAATAATATGACCTTGTAGGGAAGGGACCCAGAGAAGCCCTTAGGGTAATGGATTAAAAATATGATTCAATTAAGATCCTCCTTCTCCAGCTTTTCTCAAATTTTATCCATACAAGTCAAAAATAAATGACTTATGGGTTCCTCAACCTCTTCCCAGTCCACAGAAGATCAGGTATTTCAAGCCATATAGTACTACAAAGGCCATTTTAGTTCACCCTCATTTTACAGAGAATAATTAAACAACTTATCCAAGATCACAAAGAACTGGGATTGAAACCCAGATCCCCTAACAACCAATCTTGCCCACTTTCCACTTTCCCATGAATGCCTCCTCTTCACACCCTCTGTGCCCGTATCATCCTCTACGCCTAGAATTCTGTCTACTGAAATCCTTCTCTTTTAAAGTCCTTTTTAAGCATGTGTATATATGAACTGGGTTAAAACCAATGAGAGTATCTAATACTCCACAGCTAGTTAATAGACATTTTATTTTGTTTTGGTTTTTTTGCAGAAGGAACGAAATAATGAAAAGAATTAGATCTACCTCTGTATCCTGCCAATGTCTCCACCACCACCCCTCCCAGGCATTTAGACCTCCAACTCCAGAACTTAGTCATCCACAGGAAAGGAAGTATTTTAAAATATTTTTCCTTATGCAAGCATCAAGCACTCAAAACAGAACCCAACTCTATGGCTGATGATATTCACACTGTAGGCTTGGCAAGTGGACACACCAGATACACCCCTGGCATGACTGGGCATACTAACCAACCTCTTGACAGCTCCATGGCTGAAGTTACTGATGTTCTCATAATAATTAAACTACTTATGTGACCCTAGGTAAGTCATTTAACTTCTCCTGGACTAAGTTTCCTCAAATGAAGGGAATGGAGCAGATCATAGGATCATTCAGATTTTTAAATAGAAGGGGCCTTACAAAGCTCTGGTCCAATAGATTTATTTTATTTCATGAGGAAACCAAGGCAGGCTCGGTGACTTGTCCAAGGTGACACAGCTGATGAGTAACTGAATCAGGTTTCCTTGCCAAGTACTCTGACCCTATCCAACATTCTTTCCATTGGCGGCAATCCGAAAGCCCCCTTAAGCTGTGGTTCTATTCATGGACTGATTTTATATATATCTTGTATATATTTATAAATGCACATGTCACCTACCCAGATAGGATGTAAGCATGCTGAGGGTACAGATAGTCTTATGTTTGTCTTTCTGACACAATGTTCTGGTACAATACCTGGCACACAGCAAGTGTTTACTAAATGCTTGCTGACAGACCTCACATGCCACAAATTCAACACTTAACCATGAAAAGATGGATGAGAACAAAATATTTGGTAGTTCAGCCTTGTCACGAGGTTTCCAGGTAGAAAGAGATCCACAACTCATGCACATTTCTACTTCACCCGTCACCCAAGCCAAGGAGCTGTGAAGCCTGTAAACTCTGGAGACAAACTCTGGGTGATTTTATTTCTTCCATTATAATATTAAAAAAACCCTTTGAGTGGAATCTAAAAAGGGTTCAACAATTCCTATGAATACGAGGGCTTTCAATCTTTAGAAAGTAGGGAAGATAGCAATCAGAGAGACAGAAAGTGTCTCAGGCTCAAGACCAGCACTGAACCTGCACAGGTAGTATAACGAGAGCATTTCACCTGGGCTTAGGCCAGTCTCACAATCTTCCCCTGGAATACAAATGCATGGAGTTGCTAAGGTGTTTCTCTCAAACAGACTGACTGCACAGGGCAACAAAGGCATCACACCTTAGAGCTGTACCCCAGTGAGCTAGCTGCCTTGGGGTGGAAGGCCTAAGGAAAGGGCCAGCACTGCTGTCAAGGTTGAAATTTTCATTTCCTCTCTAAATATTTTAGCTGATCACTGGCCTTCTATATGGCTGTGGGGGAGGGGGGCAGGGGAGGGGAGAAATTGCAGGCTTGAGCTTCACTTGAAGAGAGAGGAGGAAGAGATGAGGAGGAAGGGGCAGCGCCAAAGCCTTGTATTTTTCATCGCCTGTCCATTTTCCAAATCAGGAATAAAATAAAAAGCATTTACTTAACACTACATGCCAAGTCATTCAAAAAGTATTAAGCACTTACTGTGTAGCTGGCATTGTGCTAAGTACTGGGAATACAAAAAAAAAAAAAAAAAAGGGCCAAAACAATAATAGTATCTGACCTCAAAGAACTTCCCACTTTCTAATGGGAAAGACAACACTGCAAATTCCTATGTTATATACTATGTATATACAAGCTACATACAGAATAAACAGAAAGTTATCTCAGCGCTGTACTAAGTAACAACCAACCCCAAAGCAACGTGCAAGGACAAATTCTGCATTTACTTCACCCAATGCGGACCCTCTCTTCTTCTGCCGGACCATATATCCTTATCTTACTTTTTAATATTCCTCTCTCCTGCTAGCCTTCCTTCCTTCCAATCCTTAAGAAAGGGAAAAAACAATGGGACAGAAAAATCTCTGAAGACACCTCTATTTCCTTTCTCATCCTCCCTCTCACTAGTTCCACTAAGATCTGCAGGCACACAAGCAAAGCAGTGAAGGTTTTTGCAGGCTGGGGTGTTTGTTTTCATGAATGGTTAAAAAGACTGCCTAAACAAATTCAAGCCAGTTCCTACATAGAAGACATCCATATAGTATTTTCACTGAGGTTTCTATGTACCTTCAAGTTTGACTGAAAAGCACTTAGGACTCTTTTAGAAGTTTTTGAAACACACTTTCACATCCAAAGGTATTAAAAAGTGTATTTTTCAAGCGAGGTACTTTCAAAATATAGGAATACTGGAACATTGTAAAGGCTTTTAGGGGCAGCAGTAGGTTGGGGGGAGGTGCTCCAAGGTTCAAAGAAGGAGGAATCCTTTTGCCCTTCCAGGGAGAGAGAAAAATCTGGCAAAGGCTTCCCGGCATAGGCAGCAGCCAGAGCTGGTCCTTATAAAAAGACAAATATCAAGAGGCAGAGAGATTAAAGGATGGGGGTTGGGACTCTGTACAAGGGAACAGCAAAATTTTAGAGAAAACAGTACCTATCCCACGTTCACTAGAAAGCACAGTGCATATAGAGCCCTTCTGTGAAAAAAGAATATTAATGTGTTTCCACGGGAGTTTAAAACAACTTCTCATTTTCGTTTTGTTACAGTTACTGATAAAACAGCAGTCACACCCCAGGGCTCAAGGAAGAACCCTGGCCAGACTTCACTACAAATAACAGCAATGACTTACAGCTACGCACCTGACTACCAACACGTCTGCACACCTGAAACCCTAATCAATCGTCTTCAGGTTGCCATGGCAGAAAACAGCAGCTCTGGACCAAGCGCTCCACTTCTAAGTCCAGCCAGAGAGGGCTGGGCTGGGGAAAGCCCCTTCCTTCAGGTTCCTTCCCCGCTGTGGGCGCCCCTGGCTCAGCATTCTTCCTTCAGGGGCTCAGAGCTTCCACCCCCACTGCCCTGAGGACCTGATTACATTCTGAGATCATATTAGAGGCAGTCTATTATGATGCCTCATTAACAGAAATGAATCAGAATCAAGGCAGCCACAAAATTCAAGGTACATTTTCTACTAATTTTCTGATCTGGAATGACTGGATAGTACATAAAATCCACCAGGGGCTCCTCCATCGGTGAGGACTGTTGGCCAAATTATCCACAAAGGGGTGGGGGAGGGGACTCCCTCAAGACAAAGCACTGAACACAAAGCGCTGTCAGTGGAGTGGGATTCCTGAAGGTTCTTCAGAGGCTATTACTACCACGTGTGACGTTCCCCCATCTCCTACATGCAAAGAAAGTCTTGGGCCCGAGAAACAGGGCAGGAAAACTATTTCCCAAGTACTCAAAATGCTTTCCTCAGTCCGTAGTAAACAATTCAAACTGACATCCTTTTATATAACCTTGTGAAAAACACTGTAAAACTTGGCTAACTATCCACAATCTTATCTTGTGAACAAATAAATACACAATTGTGTTCATGTCTCCTAATCAATCATCCCTCCAGCAGTAAGGAACATGGATGAGGACTGTACCTGTGACTCTACCAATACAGGTGTACACATCAACAGCTTAAGAGCTGCCTAGAGATTTTCCGTGTTTTTCTAATTATCACTGAGATCACCATTTCTTACAGCACAGTAGTATTCCATCACAATCATACACCACACACCATTCCCCAACTGATGGGCAACCCCATATTTTCCAGTTCTTTGCCACCACAAAAAGTTGCTATAATTATTTTGGAACATATAAATTATTTCCCTTTTTTCTTGATGACTGTTGGAAATACACTAAGAGGTGGGAACTGAGAGTGACTTGTGCAGGGTCCCACAGCCATGGATCCATGCGTTCCCAGAATGGTTCTCTTTCCACTAATCTATGATACCTCCCTTAGGGCTCAGAAACCAAAATACTCCTTCCTACAGGTATCCCGTCTCTCCCCATCTAGATATGAGCGCATGGTTATTTCTGGAATCAAGCTGCGATGTTCATGAACGACATGCAGCACCCCTGGAGAAACCTACGTTCTAGCTGCCTGCTAGACCCCTGAACAGCTTCCTCCTGTAATCACAGGAGGCCAGGGGCGGAGGCACAAAGCCCAAAGTCATCACCCAGTCACAGACGCGGAACAGCATAGGTACAACATTTTACCTTTCCACGGGAAGTCTCTAGTTAGCCAGAAAATCTAAGCAAATCAAGGTTTAAGGGGCCACAACTTGAAAGATTTCATGATGCTTATACACTGGGTCTGGGTGACAATGAGCAAGCCTAATTTTCCCATCTGTAAAGTGAAGGAGTAGGGCTAAATGACTTCTGAGGTCCCTTCTACCTCTAGACAGAGGATTCTATTATCTTTGCCACATAAATCACAACAGCAGGTGGTGAGGATTTAGCAAAATTTTCCTTTCAAATATCAGAGTCCATCGATGGTTCAAAATTACACAGAAACTACTCACTCAGATAACTATTAGAGACCATTTAAGGTAAGAGTTCTAAAGATTTTTTATGTCAGACAACATCTCCTTCCTCTCCTCCCCAGCAGTCTGGTGAAACCAATAATATAGATTTAATTTAAACATCACATGTGCATTTTTTTTAAACAATAGAGTCTGTTGCTAAACAATTACAAATATACCCCTAAGTAGAAGCCACTGTACATGTAAAAAATTAGTATCTTCCAAGTAGAAAAATAAATGTTAAAAGGGAAGTAAGTTCAAGGGCACTTCACTACATTCATAAACATGACCCCCTTCTCAGATGTTCACTACTTGCCATTTATGATTGAAGAAAATGCTAAATTTCAGTTAGAGCTTAGTGAAAATAAAGACACATCCAAGGTCACAGCGCCCCACCTCCCCCACCAAATCTATACATTGACTCCATAGACATCCAAGTTAAGAACCGATGACTCACAGGTTTTCAGACGGAATGTCACAAAATATATGACTACGGGCAGGTATGTGGCACAGTGGGCAGAGAACCAGCCCTGAAGTCAGGGGACCTGAGTTCAAATTTGGCCTCAGACATAGCTGTGTGATCCTTGGCAAGTCACTTAATCTAAGTCTCAATTTCTCCTCTGTAAAATGGGGGATACTAAAAGCACCTGCTTCAGAGGGATGTGAGGTTCAAATGACTTAATACATGTAAAGTACTTGGTTAAGTTTTAAGGTTCTATCTGAAAAGAATTCATGATCAGCATTACCACTTCCAACCTCCTCAGTTCCCTCTTTACTGCACTCCTATCCTCAAGCAGAATAAGGAGCTTGGGAAGAACAGTAAAGTCTTGGGGTGATGCACTCCAGCCAGCTCATATTCATCCTAGGCATGTGAACAAATCCACAAAATGCTACAAATCAGGGCTTGATTTTTTAAGACTTTATGACTTTTAAGAAAGTGATGGAGGAAATGTTAATAAACTTAAATTTCCTTTATTTATGTGTATATATGCATTCCAGTATTTATTTTTAATAACAGAGAGCCAGTAGCTAAACATTTACAAGCACACTCCTGATTAGAAATGAGATTTTTTTTTTTGCAAGTAGGAAAATTAATTTTAAAAAGGCAAGCTTAAAGTAGCTTTATTAAGGCTCATTCCTACACTGATCAACATCAACCTGCCTCCCCCTCTAATGAACGAGAGGGCTCTCTCTGACAGGAAATACTGAAGAGTTCAAAAGCTGAAGAGTAATAGGAAGTTACACTCTTAAACATGGCCCGTAACCATTTCCTTTGTAGATAGGAACCAAAAATTTCCACCTTTACAAGCTAACTAAGTTTTAGCAAACAAGGTTTCTTCGCCAGATAACATGCCAGGTTTGGTTTTCCTTTGGCTTCTGTCAAACCAAAGCCTGCCTACAAATGCTTCCAACATTCTTCAGTACCTTTAAGGAAAAAGAAATAGTAAAAACAGATATCTAAGACAGATTTAAAGAATGTGGAAAGAATCTCACCAGACACGTCCAAAGCCTTCAGAGACTGATCTACGAATTCAACAAGCACCTACCAATATTTGTGGTGTGGTGCCTAGGTACAAATTCCATCTGATGTTTATTACCTGTGTGTGACCTTGTACAAAGCACCACATCAGTAGACCTGTTTCCTCAACTGAAAAATGAAAAGATTGGGAAAGAGAGCTTCTATGCACCTATGAAATATCTACTTTGGGGGAAAAGGATTCAAAGCTGGAAATGGGACACACTATCCCCCTGCTCTCACTGAACTTATAATCCTAAAAAGCCAAAGAGATACATGATAGTGAATGAGGTCAAATAAGGCATAAAAACACAATGCAAAATATAAAGAATTAAACGTAAAGACAAGATCCCAGTGATGTGAGAAACTTAAAAAGGGCCAAGTCATTGTAAGATGGGAGGTTTGAAGAACACTGGCTTCGTCGAGTTAATCTATGGAGGGAGAAAAGGATTTACTGGCAGAGGCAGAGTGGGAATCTCTTTCAGGTAGAACGGAAAGAAGGTATAAATGTATTGAGGCTGGAAAGAATGGAAAACGGCAGAAGCCCAGTTTGACTGGATTTTATATCCTTGTTCAGACTTGTGATTTTACTGATGTAGGTAAATACCTGCCATGAATCAGCTCCTTCCACCAGTGAACCTAGACAACTATTCTGTAATTTGTGGTCTTATAGAACTGCCTGGGGTCACTAAGTCCTCAGATGACTTGGACCAGCCAGAATCATGCCCAGTGTATACCAGTGGTAGAACTTGAACCCAGCGCTTCCTGACTAAACCCAGATGTCTACCTACCATGCCAAGCTGCCTCTAAAATATAACACTTATAAAATAAAGATAGAAAGAGAATCTGAAGCCATACTGTGGAAAACCAGACTAAAACATGGATATTTTAACCTGTAGGCCACAGAAGATCACTTGGGATTTCTGAAAAGATAATCTTTAGTAAATCTAGCTGAAAGCTGTGAACACTTGAGTTTCAACTTTAAGAATTTAAGGTCATCTAGATCCATCTCAGGGCAGCTACATGATACAGTGGATAGAGTACCAGATCTGGAGTCAAGTTCAAACCTAGCCTCAGATACTTAATAGCTGTGTGACCCAGAGCAAGTCACTTAACCCTGTTTGCCTCACTTTCCTCAGCTGGAAAATGAGCTGGCGAAATGGCAAACCATTCTAGTATCTCTGACAAGAAAACCCAAAAAGGAGTCATGAAGAATGGGACATAACGGAACAACAGTCCAAGCTCTCACATTTCAAAGAGAAGGAAACTGAGGTACAGAAGGATTAATAGATTTAGCCCCAGGATCACACAGGTGGTGAACGGCAATCCAGATCCTTGGACAACAGTACATGGTCAAATCAGAGAAGCAGTGCCTTACAGGTATCAAAATACTGCATATGAAGGAATCAAGTGGATTTTAACTCAGGTATCTCTTGTTTCCAGGAGGATACACTTTTAAATTAAGACTTCTGCCATTTACTTGTCTCTTCACTCCCACGATCTTTAAAGTCTTTTCCAGCTCTAATCCAAATTTAAATGGCAATCTCCTACATAGAATCCAAAATGCTACATAATAAAAATTACATTATTACATGTAATGTTATATGTTGATCTATTAAAATATAGTTATTAACTAGTACTTTATGATTTGCAAAGTGCTTTGCAGACACTATATCATTTTATCCTGACAACCATCCTGGGAGGTAGCTGCTTCCCTATCTTAGAGTTGAGGAAATTGAGGTAGACACAGATTAAGTCACTCGCCCAGAGTCACACTGTTAATGACCTAGTCAAATTTGAAATCAGCTCTTCCTAACTAGAGGCCTGTACCATCTAGCTGCCTTTATCATTTATTAGTATTGTTATTATTAAAAACCTCTACTGACAGGGAAATTCATTACCTCTTAAAAGCATCCCATTTTCCTTTTGGAGAGTTGTAATTGCTATGACGTTTTTCCTTCTCTAAGGCCAAAATGTGTCCCTCTGCAACTTCATTCACGGCTCGTTAATGTAAAAATTCCACCCTCTCTGTTTTATTTTTAACCTCTTTCCCTTAGTTATTAAGTAAAGCCCTTTCCCAAAAAATCTAAGCTGTGTTTTGGTAGATTAAAGGGGCCCACACAGAAGTCAGGATTAAGGCAGGTACCAGATGAGAAAGGCAAAAAGGGTCACCTCTCTTACAGGGTAGTCTCCTCGAAGAAAGAAAAAGGCAAAAAATATTTCAGCTACAAAAGCCAGGCCACTTGGTGCCCTTATTATCCCTCCCTTACAGCTTAACTCAGCCTCCAGCCAAGTTTCTACCACATTTCTACTATAAACTAGCCTGCACTGGAGAAAGAGCTGACCAAGAACATTCATTAGAGCAACTAACCAGTATACCACAATTGCTATAGAGTTAACAAGGTGTGACTGTTACTGC
This sequence comes from Potorous gilbertii, assembly GCA_028658325.1. NCBI lineage: Eukaryota > Metazoa > Chordata > Mammalia > Diprotodontia > Potoroidae > Potorous > Potorous gilbertii. Next base: position 154,825,741 of record CM053772.1, read on the forward strand.
CTCTCCCCTATTTAACAAATGAAGAAACCTTAAAATGGGGAGAGAATTGCCTATTTCACAGGGTCTGGTTAGCAAAAGGACAAGATGCTTTCTCACTTGGTAGTGAAGGAGATGGCTGAATCAAATGCCAACTAAGCAGAGTCCAGGAGAAAAACACTTACAGACATCCCAGAACCTCACAATCACAATTTCCAGCAGAAGGGTCTTGAAGATATCTAGCCCAAATTCCTCATTTTACAGTAAAGAAGACTGTAGTTCAAGCTCATTCGACTAGCTGACACAAAAGATAAAAACAGACCCCAAGTCTTTCAATTGCCACTCCATGTTCTGCCATGATACCAGACAGAAGGATTCATTTGGCTCTTTGCAGATGACAGGATCATGAACTCAAGAGATAGGAAGGACTTTGAGGACATGTAGTCCAAGTCTCTCATGTTACAGATGAAGAAAGTGAAACCAGGGCAGAGTAAAGAAAAAAGACCAGACTTAAACAGATACGTGAAGAGTCAGGGGCAGGCTTGGAATTCAGGTCCACTACATTGTGCCATGTGCCTCCCTGTCAGAGTAGTCACAGGTACAAATTTTCAGTCAGAGTACCTTAGACTCTCCATCATTTCAAGAATCCAGAAAAGTGACTAGCAGTTACTTTGTTTTAATGAGAGAACTCTACTTCCTTTATATTACAACATCCAACCTGTGACACAAACTTGCTGTCTGACTGGCAAGATGCTGGGTTTCTCAGTGTCCAGCCAACTGTCTGAGACTATGAGGCTGCAGAGAAGGTGGCGACCTGCACTGGTGAAAACAGTTTCCTCACTCAGGAATTCCTTACAACCAAACCCGTTCCGATCCCTGCCCCCATTCCATGTGCAGTCCAGTGGTTGTGATTCCACCAAGACGGGCTTTCCTCCAGGGGTGCAGACCACAACCTTCCACGCCTGCTGAGACTCCTGACCGTGTCAATGGCATAAAGAAGAGCCACCACCCAACCTTATGGGGCATTTTCTCAAATACTCTTAATATTTAAGGGGTACCACTAGAGAGCCCTGTTCTCCAATAACACATTTCTCTGACGACAACCTTTATGCCACATTTTTAACACAATTCCTCCTTTAGGTGTTGCTGCCTACTCACACCCACTACGACAACCCATAAAAATCTTCCTATTTTATAAAAACGCTTTTAAAAGATTCAAATGGAAACCTGAAATGGGGATAGGTTTTTAAACTGCCCAGGCTCTTTATACAAATCAGCTCATTTCTAACTTTCTATAAATGAAGGAAAAATTAGCCCTGAGGTACACAACAGAAAGATGAAACCTGCCTCATAGTCTTTCTGTAATTTACAGGGGCACCTCAAAAAGGCAGAGAAATAGGTCACCTTTGACAAGTCTCTGGAAAGTGAAACAGCATGCTATTTTACCAAGCTGACTCTTCATGAGAACAGAAACACTTTTTGTGAGGAGGGAGGGCTCAGGAATCAGCCTGGGAAAACTTGCTTCCCCAGACAAAAAAAAAAAAACCACCTCAGTTTTTTTAAAGTGACATTTTCATCAGAAACTAAGTATATATATATATGTATATATTGACATCATATATATATACATACACTTTTATGTATATATACTTATATATACATACATACATGTATATATATATATGATGTCAATGTCCTCAAAAGTTGACTAACCTTGTCAGTCAGGTTTCAATAAAAAATATGGAAAAAACAGACTTTTGTACAATATAGTTTCTTAAATGGACACTTAAAGTTTCTCCTCTCTTCTTCCCTCTTTATATCTCCCTCCTCTTTCTTTCTCCTCCCTTTCTTCTCCTTCCTCTTCTCTCACCCCTCCCTTTATTTCCTTTCTTTTTCCCTCCTTCCCTTCCCCTTTCTCCTTCTCCCTCTCTCTGTGACCCCTCCTTCCTCCTACCCTCCCCCTTCCCCTAACATGGTCTTATTCCACAGAATTTAAATAGCCCATGAACTTCTTGAGGCATGTGGCATTCTAATCTTCTGATCATCATGCAGCACTACTGTACTGGCTGCAAGGAATTTCAGTCAGTTATATAAATGCTAAAATAAATGCATCTAATATCAAATAGCAAAGGTAGCTGCAAAGAAAGAAAACTCTGTCCTTTTTAGGACAATTTTACCTGCCCAGCTTAAATGCACAAAGACTGAGATCAGCAAATTTTACTCAAATGTCAACCCCAATGGGAACTACAGGCAGGTAAATGACAATTAAAACTGAGCAATGGTAATCTATCAGTCATTAGTGTAAACCCACAGAAAGGAGAAGGGAAAAAAATCACAACAGATAATAAATTAAAAAAGGAGAAAACACATAGGATGAGGGAGAATGAGAAAGAAGAATTATAATGATATACAAAAGTCTTCCAGACTGCCCATTATCTCCAGTTCCAACCACCTGGACACTCCATATATCAGCACCCCCAGATATATGGATAATGGACCTTCAGAGCAGATATCCTTAACCTTTCTTGTGTCATGTAGCCCTTTGGCAGACCGGTAAAACCTTCAAATGCCTTTTCAGAATAATGTCTTTAAAAGCACAAAATGAAATAGGATTACAAAAGAAAACAATTATATTGCAACATTTTGGGGGGGTTGTTTTTATTTTTAATCACAGATTTCAGGTTAAGAACTCTCTACTTTATAGGGCAGGTAGGTGGCACAGTGGATAGAGCACTGCACCTGGAGTCAGGAAGATCTGAGTTCAAATTCAGTCTCAGATACTTACTAGCTGTGTGACTGTGGGCAAATCACTTAACTCTGTTGGTCTCAGTTTCCTCCACCTGTAAAATGATCTGGAGAAGGAAACAGCAAAACATGCCAGTATCTTTATTAAGAATACGGGTCTATGAGAAGTGTTGGACACAACTGCAATGACTCTGCAACAACGAAACTTTTAGAGATTGGGCACCAAATCACAACTGTTCACTATTGTTTTGAGAACAAGTCATAGAAAGCTGAGCTTTATTTTGCATGTCTTTAACCAATGTCCTAACCTCCCTTTTCAGTGGAAATTACTTAAAATAAGAACTCCCTCTTCTGTTTTTCCCATGTCTACATAAAAGAATAAAACAACAAGGGATCTGTACAAGAATACATGATATTCAGTTCAAGTCAATCTTAAAATCTCATCACCGATTGATAAATTTTTATTCTCCTTCCCAATTATAACTTTGAAATGCAGCACTTTCCTCTAGAACTCACAAAAGGGGGAAATCCTGAATCCCCCACAGGGTAATCATTTCCACATTCTGGCAACAGTCTAGTCATTCACTTGAAATCTCCCAGGAAAGCATTTCCTGATGTTCCCCAGGAGTCAGTAATCTAAAACTTACCTGTTTTCAAAAATCGTTACAGGTTCTTAAGAGGTAATTTTAAAAATATAAATAAAAAAGGAAACCATTTATGTGTCATGTTCCAATAAAAGCAAACTAACAAAACTATATGGAAATTATTTATGATGACAATATTTTTTTAAAACATGGTGTCTGTTGAAACAAACATATGGTAACACCTTGTGTAACCACCCACAGAATCCATTTCTGCAATATGGTATTACTTAATAAAAAAAAAAAGGGCATATTACTTGAAATCATGAGTATATAGTCAATTGCTAGTCTCCCATAATCTCTTTTTATACATTAACTATTACGTTGCTTAAGATATGGCTTCAAAAATTTGAGGAAACTTGGGGAAGATCTCTATGAAATGTTTTAGGGGTAAAGGGCTGAGGAGATCATTGTCATATAAAGGAAAACAACATTAACAGATGCTAGACCTCTAATGAATGAAGTGACCAATTCTAACCTCAGAGAAACTGATAGGGAAACATACCCTCCAAGTTCCTGTTAGCAGAGAGTTGGTGGGTCAGAGATAAAAATGAGGCATGGCCAATGGACTGCTTCATGCAACATAACTGCATTTCTTTGTTAAAAGAGAAATGATTGAGAAGGAACAAAAATTTTTTTTCTAGAAAGTCTTCTACAAGAGGATGAGAATTTTCCTTAAAAATACACGCAACACACAAGATTATAAAAAAAAAAAATTCCAATATTCCTAATCATTCCATCCCCAAAGCCACATAAAGTACTTGGCTCTGAGGTCTCTTAGCACAGTATCTGGAACTGGCATTTATCACATTATCAGCGTTTTCCCCATTGAAGAACTCAATTTTTGCCCTATCTAAAACAGCAGTACCTATTTTTTAAAAAGTCTAAATAAAGTTCATTTATTTTACATATTCACTTTCAGTGAGCTGCATTAGATGGAAAACTGCACCCTGAAAAAGTCTTCTGTAAAGTTTTACAGAAAGAGGAAGTCTAAAAAGTTAGCCAAACTCCTTTTAAAGGGAAATTCTCTTCAGTGTATGCATGGAAGAAATGGTTCTTTCCCATCCTCCTATCACATTTTAGATGTATTTTACATTCATATATATGCATACGGGTTTTTTTGTTTGCTCATTTCTATTTATACCAACTTATTCGAGCATGTAAAGAAGAACCATTTTGAACATTTCCATCTATTGTAGATGAAACTCACTGATGCTACGAGGTCCAGTGTCATTTCCCCACAAGCGAAAAAAAAAAAGATAAAATTAACCCTGAAACAGTCCGGAAATCACTAGCTACATATAGCGACATGAGATGACTAACATCATGGGTTCCTTTTCCTTAATCCATGGGATTCAATTCTTCTAAACTCAGAATGGAAAAGGAAGTTACCCTACAGGAACAGCACAATGAATTAAAAGCCAGATGTCAGCTACCATGCACATCTTTAGATATTAAATCCCTGTGTGTGCTGTCTTTACAAGGCTTCAAAATCTACCCTGTCTTCTGTTCACCCCCATCTGCACTTCCTGCAGTGGGAGGCTCACACAGCATTTCTGTTCCATAAGAAGGAATGTTATTACTTAACAGAAACACTCGAGCTCAGACACACTCTGTTTCTTTTATTAAATAGTAAGTTTGATGCAAATAATGGAAAGAAACGATTTTAAGGAGGGGGAGGCAAGAGAGAGGAAGGACAAAGATTGCAGCTACCTTCCAAGCAGAAAGAAAAGGAAGGACGGGTTGATAAGACAAGATGTTAAATGAGGGAGGAGAAAGATGAGTGGGAAAATAAAAATTAATTACCTTTACCCTCCACTCCCTCTTCATCCCCAGGCACTTATTTTTTTTTTTAACCTGGTAGGCTTTCCCCTAAATTTCCACTGGTATTCAATCTGTCTGTATTTATCTTTCTATCTGACAGATAGGCAACTAGGTGGCAGTGGACAGAACAATGGACCTGGAGTCAAGAAGACCTGAGTTCAAATTCAGCCTCAGACACTAGTTTTGTGAGCCTGGACAAGTCACTTAACCCTACTTGCCTCAATTCCTCCTATGTAAAACGAACTGGAGAAGGAATGCCAAACCAGTCCAAGATGTTTGTCAAGAAAAACCCCAGACAAAACTGAATGACTGAACAACAACAAATCTGAGAGCTATGTACTGGTTTATTTTTGTTTGTCTTTAAAATTAGATCTTAAAAATTAGATGTTTAAAATTCATCATTAACTCACTGAGAGTTGGAGCTGTGAAGTGATACAACCACTCTGGAAAAAAATTTGGAACCATGTCCCAAATTATTAAACTGTGCATACCCTTTGACCTAACAATAGGACCACACCACAAAAAGATCAAACAAAGAGGAAAAGGACACATACAAATACATCAATATTTGTAGTGACTTTTTGTAGTTGCAAGGAACTAGACACTTAGGGGATGTCTACCATTTGGGAAACTGCTGAATACAAAAGAATATTACTGTGCCTTAAGACATTACAAAAGGGAGCAGTTCAGAGAAGATTTGTATGGACTGATTCAGGTTGGAGTGAAAAGAATCAGGAAAATAATGAATAAATAACAACACTGTAAAGACAAACAACTTTGAAAGACTTAAGAACTTTGATCAATGCAATGACTGACCATGATATCCCTGAGGATCGATGATGAATAAACACTTGCTACCCAATTCCTGACAGGCAATGTAGTCAAAGGTGCAGATTGAAGCAAATACATATTTGTTACAAGAGTTTTTTTTCCTCTCTTTTCCCCTCCTAATTTTCAGGAAAGAGTAAGAGGAAGAGAAAAATCAATTGTTACATACTGAAAAAAATAAAATTTAATTTAAAAAATAAAATCATTGCTTTTTAAAAATAAAGTACATATTATCTGTTCAAATTAATTTGTTCAATGAATTTATATTAAATATTTACTATACACCATTAACTATGTGCTAGGCATTGGGATATTAAAAAAACCAATCTCCACCTTCAAAGAGATTACACTCCCCTTAGAAATAAGTAACACAAACACATTTAAGTAAATCACAATCATAGCCAGCATTGATACAGAGCAAAATGCTTTACAAACGCCATCTCACTGAACCCTCAAAGGTCGGTGCTATTATCATCACGCCCATCTTAGGCAGAAGCAGACAGAGGTCACGACTTTCCCAGAGTCACACAGATAGTGTCTGCACACGGATCTGAATTCAAATCTTCCTTATACCAGGCCCATCTCCATTCAGTTTCATCTTTCTATTCCCAGTACCTAGCACAGTATTTTATACAGTGCAGGTGATTGTTGTTCAAATAAATTTAATTCAATATGTGCCTTCAAAGTACAGTTCACTAATGTTTCTCAACAACCAAACCTCAACTTGCTTAACTAATCCATGGGAGAAACCACCAGCCCGAGTGGTTTTTTACCACCTGTTCCTTCTGATTTGACTGGCTGGGTGACAAAATGTGGAAGCCAAGAATGTCAAACTCAAGGTTTGAAGTTCCAGGAAAACTAAGTTCAAAATGAAGACTCAAGAATTACTTGAACTCTTTAAATCTTAGCTTCATCACCTATAAAATGAGATCTATAACAGTACTGGCACTACACAGCATCTGTTGTGAAGAAAGCACTTTGTTAAGTATAAGAAGAAATATCAGGTACTAAAATTCCCAGGAGACTACTAAAGCCAACAGGCCAGGGAGAGTGGAAAGACCACTGCTGTGGTTGAATCATGTCCAAGTCTTTGTGACCCCACTGAGTGGTTTGCCATTTCCTTCTCCAGCTCATTTTACAGATGAGGAAAGTGGAGCAAACAGAATTATGTGATTTGCCCGACCAAGGTCATACAGCTAGGAAGTGTTTTGGGGGCCAGATTTGAGCTCAGGGCTCCCTGACTGCAGGGTCAATGTTCTATCCACTAAGTTATGTAGCTGCCCCAAGAAAGAGTGTCTTCAAGTGTCAAATCACCCAGTCAATTACACCTTAAGTGGATGCTTATTACCTCGGAGTCATAGACCTCACTGTCTTCCTCTGTAAAATGAGGAGACTGACCTCGATGGCCAGAGGTCCCTCCCAACTTTACATCTTTGATCTTAATATATTTGCACAAAAACAGACAACAAATGAGAAATCATCTTTATAGATAACTTTATTAAATAAATTCACAAAGCAAGATAATATTAAAAATGACTAAGTCATTACAGAAAAATTGCTCACAGGAAATAGACGTCTAAGCCTATTTCATAACATCACTTCAAAACTTATAAGGAAGTACTGAGGACACAGCAAGCATTTCCTTGAAGGAATGAAGTTTACTTGTTAAGTTCCTCGGGAAAAGGAACTCCATATACACAGGGACTAATTATTCTGTCTACTAAAATCAGTAGCCACTTGGGAAAGATTTGTCATTAATTCTGGCTTTGGGGCATGCTGCTGAAAACAATAGTTTGGAGAGAGAAGAAAAATGGAGGAAGGGGAAAGTGGAAGACTGTAGGTACTATAAGGATTTTCTCTTCTTTTGGTTTCTGGGCAAGAGTAAAATCATCTTTCAATTTCAATACAACAAAAAGTGCTTACAGCACTAAAAACCAAGCCACAAAGCAATACTTTTATTTCTTGATAAAGCACTAAGATGTACAAAATAAATCTTGAAGAAGAGGGAAGATAAATTGTTCAAATGAAGTAAAAGCAATAGTAAGTTCCTAGAAATACTCAACAAAGTGATTATTTGTGACATATGATATGATACAAAATTCCACCAGTGACCACACTTAATTTGGACACCAAGGAATCCAATTCGTTAGGATTACAAAGAACAAGACTGTAGTAAAATTCACTACCACTTTCTCCATTTCATGGTGTATTTGCTAATGCAAAATACACCAGTGAAAGAGCTCAGGATAAAGCAGGTAAGCTTCCTGAAAGGAGGCAGCATATTCTTTTTGTCTCAGGACACCTAGCTGCACAATTCCTTGTACAAAGAAGGAGCTTCTTTGTTCCCTAAAACTTCTATTTTTGAAAATGGATATTAATACGAAAAATTTATAGTAGAAATTTATAAACAAACACAAGACAAATGTCACACATTATTACTAGATAGGGTTAAATTTAAGATTTTAGATTAAAAAAGAAGCTAATTTTTTGGGTCAGTCAACTGTGACCAATCTCCACATTGGCTCAAGTTACACATGGTGTGTGACTGACACAAATTTTAAAAACACAAAATGGGACCACACCATTACAATTTCACTCTCTACAGAACTTCTTGAACTTGTGAGTACTTTCTGGAAGTCCAACAGAAGGCAGCTCAAGAACTGCAATTACCTTCAGTTCATATGTGGCTTTGGGAAGGATTTTCCCCAAATGTATTTCCTTTTATTCTCTCAGTAGGGACAACAGCTAAAGAGGCGTTATCAGGCCCACTCTCCAATGGACATGATTTTACAGAGGAAGGACTACTTTACACAAAAGGAATCTGAGACTTGAAAGAGGTTAAGTGTTTGTCAGGGTCATGGTACTAGTAAGTTTTAGCCTGAGGTGTCTGTCTTCTTTCTGTTACAAGAGGCTGTCCCAAGTGTCTTCTAGAAAGCATGAGACATTACGAAGCATTAATATGGAAAACTGTGCCAAGAAAACAATCTCCTTCTAAATAAGAGGGACAGTCCAAAGGAATACAATAACATCAAGTGTATTTCGATTTGTGGAGTTACCTCCCATGGAATATTCTGATTAACAATATGGTCTTGACCATATTAATGTCAGATGTAGAAATAAAAACACAAGACAACAAGCCTTTGTTACATAAAGAGTACTGCCTTAAGTCCAAGGAGATACACAAACAACATAAGACCAAGTCAATGACGCAGGGAACACAAGAACAACTGATCTGAAAAGCAAACACTGATAGCCTATGAGTAAATTGGCCGGGGGGGGGGGGGGGGGGGGGGGTTAAGTTGCTAATTAGTTGCTGCATCTAGAGTCAGAAGAACCCAGGCTCAAACTTTAGTTCTAATTATTAGCTGGTCCTAGTTAATTTCTATCTTATTCCTTTTTATAAAATAGAGGTGTAATATTTGCACTGTCTACCTCACAGGATTAAAATGAAATGAGATACTCACAAACACTAAAGAAAAAGGAAAAAGCTCCATATGTACAAAAATTATTTATAGCAATTCTTTCTATAATGGCAAAAGGATGTAGCCCATCAATGATGATGATGATGATGATAGCATTTAGCTAATACCTTATTTAAGGTTTGTAAAACACTATGTGTATATATGTATACACACACATATATGTATTTTGCGTATACGTATATGCAAGCTCATGGGATTAGTTCACACAAATGTAATGGAGTATTACTGTGTCTTAAATAAAGACAGAGAGGTTCAGAGAAACTTGGAAAGATTTACATCAAGGCATACAATGCATAATAATACAAAATGAAGTAAGCAAAACCAGGAGAATTATGCAACTAACAACGACACTGTTAAGACAAATAACTTTGGAAGATTTTTGAAAGAATTCTGATCAACCACAATTCCACTCACCTCCCACCAAAGAAGTAATGGCTTCAAGGTGCTGAGGGACATATATTTTTGGATATTGATGCTGAGAATGTGGTTTGCTTGAGTATTTAATTTTATTTATCACAAAATTGTTCTTTCTTTTCAATGGAAGCAGGAGAGAAAAAATGTTAGTTGAAATAAAGTAAAAATCTGTGGACTAAATGAAATAATTTATAGCATCCATAAATATTAAATCAATTTAAGTATTCAATCAATTTCACTTTTATCTATTAGCACACTGTCTGAAAGACATTTAAAAAATTTTAACTGCATTCAATTATTAACTACTTATATATGAGGAGGAGGATGCTGCTGAGGCAATGAATAGAAATATTCTACTGCTGAGAAATGATGTATACGCAGAAAATCAGTAACATCTCCAAAGGCAACCATGGAAAACATAGTTTTTTCCATACATGGATAGAATATTGTATCTGAGCTCCAGCCTAAGACATTTCTCAGCTGTAAATGGGCAAGACCTGACTTAACCTTGGTCTGCCTCTATTTCTTCACCTATGAAATGAGGTCAATATAGTACCTACCTCCCAGGGTTGTTTAATGTACTTTGGCATCATATAAAATCCTAGCTATTTATTACTGTTTATAAAGGTACACATGACATATGAAATAACTGAGTATGAGGTGGAGGCAGCACTAAGAACCAGAGACATTCGGAAAGATCTCTTAGAGATTACAGTTCAGCTGGACTCAAAGTAGGCTAGGGATTCCAACAGGAAAAGGAGGGACAGGCAAGATTCCAGGCATGAAATCACTATCTAAGTGTCACTTGTTTTTGTCATTCAACATTTACTGGTAGGTTAGAGAGTTATGTAGTCAATAAAAAATGACATTGCTAGTTTTAAAAATAGACATAAAATCCAAAACGCCAAATTAGAGTAATGATGTTCTAAGAAGGGGACTAAATGTAATAGAGTTAATAGAGACAGCTACCCTATTATTTTAAGGAAAGAAGAGAAAAAGAAATTATATATTCACCTTTAATTTCCAAATTCACAGTCTTACTTAGTATATATATATATATATATATATATATATATATATATATATATATATATACACACACACATACTTAGTAAAAGTTACGTTTGTTAGACATCAAAAATGTGCTTAAGACATCTGATTTTGACATCAAGTTCTTTTTAAGGCATTTTACCTTGGAGAAATGTAAATGGGGTCAATATGACAATTTATTTTAAAAAGAAAACTTCTGGAATCATAGAAGCTGCCAATACTTTTTGTTAAAGTATAGACATTTCTAGACCACTTCCTAATTTAAGGTATTCAGTTTTTTTCCCCTTCTTCCTCATTGCTGAGTTACTATTTGGCATTTTTTCAAAGATCAGTGGTAATATGGGTCATAAAAAGCACAAGATCTGACGTAACCATTTTTCAGATGTATTCCACTGGTTAGCACTGTGTTTTTGTGGAAAGATTAAATAAGAATACTATACTGCGTTTGGGCTGAAGTTTCGAACACTGATGAGAATACAACTTAGCTCTTTTTCTATTCAAAAGCATACACTATGGTAATAAATTGTCATCTAATCAAAACCACCTACCCTCTTAGTTTTATTTTGGAAAAATTAATTAGGATTATTTCAACAGGATTTTTATTCAAACAGCTCTAATATGTTCAAAATAGAAGCACTGTGATTATTAACCTCTTTAGAAGTTTTGAGAGAAAAACCCATAAACACTAAGGACAATCTGAAAATAGGTGACTTGCTGGGTTACCTTGGGAGCCGCTCAAAAGGTTTAGGAACTGTACTATAACAAAAGGAACACAGATGTAAAAGGCATGAAGACCTCAAAGCCATTGAGTTCCAGCCCATCGTTTTTACCGATGAGGAAACTGAGGTCCAGAGAACAGCAGCGAATCATTCAAGGTCACATGAGTAACAAGACAAATCTGTAATCTGAACCCATGGTCTTTCTTCTGACTCCACTCACTGTTACCACAAAGATCTCCAAGGTCCCTTCCCCCCTCTGTAAAGACACTTAAGATTCTATAGCTGACCACAAGCAGAGTTTGAATCAGCAGCAGAAGCCATTGGGAAAAAAGCCAACAACAGTCCTGGTTTATATTAAGTGGAAAAGGGCACTGGAGGGTCAGGACACAGTAGTCTCAGTCTGCATCTATCTACCCCGAAGTACTCCTCTACAAGAGTGCATTTTCTTAAAGGGGGATGGAAAGGCGAGATATTTCAAAGTGCTACCAAGATAATTAGGAAGCAACTAGATGGCTTCCATGATAAAAAGTTCAAGGATGAGGGGATGTAGACCAAAGGAAAGTTCCCCAACCTTTCAATGAGAAGCAAGCTTTTTTTTTATTTTCCTGATTTTGTATTTATGTTCATGAACTGTTACTAGGACAAGAGATTTGCAAGACTTCTTTGTACTAAAAATTCTTTGAAACCTTGACATTACTAAAGGGGGTAAGGGGGAGGGCAAGTCAAAAGAAGACCATTTGGAGGTGCTGACAGTAAAAATGGCAAGGTTAAATGAAGAATAGATTCCCCCACCAGTTCCCCTCTCTTCCCTGCTAGCAGGTCTGGTAAAATGAGGAATGATTTGATACAAGGAAGCAGGTTAATTAAACTACAACATTCCAATAAAAGGACAGGAGAAAGGTCAAGAGCAACTAGTAACTTAGACATTTTACTGGAAGATCCTGATCTACTAGTAAGAGAACTAAAAGAGAGTTTAAGAGGTGATCCCACTAATGTCTTTTACTATGTGTAGGATTTTATAAGGAAGATGATTTCAAAAGCCCAAGCAAATAGAAAAGGACACAGGGTAAACAAGTGAGATCTCAGTTGGACAGGAAAAAAAAAAAGAATTCTGAATTCCCTGGCTTCTAGGGAGCTCAAATACTAGAATGACTTATCAAGGTAAACCGTGGACTCTTCATCTCTGAAGACAGCTCTCTCCTGGTGGTAGTTTTTATCTGGCTAAAGGAAATGGATGGCTGGATCTTCTCTCTTGGGGTTCCCTTCCAACATGTGATTTGGAGAAATTTTACCTCCTTTTTTTGTCACATGCAGGTGAAAACACTTAGAAGACCACATAAAAGAATCACAGAAGGTCAGAACTAGAAGGAAAATTCAAAAGTTCATCTTGCTTACAATACCCCCATTTTATAGAAGGGGAAACAGAAAGCGAGAGAAGCAAGAATATGACTTTTTTCAAGTTGGACGCAAAGTTGGCACCCCAGCTCGGCTCTACTCATTCCCAATTAAGCAGTGTCATATTATTCCTCAACCTCTTGTTCTTATTGGAACGCAAACAACGATTTATATAACAAATAATAGTTAATCCCTTCCACATCGCGACTTTTCCCATCACAGTTTCAATATATCATGGCACAAGAAATTAAATGAGAACTGGGGAAAGTTTTGCAGAAACTGAAGATGACATGTGAAGGTCAGCAGATGACACAGAAAAAGTTTAGCAACTCCAAAGAGAGTATTTTATAATATCAATATTTTATCTTTTAGAACCATAATAACTCAGACTTCTGGTACAAAGGAAGGGACAAAAATTTTTTGTGAATTTTCCTGATCATGGGGTGCCACATACACCCCATGATGTTGAAAAAATAACTTCTTCCACATGAGGAACAAGGACAAGTCTAACTTTTACTCTCTACCCTCAAGAGGTTTACTTTCTAGTGGGAGAAAAAAAGATACTTGCTGGACATATGCACACTGAACAATAGCAAGATTAAGAGACCCGTCCCAGATGGAATATGGTTCCCTACTGAAGCACCAGCATCAGCATGCGGTGGTGTTCTTAGGTGGGTATGATTACCATGGGTTGCAGTGGTCAGGGAAAGAACCACTGAACAGGTGGAAATTAGGCCACAGGTGACAGACACAGAGAATATGAAGGAAGGAAAGGGAAAGCATTCTAAATAAAGGTAGACTACTAAGTATTCAAGGAAAAATATCCCAACCTGACTCACAAACTGTTGGCCTAGGACAGGATTTGGCAGTAAGGCAAAAGAGCAATTACTTGGAGGCCTTGAATGCCAGAATGAAGAGGTACTTTATTTCCTTCCCAAGGTAAGCAACAATCAATAGTACTGTTTCAAGACAAGTATGCTATGAGATGTGGACCATGCCAACGACATGTAACTCCTTTTCTGGCTTGATTCTCATCTTGAACTACAAATGCCTTTCTAAACAACTAACTCGGATGGCCTTTCTCTTCCCCTCCTCTGTGGTGGCCATGTCACCTCACATATTTCTAAAACTTCAATTCCTGTTTTTCATGGACTTCCCATTTCTTCTCACCTTCATGGTTCCCTTGCATCATTACTTCAGCTTTTTCTCATCTTATATCAAATGAACTAGTTCCCCTCAAAACTCCCCCTTCAAGTATGAAAGTGGCTTTCCCTTTTCAAACACTGTATCCTTTCTTTTCTCACACACCATAAAATGAACTTCCTGAAATTACAGGAAATGAAAACAGATCTGAATGATTTTCAGAGCTTCCATACGTAGAAAAAAGCACCACAAATACAAGCAGTTTTAAGAAATGGAGTTCCCCAAAATGAGACTTCTAATTAAGTTCTAGTCTAAGTTGTCACAAACTTGTTATATGCCTTTGCATGAGTCATTCAAAACATTTCAAACTTCTCTAAAGTTCAGTTTCTTTATTATTAAAAGGAAAGGTTGGAAACCAGGTAGGCAGTGTGATATAATGAAAAAGCCAGTGGCTTGGCAATTAGAAGTTCAGGGCTCAAAACTCACCTCTAGTACTACCTTGGGAAGGTGTGTTTTTTTCTTTCATGTAAGATGAGAGAGGTGGAATAGTAGATGGCTTCCAAGGTTCATTCCTAACAGAAATCTATGGGCCTATGACTCTAGGTCCTTTATATAACTGAAATTCTAGGATCATAAAGAGACCTTCTATGATTACAGGACTCATTCAGCCCTGGGACTTAACAGATTACTAGCAAGTTTAATACTTCGATATCAATTTAGGATCCATGAGAGTTGGAATCTCCAAGGCCATCTGGTCCAACCCACTCCTTCCACAGATAAGGAAACCTGGAGTAGAAATATGCAGGGAAGGAGAGGTTACAAGATCTGAGATCTGAATCCAGACACTCAGACTCAAAAGCCAGTAGGTTATCCTTCCATTGTACCATGCTGTCTTTGGCTTTTTTTCCCTTTAATTGGAATCACTCACTCCATATTCCACACACACAAGTTGGAGGTTGAGAGGGAAATAGGTAGGAAAGAAGGAAACACATAAAAACACCCAGACAAAACCCAAAAGCCAACAGAAAATTAACAAAAGGTACTTTTCAAAAGTAAAATCTTATGTTCCAAAGATAAATCAAAAAATACCCTATGACTTCCTCAATTCTCTTTACAACTAATTTCAACTAGTGTACAGTACTAACATGCAGCATCTAGCAGACAAAAGGAGGCAGATACTCTTAGGAAAAGAATAAAAATCCAGACATGCAGTTGGGTGGTGCAGTGGGGATAGAGTATCAAGTCTGGACGCAGGAAGACTCTTCTTCCTGAGTTCAAATTTGGCTCCAAACACCTAACAGCTGTGTGACCCTGAGCAAGTCACTTAACCCTGTTTGCCTCAGTTACCTCCTATGTCAAATGAGCTAGGGACAGAAATGTCAAACCACTCCAATATCTTTGCCAAGAAAACCCCAAATGGGGTCACAGAGGGTCATGCAGAGCTGAAAAACAACTGAACAATAAATCATAATAATAGTTTCTTCTCTCACTTACCATTGCCTACACAGTCAGAGAAATCAAAACCAAAAAATAACTGTTAAGAGATTTTTAAACCTCTCTGGGCCTCAGTTTCCACTTCTGTAAAATGGAACTCAATGACCCTCAAAGGTCTAAAGTCTAAATCACAGGTCCCCAAAGTGGGCAATACTACCCCCGGGAGGTACTAGAACAATCTGGGGGGATGATAATAGCCATGGGTGCAGGTGGGTAGGTGGCATTGAATAAAAACAAGGGAGTGGTGGAAGCATAAGGAAAGAAAAGAAGAAAATTTTGAAATAACATTCACACATGTTTCATCTATTGTATAAGAGTTAAAGTTGTAATGATTACATTATTTTCCCAAAAAACCACACAAAATACAAGCTGTAACCAATTAGCGGTCGAATCTGCCAACAGGTCTTAACAAACGAGTGTTGGCAGGCAAGCATGCCAGGCATTGTCAAGAAGGCCAGCATGCACTGGCAAGAATATGTGCATGTCATGACTTCCTCACAATAAAATACTATACAATTATATGATGCTATATTGCATCATCAAAATTTCAAAACACAGGAAAAAAAACACAGATTTATAATAGATTATTAAATTTAAGGTATATCATTTTTAAAAAAAAATTTTCTAGAGGGGTAGAGTCAAGATGGAGGAGTAAAAACAGGCATTTGCTTGAGGTTTCCCCCAAACCCCTCCAAATACCTGTGAAAAGATGACTCTAAACAAATTCTTGAGCTACAGAACCCATAAAATGACAGACTGAAACAAATCTCCAGTCCAAAATAATCTGGAAGGTTGACAGGAAGAACACCAGGCTGGGAACAGAGCACGGTCAGGCCTGGACCTTTTCAGCACAGAGAGGCCCAGAACAGCCCTCAAGGGACTCAATTACTGGCAGCTGTGGCAGTTTCCCCTGACTTCTCCACCCACAAAAGCCAAAGACTGCATAAAGGTCAGTGGGAAAACTCTGTGGCATCTCTCAGGGTGGGGGAAGCGGTGTAGCAGTAGTAACGACTGCTTCCCAAGCTCTGGGCCCACAGACAGTGGGTGACTGAACGTCTTACACAGAATTCCTGAAGCCTGGGACAGTACCACCCACTCCTACTCCCACAAATCCACAGTTTGCTAAAGGAGACCCAAAAAGAAAATAACACCTTAAAAAATAGACTAACCCAAATGGCAAAAGAGGTTCAAAAAGCCCATGAGGAGAATGCCTTAAAAAGCAGAATTGGTCAAACAGTCAAGGAGGTCCAATCCAAAAGCTCACTGAAGAAAATAATTTCCTTCAACATTAGAATGAAGTAAGTAAAAAGCCAATGATTTTATGAGAAATCAAGAAATTGTAAAACAGAACCAAAATAATGAAAAAAATAGAAGACTACGTGAAATATCTCATTCCACTGACCTGGAAAATAGATCCAAAAAATAGGGGAGAATTTTAAAATTACTGGACTACCTGAAAGCCATGATCAAAAAAAGAGCCTAGACATCATCTCTGAAGAAAGGATCAAAGAAAACTTCCCTGATATCCTAGAACCAGAGGGTAAAATAGAAATTGAAGGAATCCATCGGCCACCTCTTGACAGAGATTCCAAAAGGAAAACTCCTAGGAATATTGTAGCTAAATTTCAGAGTTCCCAGGTCAGCAAGAAAACATCACAGTCAGAAAGAAACAATTTGAGTATTGTGGAAATACAACCAGGATAACACAAGATCTAGTAGCTTCTACACTAAGGAACAGGAGGACTTGGAATATGATATTCCAGAAATCAAAGGAGCTAAGATTAAAACTAAAATCACCTTCCCAGCAAAACTGAGTATAATATTTCAGTGGGAAAGATGAAATAGAGGACTTTCAAGCATTCTTGATGAAAAAGACCAGACCTAAATAGAAAATTTGACTTTCAAATACAAGATTCAAAGAAGCACGTAAACAGGAAAGAGAAATGATAAGGGACTTACTAAAGTTGAATATTACATTCCTACATGGACAGATATTTGTAACTCATGAGACCTTTTCTCAGTATTAGGGTAGTTGGAAGGAATACATACACACATACACACATATATATGTATGTATTGTATGTGTATGTACAGACAGAGGACACAGGGTTGACTATGAAGGGATGATATCTAAAAAATAAAATTAAGGGGTAAAAAAGGAATATATTGGGAGAAGGAAAAAGGGAGAGAGAGAATGGGGTAAATGATCTCATGTGAAAAAGGCAAGAAAAAGCTTTTACAATGGAAGGGGAGATGCGGGAGGTGAAAGGGAATGAGTGAATGAATGAACCTTACTCTCATGGGATCTGCCTTAAGAAGGAAATAACATACACACTCAACTGAGTATTTCACCCTCCAGGAAAGTAAGGGAGAAGAGGATAAAGGGGAGGGATAACAAATGGGAGGACAGATTGGGGGAGGGAGTAGTCATTAGCAAACACTTTGGAAAAGGGATAGGGTCAAAGGAGAAAACAGAATAAGCAGGGGGCAGGATAGGATGGAGGGAAATATAGTTAGTCTTTCATAACATGACTATTATGGAAGTGTTTTACATAACAACACATGTATGACCTATGTTGAATTGCTTGCCTTCTCAATGAGAGTGGATGGGAAGGGAAAAAGGAAGAAAATTTGGAACTCAAAGTTTTAAAAATGAAGTTAAAAACTGTTTTCACATGCAACTGGGAAATAAGATGTACAGGCAATGGGGTATAGAAATCTATCTTGCCCTACAAGAAAGTAAGGAGGAAGTAGAAAAGGGGGGTGGGGGTGATAGAAGGGAAGTCAGATATGGGGGAGAAGAGGTAACCAGAATGCATGCCATCTTGGGGTGGAGAGAGGACAGAGATGGGGAGAAAATCTGGAACTCAAAATCTTGTGGAAGTGAATGTTGAAAACTAAAAATAAATTAATAAAAAATTTTTAAAAGAAAGTAAAAAAAATTTTTATTTTTATGAAATGACACACAAATTTTAAAAAAATTCCATTAAAAGGTTTAAAAAATGTAGATTTCCAAGGAGGTGCTGAGTAATTTTTTTTCCAAAAGGGGGCAGTAGGCCAAATAAGTCTGAGAGCCTCTGGTCTAAACCTATGGTGCTTTTATCCTAATATGAGCTGTGAGTAGAACCTGAAAAAGGCAGGCTTCTCTCATCTTCTCACCGTCAGAAACTCTAACAGCCTTTGCCCTGCTTTTTTAGAGATATGAAACATACTGTAGCAAATGCTAAGTCAGGCTATAATTTTCAATGTAAATATAAAATACCCAAATCTGCATTTTAAAGCAATACAGGGGGGAAAAGTGAAGAAATCAAAGTCAGAGCTGGCAGAACGGCCAACAGAACTCAAAAGCATTTTCTTAGCTTGCTTACTATTTAATTCATCAGTTTTGCCTGGTTAAAAGTGACTATGAGATGTAAGAATTTGTGCCTCTTCTGTTTATTCGTGTTGACAGTTATATTTACAGAAAAAGATGTATATATACTATCAGACATTCTAGAAATTCTGTATTGATGGCAGGGACTCATTTTTCCTTGCCTCTCTAAAGCACGATTCACTTTCCTTTCAGTGTCACATTCTCCCCGCTAACGAAGACCACAAACCCTGTACAACCAGTGTTGCCACAGCCAAAAAGCAGCCAAGCTGGAGAAAAGTTTCTCCAAATTTCCGACAAGCTTGTCCTTAGACAAATCTGGTACTCAGCCTGGACTAACAGCCCTTCCAGTATGGTGGGGCCGGTCAGAGCTTGTGCCCCACTAGCTAAGATGTTGGGAAGCCCATGATTCCACCTCATGTCATGAGGTTTTTCACAGTAACCTTGATTTTATCAGTCAGTGTTATTTAGATCAGAAGAAAAGGGAGGAGGAAAGCAGGGAAAAGGGGAGAGAAAAGGTGGGAAAGCAGAGGGAGAAGAAAAGAAGGGAGAGAGGGAGGAAGGAAGGACAAAGGAAAGAAGGATTTGCTTTTCTTATCTCAGCTTCACAAGTTACTCTGGGCCAACCCTACCTTTCCTTCAGCTTCTGTTACAGTAAAGCCTAGGTTCTTAAAATGAAGTCTGTGAACTTGAATAGGAAAAAAAAATTACATCTTTATTTTCACTAACCTCTAACTGAAACAACATTTCCTTCAATTATTTGCTTACATTCTGAGAAGGGGTCCACAGGCTTTCTGGGACAGCACAGGTGGTGGGAGGCACAAAGCTTAGCTGGTTTTCAGTGATTCACTATCTTCTACAAGAAGCAGGGCTGTTCTGTTTGTTGTTAGGAAGCTGCCTTTCCAGCCAGGAAGACCCGGGTTCAAGTCCTGCTTCTGACACATACTGGCTGTGTGCACCTCTCAGTGCCACTTATTAGAGTTTCAGAGAAAGGGCCACCCTGTGCCTTGGTGGGACCTTTGTGCACTCCCGAAATCACATAAACAGTGCACAACACATCCAGATCTGTCCCTGTCCCTTCATCTTTAAAGAACTTGGGCTCGTTTGGATTCCCTCCCGAGGTCTCACCCACCTGCATCGTCATTATGGTTTCCTCCCACTCAACCCTGAATTACTTTCTTTCTACCTCGCTTTCTCCCCCTTCCATTCCTAAAATAACACTCCTCTTCTAAAGCTTTGGGCAACCTTCCTTTACAAACAGAGCAGAAAATAAACTTCCTGAAATAAAAGGAACCTGAAATCACCATTGTCTTCATTTCTTTTTAACTGTTCGTCTATACCTCCCTCCCTTCCCCCTACTCCTGTTTCTCATCCACCCCAATCCCGTGGCTTGCTGCAGTTACCTCTTGTACTATGGAAAACACTACACTTTGGAAACATTCAGAAAAATCCAGTATTTTTCTCCAGAAATACAATGAATATGCCAAAGCATCGACAATAAAACAAAATGGCAAGGGACAGGGATAAACCCACAATTATAGTGAATAGTGAAAAAACCTGAGATTTCAAACACTGCCTGACCTGGCCTCAACTAAAGACCTGAATGGCAGCTTCCAGCCAAACAACGGGGGAAGGAAGGTTCAAAAAAACGTCCCCACCTCCAGGTCAGGCCCAGTCCCACTAGTAATTCACACTACAAGCAGGTTGAGTCATCTTTTCATCTCTGGAGTGAATGAGATCGTGTAGGAAAGTCAGGGCCTTACCTCTGGTAGGCCTCTGAAAAGGTACACATAAGAGTAACGTCACCACAAGGTAGAGTCCCTGGAAAAGGAGAGCCAGAGAAAGGTGGTGACTAAGCGCTAGTACAAAAGCAAAGAAAAGGACCCCTAAAAGGAATGACTAACAAGTCACTGCTGACCTGGATGACTGAGAGAGAGGTCAGAGGAAAGGGACCAGAGGATAATGAGGCCATGACTAAGCCATTAAGGCTTCCACCTATTAAAAAATGACTGCATAGATGAATAAAGGCTGCACTTTATGAATACTTTTTATATCATAACTGCTTCTGTCCTTGCCTGGCTTCAATGGTTCCTCTATCTCTCCAGTAATTAATAACTTTTTTTTTAAAAAGGATTAAGTAGTGAGTTGTAAGAAATATCCCTTTTGCTGCCTCTACCTATTAGTTTAGCTTTGTATTATTTAAGTGCTGTTGAAGATTACACATGAGGCAAATTGGACAACATTTAGGAAGGGGAAAAATAAACCTCAGAAGCAGTTCTAGGTGTGCAAGCTGAGATCAAATGCATGTTTATTTCCTTGTTTACGTGATCAGAAATGGGATGAATACCAAATTCAAGTCATCATCACAGTCACTGAAAAAAACTGGTTTTAGAAATTCCTATGTATGCTAAAGTCCATTTCTTCAGAGAACAGAGTGAATAGGGTTATGAAAAAGTTAAAAGCTACAAAATTTTTTCCTACCAAGAGAAAAGCTGAAGAGAAGGTGGTGAGGCTCAAATAGGCAATAGACTCTATCTATAATGGGGAACCATGAAGTATTAAAGACTTGATTAAGAATG
The DNA here is from genome assembly GCA_028658325.1 of Potorous gilbertii. Taxonomy (NCBI): domain Eukaryota; kingdom Metazoa; phylum Chordata; class Mammalia; order Diprotodontia; family Potoroidae; genus Potorous; species Potorous gilbertii. The sequence goes on from CM053772.1 coordinate 154,847,401, forward strand.
AAAATCAAATGAAGAAGAGATCAAGTAGAGGGAGGGGGGTCTTTCTTCCTGTCTGCAGACGATATTATGCCAAATGAAGCAAGTCCCACAATACTTCTAGCGAGGGAACTAGATTTCAAGTTGGCATAAGGAGAACCATATGAAAATTAAAGCTGTCCAAAACCCAAACGGGCTGCCTTCGACTTGCCAAGTATTATAGAGCATATTCAAGTTTTCTGCTGAAGGGTCATGGAAGATTTCTGCCCAAGCGGGTGACAAGATCAGAAGCATGCTGATAATATAATTTGGCCAGCAGCATACAGAATGGACTGCAGCAGAGACAAACAGGAGTTGGGAAGACAAATTAAAAACCTACTGCCTTTAGTGGAGAGAGTACCAGACACATGAGGCAAGAGATCTTCGGGTTCCAGCACCAGGACTAACACTGGAATTGTGATCATGACAAAAAGTCACAACCTCTCCAAGCTTCAGTTCTTCATCCGTAATATTGTTTAGGTCCTGATCATAGGATCACAGACTAAGAGCTGGAAGGGACCTTACATGTCCTACCCCTTTTACAGATGAGAAAACTGAGGTCCAGAAAAAGGAAGTGTCCCCCAGTTAGTAAAATGTCTGAAGTGGGATTAGACTCCAAGTCCGGCTCACCACGCCTTGCAATATAAAGCATCACCAGTATGAAGACTCCTTTCCTCCAAATGTGTATGAAGGTCATACAGCCAGCATGTGTCACTTGTATACAAACCTTTCAAAGTTCAAGATCAGGGTCTTTACCCACATTCCACCACCATTTATGATTTCAATAAGAAAGGAAACACCACTGAGGGTTTTTTTTTCTATCACTGAAGGCTGTTGACATATAAGCTTAGGGAGCTGCCTCGAGCCCTAAAAAGTTGAGTGACTGGCCCAGGATCACATAGACAATAGATGCCAGTAGTAGGATTCAAACTTTCTGCCTTTCTCTTTTGCGCACAGCTCTGAGTAAATGCCATGACCCAAAAATGAACAAACAGAGATGTGACAACAGCAAAATTTTTCCTGGAAAAACTGCATGATTAATTATAACACCATGATTAAACAAAATCCAACAAAACAAATATCTGCGAAGCATCTTTTCCTCTGTACATATCAGCTATACAATCATCATAAAAATATTTGTCCTGGTTTCTGGAACTTTTTTCATCTAAACAGCAAGTTTGGATAACTGCAAGTACTTTTAACTTCTGATAGTAAAATATAAATTAGGGGCAGGGACTCCTTTGTTTTTATTTCACAGAACTGGCTTTTCCCTTTTTTTCTTCTTTAAGATAATGGTAACAAAAATACCCAATTTCATAGAGGCAAAGAAATAAGAGGAGCACTAGATTTGGCATCAAGACACCTGGGTTCAAATGCCAGGTCTGTGGCTTATTACCTATGTGATTTGGAGAAAATGCTTCACATCATCACTAAAAGGAAGGTTGGACCAGATGCTAAAAACATACAACCTGTCAAGCAGGAGAGTCCACTCACAAGAGAACCTGAATAACTTTGATTTATAATGACAAGAGCTATCCAGAGCAACACGCAACAGGTTATGCACATCTTGGGGATACAAAATGTTAAAGAGATCAGTCACAAAAGACCCCGGTTCTCCAGTGAAGACTCACCTTGGTAGCCCTAAATCCAATCTTATGATATAGGTGGACTCTTAGCAGCCCCTGTGTTCAAACTCCCTCATTTTACAGGTGAGAAAACTGACCCCCCAATAAGGCTGTCACAGTCAGGGTCACACAGGTGAGTATCAGGAGAGTATTGAACCCATTTTCTGACTACTGTCTGCTTTCTTTCCACTGTACCATACTGCTCTAAAATGTTTATATTTCACACACACACACACACACACACACACACACACACACACACACACACACAAACAAACACCATTTAATAAATGGATCTAGTTAAATGATTGCAACAAGTATACTAAAGAGAACTTAACTATGTCAAATCCATCAATTCCTTTTTCAATCCCTTTTTCAAACCCTAAACATATGGAAACCAAAGTCAACTTAAACAAACTGACCGTCAGTAAATGGGCTGCAAGAGCAAGGCCCCCATTCCATTCACGGGTTTAATTTATAAAGTTTATTTGTTTCAAAAAGAGGAGCATCAGGGAACAAGGAAGGATTCAAACAAAACTAAGCTCTCCTTGCTTTTTCTGTCTTCAAAACTTTTCATTATGACAGAGAAGAACCTCTGGTGTTCCACACCCTGGGAAAGACCGGGAAAGACCTCAACTCTGACACACCCAACCTGGGGACCACCGTCACCGGTACTTGCAGGAGTAACTCTCTCCAGGCCACACCAAGATTCAATCATGGTCTTCTTTCCCCTGGATCCAAGAAATTTAGCAGAACTACAGGAATTCCTTGCTCGATTCTACAAGCTTTTCTGGCCAGAAGGAGTTACTCATTAACAAGGGCTGGCCCAAAGCTGTATTGTTTATAATGCCAATGAGAACTGCTCCTTCACATATAAGGAAATCAAAAGAACTCTTCTGAATCACAAAGGAGACAGGTGGTAACATTTAATTTTCTTTCAAGATATTCTACCCTCCCCAGTCCAAGAAATAAGTGGGCAGTGGGAACCAAGAGATAACCTTTAAAACCGAAAACAACAGCACACCTAATTTCTTCCTACCTCACCAAAAATATTCTCCCTTTTGCCTGTTTCATTTCATATCTATCTTTTTTACTCACCTGATCAAAGCAATCTTATCTAGAAAGTGGTAACAGTGGTAACTAGAAAATAGCGCTTTCAAAACAAAGGAAGAACCTAGAGAAAGAAGTACCTAAAAACCAGAACATCATCCAAAATCTTTTTCTTACGGTAACAATCAATGTGCATTTATTGAGCATTCACTGCATACCAAGCAACCCAGATAGGGGTAAAGGTGTAGAACAGTTGCTGTCTTCCAGGATCATACATTCAAACTGGGCATAAGACATTCAAAAGTCTCTCAAATGGACCTATGGCTGACAGACACAAAAAGCCCCATCCTTTCACCACCACCAGGCTCCCCAAAAGGAAGATAAAATAGGGTAGTATATTTATACATAGTAGATAGTATGCATGATAACTTTCTGTTCACTAGAAAAGAGGCTCCAGGGAACAAACTGCACAATCACAGCATTTCAGAAGTGGAAGACACCATTCAAATTCACTTAACCCACACATATCTTACTTAAAGGGTTTAGGGACTCTCAGGACTGCTTTGTGATTTCCACAGCAGGTTAGCTTCTGACCTTCCACTAACTCACTTTCCAAAAAAATCCCCTGCTGGAAGTTCAAAGCCCATGGACACCAGGAAATTTAACAGGAAAAGCTGATGGCAAATCTAAGCAACAGTATTAAGAGCAGACCTCTGACGAAAGCTAGAAAGAGATCCTAAAACATACACATACATTCATCTGAAAAGTCATCCATATGGTGTCTACTTTTCAACGTTTAGAAGAAGACTATCCTGAACAGGAAGAGGGAATGATAAGAAAAGAGTAAAGGAAAAGTAGGAAAATATAAGGAAAGTTCAGGAAACTGGAGCAGTCCTATATAGTACCCTCGGTTTTCAGACCATTAAAGTTAAATATAACTTCCATCTGCCTAAGAATGAAATATTTATGTGGCTAAGCACAGTAACTACCTAGGTTGGTGATTCAACCAGAACCCAAATGTTTCAGTGGAATAAAGTGGGAATCTTCTCAGGAAGACTAGGTTCAAATTCTGACTTGGACTAGCATTGAGAACCCTAGGCCAGTCATGTGGGATTCAAATTTGCTAACTTGTAAAATAAGGGAGTTGGATTCGATGATCTCTTAGGTTCCTTCTAGCTCTGACTTCATGCTCTTGGAATTATGGAGCTTTTTCAATTACCCCAATGGCAAGTGTCAGCTTCCAATAATATCTATATTTTAAGAGTAGAGTCAGCAAGAAGGCACAAAAATTATGCACCTGAAAGAAACAGCCTTTGAAACCTCCCCCTTCCAAAGTCTTCTGTATCCAAGCAAGGAAGAGAGAGCGTCAGTGAAAATAAATTGGACAATTTTGATTATATAAAATTTAAATGTTTTTTGCACTAACAAAACTGATGTAGCAAAAATTAGAAGGCAAAAATTTAACTGGGAAAACATTTTTACAGATAGTTTTTATGATATAAAAGGGAATGATTCAAATTTATAATAATAAGAATCTTTTCCTAACAAATAATGGTCAAAGGATATGAACAGGCAGTTTTCAAAGGAAGAAATCCAAGTCATGTATATAGGCCTATGGGGAAAAAAAGTTTTGAATCACAAGTAATGAGAGAAATGTAAATTAAAGCAGGGCAGCTAGATAGAGTGCTAGGCCTGGAATCACGAGGACCTGAGTTTAAATCTGCCCTCTCATACCTGCTAGCTGTGTGATCCTGGGCAAGTCATTTAACTACTGTTTGCCTTTACCCGCAAGAGAAGGAAATCACTCCATTATTTTTTTACAAGAAAACTTCATGGGTATGACTGAAGAATAATGACAAAATTAAAGCATCTCAAAATTCTACCTCACACCCACCATAGTGGCAAAGCTGACCCAAAAAAAGAGGAAATTGGCAATGACTGAAGGGGTTGTAGAGAAATTAGCATATTAACATATCATTAACAGATCTCTGAAATGTCCCAGCCATTCTGGAAAGAAATTTGCCATCATGACCAAAATGTCACTAAAACTCTACAGAACCACCTCTGCTTCAAAAAAATAAAAGAAAGGTAAAGAATCCATAGGCACACAAAAATATTTAAAGCAGCTCCTTTTGTAAAGGCAAAGAACCAGAAACCAAGTGCCCCTCTTATTTGAAAAATGGTTTAACAAACTATAGCATGAAGGCCTGCACGAATACATACTTGTGTGTATATCTATGTCCATAAACATACACAATTCTGTATGGGCCACCAAAAATTAGCCTTTTGGACTACAATAATTTGAGGGGAGTTAGGAGGGTGTGTGTGTGTGTGTGTGTGTGTGTGTGTGTGTGTATGTGTGTGTGTGTGTGTAATTTTCTAGTCACTATAAAAATCATATAAGTATATAATGTGCAACTATATGAATATAAACAATTATATAGGTAATAATATCTTAATATCCCAGGAGGAAGTATATATAAAATATATAAGGTCTTTATTTTTCTTTGCCGTCCTTCCCCTAACAAGGGGAAAGAAGGAAAATAGGAAAGCAGCATTAAAAATATATATATATACTAAACAAGATCGCTGGGGCATCTTGTTTTTAAAAATGCCAAGAAGAGAAAAAAAGAAAAGGTCAAAAAACAGGGTCACTGAGGCACCTTTTTTTCTAAATATCAAGAAGAAGAGAACAGAAAAAAGGTCCAAAAGAAGCACAGACAAGCAGGGCTACAGGATGAATTTATTATATACTTAAAAATAAAGGCAAGCTGTAGATAATAGGACTTGGAGTTCCATTCCCAATCCTCGGTGTTCTGTTTCTGCACAAGCCCATTCTATTAGTTTATTAACTTCAGAATAAAAATTAAGAGAAAAAGAAAATTCCCCCACCCCCACCATGACTGCATGGGAAACTCTGGGACTGCTCAGTCATACATAGGAGCAGAAAGTCATCCCCAAATACACAGCTGTGGGACAAAGATAACATGGGCTATGGCATCAAAAAAAACATATTTCTAAAAATTCACCATTCCAAGATGTTACTTGACTAGGTGGTGCATGGACGGGTGCTGGACACAGAATCAGTGAGATCTGACTTCCTATCCAGCCTCCAACACTTACTATCTGTGTGACACTAGGCAAGTCACTTAACTGCTGCCTCACTTTACTGATAGGTAACATAGGAGCAATAACAGCACCCACCTTGCAGGACTGCTGTTGGGAGGAATAAGATGAAATCTGTAAAGTGCTTTGCAAACTTTAAAGAGCTACATTTCATAAATGCTATTATTGCTGATTTTCTTGTATGAATACACATCCCTGTGCAACGCCTATCCTGACAATTCCTAGGTTCCAAATTGACTATAACTTTACACAGTACTTCAGTCAGTCACCTAGGGTTTACAAGGTATTTATGTGTACACATATATATGGGTGTATCTACATCTGTGGTTATGTGTGTACACATATATAGATACACATACACACGTGTATGAATGCATGTGTGTACACATATAGATACACATACACATGTGTATGAATGCATGTGTGTATGCATAAATAGATACACATACACACATGTGTATGAATGCATGTGTGTAGACATAGATACACACATGTATGAATGCATGTGTGTACACATATAGATACACACGTGTATGAATGCATGTGTGTACACATATAGATACACACGTGTATGAATGCATGTGTGTACACATATATAGATATACACACACACACACACATTGTCCCATTTACTCTCCATAACAACCCTGTAAGGGATGTGCTACAAATCAGTGATGTCAAACTCAAATGGGAAGGCATTTCTGTGCCACATATTGACTGAGAAAGCCACAAATTAACATTATCTCTGTTGTATGGTATTTTTATTTTGTTCAACATTTGCCAATTACATTTTAAGATGCTAGGGAGTTTTGCAGGCCACAAGTATGACACCTCAGCTCTACATTCAAGAGCTGGAAGAGGCCATGCAGTCCAACTCCATCATGTGACAGGTGAAAAAACTCAAGAATAGAGGTTAAGCAATTTGCTCAAAGTCCCAGGTTCAAACCCAGGTCCTTGTGACTCCAAGTCCAGTCCCTTACCATGATAACACACTGTCTCACCTCACTTCTGTTTATTTCCAGTTTTATGAACTCAAAAAAATTATATTTAAATGAATGATAGCTTTGGAGTCTTAACTATCAAAATGGAAAAAAAAACAACAAATACAAAGTCTCAAATTGGAAAAACCAACATCAAATATATTCTAGCAGTCTATACCCTTTGTAATTTATATCTTCAAAAGTGTTGGCCCTACAGCCCACAAATGGATAGAAGTTTCTGTTTTCAACTCTTAAGATTTAACCCAAATCATCTTCCTACTACAATGTAAGTCTACTTTTCCTGTCCACAGTGAAAACCACACAGCCTTTTTCACAGGAACTGTTTTCCTAATTTTAAATTGTATTTCAGGCTCTTTAAGTCCTCTACCTTGACAAATCAAAAGCACCTTTCCATTCAGCAATCACATATTTATTCAAGTAACAAAGTCTGACTGGGCATGAGAATAACTTTCATAAATAACCCATACACTAGTTATTAACTAAAAGAGGAAAACTGTTATGTCTAAAAGCCACATCAGGGAAGGACAAAGATCCAAGTTAATGAGATAGAATGAAGTCTATTTTCTACTGGATCACAGGATTTAAATTTACAGATGTGAAAAAGGAGGCCAAGAGAAGGAGGAAATAACTTTACCAACATCAATGAAAGACAATAGTCTTTAGTTAAATAAGTTAAATTAGTCAGTTAAATAAGCACTTCTATACACCACTGAAAAAATGAAAATAAACAAAGAATAAAATCTACCTTTCTAATAGACAAAAATCAGCAAAGGAAAAGTGAAATAGTTTTATAAGTTGATCATTTTGATATGAATCTTTCTCTAACCCCACTTAACTCCAGTGCCTTCCCTGTTAATTTATTTCCTTTTCATCCTATATATAGCTTGCTTTTATATATCTGTTTATGGGTTGTTTCCTCAGATTATAAATTCCTGGAGGGCAGAGACTGTCTGTCGCCTCCTTTTGCATCCTCAGTGCTCACAACGGCCTGAAATCTAGCAGGTACTTCATAAATGTTTGCTGATGTTGATAAATTTAAATAAACAGCATGAATACATATTGAATTTAGTCTAAAAGCTATAGTCTTGTCCTAAAAAGAAACTGTATTGCAGTGGACAGAGCACTATATTTTCAGACAGAGAGCCTAGTTTTGGATCCTATCTTTGCCAAATTTCCTGTAACCGTGAATTCTGTTCCTCAGTTATCTCATCTGTAAAATGGATGGGTTGAACAAGATGCCCTCTACAATCTCTTCCACCTCTAAAATGATGGTTCTATATAAGTGGTGGGAAACAAACATTTGATGCAGATGTGGGGAAAAAAATCATACAATAAGCACCTGAGGAAAATGGGGCATCTCGAACATTTTTAATCTGAGGAAAAGCAACAGCCATAATCAATTTCTCATACCTATAAGACAATATGGACACAAAGTGCCACGATTTCTCACAAGAACAAAATGAAGCAGCATCCCACTGGTATCCTTGGTGGTTTTCACTCACCCAGAAGTAACAAGAACAGGTGAGCAAAAATTCCTCATTATTATAAGTTGCAGGCATCCTATGTGCATACAAGCATACCTACTGATGTATATAAGTAATTTAAAAGATCAGCCAATGATCTGTTACTAACCCTTCACAGCACAATTCCTGGCACACAGTAGGTGCTTCATTGAAGGCTAAGATTAAATAAACACAAAAGTTACTATATGTCAGGACCATCTCAAGGAGGAATTTTCCAGGGAAAGCTACAGATGACTGTGGGTGATCTTAACAACTCAGGATTAACTCTAGGAAGACATAGAGAAGATCCTCTGTCTGTCTTCCTGCCGGTAATCTCATCTTGAATATGCCCTGAAAGACAAGTGATAAGACTTGAAAGATGGTTCTCTACCCTCCCGTCTATTAAAGAGGATGGAGGATTCCTAATTGAGATTGAAGATAATATTTTAAAGAGTTGTCATTTTATTCTCTCACAGGGCAATCTGCAAATTAAACCTATACAAACAGTAACAGGGTAGAGACCTGTCCTAAGACTAATTTCTACCTGAATGCCATAAAACTAAGATGAGAAGAATGAAATAACATTAACATCTGACACAGCATTACACTTCACAAAATTAAAGAATCTACTATGTGCTGAGCGCTGTGTTAGGGGCTAGGGGTACAAAAAGAACAAAATCATTCCAGTCTTCAGAGGCTGAGTGTGGGAAAGGAGGGAGGAGAGATAAACCACTGCTGTCAAACTCAGACAGAAACAGTGACCAATAAACCATACAGAAATCAGCAGTCCGCTGACTTGAGAAATCACATGTTGATACCACCTATGTTTTACTGTATTTTTATTTCTTTTGTTAAATAATCTGATTCAGTCCACTTAAGAGTACTATGGGATGCATGTTTGACACTTCAGGGGTAAACAACATATAAAGAGATAAGTACCTAAAATAAATACAATCTTCTGTTGCTATGAATTCATAAGTGCTCACCTACAGTCCGTATCTCACCCTTCAGTCAACCATTAGAGTACTAACAATGTACAAGGTACTGGGTAGAAGGGATGTGAACATCACCATAATCCTATGAAGGAGGTACTACAGATAACTATTTCCCATTTTAGAGACAGGCAAATTGAGGCTCCTAAAGGAGACTTAATGGGGATAATTTAATAGCTAATATTTATAGCACTTTTAAGTTTCACAAAACATTTTACCAATATCTCATTTTCTCCTCAAAACAAATCCTGCTACTATTAGCCCCATTTTATAGATGAGGAAATTGCTATTTACAGATGACAAGGCAGCAGGTAAATGACCCTGACTTGCTCAAGGTCACTGAGACAGAAAATGCCTGTGGTTGGCTGGATGTGAACTCTGGTCTTCCTACCTACAGGTCAAGAGCTCTGTTCATTGAACCCCTTTCTGGTCACACACTCAGAAAGAGGATGTAGGTAGAGGTCTTCTCAATACCATCAAGTGGTTGGTAAGTGAAAAAAGCATGAAACCCTATAAATGGTAGTAGGCTTCTTCTAACAGGGATGAAGGCCCTCATTCTCATCCCTGGGAAGAGGTATTATCCTGAGATCTCTCAAGACGGCTACGTACAGATCTGACATAATTAACCCAAGAGCATGTACACAAGATGTGTTAACCAGACTATCAAAACTCAACTACTCCCTCACCTACCCACCCTCACTGTTTCAAATTCACACGGGTAATGATTCAACCAGAAGAAACTTGAGTTCCCAGGCCAAGTCCCAAACTTAAAAAAAAACAAAAAAACAAAAAAAAAAACCAACCTTTTTTTTTTTTTAACTTCTTAAAAACCAGGGGAAAACAGACCTATAGGTTAGGAGTGAAGAGAATCAGAACACAAGATTCTCTGCACACAGCTGAGGTTCAAGGGTAAAACTTTATCTACATTCCGGATGTTCCCTGGGCAGCTCTGCTCTTTTACCACAGTTCCAGGCTTAAACTTGACGAACACCGGACTGGCCACGCTAGGCCCTCTGGCCTAGTTCCTCTTAATACCACTGGATTCTTTCCAAGGAAGTTTAACAAAACCTCGAAGCTGATAAAATTGTGAAGTGGAAACAGCCACAAATGTGTCAGCTGCTAATGACAGGTTTGCCCCCATTCCATCTGCAGATTAAACGGCAGATGAAGCAGAGGGACAGAAAGGTCCATTAAGTTCATTAAGGCAGTTTAAAAGACTCAAGTTTTGAGTTTCTCCATTCCTCAACTCCAAGAGCACTCTTTGAGATATTCCATACAAAAAACACCAAAGGAAACAGCAGAGCATACCTGAAGAAGGCCATGAAATCAAAAGAAACCTAAGCTCAAAGCCAGCTTCTAACACATAATGGCTATGTGATCCTGGGCAAGTCACTTAACTTTTGTTTGCTCAGTTTCCTCAACTGTAAAAGAGGAATAATAACTATACTATTAGATAGCTGTTATATCCTAAGGTTACCACGAGGGCCAATGAGATAATATTTTAAAGCACTTAGCAAAGTGTCTGGCATGTAATAGGTACTATATAAATGTTCCTTATTATCATTTATCATTATGTATTACATATAATTAATACACTGTATAGTATATAGTATCTATTTATCATATTTATGTATCACATATTATGTATTTTATGTTATATATTATGTATGTATTCTTATATACTACTATTTATTAAGTTATTATGGTTAAATATATCATATATATTGTTACATTTAGTTTAAGATAAATAGAGATCAAGATATATATTATAATATGATATATAAGATATAAAATTTAGCATCTTATTTTTTAATCTCCAACAGTTATTAGTCATAGCTGCAGACACAAAAAAAACAGTGGAGAGATGGAATTACTGAATTCCGAAGAGATCTGGCCTTAAGTCCTTCTTCTAAACCTTATTAGTTGTAACAATGAGCAAATCATTCAACATTTCTGAACCTCAGTTTCCACATCTGTTAAATGGGGATAGAAATACCTATAGAATCATTTACACAGGATCATAGTAACAATCCAGTGAGTTGATATATGTTAAGTACTAGGCAAAACTTTTAACATACCAGATGTCTATTATAACAAGTATTCCTATTCCCTAGGCTCTGATTAGAACACTTGCTGCTAAATTAACTTTAATCCTACTAGTAATCAATCCATCCTGGGCTTTTTTTCTAAGTCTCTGAGACTTCTGGCCAAGTGGATGTCAATATCTCCGGCAGTTTATCATGGCCACATTCAAACTTTAAGACATTGACAGCTCACTGCTGAAACCATTACTCCACAGGCTTGAGCTGCCTTAGAGCTCACTTATCTTTCCTGCTCTACAGTAAAGCAGAAGGAAGAGAAAAAGGATAAAGACGTAAAGGATAGCTATACTGAGGGTTAATTCCTCCTGATCAAGTTATTCCCTATATCAGAAGGGACTGACTTTCTACACTGCATCATTTTTGTTTAATTTCCTTCCCAAGTAGTTCTTTAATATCAAGTGTGTCAAATTCAAATAAAAGCACCCATAAGGATCCCTGCAGGCAACATAATGACCTAAAAAAACCACCCGTGTTAACACTATCTTAAAATATTTTTATTTAATCAGTTAAATATTTCCTAATTACATTTTAATCTGGTTCAGGTATGTGGGCCACAGGTCCAGTAGTATGTGTGATAATTCTGCTTTAAATCGGCCTCTCCTGATTTTTGATCATTTAATTTCAACAAGTGTTGGTATAAAGAGATCATCCCTGGACTTGGACTCAAAAACCTTGTTCTGAATCCTAGGTCTGCCATCTGCTACTAAGTGTGACCTTAGGCAAATGACTTAACCTCTTACCAAACAAACCCCTCCATTTCCAAATCTATAGAATTATCTATAGAATCTATAGAACTAAATCCAGATACGATGGCAATAAAAGCAGAAATGATTATAGTTCTAGAGTTGGAAAGAGAATTAGCACTAAGTCCCCTACTATGTGCCAGGCATGAAGGTTACAAAAAAAATTTAAATAGCGCATGGCTACACAGCAGCGACATGAGTTCAAATCCGACCTCGGACACTTCTTAGCTGTCACCCTGGGCAAGTCACCCAACCTGGGTTTATCTCAAGTTTCCTCAACTGCAAGATGGGAGTAACAACAGCACCAACCTTACAGGGTTGAGATGTTTGCAAAGTACTTAGCCCAGTGCCTGGCACACAGTAAGAGCATAATAAATACTCATCGACTTCCTTCCACAAAGAGTTTACATTCTAGGGAAAGGAGAGGCTCTGGGTAGACAGAGAAGAAAAAGATAATATGAAGAGAAATATGAAACAATAATGGGGGGGGCGAGCAGGAAAGACTTCCCCCAAGAGAGGCCACCAAAGCCAAGTCTTAAAGAAAGGGATCAAGCAGAGAGATTTCTGGAAGGGAGCTCAACGTTCAGGAAGAGTATCAAAGAAAAAACACTAACCAAATCTGCACTTTAAATCAGACGTTAGGATATCCAGATGCACATGCATGAGAACAAACTACTCCTCTACTGATGTCTCAAACAGAAAAATACCAGCTCTGGAACTGGCAGCATGAGTACAATGAAGATTTTACTTTCAGCCATATGTTTTTAAAATGCCAAATCATATTAATAAAATTTAACTCCGTGAAACAAACATCTATAAGTGTGTGGATGCTAAAAATAGAAATGGCTGCCCTCTCATCAAGAGAAAGGAGGGGGACGATGGATAAAGAATGTTGTATATGCTATCTAACATAGTCCACATGTGTTGGTTTTGCTGAACAGCCTTTTTTCTTTTTTAATCTTTGTTACAAGGCAAGGTTTGCTGGGTATGAAAAGAGAAATATCCAGAAACAAATGGGATATAATAACAAAACATATTTTTAAAGTCATTTTAAGTGGCTCTTGAAATTGGCCAAGAAATTGTTCAAGGCCAGCAGAGTTCCCAGTAGAGCCTCCAGAGAGAAGAAAAGGAAGAAAAATTTGGAAAAAATTTAAATATATGTAAAAATAATTATGAAATACTTGAGTTACTTATGCAACAACAATACATGGAGAAAAATAAAACATACCTGACCTCCATAGGCTTGTTTTGAACAAAACTGTAATTATTATTAAGAGAGAAACAACCGATGATTTCCTATCCTTTCACTATCATCTGAATTAATATGATAATCAGATTTCTTCATAATCTGAACATATACAGGAGATGTTCTGACAACTTATCAACTGTCTCCTCTCTCATTTTCTATTCCTTCCCAACCACCTCTTTTAGGCTCCTTGGTATGCAGTGGAAAGTTGGTCTCTCCTCCAAGTCCATTTTTCATCCTTCATGAAGTTGTATAATGTTCTCATTCATCATTCTATCATTCAATAAACAGTTATTAAATACCTGCTGTGTACAGAGTGTGCTACAAGGTGCTCAGGAACTACCAAGGAAGCAAAGGTGTCTACTGAAGCAAGAAGTACTTGGAAAATTAGAGCCCAAGCTGATAAAAAATAGATTGAAGCTGCCATGTTTCACCACATACCACAATAAATTAAAAACAGACTAACTAAATATAAGACACACCATGAAAAATTAGAGACTGGAAGACTATATCTTTCACAGTTATTCATAGGGCAAATATTTGCAACCAAGACACAGGAATTTTTCTTTAAATCACAAAAGGGAAGAAGGTTACTTTCATTATGTAAAAATTAAAGGGGTACTTGCATAAATAAACTCAATGTAACAATAACCAGGACAAAAGATATGGATCAAGAAAAAAATGTGAAATATCACTGATCATGCCTGACATTCAAAATTAATTAGAATAGACACAAACATGCAAAATTAAGAGCTATTCCCTGGAAAGACAAGTGGTCAAAGGAGATAAAAGTTTTCAGAATTTCTGAATCTATGAAGTGGTCAACCAGTTTTAGAAAACCATTTGGAATCATGCATACAAAGTTGCAAAACTTCATTCCACTAACTCATAGATTCCACTATATTATACCCCAAGAAGGCTGACACTAAAGAAAAATCTCCATATTTTTTTGCCTTTTAGGAAGTGGCAAGAGCACTATTTGCTACAGAAATGCATGAAAATTGGAGCATAGATAAACAAACCGTGATATATGAATATAATGAGATATTTCGGGAACATAAGGAATGACAAATATTTAGAATTCGGAGAAACATGAGAAGTGACACGGGGTGAAGGAAGCAAAGCCAACAGAATATGACAATAGGCTGTATACAGCACTTTAAAGTTTAGGAAGCGCTATACATGTATCTAATGTGATGCTCATAACAACCCTATGAAGTAAACGCTGTTATTTTATACCCACCTTTTACAGGTGGGAAAAAAGCTTAAGAAAGACTTGCCCAGGATCACAGCCAGCTGTCCGAAGTGTCACCTGTATGCAGGCATTCCTAACTCCCAAGTTCAACACTATCCACCACGCCACCCAGCTCACAGAACTATATCAACACATTTTTTGTTTAAAAAGAAAAGTAATAGTTGCAAATAAAATCAACAGTAAGACATTCCAAGCATAAAAAACAACTGGAACAAAGACAGAGGAGCATGTTAATACAGAGTGTCTAGGAAGGAGAAAGTAATCGAGTTTGGCTGGGAGAAAAAAAGTGGGAATAAGAGAGAATAAAGAGCTAAGGCTATACCACAACTGGGTAAACAGCTAAACAAATTGTGGCATAAATAAATAAAATATACATTTTATAAATAAACAATATAATAAATAAAAAAATATGGTGTATAAAATAAAATAGCAAGTTAATAAAAGACTACTGTCTAGTAAGAAACAATGAATGAGGAATTTGGAGAAACATGAAAAGACTTTTATGAACTAATATAAAGCAAAGTAAGCAGATCAGGAAAAATCAGTATCCACAATGACAACAATGAGAATGGAAATCACTGCCAAAAGATATGCCTTTATAATGACCAAAATTGGCCCTGGGCTAGATGTGAGAAAATGAACACTTGCATTTGCTATCACAGATCGGCTGGTTTTGCTGAACTCTTTATTTAAATCTTTGCTACAAGAGAAGGGAGTAGGGAAGGGGTGAGGAGGTAAATTCCAAGTAAACCTGAGAGAGGGGCAGAGCCAGGCTGGTGGAGTAGAAAGACGGACCTGCTCTAAGCTCTCCCCTCACAGCCCATAAAATACCTGTTAAAAACTGACTAAACAAATCTAGAGCAGCAGAAGTCACAAAACAACAGAGTGAAAGAGATTTCCAGCCCAAGAGAGCCCAAAATGCCGCCTGGAAAGATCTATCACATCAGGCTCAGAGTGGAGTGTAGCCCAGCCCAGACAGGACTGGAATCATGAGCAGCAGCTGCAGTTCTCATATTTCTCCACCCAGAAACGCCAAAGACAGCTTCAAAGGTCAGTAAGGAAGTTCTTTCACCTGAGTGAGAGGGGTGTGCTCTCTGGCCCCAACTCCAACCAGCCCAGCCCCAGAGTGGCAAGAGCCACTGCAGGAGCAGCTCCCACTTTGGGGAAATCAAAGATTGATCTGGGTCTCAGTCCTGAGTGACTGTGCTGGGGTGAGGTGGAGCACTTCCATGGTGGAGCTGGTGGAGGCTCTGGAGAGAGACTCCTACTCGCAGATCTAAGACAAAAGTGTTTGTGGTGGCTCCCAGATGGGAGCGCAGGCTGCATTTGATTGTGCCTCCTTGGAGGAACTGAAAACTTAAAGGTCTCCAGAGTATATCCTCCACTTGAAAAAGGACTCAAAAGTCAAGTAAGTGGCTGGGAAAATGCCACAAAAAAGGGGAAAAAATAAGACTATAGAAGGTTACTTTCTTGATGAAAAGGTATTTTCTTCCATCCTTTAGGATGAGGAAGAACAAAGTATACAATCCAAGGAAGACATAAAAGTCAAGGCTTCTATGTCCAAAACCTCCAAAAAAATATATGCCATGGTCTCAGGCCATGAAAGAGCTCAAAAAGGATTTTGAAAATCAAGTGAGAGAGGGTGGAGGAAAAATTGGGAAGAGACATGAGAGTAATGCAAGAAAATCAAGTCAAGAGCTTGCTAAAGGAGACCCAAAAATGCTGAAGAAAATAACATCTTTAAAAACAAAAGAGGTCCAAAAAGCCAATGATGATGAATGCTTTAAAAAGTAGAAGTAACCAAATGGAAAAGCAGGTTCAAAAGCTCATGGAAGAAAATAGTTCTTTAAAAATTAGAATGGAGAAGATGGAAGCTAATGACTTTATGAGAAATCAACAAATTATAAAATAAAACCAAAAGAATGAAAAAATAGAAGACAATGTGAAATATCTCACTGGAGAAACAACTGACCTGGAAAACAGATCCAGGAGAGACAATTTAAAAATTATTGGTCTACCTGAAACCCATAATCAAAAAAAGAGCCTAGACATCATCTTCCAAGAAATTATCAAAGAAAACTGCCCTGATACTCTAGAACCAGAGGGTAAAATGGAAAAGGAAAGAATTCACCAATCATCTCCTAAAAGAGATCCCAAAAGGAAAACTCCTAGGAATATTGTAGCCAAATTCCAGAATTCACTGGTTAAAGAGAAAATATTACAAGCAGTCAGAAAGAAACAATTCAAATATTGTAGCAATACAATCAGGATAACACAGGATTCAGCAGCTTCTACACTAAAGGACTGAAGGGCTTGAAATATTATATTTCAGAGGTCAAAGGAGATAGGACTAAAGCTAAGAATCACCTACCCAGAAAAACTGAGTATAATACTTTAGGGGAAAAAATGGAATTTCAATGAAATGGATGCCTTCCAAGCATGCTTGTTGAAAAGACCAGAGCTGAATAGAAAATCTGACTTTCCAATACAAGAATCAAGAGAAACATGAAAAGGTAAACAGGAAAGAGAATCCTTAAGGAACTCATTAAAGTAGAACTATTTACATTCCTACATAGAAAGGCGTTATTTGTAACACAGGAGATCTTTTTCAGTATTAGGGTAGAGGACATACATATATATATATGTAGATGTGTATGGGTATGTATGTATATGTATATTATACATGTGTAGGTATGTATTTGTACATATGTATGTATATATGTACGTATATATACATACATACACACAGAGAGGGCATAAGGTGAGCTGAATATGAAGTGAAAATACCTAAAAAAATAAAATTTATTATTGAATGGAACATACTAGGAATAATAGAAAGGGAGAGGTAGAATGTAGCAAATCATCTCATATATAAGAGGGAAGAAAGAGCTTCGATCAAAGAAAATAAGTGAGTCTTACTCTCATGAGATTTGGCTTAAGGAGGAATAACACACACACAGTTGGATATGGAAATCTATTTTACCCTGCAGGAAGGCACGGGGGAAGGGGATAGGAGAGGAAAGATAATAGAAGCGATAGCAAATTGGGGAAAGAGATAATCAGAAGCAAACACTATTGTGGGAGGACAGATCAAGGGAGACAATGGAATACATGAAAGACAGGATAGAACAGAGGGAAATGTGGACAGTCTTTTACAACATAACTACTATGGAAGTGCTTTGCACTGTTACACATGTATGACCTATATTGAATTGCTTGTTTTCTCAATGAGGGTGGGTGGGGAGGGAGGGAGAGAATATGGAACTCAAAGCTTTAAGAATGAATGTTAAAAACTGTTTTAGCATGCAACTGGAAATTATGCTATACAGGCAATGAAGTATAGAAACCTATTTTGTCATACAGGAAAACAGAGGAGAAGGGGGATGAAAGAAGGGTAGGTAATAGAGAGAGGGGTGGATGGGGTGCATGCTGTCCTGGGATGGGGGTGGGGAGAAAATTTTGAATTCAAATTCTTGTGGAAGTGAATGTTAAGAACTAAAAAATAAATTATGTATTAAAAAAATAAATGTGAGGAATGGAATGCAATGTTATTGCAGCATAAGAAATGATAAAAATGGATACTTTCTAAGGAAATGGGAAGAACTCTAGGAAATGATTTTGAGTAAAACAAGGAGAAATATATACAAGGACAACACTATAGGAAAAAATGACTTTGAAAGACTACAACTTTGATCAATACAGTGCCAAAGAACAAAATGAAACACATCATACCTGCTTGGCTGAGAGGTGATGAACTCAAAATAAAGAAAAAGGACATACATTTTCAGACATGGATAATGTTGGAATGTGTTTTAGCAGGTTTTATTTTCCAGTCTTTTAAAAATCTGTTCAATGGGGGTTTGGGGATTGCTCTTAATGAGAGGAAGAGTTGTTTTGGTTTTTTTTTTAAATGCTTGGCCAAAAAAAATCACCTAAAGACATGAAATAATAATGTTTTAACAATTTCCCCCAAAAATGTAAGATGAAGCTGAAAAAGAAGGGTGGCATTAGATTAGAGAAGGCTTTGCATATGTCAAAGGAGAGTGAACTTTATAAGATTTCTGAGTAGGAATACCATGACATAATGTACATGACAAAAACCATTAATTTGGGAGACAGACCTGTTGGTAGGTTATTGTAATCATGAAGGCAAGTGGCCAGAAGAGATGGCAACAGATGTGGAAGATGTTGGTCATTGACAAGGTCTGGTAACTGCTGAGATATGAAAAGAGGGAGGGGGGAGAATTAAAGACAAGCTTGATGTTCACAGACATTAAGACACTGAAAGTGAATTCAGGAGGAAAAAAGTAGCTTCAAGAGGAAAGATGAGAAGCTCAGTGTGCAACATGCTTAGTTTGAGGGACCAATAAGGTCAAAAAGTAATTAAGTCTTACCAGCAGCTGAAGATGTGACTCTGATTAAGGGCATGGGTTCTGGCCATGGACATCTTTAAAAAGAGAACAGTTTGAAAATAGAACACTGTTCTGAATGGCTTAGGGCCTCCTAAAGGCAGGAAACTAGATCCGATCATCTCTGAGGGACCCTTTCAGTAATATAATTCCATAATAAGATGAGCCTGTAAAACAGGGTGGGGGGGAGGGAAGAATGGGGAAATGGCAGGATTCATCTTCTTCTCTCATTAAAAAAATAGAAACATGTATTATTAGACAAAGGTCATTTCCCAATGGGTTAGTTTAAGCATTACTGTATTTTTAAAATACAGCTGTTAGGGAAACTAGGAGGGTTTTTATACAAAATGTTAAAATCAAGATAAAATCATATCACAAACATATAGAGAACTTTGTGAAATTTATAATATAAATCTCATTCCCCAATTGATAAATGGTCAAAGGATATGGACAAGCAGCTTTTAGCTCTAGAAATCAAAGTTTATTTAGTCATATGAAAAAATGCTCTAAATTATTGATTAGAGGAATGCAAATTAAAACAACTCGGGACAGCATCTTACACCTATCAGATTGGCTAAAGTGACAGAGAGGGAAAACAACAAATGTTGGAAGGGAGCAGTTGCAAACTGATCCAAGCATTTTGGAAAGCAATCTAGAATTATGCCCAATGAATTAAAAAAACAACTGTGTACATACCCCTTTGACCCAGCAATACCACTAGTAGATCTGTTTCCCAAGGTGATCAGGGAAAAAGGAAAAAAAACTTGGATGTTTTAAAATATTTATAGCAGCTCTCTTCGTGGTGGCAAAAAATTGGGAATTGAGTGACTGCCCATTAGCTGGAGAACAGCTCAACACTGTGGCATTATGATTTGTGCTATAAGAAGTGATGAGTTGGTTGATGTTAGGAAAACATGGAAAGACCTGCATGAAATAATGAAGAGTGAAGAACCAGAAAACATTGTAAGCAGGAACAGCAATGCTGCTCCAAGAACGACTGTGAATCACTAAGTTATTTTGACTATTACAAATACATCAAATCAACTGCAAAGGACCTATGAAGGAAGATGCCATCCACATCCAGAGAAAGAACTGATAAACGCAAGTATGTGTAGTATGGTTTTACACACACACACACACACACACACACACACGTCTAAAAGCGGCCTTCTCTATAGCAGGATAGGGAAGGAGGGAGAAAAAAATTAAAGCATACAGCAAAGAACAAAACTCAGAAGAAAGCACAGAAAAGCAGGATAGCTTTGAAAATGATAAATAGAATTTATTAGTTTCTCTAAACAAGTAAACAGTAGGAAATAGAGATTTCTGGGTTCATATCAAATCTTTTTTTGTGCATTGTGCTGTGAACAAGAACATGGAAATTTTTTGTCTTTTTATATACTTAGGTTCAAAATTAGTTTAAAAAATTTTTAATGTTAAAATCAGTATAAAGATTCAAACCACTATTTTAAGAATAAAAATAAAATAAAACAAGGGGGCAAAACCCACTTAGTTAGCTTTTTTGTTCACAAATTCTTTTGGGTTTTTCTTCTTGGAAGCTAGGTAAGGTGTTTGGGTAAGATTGCTATGTATGTTTATTTTAAAGTTTATAATATAACTTTTTTTTAGAAGTGACTACCCCTACTGCAACAATAACAACAAAAGGAAATCGTGAGTGTCTACTAGGTTGCCCTACGATCTGACATTCGGTTCAAATCTAATATAATTTAATATTTACTACAAGTCTACTTTCAAAGTACATCTACACTAAATGGGCAGGGCCCATCTGGCTAGTTAAAGATAGGAGACTTTTAACAGCAAGAGTTCGGGCAGGTGACTGAATATGAACATTTGTCACTTTCAGAATGTGTGTTGTCAATTCCCATAACATTGCCCCTGACTACACATTTTTAAATGCTTTAATTGGCTCTCCAATTCCATCCTAAAGTAAGGAAAGACATAATTGGTTTCTCCTTCTTATAATTCAGGCATGACTACTTTGAGAGGTTTGCCTGAGTAGGACAATTAAAGAAAAACTTCCCTCTGTGGTAAGCTTCCAACAAAATAGGGACCAATTAATGAATCCCCTTTCCTCCTTACTTAATCTTACTTTTAAAGCAGATCTAAATTGGAATTTACAACCCAGATTAAGTGGATTTTATAAAACTAAAATATAAAGAGTAAAATTGAACAAGCACTTTTTTCTACCTCAATGCCACACTCAAATGTTATCCCAAATTGCCAAGATGGATCACCAATTATCAAAGAAATGGATATCAGGCACCTAATGAGCTATGAACCATGCCAACCATAACCAATTCAGGACCAGAGATCAGATTTTCCCCAACAAGCATCTGCTGCTTAAGCTACCCTGACCAACTACTGCTACCTCCCTCTTCCCCTCCCCCCTCCACAAAAAACTGCGAAAGATACAGATTTAGCTAAAGGAAGAGTTGGTAAAGGATTAAAGTTATCATTAATACAACAGCTTCCAGAGGAAGACACCTGCCCCCATTTTTGCAAGGGGAAAGGGGAGGGAGGTGGAGATGTCCATGGGGTGAAGCATAGCACATGTCAGTTTTTTTGTATGTACATTCATCAGTTCTGCTGATTTTTTTTCCTTTCCAAAGGAATTCTTAGTGCGACGTCTCTCAGGGACTGTGGAAAAAGAGATACAAAGGGGAAAAATCTAGACTATGTCAAAACAAAAGCTACCAATAAAAATCTATTTCAAAAAATAACCGATAGCACTAGTCATCTGGATTTTTCTAATTATTAGAAATCTTCCTAATAGGAGGAATTAGAACGAGGCAAAGAAAAAAGAAAGCCAACCTTCTAATTTCATGCATTGGACACAAAACCCAATAAAGACCTAAGATGAGTGAGTTAAGGTGAATGACAACACTCACTGAGGAGACTTACTATTTTTCCATTAACAAAAATCTTATCCACCGTCCACCTTGGTTTTGTCATCTATAAAATGGGTGTGATGAGAATACCTACCTCCTTTAGTTGTTGTAAGTAGAAAAGTGAGATATTTGCAAAGCTTAAAGCACTATAGAAATTCAATTGCATATAAATGAGCCCGTGTGTCTTCCATCAGCTACCTATGAAATTAAAATTCATTTATTTTAATTTTCACCAAAACAGTATGATTTTCTTTTGGGGCCTTTGGCATTCCTTTGTGAGCTTCCAGACACCCTAATCCCCCTTTTTTACCCTCCTACTGCCCCTCCCACTCCAAAGAATAAATACCCTGACGGGATAGGGGAGGAGAACCACGATACAGAGACTGAGATTTTCCGAAAATAACAATCTAGAGGCGAAGCAGTATTATTACAGTAGGAGGAGAACCAGAGATCTGTCATCCCGAGGCCTGACTGCTACTCAGGATTCCTGTTGTCTTGGGACCAATCGCTTCTCTCTGACATTCCGTTTGCCCGTTTCTACAGTGAATAGTTTGGCAATCCTATATCACCTCTGAGGTTCCTGCCCTAACCCAGAGACAATTCACAGGCAGTCCGGGGGGTAATCAGAGCCCTGACTGCCCAGGGTACCCTCCTCTAACACTGACCTCCACAAAGGACGCCGGGAAGGGGAAAGGCAGAGAAAGGTGGGAGTGTAAATGTAGTAATGTCTTCCAACATAACCCCTCCAACACCTCTAGAGTTCTCTAGCTTACAGCCCTGTGAAGTGGGCAGAAAGAACATCATTCCCCTCTCAGAGATCAGGACACTGAGTGTTTGCGAGATGGAGGGTCTGGTTCCGTCCCCAGGCTAGGTTCCAGATCCTAACCTGCAGATTCCAAATAGTGCTGCAGCCCCTACAATAGCAAACTAAAGAAGAGGAGAACACCTTATAGGATGAACATGAGGAAAAATGCTCAGCAACCGTGGCTTCAAAGGATCAACGTAAAAAGCATGAACTGCCCACCATCCTTTGCCCCCTTTCTGGCAGAGCAGTGACAGAGCACAGCCGTAGCATCCATTGCCTTCAGTTACCAGGGAGAATGGGAGGGAGGGGCAAGGAGGGATTAGGACTATGGAAAGTAAAGGGGATCTTTTTTAGAAGCATCAAGAAAACCTTTAAAAAAAAAACATACATTTTGGTCAATTTAATGGAATAGTAGCAGAAAGATAAAATGGCAAAATAAATACTACTTATTTCTACATAGTAAGAAACTAAAGCTTCCATGAAGGAAGGCAGGAAGATGATTTGAGTTCTCTTGAGTCCTATAATGTCCTTGTGTTCATAATCCATTCAACTTCCTTTGTACAAGAAGCTGCTTTAAGAAATTTGATTATTCAGGTGCCATATCCTAAAGAATCCAATTCCTTCAACTTAACATTGTAAGATTTTAGACCCTGGAGGATATGATTTTTTTTTTATAGTGACATTAATGATATTATGTGAAAATAAGTTTAAAGTTTCATTAAAAATGAATTTTTCATATTCTCACATAAGCTAAAGCTATAAAAAAAATGGGTACTTGTATTATGAACCCTCAGAATTAGGGTAGCACTAACTACTGAGAGAAGTTTGAGAAATATTTTTTTAAATGTTAACTCTTGGAAACACCTGCAGAATGAATGTTACATTGAGTGAATTCAGGTGTTTGTAAAGAGCAATGTAAATATAAGACATATAATTATGAGATTCAGAGTTGTACCCTAGAGAAAAGCTAGTCATGTTAAGGCCCATGGAGCCCAAAGAGATAGGTTGAAGTGACTTGCCCCGAGTCATGCAGTCCATGACAAAAATTGGGCATTGTAAGGTCTAAAGTTCAATGTTCTTTCCACTCCACATCTCAGAGGTTGCTCACAAAATTCAACTACTTGTTGAATCATCCAACCTGTCCTAACTGGAGTAACCACAGGTTTCTCCAAGTTTTCTCCTATATCTACTTTACTCTCCTATACTAGTGAACACAATATGTACAGACATATAAAATACAGTTAACTTACAAGAGATTTAGAGGATTAACACAGACTAGTTATCAGAAGACAAAGTGAATCATGCTCCCCTTTGTTGCAGAAAGAAAAAAAAGCATTCCATTAATTAACACTAAATCTCTTTGGATCCAGTCCAATGGCACCAACTCACGGAAGGAACCTATTCACCTTCATGAATAATTTATGTGTGAGAAGAAATGGAAGAGTCAAGGAGGTAACAGACAGAACCAGCTTTGAAGTTAAGATAGTGTTGGGTTCCAATACTGACTCTGACACATACTAGCTTATGTATCCACAGGTAAGCCACTTAACCTCAAGTAACCCAGGCAACAGTGCTGTGAATTTCTTACACTCCTGAAACTCACTGATCTGGACCCAAAGAGGATAAACTCAAACCCCAGCAAGGTAAGGTCCTCCAGAACGCCTTGTGGTACAATAGGACCATAATTTTTAACAAATGAGGACTCCTGCATCCAAAACCATGGTATCCCCTTCAAATCAATCTCCTTAAGAAGGCTGCTGCTAGGGTACAAGACTGCTTTGAGCATTTCTAGTGGCAAATCTTTGCTCTTTGCATGTGGTTTGACTTTTGGCAACAGCTAAATGTCAATGCGCAGCCAAGTCTATTAAATCTCAGTAGGTGATCGCCATGGGTTCACAAACAAGGTGAGAAGTAATGAGACTCTCCCTCCAGGTAAACGAGCTGGTTCTGGTGACACTTCTACAAAGTCAATGTTCCAAACTACTGTGGATAACTGCATCAACACTGGAATAAGGACAATTACTTCAAAGGACTGGCTGGCTACCCTTACTTACCCACCCAACCCCCTTTTTAATTTCAAATTTATGTTATTTTAAATTTAAATTTTTTAAAATATGGGCAAAAATTCCTCCAAGTGGCTCCTCTGGATTTGGTTCTGTTGAGCAAAATATTATCCCACTGGAAGTTCTCCACGTCACAAACAACTCCCTGGGACTTTTCTTACAAAGTGACATGGTACAGTGAGTAAAGAGAGTGCTGGATATGGAGTCCAGTTGTGACTCTGGGCCCCAGGTCTGTGAAATGACAGGTAGGGAAGGTAGTGGTGGAGATCACATGACCCTCAAAGTCTCTACCAATGCTAAATCTAACCCTATGGTCCCTCTAAGTCACAGACAGACTGCCATCTCCAGTGGGGGAGGAGAGTCCAATATCTGGGGTTACCACAGCTGATAAAGATCAGAGATCATTCCTGTATCAGTAAGGCACAGAGCCAGACGCTAGGGATTCAAAGACAGCGAGGACCTCCTCTGAAGGGCTTTACAATTCAATTCAATAAGTCCTTATTAAGCACCTACTCACCTACTGTGTACCAGGCACTCTTTCCTTTTTTATTCCTGTGTGCTAAAGCAGCTAGGTGATCCAGTGCATAGAGCGCAGGGCCTGGGGTCAGGAAGACTGTTCTTGAGCTCAAATATGGCCTCAGACACTTATTAGCTATGTGACCAAGAGCAAGTCCCATATCCTGCTTGCCTCAGTTTCCTCATCTATAAAATGAACTGAAGAAAATGGCAAACCACTCCAGTATCTCTGCCAAGAAATCCCAAAAATAGAGTGATGAAGTATCTGATATGACTGCACAACAAATGAACAAAAAAGTTAGGGATAAAAAGAAAACAATTCCAGTCTAATGCTGCTGGGCATTGGGGGAAGGTGGGGTACACTGAAAAGCAAATATTGTGTGCGTGTGTGTTTTATACATACACACATATCCATATATATGACAAAACAAATATAAAATACACACACAGTGAAGGAACATGGACAACAGCAGGGTAGACTGGAGGTGGGACTTGAAAATGAAGCTAGGGGTTGTAGTGTTAGTCGGGGGACAGGGAGGAACTTGCAAGAAGACAGCGAGCATGACAGGCACCAGGGAGAGCACAATAAGACAGAAGGCAGAGGTACAGACAAAGTGCTCCAAGAAATTCCAGGAGAGAGAGATCACTTTCAGCTAGAGGGGTTCAAGGAAGGGACAACATTAACTTTGAAAGAGAGAATAATCATGTGGATGCCTAAGTTCTAACAAGCTGTCAAAAATTCACTCATTACTTTAGAGTCACAGCCAGGATGTGACTGGAGACTCTGCTAACAGCCTCCTAATCATCTGGTGACAATTCACTTAGAACTAGATTAACAAGCTCCCAGGAGAACCCATTAACCTAATATCAGCATTCGAAGACAAGAGCCCTGCCTTGGGGAAATGACACTATCCTTGAGAGCCTTTAAAACCCCAAGCTCTGTTGGGGAGGTTTTGCATTATGGCTCAGCCATCTCTTTTGCTCCCAGAGACTGCTTAAGCAAGCAGATCAATACTGTTCCTAACTGGAGATTTCCTGACTTCCTCACCTCCCCCTGGCCATGAAGAGATAGGCAAAAAATAAAAAATAAAAAACCCATAGGGAGAGGCCCTGAGTAGTCAGTACTCAGGGTAACAAGAATCCAGCTCTACCAATATGCCAGGCCTTTCTTTAAGCATTGGGTTCTAAGACACACATGCAATTAGTCTCAAGTCCACAATTTCTCCTGTTTACGGCAAAACTTTCTACCTTTCCTAAAATAAATGATCTCTGCAGGTCTTTCAAAAGGCTTTCTAATGGCTGCAGACAATCCTTTATGTCCCAGGCTACTGATCATCTTTATCTGGCAAATAATGGAAGGGACCCCAGAATCCATCTCATCCAATCTTTCCTCATTTATGGACAAAGGAATGAAGTGAAGTTGTGAATTCTCCAAGGTCACAAAGAGATGGGACTTGAATCAATGTCTTTTGATTCCAGGTACAATGTTGGTCTTTCCACTCTTTCTCCCAGTGTTTCCCAAACCTAAAGTGATTTCACAAAGAACTACAACTAAAACAGTTATTCTTCTCTATTCATGGTTGACAGCACTACCAACAAATGATGTTAATAATGTCTTATATTTAGATAGCATTTCACAGCTAAAGTATCTGAACTCGCTTCTCCTCTCACTGGATCCTCAAAGGAACTCCTTGAGATGGTCGAGGCAGAAATTATGATTGGTTCCATTTTACAGAAGAGGAAACTGAGGCTCAGAGATGGGAAGTCATTTGTCCAAGGTAAAAAGAAAATAGTGGAGCTGGTGTTCACCCAAAGTCTTCTGACTCCATAGCTGAGTGCCTTCTCTATTATAACAAGTCACTGTTTCTTCTCAAGATGTTATACAGCACAGCAATGCCAACACTTTAACATTTAATAACACTAACAAAAATGACAACTAAGGCTACTGGAAGAGGCTCTCCCTTTTCCTAAACATGATTCAACATCCAAGAAAAATACTAGAAAACAGCAAGAATTACCCTAGAAAAAATTACTCAGAGAACTGACATTTAGGAACCAGAAACAGTGATGTAGAGAAATTTACTACTCGATAAGTGACTCCATACCCTTTTCAAACTCCCATTTCATCTTTTAAAATAGGATTTTAAAAATTTTAAATCTTAAAATGCATTTGCTTCAAGGATAGCCAAAAACATGAATAACATTTATAAGGTTCTCAAGGATAACTTTGGTGTTACTAAAGGCCTGTAGCTAATTCTCAAATCGGAAAAAACAAAAAAAGCCAATGAACCATAAGCCCAAAACAGCCTGACACAAGGAAGCATGTTTAACGAAACTCTGAAAATGCAGCTAAGATTCCCCAGAGTACTGATGAGGGAATTTTTTCAGAATTCCAATAGTCATTCATATTGTGACATGAGCAAACACAGTAACAACTGCTGAATATTTCTGGCAGATCGGCAACAAGGAGGAAACAGGTTGCTAACAATGGAACATACACAGAAAGATTCCCAACCACCTGTCGAGAAGACAAGGATAACATTTAATTTATGGGCTCTATTAAAGAAAGGCCCATTTTACATCAGTACTACTCAAGATAGAAAGCTATCTGATATATAGAATAACCGAAGTCTAGGTAGTATTTTTCACTGTATCCAGAGGCATGGTCATAGATTTCATTTCTGAACTAAGATAAAGATAAGATAAAAACTCATACACAAGAAAAGCTGTAGTTTCTATCAGAAATGTTTTGAAAAGAGCTAAACCTAGGAATGTGGCAAACCTGGGCCATGTTGCATGAAATTCACCCTCAAACCAATTTGGGGATATTCAAAGGCAAATTCAAGACACTCAAAGATTATTTAAGAATTAATTAAGAATAAAGTAAATTTAAGGTGAGTGATTGGGGGGGGAATTACATGAGGAAGACATCAGGGCAGATAAACCCCAGGAGAAGAGAGAGTCCTTCCCCCAGTCAACATTAATAAGGTAGGAGGGAAGAAAAGTTCCTAGAAACTAAGTCAAGGCTCAATGCCTGTTGGGGAGGAGGTAAGTAGAGTTAGACTAGACTAGGGAGAACATTTCAGGTGAGGTGAGCAGGAGAGAGGAAGCAAGAACATCTAATCTACATCTGATACCACGAATATAAATAAATAGTAAACTAGCTAGATGCTAAACTCAGTTATCTCTATTGGTATCTAAGTGCTATTTGCACTTTCCAAATCTCAGGACCCTGGAGCCAAAGCCCCAGTTGCTCAACCTTAGATACTAGTGTAGGAGAGACATTGCTAGGAATATTTTCACCTTGGGCAAAAAAAAAAAAAAAAAAAGTTAAAAGATGAGGTAGGAGTGGACTTGCCCACGGTCATATAGCCACTAAGCCACAGAGCTGGAATGGGAACATCTGTTCTCTCCAATTCTTTTTTAACAACTCCGGGCAAGAGGTATACATTGCCTTCATTTACAGACATGGAAAATGCCACAATGATGGCAGAGTCCCAGCCTACAGCTCTAAAGAATAAGGCTAAGGAAGAGTCCCAACCACTTCCATGAGACTACACTTCGAATCTTTTCAATTCCGAAAAGGAAAACAGCACAAGATTTCAGATATCACTTGCTTGTGTTGCCATTTCTGTATTCATTCATTCAAACATTTACTGAGTGCTTACAACAGGTTAGGCACTGAGAAGACCTGGTCCTCAAGGAATTTCGTATGTGGTTTTCTCTTTTTATCTGACTGGTCAGGAAATGTCATCCAAATTTGACTTGGAATTTGCTGGATTTTTAAAAATCTTTGGGTTGAATTTTTTGGGGTTCCATTTTTCCAGAAGTAGAAAATTTGGCATAAATTCCATGCTTAGTTGTCAATAAAAATGATATCTGAATTGGCCAATAAACAAACACACCAAGAAAAAAAATAAGACAAGGCTTAAGAAATTGATCATTTCAGAGGGTGGAGCCAAGATGGAGGTGTAGAAAGACTCACATATGCTAGCTCCGAATCCACAGCCCATGGATCTCCTATAAAAAGAACTCCCAACAAATTCTGGAGAAGGGGAAGTCTTGCAGAAACAGAGTGAAGGAGATTTCTGTTCCAGAGAGCCCTGAAAAACCGATCCCAAAGGTCCGTCGCGCACCAGACAGGAACAGAGCCCAGCCCTGTCCCGGCCACACGGCACTGAGAGGAGCGAGCAGATCCGAGCAGGCTTCAGGGACCGAATCTCCAGGGGCCGCGAAGGTCCCTCCTCCCACAGACTCACAGGTCAGTGAGAGAGATGTCTGGACGGGCTGAGAGGGGAGCAGGGTGTCTTCATGACTCAGGCCCCCTCGGGAGGCAACAGCAGAGGCAGCAGGAGGCCAGAGGCTCCCAGAGCAGGCCGGACCTCAGGTCCATTACATAAACCCCCTGAGGGAACTGAGCCTGGGAGGTGGCCCTGCCCCGACCTGAGAACCTGATTTAATCTTACCCTGAATAGCAGCCGGCCAGCCGCCAAAAGCCGAGGCTGGGGAGCAGCATTTGAATCTCAGATCCCAAGCACTAGCTGGGTGGATCTAGGTGGGGGTGGAGAGGAATCTCAGAAGTCAAGTAACTGGCTGGGAAAATGCCCAGAAAAGGGAAAAAAAATAAAACCATAGAAGGTTACTTTCTTGGGGAACAGATGATTCCTCCCTTCCTCTCTAACGAGGAAGAAAACTGCTTACCATCAGGTAAAGACATAAGAGTCAAGGCCTCTGTATC
>CM053772.1:154877997-154899003 GCA_028658325.1 Potorous gilbertii
GCCTGCCTTCCCAAAGGGAATGGGTGGGGAGGGAGGGATGGGGAGAAGTTGGAACTCAAAGTTTTAGGACCAACTGTTGAGTATTGTTCTTGCTACTAGGAAATAAGAACTACAGGTAATGGGGAAGAGAAAGTTCTCTGGTCCTACAGGACAAAAGAGAAGCGGGGGACAAGAGAAGGGAGGGATGATAGAAGAGAGGGCAGATTGGTGATAGGGGAAATTAGAATGCTCAGTGTACTGGGGGGGCGGGAGAGGACAAATGGGGAGAAAGTTTTGGAACCCAAAATTTTGTGAAAATGAATGTAAAAAGTTAAATAAAAAGGAAATTTATATTAAGAAAAAAAAGAAATTGATCATTTCACCTCTCTTGGAGGTTAGGTGTCTTACCATGCCTCTTCTATTTCAGTTGGACCAAGCACTTAAATTCTTTGCTCACAGATCCTATTCATAAAATAAAGTCAACTTTCCGAAAACCTCGCTCATCAACACTAATCACTGTCTGCAACTTATTCATGAGGAGCTCCCTGAAAAAAAAGATCTGAAATAAGAAAATGTCCCAGGGTCGTTATTTTGCCAGGGCTCTAATTAATTTCACACATTATCAACAGGCTAACATAAAACTTACAAGAAGAATCTGGACATACTTCCCTACCATCAAGAGAGGACTTACCAAAAAAATGAAGCTATTACTCATTTGCTCTCATGACTACATCCCCCATTCCTGCCCAGCAAAGGAGTAGGTTAGAATCAACATTTGAAAATAACCAGAAGATATAAGGGGTAATGATGAGAAGACAGGCAGATTTTTTGGGAGGTCTCCAACTATAAACATACACCACATTCAAATAAACATTTATTAAGTGCCTACTATATGGAAGGAAAGGAGAAGGAGGGAGACAGAGAGTCAGAGACAGAGACCATCCCTGCCCTCAATGAATTTACATTTAGAACATGATGTCAATAAAGCTAAATAATTCCCTAGAGAGACTAATTGGAGATGTTTCGTATAAATATTTAAGAGCTGTGAGGATAAAAACAGAAAACAGCTGAAGGAATTAATCTTGACCATTTGATGGCAGAGGTCTAAGAGCACTGTTAGGTAAGAGGACCAAAATTGTGTGTTCAGTGGGTGCGTGCACGCACACGGTAGATAAGAGAGGAAAATAACCTAATTTCTCACAACTACACTCCCTACCTTCTAGACTAGTATGGTTTTTGAGTCTGGGGAGGAGTTAACAGAAGAGTACATAGAAAACAGAAGCCTTAACTCCAACATGTCATCTTTCTATTTGTCATCTCACTTGTACTCTCCCCCTCAAAGATACCAACTATCCCCCAGTAGCAGTGAAACCTGGGAAATGTATCCATCCTTCTGGGTAGTGGTTGTTTAAGTCTATAAAACATGACTTCCATAGCCCGGAAATCCAATGGAAAACAGAAACAGAATTCTTGCCAGTTAAACATAATTTTTCTTCCTCATTATCATCATTGGCTGTCATTCTCTATACCCATGATTATAGAAAGATTCAGGTGGTTCCAAGGTCAAAACTGGGGCTTGTTTCTGGACTGACCTTGGCAATATTGAATTTCTATGGGGCTGCTCTAGTACCCACCTCAGTCAAGAGCCATCTCAAAAGAAGCAGGACCTGCTTTTTGGAACAGCCTGTACAGCCATGAGGCTCTGGAGAAAGAGGCCTTTTTCTGGTGACACTGTCTTCAGTGTCAGACGCATTCCCTTTTCGCAGGAGTCCTATAACGGTCAAGGCCCTTTCTCATAACTTCAAGAGTAATACTAAAGAATAGAAGAAAAGAATCTAAAAAAAACCGAATCACAGCCAACTTTTACTCCATCATCAGCCTCATCCATCCCCAAGTCCTCCTCTCCCCAACTTCAGCAACCGAATCCCCCAGAGAAGGCACAGAGTCTGGAAGCTTTGGAAAGCCAAGCACTGTGAGCTTATAAAAGGGGCACTAACTATTTCATGAATAACCCTGTGGACAAATACAAATGAGAGGGAAAAACATACAACCTGGCTCAACACTGTCCAGTGCTTCTGAGAGGCTGAACACCAACATAAAACACTCATTCCACCACAGCTACAGAAATCACTTACGGAGGACTGACAATGCTGACAGTTCTGTCCATATTATGGCCGGACAGAAGGGCCCCAAAATATCAAAGAATGTTAGCTCTGGAAGGGGCTTAACTAGATCGTGTAGCTCCACTCATCCCCAATACCACTATTTTTAATTCTTCAAATGGAGTAACAGGTGAAGCATGTGTAAACCATAAAATGCTACATAAATGCCTGCTATTATTGTTTTTACTCTTTTGTAGCACTAGAATAACTCAAGTTTCTCTGCCTTGAACGGGAAATACCACCTAGACACCTTAAATATCAACTTAAGGCCCTGGTACCTGTCCAATCTTAGGTCAAATTACTACCTTCCATGCACTCTGTATTCAGTCAAGGTGGATGCCGTTCTCTGGACCCAGGAAAGTGCTCAAACCTGTGTGCCTTCACTTGGTTTGTTCCCAAGGACTGGGAATGCTGGCATTCCTACCCAACCCTTCAAAGCAAAACTCAAATACCACTTCCTCAAAAAAACCGCCCTTGAATCCTCCCTGCCCAGGTTGGTAAAAACATCCCAAATTTCCAAAAATGCACCATTCTGTAACTCTTTAATGAATTTACAGAGCCAGGTCAGTGTAATGGATGAGAACTAGCCTCAGAATCAACAATTCAGGAGCTCCAGTCCTGCCTCTGATATACGGGTTGTGTGAAACTGGGCAAGTCACAATTCCTTGGTGATAAAAATCTCAGGTAAAAGAAAGCAAAAGCAAGGAGAAAATGCCTATGTAGGTAACATTGAAGTACCTGGATATTTTCTACGATGCCAAGAAAACACTATATAAACAAAAGATCCAGATGATAGTCTGAATTTGTCCCTGTTTTCCATGTCATATTATTAGATGATCCAAGGAAGGAAGATTCCTGTATGAAAATAAACTGAGTAATCCCACTATCGAAGTGAGACAACATAAAAATCAACCAAATGCGAGGGGAAGATACATTAATAATAACTAATGACAAAGGAGGTAGTCACAAAAACACAGTGATGAGATCCTTGGATTTGGATGCTACAAGGAAGAGATCATCACCCTAGCACTAACATCTCTCACTTCAGTTTCCTCATTCTTAAAACCTGAAGGGTCAAACCTATATTCCTTCTAAAGACCCAGTCAGCTGTGAATCCTATGAGAAATTTGAATACAAATTGGTAGGTCAACCTCAACCTATTGAGGGTAGGTTGGGTAGAATGGACCCCACAGAACCTATTTTTATGTTACTGTCATCACAGTAGGGAACACCAATCCTCCTCCAATTTCCAAGTACATGTTGAGTCCAACCCACAGCTGACCAAATCCCCTCTACAACCCAGGCAATTATTCATTCAAAAGATATTCATTCAACACCTATTATGTGACAAACACCAGTAATACAAAGCCAAAAATAAAAGTCCCTTCTAGCCAAGGGAAATAATATGGACGTATATAGGTATAAACTAAAACATCCATCAACCCACTGTATTTTTATAATTCTAACTGTAAAAAGCAATTTCTCCTGACACCAAGCCTAAATTTGTTTCTTTGGGGAGACAAAATTACACACGAAATAATTTTCAAACACAACAGAGGCAGCAGTTTTGTAAAACGGGAATTTAGAGATCTGAGAAAAACAGGTATGCGACTTTAATAAATCACCCACCTTTCTAAATCTTTTCATGGCACAAATACTTACACAAATGGGGAATGGGGGAAACAGTCAGTATTCTCAACATTTTAGATTGAATTCCAAGAGAAATGTTATATGCACAGACATCCACCAATATCACTGAATCAGATTCTGAAGAACTGGCAGAGCATCCCCTTCACCCACCCCACCACCATCCCTGGACTTCCACCAGAAGCACAGACCTGCCTCTACAACTTCCTTTACAAGAAATCAATCAGCTTCTACTTGAAGACTTCAAGTGACCAGGAGAACTCCTTGCCTCTTCTGAGTAAATGTTAGGAAGCATTTTTCTTCTACCAAAGCTAAAAATCTGGCTCCCTGTAACGTTTACACATTGGTTCCAATTCTGCTTATTGGGATCAAGCAGAACAAGCCACATGATAATCCTTCAAATACTTGAAAATGACAAACACATCCCTTACAACTTCTCTTCGTAGAGAAATGCTAAAGCTCTTCCTTAGCTCAACTTCTCGGTAACATAAAATCCTATTTTATTTGAGGAAATGGAGCATTCAAAACATAACGATTACTTTAAGACTCTTCTTGTAAAACAGGAATAAAGACTAAACCTTTGTAGAGGGAACTCCCAGGTGAGGGAATTCTCTCTATCACTGCAGGTCTGTACCTTCTCTAGAACACAGAGATCAAGTGACTTGCAACAGCCACATGGTCGGTATGTATCAGAATCAGGACTTGAACCTAGGTCTTCCTGACCTCAATGATCTATTCACTATGCCATGTTACGTCTCATCTTGTTAAAAAAAAAAGTGGCATTTGCGAGAGTACTATTTCCCTAAAACAAATAAAACTCCAGACATCTGGCCTTTATATCTGGTCCCATATACAAAAACATTTTTCCAAGTGAAGTCCTTTTACCCTCAAATGAAGCCATTTTTACAAATATATATAAGCAACAAGTAAATAAAAACCAAAATTTACTAGAGGAGGCACAAAAAGATGGTTGGAAGCATTTCTCATAGCTTTTTTGCAGTCATTAAAAAAATATAGCATTAATTACTACAGCAAGTATAGGTACAAGTAATGACGAAAATCTAGTATTTTTTTCCCCAAAAAAAGCACGTATTGAAATAACCATGTCTATTCATCTATCTCAGACAGCATCTACAACAGCAAGGCCACTTTCTAGTTAAGTAAGAAGTTTTTGTTTTTCCTCTCACCTTTGTTCGTGGGAATGTTCCTCCAAGTCCTCCTCAGAATCAGCCTATTTAAAAAAAAGGAGAAAATACATTGAAGGAGAAGTTTCAAACAGAAAACAGGAATCCACATACATGAGAAAGAATTCTTTAAATCCCAACCAGGCTGACGCACTTGTAGCAATGACTCACTGGCTTAAAGAATCCCACAAACCACAATCCTTTACTTGCTCGAATGCCATCCCCACTAAGAGTCCTCAATTTGTTCTACCTCTATCTCCTCGAGACTCATTTTCCAACTTAGTGTCTGACACTAAATAAAAACTCCAAACTAGAGTAAAAACAGATTTTTTTTTTACTATTGCATCAAAACTCCAAAAATACATGCCCATTGTAATTTTAAATCACCAGTTATAAAAATATCTGTTGACGTTTGTAAACACAGACCAAACCACATTTGGAAATTCATCACTTAATTTTGACCTCAAATAACGTAATAGTAATATAAAAAGAAAAAAGGGCTCTAAACTGAAAATTACTCAATATAGAAAAGTCACCACTGTCATCTTAAGTAGCAAGTGTGATGGCATCCAATGTTAGGCATGTGTTATTTCCTCTTAACACTTTCTGCTTCTTGGACGTAGAAGACACCAAACCGTCCTATTGCTCCTTCTACTTCTTTAACTATTTTACTATCTGGTGTGATGCTACACTAACACTTCTTCCTACCTCCTCTGTAACCGTAAGATTCATTCCAAAGCATCTGCACTCACTGTTTCACCTAGGATCTCCCTGCAGATCACTCCCTAAGTGCCTAGAGGGCATTTCCACTGAGCTCTCCCATTGTTACCTAAAAATTAACTTAGATCCCAACTAATGCTCCCCACGCCAACATTTGTTCACTATAAATGGCACCATCTTTTTTCCAGGCTTAAAGTTTGGAACTATCTTGCGTTTCTCTTTCCTTCCTTCTTCACATATAGTCACCATCACCAATGCCTCACTACTATCTTTTAGAGTCCCAGGTGTGTTTTTTCTCCATTCCTACTGTCATAGCCCAGATCCAAGTTTTCTCCCTTGGGCTTAAAATTGCTACACGCCTAGACAACTGCAATGGTTTCCTAATGTCTTCCCCTGTGTCTTCTGGCACCAATCTGCCTTTCACATGATTGACAAATTAACATCCCTAACTGACCGACCCAATAAATATTTTTTAAGCACTGGAAAAGGCAATTCAGTAAAACCCTGTTAACGGCGTGTATATGCCCAGAACTCATCTAACATGGAAGAATCACTCTGGGATACCTAGGAAATCCCCTCCAAATTCTTTAGCCTTGGAATTTAAGACCTTCCAAATCTGCCCCCCCCTATACTTATCCAACCTCTCCAACAGGAAGCCTTCAGTCTCCTCCTCATTCCCACCTCTTTCCATCCAGATCTAAGCCCCTAGTGATTAATGCCCTACCAAAATTATAGCCTCAATCTTCTGATTACAATACCTTATCCATAAGCCCTTCCTTGACTGCTCTTTACTCTCAATGTGTCTGCTATTCTCTGAATTCCTATGGTGTTCATTAGACAACTTAATATTTGGTCAAGTATGATTCGAATCATTCGTAACTGCAGCAATATGGCCCAGGAGATAAAGGGCTGGCCCAGAAATCAAGAAGACTTGCGTTCTAGTCTTATTCTGACACTCACAATTACTAGAAATAGTAGCAATAAAATCCTCAAAATGTTGTCAAATTTGTGACGTGTTTTTACATGTAATATCTCATCTAATCCTGCCAACAACCCTTAGCAGCCCTTTACCGTCCTCATAAAAACACTGTCAGGTAGATGCTATAATCCTCGTCTCACAGGAGACAAAACTGGAGAAGGTTAAAAAGGGGAAGTAGCTTTCTAAGGAAAACAAACCCAGAACGTCAACTCTGCTGTTCATCATCAGAACACGCCACCCTGTCAACGTGCAAAATACATGGATTACTAACACTTTTTCAGGGCAAACCTCAGAGTAGAATGACATAGACATCACTGTCTAAGTAAGACTTTCAAGCACTAGAACACTCAATTTAACATCCTAGGGCAGCCAACAAGACTACAACAACAAAAAAAAAAAAACTTGGACTTCCCTTGGAGTTTACTGAATTCTCTCCTACAGCCAGACTGCAGAGTTTTTTTCCCCCAGCTGAGAAACTAATGCTATAGTGAAGCCTCTTACAGAGCACTAATAAAACAAGAGAGGGAAAATGGTTTTCCTTAAAACAAAGATCAAGAATGATATATTTGAGATGATGTGGATTTGGTGGGGGAAGAGGGGGAATGTAGAGATTCAACATATTCTTTCTAAAAAAATTACTACCAAATTAAATACCTATTATTCTTTAGAAGAAAAAATAAAGCAAGACTTTCTATTACTTAAAGGTCAAAAGTCTCCTCCACTTCTATACAGTCTCAACCCAGAATAAATGGTCCTTCCTCCTTGAAACTATTCTCACACTAGGGCCCATTCATGAGTGGTCTTTGTGATAACAGACTGAATGAACTGAAGAGAGGTCCTTATTTCTAACGTGCACCCCCTTTCAAAAGAGAACTAAATAACAAAACCAGAAAAGTATACAGAAAATTTCCAGACAGCCATTCCACTGCCATCTTTAGAATGGACCTGAAAACATCCAAGATGGGAAAAGCACAGAAGTGCAAAGAAGTAACCAAAAAGGGTACTTTTATGCCTCCTGAGGCTTAAGGAAAAGTAATGTTTCAGTGTCTTTATCACAACAAATATTTCTAACCACTTATCCTATATGGGAAACTGTCCCAAAGGCCAGAGAGAGACAGGAGACCTAGCCCCTTTTCGAAAGGAGAAATGTCTCATTAGGAAAATAAGACAAAGATAAACTTAGCAGGTAGCACCTAATAATTAGTAGGTGAGTGGTACCGATGGAGACTGTAGAGGGGAGCTGGAAGGGAAGAACACTCACCAGGATTGGGATACCAGATCTAAGACTCCCCAACTAAAGTGGGCTGTACAAAGGAGAATTTCACTGCTACTATTAGAAAGACAAAGCATGGGGAACGAGAAAACCTGAGGAGAAACAGACCTGCACAGGGAACAGTGAGTAGAATAGAGGAGCTGGGGAGAGGGTAACTGTAGGAAAAAACAGGAAATGATTTGTGAGGAGGTTACAAGTCTGCAAGGGGTGGCTAGGTGGCGCAGTGGATACAGTGACTGGCCTGAGTTCAAATCCAAACTCTGAAAGTGAGTAGCTGTGTGACCCTGGGCAAGTCACTTAACCCAATTTGCTTCGGATTTCCTCATCTGTTAAATGACCTGTAGAAAGGAACAGCAAACCACTCTAGTACATTTGTCACAAAGACCCCCAAAGGAGTCATGACTGAAGATGATTAAACACATCTACAGAAGGCCAGGCTTAATGAGTCTGGAGTTCTAGGCAAGGTAGAATGAATATTATTTGGGCTTTGTGGGGAAGTAAGAGGAGTCATTAGATCATAGACTTAAAGTTGAAAGAGACCCCTGAGGTCCAACAGTGAAACTCCCTAATTTTAGAGGTGAAATAACTTTTCCAAATTCACACAAGTAGTAATGAGGAGAACCAAGATTTGAACCCAGTGCCCTCTCACCCAGAGTACCATAAAGCCAAAAAGCAGGGATTAACAATAAATTAGAACTCAGATTAGTTGCAACAAAAAACCCTAGCCCAGTAGAACAAGAACAAAAGGTTCAGCCATACACTTTTAGAAAAATGGTGGATCATGGATATAGAAGCATGTGTTAGACTTGGCAGGAGTTGTTTGCTGCTGTTGTAGAAAGAAATGATCAATTAAGGAAAAGTATAACAAGAACATATTGGGAACTTTCTAAAATATTCAAAACAAACAGCAACGATTTACAAAGAAAAACAAGAATAAACTGTTGGAACATCTGCAACATCCCATAATGCCTAGGCCAAGAGAGCCCCTTCTTTGTCAATTTTGTGTGACCAGTGCCTAAGAATGACTGACACTTCCTGAGTCAACATTTACTGAATGGAAGAGAATTATTCCAAGGCCACTACCACAGAATAAAGTGGGCTCAAGTCAATCATGGAACAGGAATAGCTTGGCCCTGTATTACAATAACTAGCACTTTAAGGTGTGCAGCTTTTTTGTGTTTGTCCTTTGTTCTTGAAGGCGACCATGACATCCAGATGATGACATGACTTGCCCTTGATTCTGATTTGAGTGAGGGAGGGCTGCGCAGGGACACCAGCTCACTTTCTCCTCCTGAGTCATCTAGGTGCAGTGGCCTGATATTCGTCAGGACGGGAGATGGCCCAGGATGCAATGGGAGACCCTGGCCTCGTTCTCCTCTCCTGTCCCTAAGGTTTGCCAAGTGTTTTATGAATATTATCTTGCTTCATTTTCTTAACAATCCTAGGAAGTAGACGTATTATTATTCCGAAAGGCAAACACAGGGCCACCTCTTTCTTCTTCTCTCAGAGTCGAGTCAAAAAGCATTTATTAACTATCTCTCATGTGCCAAGCACATAGCCAAGAACCGGCCATATAAAGAAAGCTAAGAAGTAGTTCCTGTTCTCAAAAGCTCAGTGTAATTGAACAACATGCGAACAGTTGTGTACAAACAAAATGCATACAGGAAAAAAACTGGAGATATCTTCTTGACTCGTCCCTACAGGAAGTAGACTATACTCCTACCTACCAAAATATTTTACATCACAATAAAAAGGTACTAGACAGAGCACAAATTGAACTCCAAAATGTCTAATACGAGGGCAGCTAAGTGATTCAATGGATAGAGTACCGGGCCTGGAATAAGAAAAATCTAAGTTTAGATCTAGTTGTGTGTCCCTGGACAAGTCACTTTACCCTGTCTTTCTCAGTTTCCTCAACTGTAAAATGAGCTGGTGAAGGAAATAAGAAACTACTCCAGTATCTTTGCCAAGAAAACCCCAAATGGGGGCACAATGAGGCAGATGCAACTGAAACAATTAAACAACGTCTCCTACGTATAATGGTGCTCAAATTATCTGTACTGATCTAGCAACTTTGTCAGAAGGTGAAAGTAACTCCCTACCACCCAGTAAAAGATCAGGTTTAAATTAGTAACCCTTACATTTAACTGTTAGTTTTAGTGATCCATCATCAGATGAATCTGTAACCTAATCAGTGAAGGTAGCCCCTCCACCAATGGAGATTACATCACTGAGATTTTCAGTCATCTTTCCATAAATCCTCCAGAGACCATGCCCTCCAATACTCTGATTACCTCCTTCCTTCGGTATCTCTTTGTTCAGCCCAGCTCTCCATCTGACACCAGATTCCCTCATATGATCATAAAGAACAGCAAGCATTTTTACCAGGCTTGGCAAGCTCTGCATACATTATTTCATCTGATATTCATGACTAGGTGAAAGGGGGAGTGAAAATACTACCACCTTCATTTTACCAATGAGAAAATTAAGACCTTACAGAGTAATGAGAGGTAGGCAGTAAGGTCTACTGGATAAAGCCCAGGACTAAGAATAAAGAGACTTGAGGTTGTTATGAGACTGATTCTCTTAATCTCTCCACACCTCCCTTTCCTTATCTGAAAGCCAGGAGAGAAAATAGTTTTTCTATGTATTTTACAGGGCTATTGTAAGAAAAATTGCTTTTTAATGTTTAAAACTCTATAAAAAATTTTAGGGAAAGGGCTACTAACCATGGGCAAATTCCTTAACCTCTTCCAGCCTGTGTTTCGAAAAGACTGAACTTGGCCAATCATTAAGGTCCTTTCTGCCTATATCTGATCACAACTAGCTCAAGGAAACCTGGTTAAGTAGAGAAGGAGCTAGAATCACAACTACTAGAACAGTGTTCTGTCTCCTAATGCAGTGTTCTTTCTAATGCATCCTCCTTCAAGAGTGTGAATATTTAAGGGACAAGGGCTAGAGGAGAGGAAGGGGAAATAAATCCAACCCCACACATGTAGAAAAATAAAGCCAGTGAAAATAATAAGCATCAGGCAAATATCTGCGGGCATGGCCTTTCCTTTTGAGTTAACTGTGCTCTCTTCTGAAGCTCCCAATTTAACACTGTCGCTGCTGTGGCTCAAAATCCACTTTACAAATTCTTCTTCCTCCCCAGCTCCACCATGTGAAAAAAAATCAAAGTTATTAAAGGCCAATGGAAGTAAACTTAGCAGTTCCAATGAACCCAGAAGCAACTTTTTAAAAATTTCTTCCAAATCCAATTTCTAAAATCAATGTCTGCCTTTTAAAAAATATTCTGAAAGGACCGACCTTAAAGTGACAAACTTCCCTTTCTGAAATTATCTCAGCCATAGACTATTTTTTTTCTAGGTATATGTACATACATGGAAGTGAAGATGCCACACTTGAATAACTGTTTTGAATACCACTCATTTCACTTTCATTACAACTAAAACCATACAGAATTTTTAGACCTTAAGGGTTTTTTTTTAAAGAGTGTTACTGTGGAGATACGTTCTAGCTAAGCATTGCTTTTGATCAGTTGCAGTGCTCAAAACTGGGTATGAATATTCTATTTAATGAAACAAAAAATTAAGAACTGGGGCCTATCACATACCTGCCAGTAATATAATTTCTTTACAACCATAAAGTCTGACATTTCCTCCTCTGAGAGTAATGACTTAATCTCAAACCCTAGCCCACGTGACAGGAAAGAGTCTATAATTTAACTTCTTTCTGGGTCTGGTTTGACCTCTGCCAATAAGAGGCAGAGGCTAGTTTATCCTTTTTAAATGGGGCAGCTTCCCAAAGGATTGGTCCCTCTTCACTAGAGGCCAGCAAGTCTGAGCGTCTAGAAAAACTTTCCCTGAAATCACCTCTTAGACCTAATGGTATCAAGTCCATATTTGTACTGACAAAGATGAATGTCAGACTAAATTCTTGCCCTCTTGCATACTTTACAAGGACTCTTTACGGATTTTACATTTCAAGATGTGTTTTCTTCTGTGTAAAATTATTTCTCAGTTTCCTACTGTTCCAAAACAGGGACAGGGGAGAACACACCAGAATAGAATACAGTCCTTCAAACAGGATGGGCAGAAACAACTTTTATCTTTAAAATGACACCCCAAGCGGATCACAGACTTGGATACACCGGTAAAGAGTATGCTTAAGGTCACAGACTGAAAGCTGGAAAGGAACCGAAAGCATCTCTAGCACAATCCCCTCATTTTACAGTTTTTCTTAACACAGTTCAAAAAAATCTACTAACCAAGTACTTTTTCTATAATCAGAATTTTTTGCATTAAATCAATCACCAAAGTTTTGTAACGCTCTATGTCATGGTAGCAGTCCCTGTGCTATGTGGCGGATTCACCTAAAACGTTACAGCCATTATTTTCTGCCTTGCATACATCATTCCATCCCCATATGGGAAAAAAAACCTGAAATTCAAGTTCTTGAGTGGGTGTATTCTAAAGCGCACAGGAGAAGTTTGGAAGGAATTCAAAGGGCATTAGCATATTTAAAATAACTATCTTTCACCTAAAGCTGCTTCATTCTGAGGGCATCTACCGCTCACACTCCGCGTTCTCCAGGCTGCGGCCCTTCGGGGGCCCGGGTTCACCCCCTCCCACCCTGCGGGTCACTCCCTCCTCCAGCCCCCGGTCCGAGGAGGGTCTACCACCGACCAAGGAGCCGGGCGCTGAGCAGCCTCCTCTCCTTCCCGGACGGGACACCAGCCCCGCAGCATTCCGGCAAGCCCCCCTCCGTGACGCGATCCTGAGTGGGCTGGCTGGCCCAGGCTGGGGCCCCGCAGCCCGAGCCACAAGGGCTACACTGTGGCCAGGTGTCCTGGCCCGGCTGCCCCGACGATCGGCTCTGCGAAGGGCCAGGAGAGCCGCGCACGCCGCTCCGCTCCCCGCGCCGCTCCCCGCGCCGCTCCCCGCACGCCCCCGCTCCCCGCACGCCCCCGCGCCGCGCCCCGCAGACCGAGAGCACACACGCGCGTCCGTCTCACCTGAGTGGGCAGCACGAGTTCCCCTTCCTCCGCCTGCCACAGCTCCACCACGTTGGGCAGGGGCTCCACGACTAGAACGACACCCAAAAGCGCGTTAGACCCTCGCCTGCTGGGACCCCCCGCTGCTCTAACTTCTCCCGGATTTTACGGAGAGCCCCGGGGTGGGAGGGGAGAGGCCAGGCTCCAGGGCCCGTCCGCACCCGGGCAAGTGTTCAGGCACGCTAGGCCACTTGTCCGGGTCGGGCGATGCCAGCTGGGGAGAGGGGGAGG
This sequence comes from Potorous gilbertii, assembly GCA_028658325.1. NCBI lineage: Eukaryota > Metazoa > Chordata > Mammalia > Diprotodontia > Potoroidae > Potorous > Potorous gilbertii. The sequence continues at coordinate 154,891,229 of CM053772.1, forward strand.
GGAGGGGGCCAAGGGGAGGGGGCTTTCACGGCCCTCCGCTTCCCGACAGCATCGGCCAAGCCCGAAGCGAGGAGGGGGCGACGGGAGCGCGGCCGGCGGGGACAATGCGTCGGGAAGTGGGGGGCTGAGGAGGGGGGAAGGGGGGAGGGGAGCGGAGGCCGGGCGGGCTGCACAAAGCCGGGGGGCGGCCGGGGGAGGGGGGCGGAGGAGGGACACCCAGCCGGGCCCGCCCCCCGGCCCTCGCGGCCGGCGGCTCGCTCCGGCCTCCCCCCTCCCTAACTCGGCCGCCTCTCCGCTGGGGGCCGCGGCGGGGGCGGGGGTCCCTCCGGCTGACCTTGCCCCTGAGCCCCTCCCGGGCGGCAGCAGGGCCACAGGAGCTGGAAGAGGCCCAACAGGAGGTTGGCGGCCGTGGCGGCGCGGCAGTAGGCTCCGGGCTGCGGGCGGGGGAGCCGGGCCATGCTGCTGCTGCTGCTGCTGCTGCTGGGGCTGCTGCCGCCGCCGCCGGGGCTGCTGCTGCTGGGGCTGCGGCTGCTGCTGCTGCTGCTGCTGCGAGGGCTCGCGCTCCGGGATCGGGCTCCGCTGCGGGCGGACGCCGCCTGCGCCGCCGCTGCCTCGTCCGCCGCTGCCGCCGCCGCCTCCCTCCGCCGCGGCCCCGCCCCGCCCCGGCCCCGCCCCCGTCTCGGGCCCCGACCCGCCCTCGGCCCCGCCCCCGCGGCCCTCCGCGCGCGCCCGCCCCGCCCCGCCCCGCCCCGCCGCCGCCCGGGCCTCCCCCAGCCCCCAGCCTCCAGCGGGGCTCCCGGGCTGCGCGCGCGTGTGCGACGCAGATAGGGAGGGGGATGGAACGCGGGGGGCGCGGGCGCTGACAATGAGGGGCCCCGCCCGAACGCCCCGGCCAGCACGTGGCGCTCTCCGGGGGGCCGGGCCGGGAGGGCGCGGAGCGGGCGCGGGGGTCAGCCCTGCCTCCCCCATCTGTTGGCGGGGAGGTGGACTAGCTCGGGGGGCCGGCGGGGAGCCTCGCACGCACCCCTAGAACAGGCTGCAGCCGTGGAACGCGGGGGGAAGAACGTGCTAGCTGCGGGAGGAGGCCGAGGGCGGCCGCGTGGCCCTGCCGGCTGAGCACCGAGGACATCCGGTGTGCGCAGGGGCCGCCCCCGAGGGCGAGGGCGCCAGGCCCGGGCGGCGGCCTCGAGGCCTTCCGCGGCCCAGGGCCCAGGCGGAGCAGGTGCGCCCCGGCCCCAGGAGGGCCGCCGTGTAGACCGCTCCGGCGTCGGGGCAGGCCGGTGTTGAGGGCTAGAAGGGCTCCCGAGAGCCACCTCCGAGCGGCAGTCCGGGATGCGGGACCGCCCCGTCTGGGCCCCCCATGCGGTACCGGGCAGCGTCTGCCCACCCGGGAGAAGCCCCGGAACGTCTCTTAAAGCGCCTCCCGAGAGGCCTGTCACAGACAGACCTCGATGAGGGAGAGGCCTGCGCACCTGCCGAAGCCCCGAGAGCCGATGGAACGGCACGTGGAGGCTGACGGTCCGGACCGGGCCGGGGCCGCGGGGTGCAGAGTCAAGGGGTTCAGCCTCCCCCACCTCCAGGAAGGTCAAGGGCCGCGCAGAGGCCTCGGCTCGTAGGTGAAGGGCCGGGTCCAGGAAGGTTCACCCACGTGTGTTGGCCATTCGGAACCGGCCGGTACCGGTGGCCATGGACCCAACTCTCCTTTCACTGCCTGGACTGACGCCAAGGCCGTAGGGCGTCTCCTGAAGTAAAGTGCGGTCTTCGCAAATGTGGGGCCCAAAAGTACAGTGAGCTTAGTCATCAGTGACGTAACAGCTCTCCCTTCGCTTCCTTTAATTTCCCAGCTCCTTCGGATACAGACTTTCTTCTGCCAGCAGGGTCCCAGTTCCTTCTCAGAGGTGCAGCATCACGTGACATGGCTCACATTCTGGCTCTGCCTCTGCGTAAGGCACCTGGCGCGAGCACACACCCCCCCCCCCCTCCCCAGGTCTCTCCTCTTGTCTATTTCCACCTCTTGTCCATTTCCACCGGTCGTCCCACCAAACCTTGAAGGTGTCCTACAGTGCTAATGTAACACTCACAACTGGTACCTCAGTGTCAATTCTTAATGAAGAAAGTACCTACAAAGCCCAGGAGGCAGCAAATACTATAGTTTCACATTTACAATTTGTTCAGAAAATGGAAGATCAAACCAATGGCCTGTTTTGATTGATACTACTTAAATATGTCACCAAACATTGATCAACTTTGCAAACTGTTTAGGGGAGAAAAAGTTGCAACCCTGCAAAAAAGAAAATACTTTGTTTAGCCTTTTCCAAATCAACTAGTGTCAGAGATGAGAAAACCTTTCCTAAAACAAGAGGATCATGAGGCTGAAGAAAAACAGCATGTGTCACTAGGGTTCATATCTCTCATTTTAATTGAATGTTGTTTTCCCAGACTGGTTTTGTTTTTGTTTTTAGAGGCTCGGCTTATTTTTCTAGTTTGAGGGCCTATCGTTCCATGGTAATTTCCTGTGACACGGAGAGTAATGTCATGTTCTTCTGTTGCTCTTCAGATAGCCACCTGTGCATGTCTGCAGTGCCATGGCTTGGGATAGGTACGCAGCAATTACACAGCTGTCTTCTCAGATAAATTTGATCTCTCTGGTCAGCACTGGCTACTCCTCTGGAATTATATATTCTGACTCACTCTAGGGAGGACGTTGTGGATCCAAGGACCAGCATATATATCCCCCTCATTTGAAGTTTTATTGATACCTCTTGCTTTTATATTGTTTTTGTTTTCAGTCCTAACTCTGTGACCTCGCTCATTTTACAGATGAGGGACTGAAGCAAACAGGGCTGATTTGCCCAGGGTTGCAGAGTGAGTATCTGAAGCCAAATTTCAGTTCATGAAGATGCATCTTCCTGATTCCGAGCCCAGTGCTCTATCGATTTTGACACTTCACTGTCCTCTTATACCATGGTTGGTTTTTTTTTTTATTATTATTATATCTTATTTATTCTACCTTTGAACCTTCCCTCAGGAAAAAAAAATAAGCAAACCCAGAGAGAAATGAAGCAACCCTTTCTAACAGTATACATCATACTCCATTCTACATCCAAAGGACCCCAACTTTCTGTTGAGAAAAAAAGAATGTGTTTAATCTTTGGTTCTGAAAAACAACACACTTAGAGATCTCCTGCCCTTCATTTTTTGTTTGTTTGTTTACTTCAGTTTCATTGTGCGTATTGTTCTACTTGACCTTCTAGTTTTATAGATGAGAAAACTAAGACTAGGCAGTAGATAGACCAAGGGACCTCCGGAAGACCTGAGTTCAAATCCAGCCTCCGACATCTACTGGGTGATGCTGGGCAAGTCCCTTAATCCTATTTGTTTTCAGTTTCCTCATCTGTGAAATAAGCTGGGGAAGGAAATGGCAAACCACTTCACTATCTTTGCCAACAAAATCCCAAATGGGGACATGGAGAGTTGGACACAAGTGGAAAAAGACTAACGGATCACAACATTCTCTAAGAGTTGTAGATTCTCAGAGTCTTAAGAGTTTGGAATTAAGTTCAGACCCACCCTTAGATAATGAAGCAAAAATCCTCTTTTCAGCACAACATAACTTAAAGACCTCCAGCCAAGCAGAGGCAAGCACTAATTGTAGGCCAGATTTTCCTTATATTCTGACGAAATTAGCCTTTAAAAATGTCTCATCGGTGGGTCCTAGTTTTTCGTTCTCATCTCTCCTCTGAGTGACAGCCCTTCAAATTCCTTGCCCTTCTCTGCCTGCCCCCTCAGCTCATTTTCTTTCTAGGCCAAGTAGACCCAGCTGTCATGTCATTGAAGGTCCTTTACCATCCAGGCTTCCCATCCACAGCATGATCTCTAACTTATCAGTGGCATTCTTAAATCTGAACACGATATAACCCAATATTGTAAAACTTAGCTGATAAGAACAGTACAGCAGGACGTTGCCTTAGTCTTTAGGTTATGAGGTTCTTCGGAGCAGGGACTAACTTCTGCCTCTTTTTTTTTTTTTTTAACCCTGTGATCTTTAGCACCAAACTGGACACAAAGAAGGCGCTTAATAAATGTTTATTAATGATGCTGGTAGTCTAAGATGGCATTGAGCTTTGTTTGTCTTATACTTCCTACTCTTGATTCTTAAGCCTTCCAGAAAGTCATTTATGAAAATGTTAAATAACAAAGGACCAAGGGCACACCATTATACACCTTCTTCTAAACTGATTTTGAGCCACAGTTCCTGTTCCAAGGCCTCCCTCTCAGATACTCTTCCAACTCTAAATACTGCACTTCCTGAGAGCAAAAAATTAATTGAAATTAGTGTATTAATTGCCTTCCCTGCACATTTGCTTGCTAAAATAAAACCAGGTTAATTTATGTGGAGGGGGAAGAGAGTGAGAAATGTAAAGCCCAGATAAAAAAATTAAAAGAAATGCTTGTTATATGCAATAACTACTTCTTATATTCAGGTATCCAGAGAAACCTTGGAGGGATTTCTAGGTCTAACTCTTCAAGAACCTTATCAGCTCATTAACAGATAAAAAGAAAGGAGTTAGCGCATTTATTATTTAAATACAAATCTCGTTCTAAAGTGTCCTCAAAAAGCACTTAGTGACTTTCTCTTATGGAAATCCAAACAAAACAAAAAAACAAAACAACCTTATTTACACTATTTACTTAGTAATTCTTTTATTTCCAAAGGGAAATAAAAGGGAAAGATAAACTTCTGGCTCTTAGTTAACAACGCACAAAAACCCCAATTTGTGAGGTCCAAATCAATAGAAGAACTCCAGCCTCCCAAAAGTGTTAGAGGGTGTCACTGTATTTTTTCCTCATTCATTATAAAAATATGGACTTGTTCCTTTCTCCTTGTCCCTATATTGTAACTATTCTGTCATTGCATTATGCAAAATCAATACCAGTAAGTTTCTCCCCTCCCCACAAAAAAAGCAACCCACTTAAGAACCAGGACTTCTACTTTTGAAACTAGAAGGAAACAAATTCAGTTTCACTAAATCTTTATCAAGTGCCCACTATGTATAAGGTATACCAGGCTGGCAGTCAATAAACTGGTTAAGCACCTACTCCATGCTAAGCACTGGGGATATGAAGGTACCTATTCACAAACAAAACCAGAACCATTCCTGCTCTCCCAGAGCTTATCCCTTACTAGGGAAATATAACATGGACACAGATAATTAAATCCAAAGTATGTACAACACTACAAAGTTAATTCCAAGACAGAGAATGTTAAACTGGAAAGATAAGGAAAGGGTTCATAAAGGGGGTAGGTAGTATTCGAACTGAGCTCTGAAGGAAGCTAGAGGTTTCTGAGATTCCAGATATGGGCAACCATTTGCCAAAGGCACAGGAGCAAGAGAGTGCCCTGTTCAGGGATTGGCAAAGCAGGCTAGTTGGATGGCAATTCTGTGTAAATGAATAAACTATAACTTTTGGTAACTAATTTCAGCAAGAAAATGGGCTTGTATAGTTGTTTTAAAGTTGGTCCCTTTCCTACCTGATCAAATACTTCACTTCTGTAAAAGGAATAATCGGAGAAACTTAACCTGGGATCTGTTAACTTGTTTGTTCATTTATTTTACATTTTATTATTTTCAATATATTTTATATAGTTTATTTACATGTTGCAATAATACTGTATTTCATTGTGATTTGTTTTCTTTGTAATCCTATGTGTTTTATTTTATGCATTTAAAAATATGATTCTGAGAAGGGTCCATAAGCCTCACCAGTGTGCCAAGAGGGGTCTATGACATAAAAAAGGTTAAGAATCCAAAATTGAAATGCATAGAAATACTCATTGACTCAGTAACATATATAATGATAATAACTCAGAGGCATAATGGAAAGAGACTTCTTTAGGGAAGAACTGGGTATAAATACAGCTGGCTTTATGATCCCAGAGGCTGTGCTCAACCTCTTAGAGCCCCAGGCAACTGTCTTAACACCATAAATTGCAGAAGAGTAGTTTATCTGCCTAGAATGAGGGAGTTTCCCCACCTGGTGTGGCTAATACAAACAGAATCATAGATTTGGACCCAAAAAAAGCATATGTAAAACACTTTGCGAATCTTTAGATAGTATATAGATGTATCTTCTTTAATCTTTGCCAAAACTAGTGAGATAGTATAAGTTTTGAGATTCAATTTGACAACCATCCCTTAAGCACCTACCATGTGCAAAGCACCATACACTGCATTGAGGCTGAAAGATTAAAAAAAAAACAAACATAATCCTTGAACTCAGGGCACTTATGTCTTACTGCTAGGAAACTGACACTCATGGGAAGGTATCCTACCTATTAAACAATTTGCATTTCTCCTACCGTCACCACATTTTTCCCCTTTGCCTCTTACAAGTTAAATCTGCCTGATCATCCAGGTTTTCCAAAGACAGAGCTGTAACCTAAAAGGATATGTGATGGTGTTTAGCTTAAAGGTGGATTCAAGCTTCCAACACAAACCAGCTGCATAACGTTGGATGAGTCATTTAACTTCTCAGCACCCAGGACAGCTCCATAAATGCCCTTGTATTGTTAGTCTGTGTAATCAAAGGAAGTACTAAACATCAGTACCAAAAAATACAAGCAAACAAACAAAAAGCTACAGTTGAATAAATCAGTAACCTTCCCAAATTAAAAAATAAAAAAGAACAGATAATGAATGCAGTTCATTTTATCATTCCCTTTGAGGCCTACAAACTACATAATATACCCAGAAAAGTTTTTTGGTTTTTTTCCCATTGGAGGCTTAATATAATTATTATGTTATAGTATAATATAACATTAATATAATTCTTAACATAATAAACCAATAACATTTTATCAGAGGCAATGATGATAAGGAAGAGGTTAATATTACCATCTGTTTTACTGCTGCACCCTAAGAGTCATAAGACCTTTCCATCTGACTGGTAGCTGAAACCTTGAACATGCCTTTTCTCCTCCATTGAACAGTGAGCTCCCTGAAAGCAGGGACTGTCTTTCTTTGCTACTTGTCTCTTTGGCATTTAGCCCATGGCTGATGTAAACAAAGTGCTTTAATAAATGTTTTCTGATTGATAATAAATGTGTTCATTCATTTATTCATGTTTGACATGGGCAGTAAACTATCTGGTCTTTTTACAGATACATTAGGTTTTGATCAATGTATTATATCATATTATATATATATATATATATATACATGTATATATATACACATATGGGTTGTAAGACCTATCAAGTTTAACATGTCTCTCTGAAGGGCTTGTACAGGGCCCTAATAATTAGGGATGTCCAAAAGTAGAATGGAAGGTAATGAATTTTTCTTCACCAATAGTCTTCAAGAACAAGCTGTGCATTGGCTGATAAAGAGGATTCCTGTTTAAGCCTAGGTCAGGCAAACTGCACAAATTGTTAGGTAGTTGTCCTTCATTCTTAAAGTCAACCAAAATGAATTGCTAAAGTCAAGTTTCAGCGTGTCTGACTGTGGCAGATCAGACCAATACAAGCTCAGAATGCTCTACCATAGATTAGGTACAAATAGTCCATGTGAACATTTGAGGTAGATGCCCTAAACTTTTGCATCCTACATTTTCTTTGAGCTCTCTCAATTTTACTTTGCTCATAGAGCAAAGCCCTTCTCTGATGTGGACATTCCATGCTAAGTGGTGCTGTGCCAATGTCTCCAGTGTCACACAATCAATTCCAAAGTTCTTAAGAGAGACCTTGAGAGTATCCTTGTATCACTTCTTCTGAC
>CM053772.1:154899503-154922038 GCA_028658325.1 Potorous gilbertii
AGTAACAGCAGCATTGTTCAACAGCAAACTTTGATACACTTACCTCTTCTCAGCAATGCAATGATCTAAGACAATTCCCAGACTCATGATGGAAAATGCTGTCCACCTCCAGAGAAAGAGCTATGGAGTCAGAATGCAGATGGAAGAGTACTATTCTCTCCCTCTCTTTGTGGTTTCTTTTTCCTTCTGGTTTTTCCTTTTGCTCTGATCCTTCTTTCACAAAAATGACTAATATAGAAATATGTTTAATATGATTGTACATGTATAGACTATCTAATAATCTAATAGATTGTGTGTCATCTTGGGGAGTGGGGAGGGGAGGGAAAGGGGAAAATTTAGAACTCAAAATCTTATAAGTTGAAAACTTTATAAAAGTTGAAAACTAAAAATGGATTAAAAAAAAAAAGAATCCCTCATTCCCTGAGGAACAGGATGATTTCAGAAAAATCTGAAGAGGCTTATATGAACTGATGAAGAATGAAGTGAGCAGAACCAGAACATTATACACAGGGACAGCAATGTTGTATGATGATCAACTGTGAATGACTTAGCTATTCTCAACAATACAATGATCCTAGACAACTCCAAAGGACTTATAATGAAAAACATTAACCTATATCAAATGGCTTACTATCTCAGGGTTGGAGAAGGGGAGTGAGGGAAGGAGAAAGAAAAACTAAATTTTTTTAAAATGTCAAAAATTGTTCTTACATGTAACTTGGAGGGAAAATATTTTTAAAAATCTAATTTTCCTGAAAAAGCTTAACCACCAGCATTTACCTTTCTGACTTTCTCAATCTCTTCCATCCCTAGTCCCTCCCCTATAATCACCTTGCATTGATTTTGTACAACCTATATTTGTATGTGCTATTTACCTCCATAGGACGCAGGGTGTCCCAAAAGTCAATGCCAAATGCACCAAGACTTTTTTGGGAGAGCCTGTCTAAGATCCTGGAGAAAAGGGACTTCTCTTTTTCTGTTGTTGTATTGCCTTCCACCTCTCCTACTGCAGGTGCTCAAGAAATGCCTCCTGAAGGAGATACGCTTCTCAGGGCCAGGCACTGTCCTCAGTGCTTCACAAATACAACAACCCTGGGAAGGAAACACTCTCATTATTCTCATTTTACAGTTGAGAAATATGACTTGTCCAGAGTCACACAACTAAGAAGCATTGGAGGTGGATTTGAACTCAGATCTTCCCGACTCCAGAGTTAATCTCCATCTATCATGCCACCTAGCTGCTTCGAGGCAGGTAAAGGTCCATGGATGCCAAGACATAGCCACCTTCCAAAATTTACAATTTATAAACAGATGAAGAAAAATGAGAACCGACTTGCGTATAATTCTTGAACTAGAGGTCCTTCACCGAAGCGTCCAGGATTAGAGCAGTGATGGTCTCTGTCCCTGTCAAATCCCATCTGAAGTATTGTGCTCAGGTCTGGGCAACATATTTTAACAAGGACATACCCTGTTAAGTTGGAGATCATCCAGAGGAGGGTGAACAGCTTTGAGTTTTTGTCACATAAAGATCAATTGAAGGAAATTTGGATGGTTAGCCTGAAGAGAAAACTGGGAAACAGGATAGCTGCCTTCAAATATTCGAAGGGCTGCCTTGTGTAAAATCACTTTTACTAATCCTACTTCGCTCTGTGGCTCATTATTTAGGTTTTGATGTCTTAGAAAGAGTGTAAATAGCTATTGTTTTCTCTTCTGGCCAGAAACTTTGAGGGTCTTCCCCTCCCAGACTGATATTTTTGTGATGGTAAATTAGGCCTTTTACCTTACCCAGCCTTTAGTCATTGAATGGATGTTGCCTTAAACTGAAACCTAAGAAAGACCTTAGTTTAAAAAGAGTGAGGTCACCCATTGCACCTTGGGCCATCGACATTTCTCTTGCCTTTGACTTGCCACTGAACTCCTAGGACTCTGGAGGAGAGAGTGAGGCAGATGACTTTGCACAGCTTTGCCTCACTTGAACCCAGTTCATGCAAGTCAAGACAACACACTCATAACGTCTTTGGTCCTCTTCAAGAATGAAGGACTAGCAACAGCAACTTAATTCTAGAGCAGAGCTGTAAGCAATGAGTGAAATGCAAAATTTAGATTTGATGCCAGGAAATTCAGGCAAACTTAGGCTGAATGTCAGGGGAAAAAAATTTCCTAAAAATTATGGCTGTGGAACAAGCTGCCTCATGAGTTGGAAGGATCCCTCTTCCTGAAAGGCTTTGAGGTGGAGATTCTCTTCATGGATGGGCCAGATTGGGGGACTCTGAAGTCCTTCCCAACTCTAAGAATCTGTGATTCTAAGGAGAACACAGGATAGGAAGGAAGCTACAGAGGGTAGGCATTGGTGGCCGGTGATTAAAGACAGCCACCCAAACTCTCAGTAGGATGATAGGTCACTGACTGGACCTGGAGTCAGGCAGATCTGAATTCAGGTTTCACCTCAAACACCTACTTAGCTGTCTGACTTTGAGCAAGTCAGTTAATCTCTTTCAACCTCAATTTCCTCTTCTGTAAAATGGGGATAAGAGAATAGGACCGACCTCACAGTATTGTTTCAAGGATCACAAGAGATAACATATTTAAAGCTCTTTACAACCTTAAAGAACTATGTGAAATTCTTATTGCCCCACATCTAATCAGTTGCCAAAAGTCTTTATAACTTTTCCTCCATAGTAGTCTCTTTATCTTCCCCTCCTCCTCTTATACTGCCAGCTCCCTAGTTTGAGTCCTCTTGAGCTTGTCCTTGTGAGCTCTCTCTTGGACCATTACAGAATCACAGAATTTTAGAGCTAAAAGAAGAACCTCAGGAGCCACTGAGTCCAACCCATACACAAAAGGAAAACTCTGTAACATACTCTTCAGGCCCTGCTTCAAAGCCTCCACAGGGAGGGAACCTTCCCTGACCCCTTTGAGGTGGACACTGTTGGATGGCTCCAACTATAACCAGGCTTTTTCTGACAGTAAAACAATCTTCTACCCATTGTTCCTTGTTCCGTCCTTTGGAACCAAACAAACCAGTCTAACCCCTCTTCCCCATCACAGCTCTTCAAATACGTAGGACTCTAACTCCAAAGCTGGAAAGAACATTAAAGGTCTTGTAGTCCAACCCCCTTATTTTACAGAAAGGATACTAAGGTCTAGGGAGATTAAGGGATTTGTCCAAGGTCCCACAACTAGTAAATATCTGAGGAAAGATGCAAGTACAAGGTCCCCCAATTCCAGAATGACATCATTCTGGGCTTTAAATAATAGTAATATATAATAAATGGTAATAATACTTCCCTCACTTAGAGGGAGTGTAGAAACCCAGTATTTTAACAAGTTTTTCTTAACCATCTCCTCCAAAAGATCTCTAAGTAATAAAGTTCTGTAATATGGTGAGATTCCCCAAGCAGAGAAGGTTCACTCATTACAACTGTTATTCTTCATCTTCTCTGGCAACTGTTGAGAGGCAGGTCCCTGCAGGCTGGATTCCAAAGCAAACAGAGCTTGGTAAACAGAAGGAAAGCAATCCTCCATGAAGTGAGCACAAGAAAGGCTTCAAGGACACCACAGGAGCCTAACTGGAATTGGCCAACACCAGTAGCATGGAATCATCAGCAGTAAGCCTCCCAAAGGCAAGTACTGCTCTTACCAATAGCTTGGAAGCAACAGTGGCAAGCATCCCAAAGCCCAGTGTTGGGTGACCCCACTAGCTGGTTGGGTGAAAGTTGTGAGATTGTGACCAATAGCAAGAAGAAGTAGATGAGTAACCACTGCTGCTAGGAGTCATCATAGGACCCCAAAGGGCAAGGGTAGGCTTTTTACACATTCACTTTTTCAGAACCACAAAGATCTACAGAGAGGATTGAGAAATGGCCTAGAGAGAATACAAGAATAATGTACCAGAAAAAAAGGAAACCTTGGTTTGCATTCCAGCTTGGTCACTTGAATTTAGGGAAGTCACTTCCCTGGTTTCTTCACCTTAAAACATAGAGGTCAATATTCATTGTCCTATCTATCTTTCAGGAGTTTTGTATTGGATCAAATAGAGGTCACATATGCAGAAGTGTTTTGTGAATTAGAAAGATGCTATACAAAAACATGATTTTTATTATTTTTCTATGGCCTTGTTGTTGTTTAATTATGCCTGACTCTTCGTGACCCCATTTGGCATTCTCTTGGCAAAGATATTGGAGTGGGTTGCCATTTCCTTCTCCAGCTCATTTTACAGATGAGGAAATGGAGGCCAACTGGGTTAAATGATTTGTCCAGGGTCACACAGCTAGTAAGTATCTGAGGTCACATTTGAACTCAGGTCTTCATGACTACAGACCCAGTGCTTGTTCTATCTACTGTGTCACCTCACTGCCCTTCTTTCGGCTTAGTCTCTTTAATGACCATCTGCTCTTTATTTTATTTTATTTTTTAATTAATAAAACTTTATTTTGTCTCCCTCCTACCTCCTCCACACTTGGGAGAAGGGGAGAAAAGAAAAACAAAACCCTTGTCATAAATATGCATAGTCAAGCTAAACAAATTCCTGAATTGGTTATGTCCAGAAATGTATGTCTCATTCTGCATCTTGAGTCCATCACCTCTTTGTCAAGGGGTAAGTAGTGTGCATGCTCATTGATCCTCTGGAGTTATGGTCTGACCATGTTGTCAAAAAACTAGCTTCCAGTGAGAATGTCACTGAAGGTGACATTGTTACCTGACCACAAACCTGTAAGGTAGGTGCTCGAGGGTTGTTATTCCCATTTTACAGGTGAAGAAACTGAGGTTCAGGGAGATTAAGTTGGTCATAATCCCATAACAGGTAAAAATCAAGAATAGGACTTAACCCAGACCTTCCTGATTCCAAGTCCAACACTGTCCACTGTTCTATGCCCTGCAGCTTCCCTGAATGGTAGAGATAGCCTCACCTACTGCCCTGGTGCTTCAGATGAACTGAATAGATCAGAAGGAAATGGAGAACTTCCAAAGGTCTGGATGCTATGGACATTTCCAGAAGAAGGATGAATGAAACATGTTTAAGGTCATTGTAGCATGGCCTAAAAGCCAAAAGACAAATCTGGGGTCAGGGTGTCTTCAGAGCAAGGATGTAACCTAGGGCAGAGGTATGGGGCTCTCACTTAAAGATTAGCCCAGAAAGCATATTCTGGGAAGGATCGAAAAGGCCACCAGACCTGGAATTAGGGTTAACCCAAATCTACCTTAGACTAGAAACTTTATTATATTTATTTAGCATCAACCCTTGACAGCCTAGATTGCATGGGATTGATACCTTGTAAGCCTTTTCCATGCAATATAGTTTGACAACCATTGAAATGATTATGAAAAAATCTGTCTCTAAAATAATCCATGTTGGTTTTTTTGAAATACAATTCCCTGATGCCTGTTATCTTTATGTGACAGTCATTACCCATCTACCTCCTCAAGAGTGAACTCTCCTTCATGACAAATCAAAAAACATCCCATGGAGAAACCTCATCTTGCAATGTATGCAGTATTATTTGTATTATTTCATAAAAGGTCTTCCAGATTTCCTTGTATGTCTCGTACTTGTTGGTCTGAATTCATCATTGTATTCCATTACATCAAGGTACCATTACTTATTTAAGCAGCTGCTTCTTCTCCTCCTTCTCCTCTTCCTTCCTTCCTCCTTTTTCTTCTTCTCCTCCTCATTTTGCTTTTTCTCCTACTTTTCCTTTTCTTCCTCCTCCCTTTCTTTCTTTTCTTCTCCTTCTTCTTCTTTTCTCGTCCTCCTCATCCCCTTCGTCATCATCCTTCTCCTCCTCCTCCCCCTCTTCCTCCCCCCTTTCCTCCTCCTCCTCCTCCTCCTCCTCGTCTTCTTCTTCCCCTTCTGTAAATTTTAAGAATATAAAAAGGCCCTGAGACCAAAAAATTAGGGAACCATTGATCTAAATCCTTTAGGAAACTTCCTGATGTATTCAATGAAGAATAGCTCATACTTTACCCAGTATGTTTTTAACCTAAACCTAGAAATTTTTTCATAGGAAAAAATATATAAGACTCTAATTGTGAATAAGTAACTGATTTTCCAAATTGCAAGTAGTTGAATTCTCAGGGAAGCTGGGGGAAAATGCAAAAGAATGCCAAATCCAGTTCTATAGACATTTATTAATTACAGTGTTCAGAATACAGTGCTAGATGCTAAGGAGTTTAAATAACACCAGAATTCCCTGCCATTCTGAAGTTTAAAGCTCCCCTATGATGTGAACAGAGAAATTAGGAAGGATAGGACTTTTAGGGGGAAAACTAGTGAATCCTGTTTCGAACATATGGCATCTGAGATGCCTATGCCCTATACAGTTGGAAATGTCCAGTAGTCTGGTGGTGTGGGACTGGATACATACGCAACACAAAAATAATTGATCAGTCCATCAAAAAGCATTTATTATATGCCTGCTATGTTCAAAGTGATGAGTCCCTGCCATCAAGGAACTTACATTCTTTGGCATGAGAGCTAGCCTATGCAAAGGCATGGAGACTAGAGACATTATCTTGGTTATCTCATCAGTTTCTGTGGGTTTCATGAACATCTCTATCCAGATGATTCTCAGGTCTTTATATCTAACCCTAATCTCTCTCCTTACCTCCAGTCCCACATCACCAACTGCCTATTAAATGTTTCCAACTGGATAGCCCAAAGGCATCTCAGACCCCACATGTCCAAAGCAGAATTCATTAACTTTTTGCCAAAATCCTATCCTTCTTCCTCATTTCTCTATTTATAACAAAAACCCCAACCCTTTTCTAGTCACCTGAGTTCACCAATTGGCATACTTGCCTCCTCACTCTCCCTTACCCCATATTTCCAAGCAGTTGCCAAATCTTGTCTTTTCTACCTCCACTCCATTCCACCCCAAATGTTCACATGAACTATTTGTGCCCTACCTGTAATAGAGCATTCCAAGCTCCTATTGGTCTGATCAGCCACAGTCAGATACACTGAAACTTGACTCTAGAATAGTGATGTCATTTTGGTCCTCTTCAGGAATGAAGGATAACAACGAACCAACCAATACCTCTTGCATTCATATTCTTCCTTCCATTCACTCAGCTACTACTCTCATTCAGATCCTCATCACCTCTCTCCTGGACTATTAAAATAGCCTCTTAATTGTTCATACAGCTTCAGTTCTCCTCTCTCCAATCTATTCCACTCAGTTGCCAAAGCAATATTACTTTTTTAATGCTTTTTTTTTTAAATTAACAATTATTTATTTTTGGTCCCTTCCGCCGCGTCTGCTCCCAGTTTAATAAAAAAAAAAACAACAAAAAGTCCTCTAAACAGATATGTGTAGTTAAGCAAATCACATTCTAACATGAGCTATATCCAGTAATGTACATCTCATTCTGCATCTTACGCTCATCACTTCTCTTTGGTTGTCTAGAATCATGGGAGGTCACTGCATTGATCAGAGTTCTTAAGTCTTTCTTAGTTTTTTCTGAAAGTGATATTACTGGGGTGGAGCCAAGATGGCAGGGTAAAAGCAGGGTCTCACCAGAACTCTTCCCCAAACCCCTCCAAATACCTGTAAAAATGACTAAAAAAATTCTAGAGCAGTGGAACTTACAAAAAGACAGTGTGAAACAAATATCCAACCCAAGACAACCTAGAATGTCGACAGGAAAGGTCTCTTGCACAAGACTGACAGAGGAGTACAGTTCAGCACAGACCACACCAGCTCAGAGCCGGTCCCAGGAAACCTGGAGCAGCCTCAGGGGACTGAGTCACTAGCAACTGTGGTGATTTCCAGACTTCTCAATCCACAAATGTCAAAAACAACTTAGAAAATCAGTGAGAAGGGCACAATCCAGCCCTGACTCTAACACAGCCCCAACAAATCAGGAGCAGGCCTGGGAAGTGACTGAATCAGCAGCAGCAGCAGTGGCTGTTTCCAGCGTTCTCAGTCCACAGACAGTAAGGGGATGAGATTACATGGCTCTCTTTTCTAGCACCAAGGCAGGACTCTATTGCTTTGTGTATACTTGGATCTGGGTTGATTTCTCATAGAGTCTTTAGCTTCCATTTGCTCCATTCTAATTCTGAAGGAATTATTTTCTTGTGGCTATCCTGGGGTAAGGAGAAACATTGGCATAGCAGAGCTTGTGGCAGCAGTAGAGAGGGAACCCTCCTCATGGCTCCAGGGCAGGAAAGTGTGCTTGTGCTCATTCACAGACCAGAGCATAGGCTAGGAGAGGAGTAAACACCTCCACTTAGGTCATACCATCTTGGAAGACCTGAAAATTGACAGGTCCCTAGATCTCTGAAAACAGTTGCACAAAATCCCTGAACTTGGGACAGTACACAGTTCATACTGAAAGCAGAGGCCTGCCTTAACAAAGAGTTAAAAAGTCAAGAAATAGGCTGGGAAAATGAGCAAACAATAGAAAAAACTCAGACTACAGAATCTTACTTTGGTGACAAGGAAGATCTAAACAGAAGAAGTTAAAGCTCCTACAACCAAAGCCTCCAAGAAAAATATGAATTGGTTTCAGGCCATGGAAGAGTGCTGAAAGGATTTTAAAAATCAAATAACATAAAAAGAAGAAAAATTTGGAAGACAAATGAGAGTGATGCAAGAAAATCATGAAAACTGAGACAACAGCTTGGTAAAGGAGACTCCCCCCCAAAAAATACTGAATAAAATAACACCTTAAAAATAGGCTAGATTAAACGACAAAAGAGGCTCAAAAAGCCAATGAGGAGAAGAAGGCCTTAAAAAGCAGAACTGGCCAAATGGAAAAGGAGGTACAAAAGCTCACTGAAGAAAATAATTCCTTCAAAATTAGAATGGAGCAAATGGAAGCTAAAGACTCTATGAGAAATCAAGAAATTATAAGATAGAACCAAGAGAATGAAAAAATAGAAGACAATGTGAAATATCTCATTCGAAAAACAACTGACCTAGAAAATAGATCAGGAGAGAAAATTTAAAAATTATTAAACTATCTGAAGGCTATGATCAACAAAAGAGCCTAGCCAACATCTTACAAGCAATTATTAAGGAAAACTGTCCTTAAATTCCAGAACCAAAGGGTAAAATGGGAATTGAAAGAGTCTACTGATCACCTCCTGGAAGAGATCCCAAAATGAAAACTCCCTGGAATATTGTAGCCAAATTCCAGAGCTCTCAGGTCAAGGAGAAAATATTGCAAGCAATCAGAAAGAAACAGTTCAAGTATTATGGAACCAAAATCAGGATAACACAAGATTTAGCAACTTCAATATTAAAGAAATGGAAGGCTTGGAATATGATATTCCAGAGGTCAAAGGAACTAGGATTAAAATCAAGAATCACCTACCCAGAAAAACTGAGTGTAATCAATGAGGGGAAAAAATTGACTTTCAATTATATAGAGGAATTTAATATATTCTTGAGAAAAAAGCAGAACTAAATAAAAAATTTGACTTTCAAATATAAGACTCAAGAGAAGAATGAGAAAGCAAACAGGAAAGAGAAATCATAAGGGACTTATTAAACCTGAATTATTTAAACTCCTAAATGGAAAGATGATATTTGTAACTCAAAAGACCTTTCTCACTATTAGGATAGTTGGAAGGAAAAAAAATATATATATATAGACAGAGGACAGAGAGTGAGTTGAATATGAACTGATAATATCTAAAAAATAAAATTAAGGGGTGAAGAAGAAGGAGAAAGGGAGAGGTAAAATGGGGTAAATTATTCTACATAAAAGAGACAAGAAAAAGCTTTTACAGTGGAAGGGAAGAGAGGAGTGGTGAGAGGGGAATTCATTGGAATTAGCTTAAGACGGGAATAATATACACACTCAATTGAGTATGGAAATCTATCTTACAGAAAAGTAGAGGGGAAGGGGATGATAGAAGACAGGTTCGGGGAGGGATAATCAGAAGCAAACACTTTTGAGGAGGGACAGGGTGAAAGAAGATTGTTATGGAAGTGTTTTGCACAACTACACATGTATAACCTATATTGAATTGCTTGCCTTCTCAATGAGAGTGGGTAGGGAGGGAAGAAGGGAAGCGAGGGAGGATTTGGAACCCAAAGTTATAAAAATGAATGTTGAAAATTGTTTTTACATGTAACTGGGAAATAAGATGGGGTATAGAAATCTATCTTGCCCTACAGGAAAATAGAAAGAAGAAAGGGAAAAGAGAAGGGTGATGGGATGATAGAAGGGAGGGCAGAATGAGAAAAGGGGTAATCAGAAGCAAAACATACAAAAAAAGAAAGAGAGAATAGAATAAATGAGGTAGAGGGAATTACGATGGAAGGAAATAGAGTTAGCAATGGTAACTATGGAAAAAATTTTTTGAAGCAACCTTCTCTGATAAAGGCCTCATTTCTCTAACATATAGAGAACTGTGTCAAATTTATAAAAATAAGAGCCATTCTTCAATTGATAAATGATCAAAATAATCAGTTTTCAGATGATATAATTAAAGCTATCTATATCCATATGAAAAAATATTCTAAATCACTATTGATTGGAGAAATGCAAGTTAAAATAATTCTGAGGTACTATATCATACCTATTAGATTAGATAATAGGACAGAAAAGATAAATGACAAATGTTGGGAGGAATGTGGAAAAAACAAGACATTAATATACTGTGCTGGAGTTTGAATTGATTAAACCATTCTATGGAGCAATTTGGAACTATGCCCAAAGGGCTATAAAACCATGCCTACCCTTTGACATAGAAATACCACTACTAGGTCTATATATCAAAAGAGAAAAAAAACAAAAAGGAAAAGGACTTATACAAAAAATATTTATAGCAACTCTTTTCTGGGGGTAAAGAATTGGAAATTGAGGGTATGCACATCAATTGGGGAATGGTTGAATAAGTTGTGGAATGTAATTGTGATGGAATACTATTGTACTAAAAAAAGATGAGCAGGATGCTCTCAGAAAAATCTAGAAAGACTTACATGGTAAGTCTGGGTATAAAGTAACAACAATATTGTAGCATGATCAGCTGTGAATGACTTAGCTATTCTCAGCAATACAATTAATCTATGACAACTCTGAAATGCTATCCATCCTCAGAGAAAGAACTGGTGGTATCTAAATACAGATTGAAGCAACTTTTGTTTTTTCACTCTCTTTTTTTTTCTTGAGTTTTTTCATCTATGTTTCCTTCCACAAAATTACTATTATGGATATATTTTGCATGACTACACATATATAACCTATATGGAATTGCTTTCCTTCTCAATGAGAAGTGTGGGGAGGGAGGAAGGGAGAGAATTTGGAACTCAAAGTTTTAAAAACAAATGTTAAAAATTGTTATTTACATGTAACTGGGGTAAAATTAAATACTAAATAAATATCAGAAATAGTAATATTCCTAAAGCAAAGATCTCACCATGTCACTCCCCTTCTTGGAAAATTTTAATAGCTCCCTCTTACCCTAGGATCAAATACAAATTTTGGCATTTAAAGCCTAGGTTCCAGGCTACTTTTCTAGGTTTATTACGCATTCATCCCTTTCACACATTCTATGCTACAACCAGACTGGCACATTGGGCTGCTTCCCATTTGGAAATTATCACATATTTACTGTGTATATATTTTGTGTAATGGAAGTTGACCAGGAAAATCTTTGATCAATTTGTGGAGTTACCCAATCACTGTAATAAAATTTCAGGACAGGAGCTTGGAATCGGAAAAAAAAAAAGTTGGAATGAGCTACCTCTCATGGAACTAGGAGATAAACAGTACTCCTTTTATTGGTCATGATGACTAGGGCTGCCTCCTGATGATTGGTTGTCTGAAACCCAGTGGACAGATTCTTCAGATGAACCACCAAATCCGTAAGAGTGAACTGTGGAACAACCTGCACATTGACCCTTGGACTACTTTCATAATCTTTCTTTCCCTTGTACTTCTAGGTCTGACTGAAGCAAGAAGCTGAGAAGCAATTTTTCTCTCTCTCCTCCCTTTTCCTTTCCCCTTCCCCCTTTCCTTCATCCCCAAAGGACATAGCAATGGTAAATGTGTTTACATTTACCTCTTATACATCCTCATGATTTTCCCTATTGTGGTTTCAATATATTGAGGGTCAGTATAAGAAATTAAGTGGGAATTTTGGGGA
Organism: Potorous gilbertii; assembly: GCA_028658325.1. Lineage (NCBI taxonomy): Eukaryota > Metazoa > Chordata > Mammalia > Diprotodontia > Potoroidae > Potorous > Potorous gilbertii. Next base: position 154,911,607 of record CM053772.1, read on the forward strand.
AGCTGCCAATGATGTGTGAAAGCCAGAAAAAGCTTAGAAACTCAGAAATACATAAAACATAGGTATAGTATTGCATAATATCAATATATTTTATCTAAGGCTACAAATGCACCCAAATTTTATAAGGTACTATAAACACCCCATAAAAGAAAAAGAAAAAAAATCCAGATTTCTCTGGAGTAGGAGGGCCAAAAAATTTTACATGGATTTTCCAAATAACAGAGGCATCACACCCCTAATCCCCAAGAAGTAGAAGGGATAACTGCATATGCAGCCTGAGAGATGAATTCCTGGCTGCCTTTCTCTGCCTTTGTTTCCTTTTTTGAGCCCAGGACAGAGACTAGTAATCCTAAAAATGGATTTTTCTAGCCTTAAGGATATCCCAAAAAGTTCAAGAATCCTTTGAATTCTTGGAGTCACTAAGTTCAAGAGTTAAACACATCTTCAGAAGATTTTTTTGAACAGCATGCTTCTCATCCGTTGTGGTTGTTCATCCTTCTGGTGGGTGATGTCTTGATTTGCAAGTGAATTGGATTTAAATGAGGCAGGGTTCAGACTCTCTCTCCTCCTGAGTCATCAGAGTCCAATGGCAAGATATAGGTCAGAATGACTGGTGATGGCCCCAGATGTAGCAGAGAAGACCTTGGGCTTTTTAAGCTAAGGTCTTTCCCAGGCTTCAGTTTATCTGAGGCAACACCGATTCAGTAATTAAAGGCACAAGATGACCTAGTGTGCCTTCCTAAAAAAATCATTCTGTTTGGGGAAGACTCTCAGAGTTTCTGGCCAGAACAGAAATAGTTGCTATTTACAATAACAACTGTTGTCCTTTCTTCTCGGAGAAGACCAAAATGACATCACTATGCCAGAGTCAAGTTTCAATGTATCTGACTCTGGCTGATCAGACCAATATGAGCTCAGAATGCTCTACCACAGGTCAGGCACAAATAATCCATGGGAACATTTGGGGTGGACACTCTAAACTTGTGCATCCTGCATTTCCTTTGAGTTCTCTCAATTTTGCTTTGCTCATAGAGCAAAGCACCTTCTCTGATGTGGGCACGCCATGCTGATCAGTCCTGCGCCAGTGTCTTCCATGTCACAAAATCAATTCTAAAGTTCTTAAGAGAGATCTTGAGAGTGTCCCTGTATCATTTCTTCTGACCCCCATGTAAAGACTTGCCTTGTGGGAGTTGTTCAGAAAAGTGTACATTTTTCATTCAAACAACATGGCCAGCCCATTGGAAAAAATAATAATATGCTTCTCAGAGAAGAAGAAAAAGAATCACCTTGTACTGGGAGAGCGCAAAGCCATGAAGGGATGGCAGATCTGGCCCTTGTCACCCTTCCAATGAGCGGCTGAGGAGAGAAAACCCAAGGTGAAGAGGGAATTTTAGTTTAGTGTTAAATACCTTTACCCTTCAAGGGGAATTTAAGAGGAATGAACACAATGGACTGTTTGAACGTTTTATGCTTCCTGTATTTATTTATATGTCCCCAGGAGTCCTTTATATCTTATGCCATTTCTGTGGTAGAGGAAATAAAAGCTGTACCACATTTGACAAGTCCATTGTACACTGGGTAACTTTGAGGGAAAGGGATACTATTACTTGGCAAAATATGGGGAAACGCTAAACACAAACCATATATAAGCTTTTTCAAAAGAGATTTCCCTAGTGTTTTACCTTAGAGTTGGAACAGAGATAGAGAAAGATAGTGACTGCTTTGAGATGAGGCTCCTAGGATTGATGCCAACCCATACGATCCCAGAGTCTCTTGAGGAGACACCGGGACCACAGATGATATTTGTATTTACTTACATTCAGGGTATCCCAGAAGTCTTCGGTTTTAAACTATACTAGCTTTAATGGCTTAAAAGTGACTTGGTGTGTACATGTTGTGTCCCCTGATTGGTTATAAGCTCCTTGAATGTTTGACTTTGTGTCACAGATGCCTACAACAGTAATGATGATTTGTATAAATCTTTAAGTTTTGCACAGTTTTATACATATATTATCTCATCTGATTAACCCTCGGAGGTAGATGCTACTATTAATCCCATTTTACAGAGGAAAAAACTGTGGCAGACAGAGGTTAAATGACCTGCTCAGAGTCACACAGCTAGCAATCTTCTAAAGCCAAATTTCAGCTTGGGTCTTCCTGACCCCAGGTCTAGCATACCTCTCTCTCTGCAGTAACTATGTGATAAATATTTGTTGATTGGCTGATTGATTGACAGATGCAAAAGAAATCACAGAAAAAAAATCAACAAGACAGGAACTGAGAAGAGGTGAAGAAGAGAGAAGAATCACATATAACATCAGGTCTGAATATGGGAGGCAGCCCGAAATGATGGTGCCAGGAAGAGATATTTGCAGAAAAATCAGTTTTGTTTTGAACGTTGAATTTCATTCATTCAGCATTTATCCCAGGCTTTCGGCTGGGTGATGACAATACAAAAAGAAAAAAAAAGAAATCTCTCTGCTCCAGGAGATTTCATCCTCTTGGATGCTGATTTTGTGGTCCTGTTGGAACATTTAGATGCAGATGTCCTCCCTGCAGTCAGGAAATGTGGGGTCAGTCCCCCGGAGAGCCGCAAGGGCTGCAGGGGCAAACGGGGAAATCATCTCTCTAGAGCTAGTTGTGAAAGCTGTGGGATAGAATGTGACTGGCAAAGTGAGTCTGAAGACAGATTTTTGGGAAATGTCAACCTTAAGGAATTGGGGAGAGGAACAGAAACCCAAAAAAGGCTCAGAAAAGGAGCGCAGGAGAACAAGAAAGGTGACAGATAAAAACACCAGTTCCTAGCTCTGATGTGCTGCTTTGGTTGGAAAAGCACTTTATGAAAAATTAATTTTATGCTCATAACTACCGTGGAAGGAAAACGCAATTACTACCCTTGTTTTACAGTTGATGAAACTGAGACAGAGGTTAAGGGACTTGCCCAGGGTCATCCAAGGAGGGAGTGTCTGAGGCAGGATTTTAACTCAAGATCTTTGACTCCAGGTCCCGTCCTCTATCCAGTGCACTGGGAGGGAGCTGTCCATGTGTCAAATATATTGTTTTTCCATCCTCAAACTATCCAAGGATGTGCCTTTATCATTCCAATGAATTCACTATTTTTTCAGGCATTTTTTAGCTCAGTTGGATTCATCATGTGATTTTTAACAATAAAAACCACCGTTAAAATCCTAGGCCCTGCTGCGTCATCGTTTTATAGAGTTTATTGCTGGAGTAGAACAAGCACTTATTAAATACCTACTATGTGCCAGGCCTTGTGCCGGGCTTACACTTTACAAATGTTGGTTCATTTGATCCTCGTAAACAGCCCGGGGCAGTAGGAGCTATTATTACCCCCACTCTGCCACTGAGGAGGGCAGCGAGGGGGTGCCGTGGGCAGAGCACCGGGGCAGGAGGCAGGGGGACCTGAGTTCAAATCCCACCTCAGACACTTGACTCTCACTAGCTGTGTGACCTTGGGCAAGTCACTTCACCCCAGCTGCCTCATCCTGAGTCATCTCCAGTCATCCTGATTCAGATGGCTCTGGAGGAGAAGTGAGGCTGGTGACCTGCACAGCCCTCCCTCACTCAGAACAAAGTCAAGGGCAAGTCATGTCATCATTTCTCTGATGGCCTGGTCTCCTTCGGCAAAGAAGGAAGGAAATCATTACAGACAAAGGTGAAGTGACTTACCAAAAATCACACAGTTGATACATGTGTGAAGTCAAATTTGAACTCAGGTCTTCCTGACTCCAAGCTAAGTGCTGTATCTACCATGCCACCTTACTGCCTCTGGAGCTTAGTGGTCATTTAGTCCTGTCTCTTCATTTTATGAGAAGAAACCAATACTAAAAAAAAGATAAAATAATTTCCCATGGTCAAAGGTCAGTGGTAGAGCCAAGATTCAAACCCACCTCTTTGAACTCCAAATCCAGTGCTCTTTCTCTATACATGGGTGTGTATAATACATATGAAAAGATGGTCATGATACATGTTCTCAGGATGAAAATAAACTGCATTTTCACAAATGCTATACTCACAACGCCTAAGCCTAAAGTTTATATTATGGTTTATGAAGCATTCTGGGTTACAGTGACTGTGTACATGCACTCACTTGTTTTCTGATTTTTTGGCTCCCTGGATCAAATAGTCAGCTTTTATCTCATTCCTTAAGAGATATCAGATTTCAACTCACAGTATTCTGCTTAGATGTGTACCCAGTTTCCTATTAAAATTTAAGCTTTCTATTTGATATTCTTTCCCTCTCAGGGTTGTTTCTAGTATTTCTTTAGTTTATTTAGGCTTTTTTAGTGTCAAATTATTTGTTTTGTCAAATGGCATTTTCAAAAGCTACATGTTGAAACTCAACTGTATCAAGACAACTTTGTAGATGAGAGGACTAGCTAGTTTAACCAGAGACAACACTTTCTCCTAGTGATCAAGATGTAATTTTACTTTTGATTGCATCAATTCACCACTGATCCATAACTATTAAATAAAAACCACTATTATTATTAAAGAATTATTCTTTTTGGCATTACTCAAGCTATGGCCTCTTTTGAATGGGGAGACAGACTGTATTACAACCCCAACATTCCACTGCCCTGATCCAAGACATGTATAATCATATTACAAAGCAAACTTATTCCAGATCTGAGTCACTGTGCCCCAGTGGTCTGAGGTCTAGGAAACACATCCCTGGGATAAGGAAGGTTAAACTGGAGATTTGCTAAGATCTTCCTCTTACTGGGTAATGAGGTTTTGTTGTTCTGCTAAGTTGTTACTGTTTATAGGATATCATTTATAAATGAAAATAGAGATGAAGGATGTTGGAGCAGTCACAAGATAAGGCCTTTTATTACTAACTATAATGCCACAGTATTAGCAGAATTTAGGGAATGGGTCCAAGTAAGACAGGTTGGAGGGTACATGTTATAGCGAAAAAAAGGCTCTCAGTGAAGGATAGATACAAGGTTTCCATCCCTTTCACTGATTTATAATAGCAGGAGATGAGCACTTTAAAAATAGTGTTTGTACTTTTGTGTAACTGAAACCCTTACAAACCCCTGCATTGGTCACAGGAGCTGATGCAAACGTCCATCTGTTTAATTCTAACTATATGGCTGTGAGTGTTGAGCTATTATAGTTGTTAAAGAGTTAAAAAAAATGACTGTGAGGGTGAGAATTGATTGAGTAAATATATTGTCATCCCAAACAATTTAAAGTAAATGATAAAATGTCCTGATACTTTAACCAAGTGAGAACACATCTGAATTAGTCAATCCAAGGCTTTATACCAAGTATAAAAGACTCCTTTGTCAGCTGGAATGATGTTGTATAAGAAAAGATGTTTGAATTAGCTGAGGAAACTTGGTAGTATCTTGAGGACCTTGATAAAATCAGGGAATTTGTTTAGCACCCAAAAGATTTGACTAAGTGAAGAAATACATTCTAGCTAAACTTCAGAGAAGTGATCAGTTGAAGGGAAGAGAAGAGTCTCAGCTTAAGAACAGTGACCGTTAGATCTTCTGACCTTTAGAAGTTCACAAGGCTGCAGCCTAGTTTGGTTGAACTCCAATATTCCTTCATCTAAGGCAGGGCCATATGTTCATAGATTCATGTTGACCTGGGTGGGGAGAGCAGGTCCCTGGGCTGGCTCTCCCAACCCAGAGGTTTTCAGGAGCATTCCTCATCACTCCAGTACAATCAGGCAGAAGGGAAAAAGAGAGGCTCATTTTGCATACCCAATTCTGGTTCATCAGCCAATCCAAAGTGCATTCTTTCCTACATGGTTAGCAGATCAGAAATAGTCATAGAAAACTTGCACATGCTCTGATATGGAGTGCAGGGCCCTTCATTATCAGTCATTAGCGACTTCCAGAGAGGGAGCCCATCAAACTCACATGTTCTTACAATGGAGCCCTCACTAGCTATCCTCCCGGCCCTTTATATGAGCATCACTCAGAGGGCAATGGTGAGGTGTGTGGTAGGTGTAAGCAGGCAGCTTTGTATTACAGACTATGAAGAATTAGAGGGAAGTCTGTCATTAAAGAACACATGATTGAAAAACCAGACAGTCTGGTCATAAAGCAGGGTGAGTGATAGCCAGTAGACAACCCATGTGCTCCACTGGTGAATTTTCCATATGAAGACTTATGGTATGTAGTGTGGATGAGCTGTGGGGAACTCTATGGGAGGGGACAGACCAGAAGCTCACAGGCCACCAGCTCTGGATGGATTGACGTCTACATCATCAAAGGGAATATCCACATTGATGAAATCATAGACAGTTTGAATGAAATGACACGGTACGCTCTCATTTCTAAAATCTGCCCACCTGGGTTCACTTTCCCAAAGTTGGCAATAATAAAAATAATATTTGCACTTGACATTTTTATAACACTGCGGAGTTTCGAAAGCACTTCCCATACCTGACCTCACTTGAACATCAGTCACAAGGCAAATACAAGAGGTATTATTGTCTCAATGTTACAGAGGAGGAAACCGACGTGGCTCAGGTCATACCTGTTAGGTATCAGAGGCAGGATTTGAACCTGAACCTTCATGACTCTTAGGTCCAACCTACCATCCCCTATACCCCAGAGAAAAAGGATGTGCCACCATCTTCTCTTCACCTCTGCCTCCAAAATGACTTTATATATTTCCCTATAGGGAACAAAGAGCAGAGAATAAGAGAGCAAATGTGATTAACTGGCCGTGGAGCTCCCTGGTCAGGACCCAGAGAGCTGTCTTGCTTCCCACTAGAAATTACCCTGGCCTTTGTGACCTGAAGGTGCTTGCAGGCTTCTTGGTTGCTGGGGTGACATAGTTTATAATAATGTTGCTTCAACTGACATAGCCCCACCCTATTCCTCCCTTTATTTATTTGGGTGAACGCCAGATCATCCATTTTTTTTGGTCTTTGCTCTCTACTGGCCACCAAGGAATGACTACACATATTTGCTTATACTGCGTGATTAAAGAGGCAAATGCCAGAAGGTAGAATTATCAGAGCAAATGCTCATGTTTTACAGGACAGAATTCTGTGCATTATCTAACCTACTTTATGACTTAGGAAAGCAGCATTAGAACTGTGTCACCTGAGAATTCAGTGGCTTGGCGTGGGGTGACCCACCCACATTTCAATTATTTGGAGCAAAAAAAAGTGAGTTTACTTATCTTGATTTATAGAAGGAAAAACTACTTGCTCTCTGGATTGTACAATTATTTAAAAACCACTTAAAGTCAATGAGAAGGCTTTATCTGAGATCTGGATCCTAGGCCCTCCAAGATGATTCCTAAAGGCCCTTCCAGCACTTTGTGGCATATTTCTGTTCCTTATTTTAGTTTCATATAATCTGAAGGAAGAGTAAAATGCATTCTTCAACAAGGCTGTGTTCAGTCATGGCAATTTATGAATTATTCGATGTAGAGAAAATAGGATCACAGTACACTATTCTATTAAAATGATTCCTACCCAATGAATTAAAAGTATAACGCAAAACTGAAGTTTGTAACAGTCTGTAATAGCTCAGATCCAGTGTAGCCAGGCTAGAAGAAACATTTAATACCATAGACTTTACAAGCCATCTAGTCCAAAAATAGCCTCATTTTATATATGTGGAAACTGAGGTCCAAGATCATCCACCCAGAAGACCTTGGATTCCAAACCTTGATCATTTCCAAATTCAGTATGCTTTTCATGGTATCACTCTGGAAGGTTGTTTTATTTTTAAAGGGAATTGGGGCAGAGGCAGAAAATGACAAAAAAATTTAAATGGGAACAAATAATCCATGACAATTCAGATAAAAGCATTTATATCACTTGAAGGTTTGCAAATGATTTAATTAAACATTATCTAATTTAATTCTTACAACAATCCTGGGAGGTAGATTTTGCTACTAATCCATTTTCCAAATGAGGAAACTGAAACAAGCAGAGGTTAAATGATTTGCCCAGGGTCAACAATTAATAAGTATTCAAAGCTTCTAATTCTTTACTATCACAAAAATAGCTGCTAGAAATATTTTTGTACATATGGTTCCTTTTGCTTTAATTTCTTTTCCATACAGATCAAATAGTGGTTGTTGTTTGTCTTTCATTTTCTAAGAGGACCAATGATGTCATGGGGTGATTTCTTTACTTGCATGGGAATGAGTTTAAGTGAGGCAGAGTTGCACAAAGTCATCAGCTTCATTCTCTTCCAGAGTCATCAGTCAAGTGGAAAGACAAAAATTAAGATGACTGGCATGAATGTCTTCAATTTCTGAACAAGCTCTAACTACTCCATGGCACCTCCTTCAGACAACTTCTTGGCCATTGGAACAACTTGTTCTCATCTATTCATTCTGTTGGAGATGTTCACATGCTTGAGGTAGACACTCTCCCAATTCACTGATGGATTTGAGGCCTGATCGTTACCTTCAACCTGGCTGAGTGTATTTGTGGAGATGGTTTTACCTTGGTGTGACCACTACTCATGCTACAGCTTCTTAGAGGCACAAGTAAGAGTTGGGTAAAGATTGACACCAAAGGGGGATAAGCAGTCCCGGAAAGGAATCAGCAATCCCTCACTCCCAAGGTGTTAGTCCTCCCTGAAAACAGTTTATACCCCCATGTAATAGTGGTACTGTGGGATCAGAGGACAGATACAGTTTTAAAGACTTTGGCCAAGTTCCAAATTGTTTTCCAGAATGGCTGAACCAGTTCACAACTCTACCAAAAACTCATTAAAGTACCTCTATTTTTGTATATCCCCTCCAGCATTTATCATTTTCTGTCCTGTTAGTCAATCTGATAAGTATAAGGGGGTACCTCAGAGTTGTTTTAATTTGCATCTCCAATTGTGTGACTTGATTTCTTCTCCTGAAAACTGCCTGTTCATATTCTTTGATCATTTATCAATTGAGGAATGGCTCTTATTTTTTATAAATCTGGCTCATTTCCCCATATATTTGAAAAATGAGACCTTTATTTGAAAAATTTGCTGTAAATATTTTCCCAATTTTCCTGTTTTTCTTCTAATTTTGTCTACATTGAGTAGACAAAACCTTTTTGATTTAATGTAATAAACATTATCCTTTTTATCTTTTGTAATTTTTTCTATCTCTTCTTGTTTGGTCGTTTAAGAAGGTAAATAATTCTTAAATGTTCTTTCCTTGGCCTCTTTATCAGGTTAGTCTTTTATTTTTTAAGTAGGTGACTTTCATTTTATTCTATTTTTTTAATCTTTTGATTTTTTTTTAATCTTTCTTGTCTAATGGAGACATTTATTTCTGTTTGGTCTATTTTAACCTTTTAGGGAGTCCTTTACTTGGGTAAGTTTTACCATTTTCTGTTCCAAGTTACTTAGTCTCCTTCCTAGTCTTTCCTCTAGAGATTTTATTTCATCTTGATTCATTTCTTCCAGGCATCCATATAATCCCTGAGGAAAATGCATTTTTTTCTTTTGAGTATACTTGTAGTTGCTATGGGATTTCTTCTTATAGGATGAATTTTTTTGGTTATCTCTCAATCTAAAATTCTTTGTAATGTCTTCCATTTATTCATATCTTTAGCCTTTGGTCTTAACTGGGGTTTCAAGCTGAGGCTAAACTATACCTCTGATGTACTTTTGGGGGGAATAGTTTACTTTGTTTGGGTTCTTGGGTAACTCTCACTTCCGAGGATGTGTCTGTGTTAAGAACTCTGGCAAGTTTTAGATACTTTCTTTACATAACCCCAATTCCTTTTGGAGCTTTGTCATGTTCAGAATGTTAAATCTTCAGGGCACTGTATGGCCTTGGGCTGTTCCTTCTTGAGTGCTGCTGCATATGGCCTGGTTGCTAACACTTGCAGTTACTTTCAAGCTTCAAGGTAGGGGCTTCCAAAAACCTTGGGACTTTCTCACAGGAGCCTTCTGATCTTGTCACCTCCCACTATGGAGTCTTGCAACATAAAAGTATCTCCAGCAAGTTTCTGGTGTCTCTGGGAGGCTTTCATCTTGTTTGCCTGAACCAATGCTGGCTTTCCTGTTGGGTCTCTTTTCCTGTGGTTCATGGGCTTCTGACTGACTTTTCAATGCAGTTTTGGAGTGGACAAAGTCATACATGATAGTTTCTTATTGGATTCTCAATTATTTTTCAGTTTCATGCTATTTTTAGGTTTTTGCTAAAATAGGAATGTGTGGGTCCAAGGCTCCCTCTTTCCATTTAGCTTGTATTATTAGTCAAAACTGGGATTCCTTCATGGAGTTAGGAAAGACCAGAGTTGGAATCCCTTTCCCAACACATACTAGTTCTTTTTTTTTTAATTTTTAATTTTATTTATTTACAAATGTTCTACAATCACTTCCTTAAAATTAAGATTTTATCCCCCCACACCTTCCCCTCGCTACCCCCCTCCCTCCCCATGACAGCATACAATTCTGTATAGGTTCTACATATACTTTCCTAT
>CM053772.1:154922538-154943716 GCA_028658325.1 Potorous gilbertii
TTGGAGAAACAAGTGACCTGGAAAATAGATCCAGGAGAGGCAATTTAAAAATTATGGAAGTACCTGAAAGCCATGATCCAAAAAAAAAAGAGCCTAGACATCATCTTTCAAGAAATTATCAAGGAAAACTGCCCTGATATTCCAGAACCAGAGGGTAAAATAAATATTGAAAAAATTCACCAATCACCGCCTGAAAGAGATTTGAAAAGAAAAACTCCTAGGAATGTCGTAACCAACTTCCAGAGTTCCCAGGTCAAGGAGAAAATAATGGAAGCAGAGAGAAAGAAACAATTCGAGTATTGTGGAAATACAATCAAGATAACACAAGATCTAGCAGCTTCTACATTAAGGGATCAAAGGACTTGGAATATGATATTCTAGAAATCAAAGGAACTAGGACTAAAATCAAGAATCACCTACTCAGAAAAACTGAGTATAATACTTCAGGGGAAAAAAATGGTCATTCAATGAAATAGAGGACTTTCAAGCATTCCTGATGAAAAGACCAGAGCTGAGTGGAAAATTTGACTTTCAAACACAAGAATCAAGAGTAGTATGAAAAGATAAACAGGAAAGAGAAATCATGAGGGACTTACTAAAGTTGAACTGCTAACATTCCTATATGGAAAGATGATATCTGTAACTGGAAACTTTTCTCAGTATTTGGGTCGTTGGAGGGCAAATTATCTCTCATAAAAGAGATAAGAAAAGGCTTTTTCAATAGAGGGGAAAATGGAGGGAAGGTGAGAGGGGAAAAAAATGAAGCTAACTCTCATCACATTTGGTTTAAAGAGAGAATAACATGCACATTCAATTTGGTTTGAAAATCTATGTTATACTGCAGGAAAGTAGGGGAGAAGGGGAGAAGTGGGGTGGGGGGAATGATAGAAGGGAGAGCAAATGGGAGGAGGGAGTGATTAGAAGTAAACACTTTAGGGGAGGGACAAAGTCTAAAGAGAGAACAGAATACCTAGGGGGCAGGAAAGGATGGAGGGAAATATAATTAGTCTTTCACAACATGGCTATTATGCAAGTCTTTAGCAAAACTACACATGTGTGGCCTATATTGAATTGCTTGCCTTCTCAGTGGGGATGTGTGGGAAAGGAGGAAGGGAGAGAAGTTGGAACTCAAAGTTTAAGGAATGAATGTTGAGAATTGTTTTTGTAAGCAACTGGGAAATAAGAAATACAGGTAATGGGGTATAGAAATCTATCTTGCCCTACAAGAAAAGAAAGAAAATGGGGATAAGGGCAGGGAGGGGTGTAATAGAAGGGAGAGTAGATTGGGGGAAGGGGTAATCAGAATGCAAGGTGTTTTGGGGTGGGAGGAGGGGAGAGATGGGGAGAAAATTTGCAACTCAAAACCTTGTGGAAATGAATGCTGAAAACTAAAAATAAATAAATAAATTTTTTAAAAAAGAATTTTATTTTGTCTCTTAAACTATTTTGGAATTTCTTGCTATTCCATGGTTCTTCTTAATCAATAATACTGGTTCATTTGTCTTCATTTTAGAATATTTGTTAATCCTGTTTTGGTTTCTTTTTGAGGTTTTTACTCCTTCCTCCTTACATTTTCATGATCCCTCTAATGATTTATCCACTTTTGGCCTACATTTTTATTTATGCTTTTTCTCCTGAATATTTTGATGTTTTTGTTTTTCTCTTATATTTCCCATCAATCACTCAATGTCAGGAATCATCACTCTTTGTGATGTTACTCATCATGTTACTCCTTCTATTGCCTACTTGTCTTGCTTGAACCTGGCTCCTCAGCCTGAATAATGTCTAGAGAGAAAGCACTTACTTTTTAGTCTCCTTTCCCTAAGCCTGATATCCATTCCTTTATAGTTTGTGGCCCTGCAGACATCTTCTTTCCTCTAGTTTCTATTCTTCTCATTCCTTTTTTCCCCTTTCTTTTCACTGCTGGGTAAAATGAATGTCTGCTGCCTCTTGTGAAGTTAGGTGGAGCTTACAAGCTTACTCTTGGTCACTGTGGTCAACGAACATGAGTTAGCTGGAGGTGGGGCCGTTGAAAAAGTCTTGTTTTTAACTACGAAGGTTTTTATTCTCTAGAAAGGGAGGGAGTTTTTGCCTTTTCTTGTGGATTCAGCTATAATTACTTTATACCTATGTATAAAGTGCATAGGTGTATGCACCTTTTTGGAATATTTACTTCCTAAGCTATGGTCACAAATATTCAAATTTAGGGTGGCATAATACACATGGGAGACTGGGGAGAGGAAGGGGATTAGGTTTATTTTTTAGCTCAGTTCCCATAGAGCTCAGATCCAGGTCTAAGTCTAAACCCCACCTTGGGCTTGAGTCCCAGGCACCCTTGCTTCTCAGGACTTCTAGGCCAGGATGGCTGGCTGAACCTACCCCTTTACAATCTCTGTTCCAGGGTCACCATGGTTTAGACTTCCAGTGGGTGGGGATCAACTCCAGCACAGAACAGAAATAGATACCCCCAGGATCGTTTCTTGGAGCTGGGATAAACTGAGTTCATGGGGTCCAGATTGAGCAGAGCACTGAAAACAGCATAGCCAAAAGATGGCAGAAAAACCTCAAAGGTTTCAGTCCCCCTGCTTTTAGAGATTTAGGTAGCCAACTGCAGAAGCTACCTCCACCTACATGGTAGGGGACCCAGCAGGCTCCATGTTAGCCAAACTGGGAATATACAAACAAGGCCTGACTACACCTGACTACATAATTCCATCCTTCTGAGACTTTTGGAGTTGGAAACTACAACTATTTGGCCATTATGTTGATCATGTGACCTCCACACACCCCAAACTAGTAATCTTAAAGGAGAAGGTTTAGGAGAGGTTTCCTCCTCACCTGGGTCTAAAGCAGCACTTCTTAAACTGTGGGCTTCAATCCCACATCGGTCTAGTGGGCACTAAAGGATTTCTAAACAAGGAATGATCAAAAATCAGTTAAAAATCTAACGAGTAAGGAATCTGAGGTGTTTCTGGCAGGATGTTGCATCCAGCAACTTCATTGCAGCCTTGGTTCTAAATACAAATCATGTGCACTTTTCACTGATCACGCCCTTGGGCTATGAAACACCAAGGAATTCCACCAAAACTCAAAAAGGGGTCAAGAGGAAAAAGTTTAAGAAGCCCTCATCCAAAGCAAAAGAGAGTGTAATCTAGTGGCTTTTTTGGATATAGAAACTTATGAAAGTAGTTCTGAAGCCCTGATGTTTCAAACCCAGAAAGTAGCAAGACTTCATCTCCAGTGGTGGCTTAACTCAATAAAACTATGTTTCATTTAAACCTTGCCAAAAGAAACTGTTGAACTAAGAAGGGGCCCAGTTGCTCCAGGAAAACTGTAGGCGGTACAGCCTTCCAGCCAAACTGCTCCCTGACAGGCCAGAGCCCTGGAGGGTCACAGATGTAATGTACACAGGGGTCTTACACACAGTCTCATCCTTCCACCCCACAGGCCTGTTGTCAATTAGGGAGTGAAGCCAGGAAGGAGGCAGCCTTCACCCTCGGGCTCACCAGCTGTGCTGTGAACAATTGCCTGGAGTGGCCAGCCCTGACTGCCAAGAAAAGCACAATATCAAGGGTAGACATGTTTGGGGCTGGCCCAAGCAGGAACACACAGGATACCTAGGGCCTGTGGGAGCAGGGCTGGAATTATGGAGAAAGAGAATTTGTTAGCATTGAGGAGCATAGAATGCAAAGCTGAAGGAAAGGGAAATGATGAAAAAGAAAGACCAGAGAGTGATACTGTGACACATGGGGATTTCTGATGGGAAAGGGAAGTTAGAAGTACAAAAATGGAAAGAGGAAGAGCTGAGAGACTTATTCCCACCCCCGTTGTGCTAGCCACAGGTGGGAGAAGTTTAGAGAAAAAATACAGTGAGTTATAAATCATAGACTTTATGTTAGAAAGTACCTTAGAAGTCACATAGCCCAGCCATACTTTTTTAATTAAAAAAAGTTTTATTGATGACTTTTGTTTTTCAGATACAGTGGCCTCATATGACAGTATATAAAATCAGTCAATTGGACATTTATTTAGGGCATGTTTTCTTGCAGGTATATGGGTGCTAAATGCCAAGTTAAATCGTTCCTGCCTTTAAGGAGCCTCTACACTCTAGGGAAGGAAGAGAATATGCTGGCACAAAACAGATAGGAGATATAAAAGCAAGTCAGTCTAGCTGAGGCAGCAAGGAACCCGGTGGGAGAGACTGGAGACAGCATATACTAGGTTGGTCAAACAAGCCATACCATCCTGTCTCATCTCCCCTCATATTGCAAAGGAGATACCATGACACTGAGCCAAGAGTTTTGAGAATAAAGGTGTCCTGAAAAAAGCAGACCAGCTTCCAGCACAGCCCCACAGTCTTAAATGAAGGAAGAAATTATTGTAGGGAAGGAATCTACCTTCCTCATCATAACCAACAACATCTGCTGGCCAACAGCCAACAACAGGTTGCCCTGGAAGGGGCAGCATCCCTCAGGCCACCAATCCTGTTTATAGCCCAGTTCTCACAGTTATCATCTGAGGGAGCAAGAAGCCAGTCATCCTCACCAAATTCTAACCAACTGCCACCTATGGGGAAGACAAGCCACCCTAAGCTAAAGTAATAAGACAACTTGAGGGAGTGACAAGAGGCAGCACATGCCACTAAGTCAAACCAACACCACCACTACTTTGACCACCATCCCCTCTCAGATCTTGACGGAAGAAGTCTTGGATCCTGAACCCAAGAGCCTTGGGAATACCAATGCTGCCAGCCCAGTGCCCTCAGCCACCATATTGAGGAGATACAGCCTGGTAACTGCTTCTGCAGGTGCTGTAGCCACTGAAGACTCAGAAGAAAAAGAGCTTGCCACCAAAGTCCTTGGCACTGATAAATACATCAAGAAAGGAAGGAAACAAGTATTTAAGAACCTACTATGCGCCAGGCACTGAACTGAAGGCTTTTTAATGAATATTATCTCATTAGATCCTTACAACAACACTGTGAGGTATTATTGCTATTTTATATTATGCCATTATTATATGCTAATTATATGCTAATGATGCCAGCATTATCCTCTTTTACAGATGAGGGACTGAGGTAAACAGGTTAAGTTGCTTGTACAGGATCACATAACTAGTAAGTATCTGAGGCAAGATTAGAAATCAGTTCATCCAGATCCTAAGCCCAGCACTCTATCCACTGAGAGCCACCTAGGGTCAACATCAGAAACTGATTGATTTCATTGGTGGAAGTGACCTTAAAGAAGAGGCATTACCATTTATGTTGGCACTGTACCTTAGGCACATGGGGCCTTTTCATCTGACCTGTAGTTGAAAACTTCCACTTAGTTGTCAAAGTTATTTTCTGAAACCACAGATCTGACCATGTTAACCTCCTACTCCATAAATTCCAGTAACTTTCTATCAGCTCCAGGATCGAATATAAAATCTTCTGTTTGTTGTTCAAAGCTTTCCATTCTTTTCACCATTCTTTCTCCTCCGCATACTCTGAGATCTAGTGACATGAGCCTCCTTGCTGTTCCTTGAACAAGATACTCAGTCTCCAAACTCCAGGCATTTTCACTAACTATCCCCCCATGCCTGGAACTCTCTTCATCTCTTGGCTTCTTTCAAGTCCCAACTAAAAACCTACCTTCCACAGAAAGCCTTTTCTGATGCCCCTCTCAATTAGAGTTCCTTCCCTCTGTGGATTATTTCCAATTTATCTCCCATATAGCTTGTTTGAATATAGTGATTTCTATGTTGTCTCCCTTATCAGACTAAGCTTCTGGAGAGCAGGAATTTTTTTAATGACCTTTCTTTTATCCTCAGAGTTTAGCACAATGCCTGGCACACAGGAGTTACTTTATGTTATGTTTATGGATTGACTAGGCTTCAATATATGTTGTCTATCCCATTAAAATGTGAGCTCCTTGAGAGCGGGACTATGACTTTTCTATTCACATTCTCAGTGCTTTACACAGAGTGAGCACTTAATGCTGCATTCATTCATTCATACAAGATAATATTGGTGGGGCGTAGAGGAATGAACAGGAGGGGAGAGAACCAGAAAAAGGCCTCACATAGATGTTGCTTGAGAAGAGCCTTGAAGAAAGCTAGGGATTCTAAGAGACAGCACTTGGTCCCCATGGATAGACCTCTGCCTCTCTACTGGGTGGAGGAAGGTGTGGTTCATCATTTTTCCTCTCAGACCAAGATCACTTATTTTAATTACCCAGAGTTCCACTTTTTAAATTGGAACTCTTATTTCTTCCTCCTGCTTTCCCCCCTTCCTCTGGCCCTCCATTTTACAATAAGGCAGTACTGGGATTCACATCCAGACTCTTCAACTACAAATTGCAGCTCTGGTCATGTCTTGTGAGCTTGTAAAATGGTGTAAAATGAAAACAGCAGCTCACATTCATAGAGACTTTCCATTCATCACCTGATTTGTTTCTAAGAACAATCTTGTGTGGTGGGTGCTATCATTACCCCCACTGGACTGGTGAGGAAATTTTAGGGAGGGTTAGTGACTTGTTTAAGGGTAGTAAGTATCTAAGGTAGAATTTGAACCGAGATCTTCATGATTTCAAGTCATCTGCTACAGTTATTCTGCTAGGTTGCCTTTCTTTCTTTTTTAAAATAATTTTTAAAATGTATTTATTTTTAACACTTTTTTCTTTTTAAAAATTTGACTTCCAATTGTCTCCCTCCTTTCCACATCTCCCCCTCCCAATGAAAAGACAAGCCACACGATATCAATTATACATGTGAAATCATACAAAACATATTTCCATCTTGGCTACATATTGTTTTAAATGGAAAAAAT
This sequence comes from Potorous gilbertii, assembly GCA_028658325.1. Classification (NCBI taxonomy): domain Eukaryota; kingdom Metazoa; phylum Chordata; class Mammalia; order Diprotodontia; family Potoroidae; genus Potorous; species Potorous gilbertii. The sequence continues at coordinate 154,929,347 of CM053772.1, forward strand.
AAAGCAAGAAAATGGTGCCTCAGTTTGCCCTCAGTTCTCCCTCTGGAGGTGGATAGCATTTTTTCATCACGCAGCCTTTGGAATTGTCTTGGAACGTCTCGGAATAGCCAAATGTCTCGGAATTGATTATTATTACAACAGTGATCTCCTTGTTCTCACTTCACTTTGCATCTGTTCAAATAGCTCTTGGCAGGTTTTTTCTGAAGTCACACCCCCTTGTCATTTCGCATAGCACAATAGTATTCCATCATAACCATATGCTAGGTTGCCTTTCTAATCCCCATGAGGTGTTTCCGTCAGTAGGCACCCTGGCTCTGGCTGCCCCAACTTGGAACACTGTCCTGTCTATCTATACTTTTTCAGGAGCAACTCAAAGGCTCACTGACCGCCCAGCTTGGAAAGAAAGGTTCCTCTAGGAAAGAAATCCATTACCTGGAAGAGAGTGCACTGTCCTCTCTGATGGAGTGCTTGGCAGGGAGGGATGAAAGGAGAGAGTGGAAACAGGAAGGAAGAAGATTCCTAGAAGTTGAAGAATGTCATCAATTATTTAATTAGTTCTTGCTCAAGATCTGCAGTAAAAATAAGACATAAATAGTGCATCTCTACCTATAGAAGTCAGCTGACCAATTAGAGTTGCGATCAGAGACAGTAGCATTGTCAGCGTCCTAAGTGGTTAACAGCAGCCAAAAGAGAACACGGGAACATTGCCCTGCATTTGGAGAATGACACTGAGGAACTTCCAACAAAGTAAAATCCCTGAAAATGAACTAGGCATGGAATTTTGAGAAAACTTAACTTTAAAGAAGGAAAATAAATATGGAAATCTTTCTTAACAGCAAGATTTAGACATTCACATTATACTTCCAACTTTCAACTTCCTTTAATTTTTTTTTAATTCTTACTTCAATAGACATAGTTGTATGATATAGGGGATACAGTCCTGAACTTTGAGTCAGGAAGCTATGGGTTCAAGTCTTGTCTCTTATACTTCCTAGCCCTGTGACCATAGGCAAGTTGAAACAACAAAGAACCTTGAGGAAGAGACAGGAGGCAGCATGTGCCTGCCAGGCAAATCAAACCACCACCATCTTTTTGACCACCCCTCTCCTCTCAGATGTTGATGGAGATAGGTCAAGGCCTTAAATACAAGAGTGTTGGAAATAAGTATCCCCTTAGTTCATCAGCCTTGCATCCACCATAGACTCTAGAGCCATCATTAAAGAGAGCATTCCCTATGGAGAAAGGGCCCATCTTTCTAGTCACTTTTGGGCCAACCAAGCAGGAGGACCCAAGAGCCCTGAGAGTAGCAGCACCCTCCACACCACAACTGTTGATTCTAGTCAAGCTCTTATAGCCATCATGCTGGGAAGTAACCCTTGTAAAGATCTGACCTGGAAACTGCTTCTAAGTACTAAGTAGCTCTTCCTTCTAGCAATCACAGCTACAGAAGTCCCAAAATGTTCTGACCACCAAGGACACCAACACTTCCAAATGATTCAACTTCAGATTTGGATATGATTTAATCAGTAAAAACAACATCAAAGAAGATTCTTTACCATTTGTTTTATCCCTTCATTCTAAGAAGCATGGGACCTTTCCATCTGACTTGGCAGTTGAAAACTATCTATTGTCTATCCCATTTGAATCTGAGCTCCCGGAGATCAAGAACTATCTTGTTTTCTATTTGCCAGTAGTTTACTTTTCATACTTTAACAAACACTTGTCTTTCTGTTCCTCTGTCCCTTGCCTCAATTTAAAAAGAAAGCAACAAAATTTTTATAATGAATATGATAAGTAAAGCAAAAACAAATTTCCACCCTTGCAATGCAAAAAATACTTTATTCTGTAGGAATAGGTGAGTTTGCTTTTCTGTTTTTATCTTCAGCACTTACACATAGTAAACCCTTAATAAATGCTTCTTAGAATTCTTTCATTCTCTTAAGTTTTATTAAACCTCTAGCACAGTAGCTAGCTAGAAACCATTTGACTGAAGCCATCATGGTGCTAATCCTTGTCCTTTACATACAATCAGGGTTTGCCCTGAGTTCTTGTTCTGGAGTCGCTAGACTTCTCAGGAGCAGAAGTAAATTCCCCAATTCTCACCTTTGTTGGCTTTTTACCCCCACCTCAGCTACTGGGGAAAGTTGGTGCTTAGAGAGTTGTTAACTATAGAAATGCTTAGGGTAGGCTTGCATAACATACCACCAGTCAAAAGATTTTGGGCAGCTCTCGAAAAATGAAGAGGATGTTAAAGGAAGTAAAGATGTAACGAGGGCTTTGCCATGCCCTGCTTAACTCCCCTTCAACTAGTCACTAATGTGTCCGTCATGTAAGTTGGCGGATGGGTTGCCATTGTGCACTCTTCTGTCTGTCACATGACCCGTAGCAACATCAGTCCTTCTCCAGTCTGAGAAGATCAAGAGTCATATCTTTTCAATGTGTGTTTCATCATTACTGCTGTTGAACAGAGACAGAGTGAGTGCAGCCACAGGCCAACACAGTTGAAGCTTGCCATGCCATGAGATTTTTTTTGGTTCCAATATTAAAGTTTTTGGGGTAACTTTGTAAAATGGGTGATAAAAAGAAACACAAGATTGAATCAGAACATAGAGTGTTAATCCAGAGTGGACAAATAGATATTTGTTTACTTACATGAGAGACAAAATATTGTACCTTGTTTGCCAAGAATAGCTGTCCAAAGGAATACATTTCGAATTAAAAGATCCTTACTTAAGCGAATTGGACACCAATGAAAAACAAATTAAAACATTTAAATGTTGAAAAATCTCAGTGGGGAACAATGGTTTTTCAAAAAAACAGATGCAGGAAATGAGTTGGCTACTAAGGTTAGTTTTCAGATTTTGATTTCAAACAGAATTCCATAGTACGATGAACTGATTGCTGACAAAAAGTGGAATATGTTCCATTAGACAAATGTAAATAGCAAGAAAACCTGGAAAATGTATTAAAACGTACCACACAGCAAAATCTTTTTTAATATTAATGTGCCTTCATGATAAATAAAAATCATGATAATTAATAGTGTAATTAATTGATATTAACTGAATTTTCCCTTTTTTAATATGGTTTATTTGCAAAATAGTTTAATCATTAATTATACCTTTGCTTGGAAAGTGAGCTGCTAAAAACCTATCTGCAGGGCAAAGAAGTTTAGCCTGTTTTACCTACTTACCTACTGCCAAGTTTTACAGGTCTGACTTAGGGGCTTCCTTAGGAGGAAGAAAAGTTTTAAAACATTTTTAAAATGTCTCAATGGACAAACATAAATCAGGTAATTTTCCCCATACATTAAAAAAAGGCAATAAAGAGCCATTTCTAAAGCTTTTATTTTGCTAAACATAATTCTCTGAAAACATGATTTTTTTTTTTGCCATTAAGAGAATTAAAATGAGTAAACGAGGTTTTTTTTCACTTTCTAATTAAAAAACTAACCTCTAATGAATCTGTCGCAAATAAAATGATTAATTTTGATTCAGAAGACTGATAATAGAACTCACTTTCCTTCTCTCACTTGGGAAGCAGTAGATTCCAGATGTCTCACACGTTGTCCAAAGTGGTTGATATGTTGAGTTTGATTTATTTAGCCATTTCTCTTTTGTTACAAGGGAGAGTGGTGAACCTGGAAGGTGTTATTGAAAAAAATGAATAAAACATATCAACGACCAAAGAAAAGGTCTGAGACCTACCGTGGTGATAACTTTTTGACTATGTGTCACACAGGAAACAGTTCATTCTTTTTTCTTTGCTGCAAGTGGTTATGCCAACTGGAGGGCATATTTGACTTTGCCTTCCAATTTACCATGACTAGCTAGGTAGCCTTGAAAGCAGTTTTCAAAAGTCACTAGGGCATGAAAATTCTGTTCTGCCATAAATATTATTCCAGTCACCCTGGAATGGACCCCATGATATCATGACCCAGGTCAACAACCCCAACTGCTATTGCTACTCTAACAGCCCAACAAATTTGAGCATTTATTTACAGATGATACACAAACAATTTCTTGAATGACATAAATTCCCATGGTAACTGCCTCCCAAAAAGGGAATTGAAAATTGAAGTAGAGAACGCTATTTTTTCAGATCTTCTATTTGGTTTTATTAAGGTCAGCTTTCTGGTTCCCTCACAATTCACCAGGTATCTTTGGGATTGCTGGAAGTTAGTGGGAACTATTATGTTCTAGTCAAAAGCATAGACTATATGTGGGCTTATTAATGGAAGGGAAAGTTGGAGAATTTAGGGTCAGATTATATAGGACTTTGAATGAATACCAGAACAAATTCAGGTTTGCTCCTATCATCTAGGCACTAGCAAGCTAAGATAAAACCTTTGTTTTGGACACAACTCTCTAAATCCTATGCTTCTATGGAAGGAGTCAGTAAGATGGCACCCCCTCTCCTAAAGGATTGACAATCCTTGCCATAGGAAATAATAGGAATGATAGCTAAGGCTTCAATATTGTTTTAAGGTTTGAAAATATTTACATATATTTAATTTAGGCAAATTTGTCCCTCACTACAGCCCTGAAGTTAGAGACTAGAGCCATTCTTATACAACAGTTTTATAGATGAGAAAACCATGATTCAGAGAAGCTAAAAACCTTGCTTAATTATCCCATTTTTATAGAGGATATTAGGGAACTAAGGGGACTGGCGAACATGTACAGTATGAGAAGTGATCTCCACATGGAAGAGGCGAGGGAGCCTGTTTCTGACATGTAATAGAAGAGTCCTGCTTCTTGATTTGGAGCATGTGCTGAGATTCAGGAAATGGTTCTGCAGGCCTCCTAACCATGTGGTGAAGAGATAAACTGTTGATTGAACCAAAGTTAGAGGGAATGCAAAATGCAAGGAGAGACTCTTGCTCTGCCCCATTTCCAGTTAAACATCATACTCATAAGCTTGCAGATGGGAAGACACCTCAGGCTCTTACCTCCACAGGTAAGAGATGCAGCCTCTACATACATCCTCTGTGCTTGGTCTATTGGGTATTTTTCTTTCCTGCTTTTAGGGAATATTTTGCTGTTGTTCAGTCGTGAGTGACTCTTCATGGGCCCATTTGAGATTTTCTTGGCAAAGATACTGAAGCGATTTGCCATTTCCTTCTCCAGCTGGTTCTACAGATAGGGAAACTGAAGCAAATACAGTTAAGTGATTTGCCCAGGGTCACTCAGCTAGTAAGAGTCTGAGGCCAGATTTGAGTTCATGAAGATGAATCTTCCTGATTCCAAGCCCAGTATCTATCCATTGTGCCACCTAGTTGCCTGTTTTGGGCACATAGAAAGCATATAGTGAATATTACTGATGACTGAAGGATTATTGGAGTCAACTATGACCCTGTGAGCTTCAAAAGGTCAAAACGGAGAAAGCTAGAAATCTGGGAGCTGGATTCTGTGCCAGGATTTTCTAAAAGCTGAGACAAAAAAGAAAGTCATAAGCAACCTATTTGATCCAATAAATCCTCAATCAATCAAGGGCTCTTCCTTGAATCTACTTAGAATTCATCATCTATGCTGAATTTAGAAGTGAACATTATAGGGAGAATGTTCTCTAGAAACTTTAATTTTGAATGCATTTTCTCCAGAGATTGTGATGGGATAGGGGAGAGAGTGCCCCTAAGTGCTGAGGGAAAGTAGCTTTCTGTTTGAGGTTTGCAAAGCATCTTTACATAAGTTATCTCATTTGATCCAGTTCTTGAGATAATTGTTCTTTCTATATCTTTTTAGCAAATGTTGCTTTGTAAAAGTTGATTGATATTAATTGGATAAAAGAAACTGAGGCAGTTATCATTGGGAAACATAAACCAGAAAGGGAAATTGAGTCAATAGCATTAGAAAAGCACCCCCAACCCTTTAGGGATAACCCTAGAATCCTGAGGCTTGATGAGCAACCTGGCTGAGTGTAGGTGTTGGGATAGTTTCCCTCAATTTATAAAGACCATAAGGAAACTGAGGTTTGGAGAAACTAAGAGATTTGTTCAAAGTATGGAAAGTATCCAAGGTGGTCTCCTTAACCTACGTCTCCTTAACCCCAAATCCCAGCATTCGAGCCATTATACCATGCTGCCTTTCTGCAATCAGATATCACTGGGTGTCTTTGTGAAAGTGGTATTTTAGGAAGACTATCCTAGAAATGATGCATGGGGTGGAGATAAGGGGGCATGAAAGGTTAGTACTAAGTGGGATGAATAGATCATCTGGTAATTTCCACATGCAATATTTTCTGTCTTTAGGTCAGAAGACCTGTGCCTTAATGTATGTCACTCCCTTTCCTAACCCATTTTTCACACAGGAAACAAAATTTTATTCCTCAAGTACAGATCTTATCCTGCTCAATAGTTTTGCTATTACCTCTTATATCAAATACAAATGCCTCTGTTAGGCAATTAAAACTTTTCACAACTGAATTCCATCCTATTTCTCCAGTCTTATTATACAGTATTCCACTCCATGCACTCTTCAGGTCCTCACAGACAGTGTTCCATCAAAAAAATATGGGGCTCTTGGATTGATTTTAAGGGGTAGGTGATCTACCAATCAGAAAATAGGGAGATGGATTGTATCCCACCCTTTTCCACCATAGCTAGTTATACACTTTTCTCCAACAGTTACACCTCTTCAATAGAGCTGGCTATCCCTGGCTGTACCATGCATGGTCCCTCAGAGCAGGAAGGATATAACCTAAACCCAAGCCAGCAGCTGATACATAAGCAAGTTTTCCACCTTAACCTCTTCAGTCCCAGCATTCTCACATCTTCTTTACAAATCTCCATAGCAATAGACCCCACCCCCACTGCCAGCACATTTCATCGTCTCTTGGGAAAGCTGTCACACAAGATGATCAGACAATTGTGAGCTTCAGTTATACTATCTTTCTTCCCAAACCTGCCCTTCTTCTAAACCATCCTAATTCCTTAGGAGTTTCCATTTTCTTTCCCTGATCATCACCCTCTCTCTTTTTCTTAAATTCTAATTCAATAGAAGCTGATTTCTTCAAAGATATGGGTGATTTCTTACCTGCCAAAGCTAATGGCCTTTTTTTAATTCCTCCTCAGGCTTTACCTCTCTGAAGATACCCCTTTACACACACACATACACCCTTTCCTTGTAGAATGGGCTGATAAGAACAGTTGGTTCCAAGAGCCATGGAAGTGGCTGAAGGAGGCACTGTGGAACATTAGAGCTTGGTCAGAAATCAAAGGTCATTCACTGCACCCAGGGCTAGCATCAATTATTCTGACTTTTATCTTGTCGTTGGACTGTTATGACTCTGGAAGAGAGAGGAAGATGACTTTGTGTAACTGTGCCTCACTTAAATCCAATTCATAGGCAAGGCAAGATATCACCCATGATGTCATTGGCCCTTTTCTAAATGAGGAACAGGTTGTTGCGGTGTTTGTCCTTCGTTCTTGAAGAGGACCATGACATCAAGAGGATGACATGACTTGCAGATGACTTTGATTTGAATGAGAGAGGGCTGTGCAAGATCTGTCACAGAGATGCTGCTGATCTCTGTGGTTTCTGTCCTTGCACCTGCTCTGGCTTGACAGCCCTCTGGCCAGGAGAGGGATTTGGTTGCTACAGACAGAAGTATCAGTGAGGAACAAACAAAACAAAAAACAAAGGGTCTTGTATTCCCACTTTCTGGTCCTAGATATTTACTCTCCCCTAGAAGTACATTTGGTCATTGCTTTTCTCTTGCATTTCCCCTCCCAGCCCTCTGATCACTCCTTCCCAGTTTCTTTTACATCACAGTCCCTAACTATGGGTATACCTAGCTCATTTGTCCTGGTCTATGGGCGGAGTAGTATCCTTTTTTATATAGCCTGGATCACTTTCCCTTTTATGAGTTAGCAAGGTCATTCTCAAGATCACAATTAGTGAATTAGGAACCCAAGGAACCTTAAGGTATAAAAGGCCAAAATAATGAGAAATTGATGTCAGTAGGTTTGCAGAATCCTTATTCCTCATTAGAAATACCTTTTCAACCCTGGAGTGGCCACTTGCCATAGTGAAAGCAAAGGAAGAGGAGGGATAGGTAGTAATTTTACCTGAATTATCTCTCTTTTTAAAAAAGAACTTAGGAATTGTAGTCTTTTTATACTTTGCTTTCAGTAAGTTATTTCTATTTTATTTTATGGTCCATTAGAGTCTCATTGCATTCTGGTCATGAGCCTGAATCACTGGACTTAGACTTGTCCCAGAATCTTTGTTCATGGTTGGCAGAGATTGTTTGCAATGACATTATAGTGAAATTCTTTGTTAAAGGAGGTGAAGGATGATGTGGAATAAATGGAACTTTAGATGGTCTAGACAGGACCCTGGCATACCATGGATATAGCTAAGGTTGTCCTGAGAGGCAGAGCCAAGAGGGAAAGGTAGTAGAAATCAAAGTAGGAGCAATGTTCCTATCCATAAATGTCTCCTAACAGATCTAGAAAATGCAAAGGACAAAATCCTGAAGGTGAAATTCAGAAAAAGTCCTTTGTTCAGCATAGGGTCTTTGTACACTGAATTTTGGGGTCAGACTTGGAGTACTCTAGTGACCAGGGAGGGGCTATGCATCAGGGCAAGAGAAGATCGCAGATTCTCACTGGGGCAAACCCAGACCTGAGTTGTAGACTACAACAGGGTCAGGTGCCACCTGGCAGCCCAGTCATGGGTGGCAGATGTAGGATTGAATGAGAAGGGGAATTCCACCCCTTTAGGGTAGGGGGGCTGTGGGATATGTACAGAGAAAGGAGGAAGTTCAGAAGCTAGTGCTAGCAGCAGCTGAAGCAAGGACAACAGTGCGTGAGACTCAGATCTTAGGCACAAAGGAGGAACTCACTTCCAATGTTTAACCCAGTCCACAGAACTTGACTGAAGGGGAACCTACAATTCTGCTGCTCTGAGCTAAGGGACAGAGTCCAGTAGAGTCTACTATTGCTCAGATCTAAACCCAGTTTAAGAACTCAGACAAGGGAAGACAGCAATCGGTCTGTGAATCCATATACCTAGCAAATATTATCATAGATTTTGTTTTTCCTATGTTCTCATTGTGGGAATGGGGTTGGGATTGGGATGGGAGAGGGAGAAGACAGTCCTTGGCAGACTGAAACAAAATGTATTTTTTAAAAGAAAACTTTTAAAATTGATAAATGGTCAAAGGATATGCAAAGGCAGTTTTCCAACGAAGAAATAAAAACCATATATGGTCATATAAAAATGTTCTAAATAATTATTGATTAGAGAAATGCAGATTTAAACAACCTTGAGATATCATTTTATACCTATCATATTAGTTAAAATGATAGAAGAAAGTAACAAATGCTGGAGGGGATGTAGAAAAATTGGGAGACTAATTCATTGCTGGTGGAAATGTGAAATGAGCCAACCATTTTGGAGAGTGTAGTGTCAATGCAATACTCACAATGCCTGTGGTGGCCATGAATATGCCAGCACATTCTGAACTGCAAAATAGAACAGACTCTCCACATGGATGACAGAACCAAAACATTTATTCAGACACCAGAAAGACAAATCCATCATAGTAACAAAAATCTACACACAATAACAATGCCATCCCCAAGCTTTCCCTCTGTCAGGCTTCCCACAAACCAGCTCCCTTAAACAAAATCACAAACAAGCTCCACTCACAACAGCCAGCTGCCTGGTATTCTCTCTCTCCCTCAGTTCTGATTGCTCTGACCAATTTCCTCTCAGCTCTGTTCTAGCCCAGCCTGTTCCTGTTCCACCCTTCCTGCTCCACGTGACTTAGGCTCACATGACTCATGATTCCATGTGACTTAAGCAGGTCACATGGGCCTACTAATGGATGGGAAAGATCCTCCTTTAAGCAAAAATACTTTAATCCATTATGCAAAAATATATTATCAATACAGACAGCAATCTGGAATTAGGCTCTAAGAGTTATTAAACCACCCATACCCTTTGACCCAGCAATACCACTACTTGTCTATTTCCAAAGATGATTTAGGGAAAAAGGACAATGTTTATAGCAGCTTTCTTTGTGGTAGCAAAGAACTGGAAATTGAGGGCATGACCATCAATTGGGGAATGGCTGAACAAGTTGTGGTCTATGACTGTGATGGAATACTACTGAGCTATAAGAAATGATGAGCTCAGTGGTTTTAGAAAAACATGCAAAGACTTGCATGAAATAATGAAGAGCGAAATAAGCAGAACCAAGAGAACACTGTATATAGTAACAGCAATATTATTTTAAGAAGAATGTTGAGTGAATGAGCTAATTTTTCTATTATAAATACCAAATTAACCACAAAGGACCTATCAGAAGACAGTATCTGTGTCCACAGAAAGAACTGATAAATAGAAGTATATATAAAATAATTTTACACATATATACCTATTTGTGTCTAATGGTAGTCATGCCTAGGGTGGGGGTAGGGTAGGGCAGAAGAAAGAGAAAAACATTTACATGATAATTTTGGTCTAGAAGAAAGGGAATAGAAAGTTGTGATAGTAGATTTGCAGTTTCATTGGTCAATTGTCTTTTTTTATTGTACTATGTTATGGAAATGCTTGTTTTATTCCATAAGTTAAACATTAAAAAAAGAAAAGAAAGAAAACTTGGGCACTGATCAACACAATGACCAACCACAATTCCTGGGGATTAAACATGCTGCTCACCTCCTGAGACACAAAGACATTTTTTTATTTTTTGGACATAGTCATGAAGAATTTTTATTGTGCTTTGTTAACATACTTGTAACAGGGTTTTTGGTTCATCCTGCTTTCTCAATGGAAGAGGGAGGAGAGAAGTGGGAGGGAGAGAAGGCTGATCTATCATAATAAAATAAATTTTTTAGGAAAGGTTTTATAGTCCTTATGTAGTCTTGTTAAGGCTCTGTATTCTTCTAAATGGTATAAGGAAGGAGATTCCATTGATTCCCAAGGGTAAGTGTGACAGGTGCTTTAAGGGTTTTCCAGAGAAAGTAAAACAAAGTATTTCTTGTTTCTTACTGATTGTTTTAGAAAGTCTAAATCTCTATGACAAGGAAAATAATGATAAAGTATACTTGTATGTTTGGCAGTTAGAGGTAGAGGTGATATTAAAGGACCATGTCTTGAAGGGAAAGAAGTATCTTATGCATACAACAATTACACAAGTGAAAAAAGCAGTGCCAACAGGGGTGGAAACTGATAGACTGAAGCCTGAAAGCATGACCTCTGACCCAGAACTTTTGCTGGAGAATGTGTTAAACTCTGTGAAGATGTATAGTATTATATAACATAAATTTATGATTTTTTAAATGTTTTATATATAATTATATAATTTATATAGTTATAATTATATATGTATATAGAGATTCCATAATATATGCAGATATGCATCTCCATATATATTATATGGAGAAATCTGTACATATATATATATATATATATATATATATATATGATTTTATTATATTTTTTCTTTTAGACATGGCCTATGCAGAAATTTGTTTTGTTTGACTATACGTATTTGTAACAGGGTTTTTTTCCCTTTTATTCTCAATTTGGGATTAGGGAGAGAGGGTAGATTTTTGTTCATTGAAGAAAATAAAATTTAATTTAAAAAAAAAAAAGAACTATACCCCCAAGTTTGTAATCTAACCACTGCATCATCTAGCTTTCTATAAAGCCTTGTATGATCACTGAAAAAGGATGGTATTATCTAGTGACAAAGTAGTTTATCAGAAGCTAAAAAGTAGTTATTTTGATTGCTGCAGATGATACTGACCTTGTCATTGTGAGAGACCTGGTTGCCCCACGGCAAGTGGTATAGGATTATTGATTTTATTAATGCCTTTTCCCCTATTCCCATGGCTGAGACTAGTCAGATGCAATTTACTTTTACCTAGGAGAAATTCAGTATATCTTCATTATCATTCCCCAGGATTATTTGTCAAAGGTTAGTGGGAAGAGGCCTGAAGGTGTTGCTATCCAGCATTACATTAGCATTTTGGGGCACGATAAGACCAGGGTGACAAAGGTCCTAGACTGGATGATGGCTTACACGAAAGACAAGGGGTGGAAAATCAACCCTAATATTCATCCTCATCATCATCATCGCCATCATCATCATCATGACTAACATTTAAAAGCACTTATGGATATAATGTTATATTGTCTTTAACCCCTCCCTGCTGAAAGCCTCAACAAAACCAAACCTGTGAAGTAGGTCTTATATAAGAGAAGTTAATTGGTAAGAACCCAGATAATTCTGAATGACTGTAACTCCATAGTGTTAAAAAACAGCTCAACAGCATTTGGAATCTTTGAGTTCTAGAGAATTAACATTTCTCATCAAGACATTTGGATAGTCTTCGTTTACCATGTTCCTTGCAAGTCTGTCACTGTCAAGTGGGGTTCTTCTCTTGGCAATATGATTGCTTCAATCAAGTTTGTTTAGTTTAATACCTAACAGAAAAGGAGGAGGAATCATTAGTTTTTACACTGTAAGGGAAAGGTGAGTCACTGGGTTTGTACCAGGAGGCTCTGATTGGAGGCATTGAAAATAAAGTGAAATCTGAATGGAGTGATCAACGATTGAAAAGACAGCAAGTACTCAGCAAGGTATTGAAAAGGTGATGCTGATGGAGTTATGCTAAGAAATCAGCATCAGGGGAGTTAGCAGAAAAGACTTTAGCTGCTCACTCCTGATTAGCTGGATAAAGGTTGAAGCTCACTGGCAGATATCTACATTGTCTTTTAGTGCTATATTTAATTTGAAGGACAGGAAGCCTCTTGGAAGTACTACTTGTTCTCTGCTGCTTTCTCTGGTTTAATAGGAAAAACAGAAAATGAAAAAAAAAAGATTATAGCTGATTTGCTTTTTGATTAGCTGGACAACAGCTGATTGGACAATTCAGAATCCTGGTGACGAAGAGTTGGCTAGGCTTGTCTACCTTGACCAGAAAGAGTCAGAGTGATGAGCTTGGCAGTTCTCCACTGAAGGAAAGTGCTAGTCACTACACTAGCAAAAACTTTCTCAGTGCCCTTTTAAAGTCAACTGTGAGTTAAAGGAATTTGTCATTATAGCTCTCAATAGGAGAAGAAAAGAAGATTTTCTCAGCAGGAGAATGCTGAAGAGGAGAAGGTAAGGAATTTCCAATGAAGCACAGGAAACAAGGATCCATTCAATGTCCTGGGAAGTCTTCCTCTAGCTGTTTTGAGATGTAGATCCTTTAGATATTGGCATTGCATAGATATGAATTACCCACAGATCAGTCTTATCTGATTCTATCTGTCCTTCCAAAGCAAACTAGTTTTACTTACTAATTTTGCCTATAAGAATGAGGATTCAGACATACTCTTGGACTGTTGTTTAATGATCCCAGATCTGATTCATTGATAAGATCATTGATCTGATTCATTCATTCATCCCTGGAAGCAGGGATATGAACCAAGGCAGTCAAGACCATCTGTCCAGCAGTTAGGAAGCTAGGGTCTTACATATTACAACTGCATGCTATTCAGAATTCTCATCCTAAACTCACCACCTTGGAAAAAAGATCATTCTACAAGGCATGACATTGTAGTTCTATTTTTCTGCTGACATCTGGGTTTTTATCCATATGAGGAATTATTCTTCAGTTACCATAGTAGCCTGGGTTGGATATATGCCTAGTGGTACATATGTATCATTGTTACAGGGATTCTTAGACAGTTCTCTAAATGTTAACAGTCAGCCTAAAAACTATCTACTGAAGGGGAGGGGCAACTTTTTTTAATCCAGTGGCAAGCAGTGTGTTGAATGTATGGAATTCTAAAGAGAAAGAAGTGATTCTGAAGAAAGAAGGAAAAGGCTTAGATGAAGAAATATGAAGGAAGAAGGAACTAAAAAAGAAATCTGTAAGAATCCAATGCCAACAAAATTGCAATTTTTTTTTCTAATTCTGTGCTTTCACCAGTTTGGATATTTCCTCTACCAACAAGGATTGCAGTTCCTCTCTACCTGAATTGATGGGTTTTGGGAATTTCTCTGGTGGAAAAATCCATCACCCTCTGGTCATTCTGGTGATTCCTTTTGGAATATTAACTTCCTTCAAGGCTCAGTTCAAGGGATACTCCTACAGAAATATTTGCTGATTCCCTGAGTTGTTGGGGTTCCCCTTTTCTTCCACATTAGTTTGTAATTGTGTGAGTATACGTTTCTGTGTGTGAGGTACAGATCCCATGTGTAATATAAATACATACAATATAAATAGGAATTATACATGTAAGTAAATACCAGCGATAAGTATGAGTGGGGGAGAGCAGTCTCTCACTCCCTGCTTATTCTCATTCACCATTAAACTACTTTAAGTGGAAATAGGTGTGGGTTAAGGATGCTGGGTGAGGGAAT
>CM053772.1:154944216-154965908 GCA_028658325.1 Potorous gilbertii
GTTTCTCAGAAAGTCGTTAGCCTCCATCTGTTCCATTCTAATTTTGAGAGAACTATTTTCTTCAGTGAGCTTTTGCACCTCTTTTTCCACTTGGCTAATTCTGCTTTTGAAAGCATTCTTCTCCTCATTGGCTTTTTGAACCTCTTTTGCCAATTGAGCTAGCCTGTTTTTCAAGGTGTTATTTTCTTCAGCATTTTTTGGGTCTCTTTTATTAAGGTATTGACCCGTTTTTCATGCTTTTCTTGCATCTCTCTTATTTCTTTTCCCAGTTTTTCCTCCACCTGTCTAACTTGATTTTCAAAATCCTTTTTGAGCTCTTCCATGGCCTGAGCCCATTGGATATCTATTTCAGATGTTTGGGATACAGAGGCCTTGACTCCTATGTCTTTACCTGATGGTAAGCATTGTTCTTCCTTGTCTGAAAGGATGGGAGGAGACATCTGTTCACCAAGGAAGTAACCTTCTATAGTCTTATTTTTTTTTCCTTTTTTGGGCATTTTCCCAACCAGTTACTTGACTTTTGGGTCCTTTGTCAACAGTAGGGTATACTCTGGGACTTGTAAGATATCACTTTCTCCAAAGTGGCACAATTAAGCGTATACTGATCTTGGTGCAGGGAAGGATTTTTGTGCTCATAATTGTAGCAAAGTTTCCTCTCCACAGGCACCTGACCTCCAGTTCCACCAAGCTAGCACTGCGAGGGTGGGATTCAGTCAAGCTGTGGGGGCAGGGCCACCATTCAATGTGAGACAAAGACCAGCTCCCTCAGGGTGTCTACACAGGGCTGAGGTAAGAATCAGCTCCTCAGTGCCCCCCACAGGTTTTATGATCCAACAACAGTCGAGGGCTACTGTAGGGGCTGCCTACAGTGAGAACTGCTGCTGCCTGTCCGATGTGGCCTCTGCAGCTGCTGCCTGAGGCCAGAGCTATGGGAAGGCCCTTCTCCCTTCCTGGTCAGCTGAAAAAAACATCATCACTGACCTTTGGCGCCTGTGGGTTGAGAGATCTGAGAACCCGCTGCTACTGGGACTAAGGATACCACAGCTGGAGATTCCGCCCCCAACGGCTATTTGTGAGCAGCGCCTTGGCCAAGGCTGGGCTCCACTCGCATCAGTGCAACAGACAACAGACATTTCCCATGGGCCTTTCAGGTCACCCTGGGCTGGAAATCTCCTCCACTCTGTTGTTCTCCACTTCTGCTAACCCAAAATTTGTTGAGAGTCCCTCTCTAAAGGTATTTTATGGGCTGTGTGGGGACAGCCTGCATTTTTGTGTCTTTCTACTCCACCATCTTGGCTCCACCCCTCCCCCTCATTTTTATGACCCTCAAGGGGTACTTACTACTCCCAAGGCAGATTACTATACTTATTTTAATAAAAAAGGGCAGAATGCAAGGATTTTATGCTTTATTAAAGGAATTCAAATAAAAAAAACATAGTTGCAAGTAGATGACATTTTTATAATCTTGGAAGGACAATGTTAATATATACATATACACACAAGTAATCTAGAACAGGCTGTTTTAGTCTATGTAGTCAAAGTCTTCTGGAATTCCAAAGTTTTTATCAATTTTACTTTCTTCAAATCCAAATTTCCTTTTGGCCCAAGATTTTATAGCAAATATGTTATCTATGAAAAAGAAAAGCAATATTTTAGGGTAGGTACACTCACAATATGTTTCAAAGACACTTTTCTGGATTGGCACCTGGGGGTCAAAATTAGCCTAGTTCTTTCCATTACAAGAATACTGTTGATGATGATGATGAAAATGATGAACACTTATTGTTGTACAGATAAAAACAAATCAAGAAAAAAGTATATTCTGAGCACAGTAAAAAATATCTCACAGAAATGCACCATAAGAATTCACTCTTAGCTTGCACCTGGCCTGGATGGAGGGACAGCCACTAATACTCCCTCACCCTTGAAGATATTTTCTGCTGTCCCCTTCTTCCTTCCTTCTGTTTTGTTAACAATAGTTTTTATTGATATTTTCTCTTTCTTGCATCATTATAGTTATGCCCAATATCACTCCCCTTTCCTCTCCCAGAGAGCTAACCCATATGATAAATAGTATTTTTAGAAAGGGTAAAAAAATATTGACCCAACACAATGACTGATACCTTTAAAAAGTCTGAAGATATGTTATGTGCCACAGCTGTGGATTTCCCACCTCCATGAAAGAATAGGTTGGAAATGTCTTCTCCTGTCTTTTGAGCCATCATTTACATAATTTCTTGTTATTTAATCATTTCAGTCATGTCTAACTCTTCATGACCTCCTGTGTGTGTGTGTATGTGTGTATGTGTGTGTGTGTGTGTGTGTGTGTGTGTGTGTGTGTGTGTTAGGGGCTGGGGGGTGCAATTTCTTGGCAGAGATATTGTCTTGCATTTTCCTCTCCAGCTAATTTTAAAATTGAGGAAAGTGAGACAAACTAAGGTAGTCTATGGCTTTTAAAGATAGCAGATATGATGGCAGACAACTATCATGTGCCATCACTTTATTAACTGTAAGTCCTGTTGGTATTGAGACAATAAAACATTTATAAAATGGGTCATTAGGTACTTCAGGAAGTTACCAGGATGCATGGATATTGCCCTCAAACTAACAATGTAATAGACCAGATATAGAGAAGTAAATATTAGTTCCAGAAAAAAAATTTTCAAGATTATAATATTATACTGAGGAAGATGGGTCAGTGTTTGTAGCCTGGTAAATGGGTTAAGTTCCAAGGAATGAGAATGAGTTTTAGGAAAGAGAAAAAGAATATAGAATGGTGGGAAGAGAAGGGTGGCTTGGTGTCATTGATATGACACTTGTGAATTAGCAAGATCTAGGTTCAGATCCTGGCTCGGACATACGAAGCCTTTGTGACCCTAGCTAAGTCAACGAACCTTGTGGTGCCCCAAGTGATTCTCTAAGACTATGAATTGCAGAACAATTGTGCTAACCTCTACTGCTAAAGGGAGCTACCACAGCAGGGAGCTGTGTGTACAGGAAAGTAGGAAAGAAATTATTTGAGAAGTGTATGACCAAAGGGGAGATTAGGGAGGGTTGGGGGTACGTGTACATTTAAACTATAAATCTCCCCACATTATAGCAGAATAGAGTGATTTAATTCAGAACAGAGGCACTGATAACATCTTCCCTGGATAAACTCTTTTTGTTGTTAAGACAATGTCACCCAAAATCACAAGCACTAAATCATTTTTGGGAAGCTCTCATTTTTCCGCTCCACCTTTACTCTGCTCCCCATCTTTAAGAGTGCAGGAAGTGTGTCTTAAGTCAGTTTTGGATATCCCTCAATACTTTGCCCATAGTATATTTTCAGAAAGAGTTTGATGAATAAACGAAGACAGTCTAGAGTGAAGTAGTTATTATTAGTGTGCAAATAATACTTCAACAGGTAGCCAGCTATTAGCTGTATGACTACAGTACATAGGAAGCAAAATATAGGAAGAAAATGGGGACGATCAATCAAAATGGGATAATTTTTCCTTTATTTATCAGTCCATACACATTTATTAAAAGGCACACTATCAAATGTGAAAACATATGTCAAGTGTCTTACAAACCCTAATGTTTACATAAATGTCAGCTGTAATCTGTGCCAGACCCAATGCTAAATGCTAGGGACAAGAAAAAAATGCAAAAATAGCCCTTGCCCTCGAGAAGCCTGAGGAGACAGCATGTATGCAAATATGTACATATATGACATGAAAAAGTATATTTCTTTTGTGCTTTTTACGTTATTTTTTGGTAGAGTGAATCTGGACATTTCATGGGCTTAGAAACTCTAAGTGTGGAAATGTCATCTACCACTGCAGAAAGTAACTCCTGTACAACTGAGAATTTTTAGATGATTGTCTTGCAGCAGTGAAGGATTCAGTGATTTTCCCTTTCAAAAGGAGCATTTGAACCCAGGCTTTCCTGATTTACAGGCTGACCCTCTATCCACTACATAAGCCTATCTCTTTACTTAGCTTTGAACAATTTTATAATAAATTATTCCTTTCTCATTAATAATTTAAATAGTTTAGGGGGTAGTAAAATGTTAGTTTTCCTTGTTAAATGTTAATGGCAAAAGTACTGTTCTCAGAAATATTTCATGATATAAAACGTATAAGATATTGCTTGAGGTATTTCTAATTGTATTTATAGTTTTAGGCAATCCGATAAAATGACTCACTTAAAAACAATTATCTGTGGTACTGAATTTTTGAACCCTATACTAAATGAAGTTAAGGCAATATCTTTGGGACATTTTTAGTAAAAAGGGAGATAAACTCCATATGCTAATTCTGATTCCATTCTAATACCTATGTGATTAAAGGTTTTTAATTCTGGTAATATGCCATAAGTAATCAATATTCAATTTAAAAAGTCCGAGTCTATGCTGATTGTACTTTGCATTTTCTCTTATCTCTGTATCTCTGGCAATCTTCTTGCAGCACATGTTTACATTGGGAGGATCAAGTTGTAATCACAAAATGGAAATACATTTGTTTTCAGCAGCTGCTCCTGAAGATTTAAAAATATCCTCCATCCCTGATTTAAAGTATTCTAGGCTCTTTACCAACACAAATATGTTGGAGGTAACAGAAAAGGGAAAAGTTGAAGTACCACTTCTCCAAACATAATTCTGAAAGTCATCACTAATGAAGAATTATCGAATTAAGAAGCACTTGCTAAGTGCCTAACATGTACTAGGTACTGTATGAGGGAATGACAAAGCTGATATAGTCCTTGACCTGAAGGAGCTTATGTTGGGGAGAAGGGGACGACAATGTAGAATAAATATAAGATAGTTTAGGGAAGGAGGACATCAGTAGTTTGGGGGGAAGAAAAAAGATTTCATCAAGAAGACGGTGTTCAAGCTGAGTCATGAAGAAAGTAAAGGGCACTGTAAAAGCAGGAGTATATTTTTGTAGGAATCATTAAGTATTAATTGAATGCTTACTATATACCTAACTTGCACTGCAAGAATTATTGGAGAAATTATTTTTTATTTGTGATACGGATGTGAAGAATACCAGATTTTCCCTCCAAGTTAAAAAAAGGCATTTATTAGTTGTGTGTGTGTGTGCGTAAGTATACTCTGTAGGTGGTGCAGTGGCTAGAGTACCGGGATGGAAACCAGGAAGACTCGTTTTCCCAAGTTCAAATCCAACCTCACATACTTGGTAGCCTTGTGACCCTGAGCAAGTCACTTAACCCTCTCTGCCTCTGTTTGCTCATCTGTAAAATAAGCTGGAGAAGGCCATGGCAAACCATTCCAGTATCTTGGCCAAAAAACCCCAAATGGGGTCATGAAGAGTTGGACACAGCTGAAAAACGACTTCACGACAATAATAACAAACACCCTCTAAAGCAACTAGTGTGGCACAGTAAGTCCAGTACTAGATTAGGAGTCCAAGGACCTGAGTTAGAATCCTGGTAATCTTTCCCTTCATCCCAGCTTATGCTGCTGCTTCTCTAAAATGCATGGGTTGGACTAAAGAGTCTCCAGTCTCTCCCAGCTCCAGAACCTATTATGCAATGCTTTTTCTTTACCATTCTCTAGATTTTTTATGTAGGTGTACTTCATATTTTATGCAATTGTTAGAAAAAGAAGTACCCCCAAAGACTATGATAGTGACTTTGCTAATAACAGAGGGATTTTTATCAGTATTATTTATTACCAATTCCAGTTATTTATAAGTATTATAAAGCATCATTAATGATTATTAATTCCATCAATATTTACACAACAAGTGATCTTCAAATTACTTCTGTTGAGGTAGAGTAAAGAGTTATCTCTACTGAAGAGATCCCAGGCCCAGGTGAGGAGTCAGGAGACCTGGCAGTGATGCTCTATATATCTAACCACACTCCTTCACAGAAAGAAAAGAAAGATTGTGTGTGTGTGTGTGTGCGCGCGCGCGCACGTGTATACAGATAATACATAATTCTTCAACAAGACATTAATCATTAGTAATACCAACAGTTTTCAAAACTAAACACTGAAAAAATGTGAGGGTTAATTTTCTGGCTACTTTTAGCAATGTTAATTGTGCTTCTACATATTTAACGATATTTTGTAAGTTTTCTCTATAGACTTTAAGATCTTTTGTAACTTATATTTACTTGAATCCTCATCTTTTGAAAATACATCAAACACAAACTGGACAAATTAATTTGTTTTGAAAATGGCAAAACTAAGGTGGAAAAAATATTATTGGACAAAGGGATAGGGAAAAACAAGACCAGGGTTCTAAATACCACAAAAACCATCAAGGCAAGTCTTGCTTTGGACAAACACAATATGCAAAAACATTCTTAGATCTGGAAGGAGTCATAAATTTCAAGCTAGAAGGGACCTTAGAGGTCATCGAGTTCAATCCCATCACATTTTGATGAGGACACTGACACCAAGAGTGGTTATTACTTGTCCATCATCACACTGGCACTAACTACCAGAGCTGGGCTTGAACCCAGGTCTGCTAATCCAAAATGAGCACTCTTTCCATTTCCCCAGATCTATACCTTGATTTTATACAGAAGAAGATCTTTCTAAGATCACAGAGACTTAATGAAAGCATTACCTAAAAAGACACATTTTGAAGTGATTACTTGGTTTACAAAATTATATATATTTTTTAGATTCACAATAAGCTTCCTTAAAATGATTTCACTGCGTATATTTTAAGCAATGCTTGAATTTGCAAAATCCAATCAACACCTAAGTTTTCAGGACTGTTGCTCCTACACAGAGCAAGGCACACACATATTCCAATGTCCTAACAATTATGGCACAACAAGTTTATTTTAGAATGTTTGAAATGGAGCCAGGGTTGTATAGAGTACATACCAGTCCATCTGTTAGCAGCATCCTTGGCTACTTTATTTGCTTGCCCTAAAAATTTTTTAAATAAAAGAGAAAAAAAATCTTAATTTTTACATACAACCTCATATATTTTACATTTACAAAAGGTTAAATAATATAAGGACTGAATTAAAAGATTCAAATATGGTAAGAAACTGACTTCAGAAATTTAGAAAGAAAGGAGACTTCCTTATTTGTTTTCAGGAAGCCTCTTGTTTATTACGGTAAACTAACTGAACCAGCAGAATAATCATTCGCCCATGGAATGTCATTTGAAACAATCACTCAATGTGCCAGCCTCTTTCTTCTGTGTCTCTAAAAATAGGTTTGCAAACTTTCATTACTGTAAAGCTTTCCTTGGTCAATTTTTAAAAAGCTGTATTCCTCAGACACCTGTACTGAACCAGGCTCAATAAAATTTAACTCCAGATCAAGTATAAAATTAACCAGTGGGAACAATTATTTTATATTTGATATCTTGAAAATAAAGCTGACATGGGACTACTGCTGAGAGCATATGTGACATTTCCTCCCAGGAGGGAGGTATATTTGCTATAGCTTCTTTCCTCTTGAAAGAATCCCAACACTGGGATTCTTTAAGAGTGAGTCTGTCTGTCTCTGCCTCTGTCTGGGTCTTCTTTCTCTCTCTCTGTCTCAGCCATCTTCCTCTCTCTCCATATATAGCTATATATATGTATGTATGTATATGTATAAATATATATATGCATGTATATATACATGCACATGTACATACATGTATATGTATGGACACACACATATATGAGAATTCCATGAAAAGAAATTCCTTTGAACTGGCTGGTTTTACCTTTTACCACTGAAAGAAAGACAGAGAAGCTAAATTTCTATTATTCCAATGGCTTTTCCCACCTTGATCTTTCCAAATGATTCTTGCTCATGCTTCCCTGATAGTAGTAATATTCCGCTGACAGCACAAAATATAAAGTGTATCCCTTAGGGTTTATTGAGAAATGATTAAGAAATAAAAGAGCTATGCTTGCATCAACACCAAGGTATACCTTAAAAAATCAGTAGATAAATTATGTTCCTAAATATATGTAAGAAACACATAAAGACAGGGCCTTTTTCCAAGTGCTACAGCTAGGGAAAAATTTTCATACCACAGCTAACAAAATTCCAAATATTTTAAATAAGCACTATATAATCTCATTGCCCAAGGGCCAGTCCTGATGGGCCCAGCTCTGAGTTCTCAAGGCCTGAGTCACAGCTTCCCCCTGACACATTTATGTCTTTAATTTTCTGGTAGTGATCCCTGAGACCTGCAGGACTTTCTATCCTATGATCGACCATAATGGTTTGCCTGGAGAAAGACCTGACATTCACAGAGTGAGTACAGTTTGTACTTTACAAGACAAAGCTCTGGGACAGACAAAAAGGGTTCTTAGGTGATAGTGGGAGGAGGAAATGGGAAGGATGGGAGCACTCTACCCTATTGCTAAAGAAACTCCATATTTCACTGATGGAAGTAGAGGATAGCAGAGAGGTGCCTCATTTGGAGCTAGTAAAGGGATTTGGGTTCAAATTTTGGCTTTGCCAACTTACTTCTTGTGTGACCCTGGACAAGTCACTTGACCTTTCTATGTGTCCATTTCCACAAATGTAAGGTGGAGGGCTTGGACTAGATGACTTTTAAATTCCTTTCCATTTCTAAATCAATGAAGCTTTAGTACAAGAAATGTCAGTAAGAAAGAGAGAGTCTATACCATAAGCAGCAGGGTCATGGAATGGAGAATCCAATTAAAATTGTGTAGTCATAACCTAGTCGAAAAAGCCAGGGTAAATAAGAGGCCAACATATGGGGTGTCTGAAGAGTCTTGCTGCTTTTTTAAAAAAAGATTAAAATGGCACTTAGACTTTTTGGGATACCCTTTATAAGCAAGGATATGAGTGAGACCAAAATAGGCAAAGAACCTTGGTCAACAAGGCCAGGAAGAAATAAGCAAGCTACTCATGAAAAAAGTGCAGTTAGGGAGGTAGTATGAGAAAAACTAAAGCCTGATTGGATTTTGTGGAAATGAGTACCTTTCTGATGGGCCTATCTTTTTCAGTTCTTAAAGGAAGCCTGGGATCCACTAGAGTCAGCTTAGACTCTGGTGGAATCAATTCTATTTCACCTCTTCTCCACCTGAAAGCTAGTTCTAGTGATTAGAATTTGTATCCTGGACTGAGAAGAGTGTCCCTTGAATTTCAACGGGACGACCACCTCAGTGAAGAAAAGAGCAGACTGGGTTTGGAGTTGGTGGTGATACAAGGTGGTGATGCTGGCTCTCCCTCCTCACTATATGCCAATTTTATTCAGCCAAAAAATACCCAGTGCCCTGGCACAGACCTCCCTGTTCTCACTGCCATTCACTCCTGACATAAAGTGCTTCCTATAGAAAAGCTAGAAGTGAATGAAAAGACGCAAAGAAAAATCAGAGAGCGACAACCTCAAGGGGAGGTGGATACCTTGACTGATCTCTGATTTCAATGGGTGCTCATCCACAATGCAATAAAAACTGTAAAGTACCTGCCTGGGCAAGATAATCAAACACTAGAGACACAAAGAAAGACATGACAATGACCCTCTCAAGGCATTTCCAATAAAAAGAGGCAAAGATATAAACAAAAATACTTATTAGATAGTTAATACACATCACACCTTTCCTATGCAGACTCACCTTTCTGACCATGGATTTCCCTTCTATCTTCAGCAGAGAATCTACCTAATTCAATGAAGCCTTCTTTTCTTATAATAGTGTGGAGAGCAATGCCCATGTACCACTCAGGCTAGTCAGCCTTGTCTTTCATTCTTTCTCAATTACCAGCCTGCTTTCTTTCACTCATACGTAGACACGTATTATATTATACTATATTCTATACTATATATACTAGTATACTATAATACTATACGTATTATATTATATTCAATATTATATTTTGTGGATTGCTTATGTCCACCATGTATCTTTTCATTGTTCATTGCGCTACATTTAATTTTAATTGCTCTGAAAGTATATATTTTTTCATGACTGCCAGGAATAGATGGTGAATCAAAGAATATTGATGTTGACAGAAATGGGCTTTTGTGACAACAAGCAGTTTGGGATCAAAATAAGAACCATTCGGTTTCTCAAATGAATCTCCTCGTCCTAAATTCTGCCCCCAGTTCATTGAGCATCTATATCTAGATAAATACAGATGGTATTGTTTGGTCTTCTTTTTTCAGTTGTGTTTGACTCTTCCTGACCCCATCTGAGATTTTCTTGGCAAATACATTAGAGTGATTTGCCATTTCCTTCTCCACCTCATTTTACAGATGAACAAACTGAAGCAAAGAGGCTTAAGTGACTTGTCCAGAATCACACAGCTAAGTGTGGCCAGATCTGAACTCATGAAGGTGAGTCTTCTTGGTTTCAGACTTGACACTCTATGTACTGAGTCACCCAGTTGCCTCAGATACACATACACACCAATTTTTATAACTCAGTAGCTCTTCCTCCTTTCTCTATCATTGGACCCAAAAGAATATAAGTCCAGTTCCAACCCTCTCAAACACTGGATTTGGAAGTCTCTTCCCCTGGGCCCCTGTTGAAATACATGTAGGAAACACCTAACCTGCCCAGTCACAGAACAGAATGAGGGGCTGGGGTGGCCATGGGAACACATTTAAGCCCTGTGATTAGCTGGCAAGTGTGAATGACATCAAGAATCCTAAAATCAAGCTCTAACAATGGAAAGACTTAGCAGAGGAGATGCCTGAGCTGACACAGGGGACTGTCTGAGAAAAATGGAAATGTCATGTTTGGGGGGAACAGCTTGTAGTCTATTTATTATCATTTATTTATTTATATATTTTTAGTTCAGTGGAACATTCAGTTTCACAAGCTTTTGAGTTTTACATTTTCTCCCCCTCCCTCCCCTTCCCCCAAGATGGCATGTAATCTGATAATAGGCTCTACACATATATTCACATTAAACATATTTTCACATTAGTTATGATGCAAAGAAGAATTGTAACCAATGGCATGAACCACAAGAAAGAAAAAACAAAACAAAAAAGAGAGAGAGCAAATAATATGCTTAGATTGTAGTCGACTTCTGGTAGTACAAGTAAGGCCACTTGGGGGGCAGTAAAGTGAGTGTCTGTCCAGAGTCCAGAAGACCTAAGTTCAAATCTGGTTTCAGACACTTAGAAGCTGTGTGACCCTGTAGAAGTCACTTAACCTGTGCCTCAGTATCCTCAACTGTAAAAATAAAGGTAAGAATAGTAATGTACCTCCCAGGTTGTTGTGAAGATCGAATGAAATAGTAATTGTAAAAGACTTAGCACAGTGCCTGACACGCAGTAGGTGGCACATAAATCTTAGCTCGCAATAGCTCCAGCAGCGGGGCGGCACTAGGAGCAGTAATGGTAGCAGAATCAACCTGGCAGAGTCGTTGTGAGGTTCAAAGGAGATAACCTTTGGAAAAAGCAGCGTCTGGGGCAGAACAGGTATGATGTAAATGTTTGTTTCCTTCCCCTTGCCCTGAAATGTACTGTGCTTTTGCCTACCTCATTTCCCCTATATATAATAGACTTCACATAGTCCCCCTCCTTAGGCTTGGTCCAGATCACCTGTCTCTAAATCCGTGAAGCCTTTCCCGGTCACTTCTGCCTAAAGAATGTCATTTATCTCAGAAAGCACAGCGTCTATCGTCACATCTGCTTCATCAATCACTCAGCAAACACAAAGCATCAAGGTCATGTCAAGCACTCGATTAGGCTCTGAAGATATAAAGATAAAAAACAGTGTATTTTCGAGAAGCATATATTGTATCAAGGGAAACACAAATATAGATAAATATAGATACAAGTACATTCAGAATATAATATAATATGCGGTCCAACCCCATCCTTTTAAAGATGAGGGAAAAGTCACAAAAGTGAACTAACTTTCTCAGAATGATACAACTAATTAATGACAGAACTCAAGCTCAGGGCTCTGTGATGTTTCTCCTACTGTGGTCTCATACAGTGGAAGACTATGGGGGGGGCGGTATTTTGTATAGGTCTGTGTCAAAGGAGGTCATACCCTCAGTATAGGAATAACTGATCAGCTGGAGTAAAGAAATATAGACGCAATCTTATTTATCTATGCACATGCTTCTGTCTTGTCCTTGAAGAGCTGAGGCTCTTCCTTCACAATTCTCCCCCTTTTGAACTTACTTCGTATTAATTTATCTATGCATACTTCCTCAGGGCAGAGTCTATCTCTTTGCTGTCTGTGGCTTGGCTTTTTCTTTGCATATAGTATGCACTTAAATATTTGTTGCACTGAACTGAATTCTAAGCATATAGAGAGGAAGAAGCCCTCTTGCATTCTCCTTGGTGTTTCAAACAACAAGCATTTATTAGGCACCTCTTCTATACCAGGCACTATCCTATACTGGGTGCTGGGTATACTAATATTAAAGTAAGGCAGTTCCTATCTTCCAGGGGCTTATATTATTACTGTACTTATATTGTATACTGTTACTATGAACGTATATGCACCATATAAAATTAGAAAAGTCTCTTTCCCATGTCAAAGAAATATTTGTCAACACAAATGCTGATCAGTGGTTATAATCAAAGCTAGAATATTCTAAACTAACCCTGTTAACTTAATCACTCCAGGCAAATAACCAGGCAGTTAGGGGACTGGGCCCTGGGTCTGGAATCAGGATAGATCTGAGTACCAATTTGGCCTCAGATACTTACCTAGCTGTGTGACCCTGGACAAGTCATTTAACCTCTCTTTGTGTCAGTGTCCTCAACTGTAAAATGGGAATAATGATAGTACTTAACCTCAGGAAGGATGTGAGAATCAACTAAGATAATAACTACAAAGTGTTTAACACAGTGCCTGGCACACAGTAAGTATTATGTAAATGTTAGCTATTTAAAAAGCAGAATATTGTAAACATTCTCTGTACTATATGCCATATGAATGCCTTTAATAAGAACTGAACTTACTAGCTAATTAAGGGGAGGCACATGGGTGGGGGCTATATGCTGGCATCTAAAAGAGCCACCAAGGGAGTTACCCTTAGAACACTGACCTGGGGGAACCCAACCAGACAGAGTGAGAACTGAGTGAGTACAGGTTGAGTGCACTGATTATCACTCCTGAATGAGGCATTATAGATGTTTATTGAAAGTATGCCAAGGTCTTATCCACCTCTCTGTACGTTCTAAAAGAGGGCCAAACCCTCAGGCTTCACGAGGCCACAAAGGGCCTGATGCAACAAGGATTTGTTTTTATTTTTGTGCTGACCTCTGAGTGAATCAGTGAGGAAATAGCCCCCAAAGCAGAAGTAGCCCAGTTCTACAATCTATAATGTCATGGAGTGACCTGCCCAGGATCACACAGTCAGGATGTTACCACAAGCTGTCACTAAAACTGCAACACCAACTTAAATATATACACTACTAAATAGTGTGCTTTAAAGTGTGCTGCTTAAAATATATATATTTGGAAAATTTTTTTTGCTGTATTAATTTGTCATTGATCTTGATTTCTGGACAGACATTATAACAAGGTTTTTTGTTGTTTTTTTTTTTTACCAGTTTCAAAAAACTTTAATTGTTTTATTATTAAGATAGCCTTCAGATTCTTTCATTATGCAACTGGCACTGAATTTATTCCTCCTTCTTACCCAAACCAGCATTTACGGAGCCCCTACTCTGCAGCTTGTGCTGGAGATGCAAAAGAAAATTATCAAAAAAGATTCCTTGGAGAATTTATAGTCTACAAGGAAACATTTAAATATGAAGTGAATACAAAGCTTATGTTAGGAAATTTAAGGTAAAATGATTATGACAATTTTTGGTAGGGAACTCTAAGAGCTGGAGGACTCTGGAGTCAAAGCCCTCTTCTGCTTCCCAAAACCTACATTCAGACCCTGGAAAGGCTCCAACGGTTAGGGGAGGTGTGGGAGCTGAGCTGCTAAGGGAATCAGGAGATGCAGAGTCTAAGGCGAGAATAATGGAGGCAGGGGGAGCACAGCCTCTACAACGGTTCACAGCTGGGAAATAAATGGAACATTCTCTACAGGAAATAATAAAAATAATAGGTATGAGTGCTGTGTGCCAGGCATTGCCATATGGTTATGAGCTCATTTGATGTTTACAACAACTCTGGGAGGTAGGTGATCTTATTGTAATGCCCCCTTTTATGTTACAGATAAAGAAACTGAGGCAAAGAGAAGTTAAGGGACTTGCCCAGGGTCACACAGTGGAAACTTGATTGGAATTCAGATCTTCCCGACTCCAGGCTTTGGTGCTCTATCCTTTGCACTACCCAGGAGGCCAGTGTGACTAGGCAGCCGTGCACAGGAAGGGGAGTAATGTGGAAAAACCCAAAAAGATAGGCAGAAAGACAGACCTGGAGTTTGTACTTTAAACTAAAGATAATAAGGAGCCTTTGGAGCTTTTGGAGCAGGGAAGAGTTGAATTGGGCTTTTTAATTTTCCTTTTTAACCGCAAAGAGGGGGCTCAATATTCCCTCAACTGAAAGGGGAGAGTAAAGTGAACATTTTCCATGCCCAAGGGCACTCATTTGGGCACAGGCTGGTCCCCTGGTAAGAATACCATCCCTCTGAATAAGCACAGCTGCAGCCCCTCTGGCTCCAGAGATATTTCCTCTTAGTCCCAGCCAGGGGTTGGCAATAGCTCCCCTACTAAGGATCCCTGACTATTTACAAGCTCATTTGCAAAACATTTAGTATTAATTAACTAGCATTGTTATTTATCTTTTCTGGAGAGGTCTAGTCTCCACACCAAACAGCAAACCTTTGCAGAGGCAGACATTCAGGCTCCTTTATGTTCCCAACCCAGACCGGGGTAAGCTGGATCCATCCCACGTGGTAGGATGCACAAAAGAGAGTAATATATAATAACCTAGAAAGATAGGCCTGAGCCAGACTGGCAAAGTGGCAGTTACCAGACCATTCAATAGGACAGAGGCTGTTAACAACCCTCTCCAAGTAGAAAGATGTTGACGGATGTTCTCCTTCATCAACAGTTAAGACAGCAGCCCGCTCATACCTTCTCTGCTGTGTAACTTGCCCACACTTTCCCACAAATACTCCAAGAGGAATCTACCTGATGTACTAAGGTCCTCCCTTTTGATCTCCTGACACACCTGGGTACCCATAGAGCTCGCAGGCTGTCAATCTGCTAACAATCGGCAAGTATTTATTAAGTGCTCTTTATCCACTGGGTACTTTGTTAGGCACTGATGATACAAACCTGAAACCAAGAAGTGCTGTTCTCACAAGGCTTTCATTTTATCAGGCAAGGCCAGGCTATGAGTACTGATTAAATGTGCAAGGCATGGTCCTAAGGGCTGGGAGGAGAAATACAAGCAAAAAGAAAGCCAGCCTCTGCTTTCGAGGGCCTTACATTCTGATGGAGGAAGACGACACACAAAAGAAATGGGAAAATTGTGAGGCAAGGGGGTGTTAAGAGGGAGGGGTCCCAGGAAAAGCCCAGCTCTCCAGGCACGAGGCAAAGTCTGGATATTCAGAAGCAGAGGCTGGGAAACAGGGGAATTGGGGGAAATGGCGTGCACATATGTAGGTCAAAACGAAGTGTATAACAAAAGAAAAACAAAATCATTTTAGGGGAACTTCAAGATGTTCTCATTCTTTACTCCACTTACCTACCTGGTTCACCTCCTCTCCTTTTCTGATGGTGTTTCTCTTTAATGAGATCTCACCTGTAATCTGCTATAACGGATTCTTAAAAGCTAGACATTTCTCCATTCAATTCTTCTGGGAAGACGGTTTCCAAGATCTATAACCATATGGCATCACTCTCTATGGAAAACTCCCTCTTTCATCTGTGGCAGTGGCAAACACCTTTGGTGAGTTGCTGTCTCTCCCTATTACATGCCAAATCAAAGGCTTGTCATCAAAGGCTGCATCTGGTGCTGAAACTTTCAAGGAATTTTGTATACCTTTGATACATGCAGGGAAGACACTTTGTTGAAGAGCCTTTAAGTCAGTGTCTGAATAAAATTATTTTTATAGTCACAGACTCAGAGGTGACCTGGAAGGCCTAGGTCTGGTCCAGGGGTAGGGTGGAGCCTTTTGACTGAGTCCAAGTTTCAGAGAACAAATCCTTTGAAGGGGATTTGTTCTGTGAAGTTTGAGTTCAGTCAAAGGGCAACGTGAACTTGAGGACCTAGAGGGCCACATGTGGCCTCAAGGGAAGCTGCAGGTTCCCCACCCCTGCGACTCAATCCCTCACTGGAAAAAGAATATTCTCTACAACATGATTAACTCGTGATTATCCATATTGTGCCTGGAGATTTCTAGTTGGGGGGAAACCCTCACAACTCCTTTAATGAGGGAAAACTATTCTCTTTAAGGGGAGCTAGGTGACCTAGCAGATCAGGTCTGGAGTCAAGGAGAACAGAGTTCAAATATGATCTCAGACACTTACTAGCTGTGTGACCTGAGCAAGTCACTTGACCTCTGTTTGTCTATAAAAATGGGCATAATAAAAGCACCTACTTCCCAGGGCTTTTGTAAGGGTCAAATGAGATAACAATCTAAAGTCCAGAGCAGAGTGCTTGGCACACAGTCCTGAGGCAGCCCATCCTGTTTCTGGATTGTTTTAATGGTTAAACTTGGTTCTCCTAATTTTCACACAATAAAAGTTCATTCCATAGTCAACTTCAGAGACCTCTAAATACTTGAAGATGGTTATCCCCTTCCCCCAAATCTTCTCTTCTCCATACTACATATCCTGCGTTTCTTCCATCCTTTTATGGTATGAACTCAGAGCCCTTCATCATCTTGGTTGATCTCCTTTGTTGGATAATCTCCAATTTAACAGTGTCCTTCCTAAAGTGGGATACCCAGGACTGGCTTTCCTCAAGTCTCGGCTAAAGCCAACCCACAGGAAACCTCTGCTGCTCCCTCTAAATTCTAGTGCTTTCCCTCTGTTGATTTTTTCCTATATACATCTTGTTTGTTCATAGTTGTTTGCATGTTGCCTTGCCTACTCTTTTGTGAACTTCTCCAGGTCAAGGATTTCTTTTGACTTTCTTTGTATTCCAGGCACCACTTAGAAAAAAAACAAGCACATAAAAGGCACTTAATAAATGCTTACTGTCTGACTGACTGACTAGCCAGATGAGATTCTAATTCAGGGCAAAGGAAGACAAAAGCACTACAACCTCTAGAGACCTAGATTCTGCCAAAAGATTCTGCTGACTAATACAATATTGTGCAGTCCTCTGAAACTTCACATCTCCCTTTTTTTGTACTTCTGAGGTTGATAAGCACAGCAAAATCTTGTATTCTTTGCACTTTTCAATCAATTGCCTTACTATAAAGATGTGATCTGCTATAGAATATCCTTTGTGAAACCTGACTGTTCCTTTCTTCATCAACGATGTCTTCTGATACCTGTGCAGATAACTCTCATGATGATTTAACAGACATGGAAAGCAGGCACACAGGTCATTAGTTTTTTGATCTCCTCTTCTTTTGTTCAGTAGTAATAATGTTCACAACTTTTGTCCAAATGTTAAATCCTCCCCCTTTCCAAAGAACCTGAGAATCAATCCTATAATGCCCTTAAAACTATGTCATCTCCAATAAATGATTCTTTTAAAATTATGAAGTTGTCAATGTGATTAGAAACCTTTTCTGTGTCAATGAGAATTTTGGGAACTTTTTTTTACAGGCATGCTACATTTTTTCAATTTTTTTTTAACATTTAAAAAAAATTTTGAGTTCCAAATTCTATTCCTCCCTCTCCTCCTCCCTTCCTCTCCTTGAAATGATAATCAATCAGATATTGGTTATATATATGCAATTCTGTAAAACATTTCCACATCAGTTATTTTGTTCAAGAAGATTTGAATAAAAGAAAAAATGAAAGAAAGTAAAAAATAGCAAGGCATTTACTTCTTGAAATTATCACATATGCAAATGATTAATGCTCAAGACCTTAAGCAAATAATAAGGCAGACAATCAGAGATCTGGCCATGTTTTTCATTCTCCTTTCATACTGCCTCCATTCAAATTCCTGAGCTGGTATTCAAGACTTTCCAAAATCTGATGACACTCTGTCTTTTCAGCCTTATTTCACATTACTTTCTTTCACTTTCACATACTCTATACTCCAGCAAAATTAGAATATCTACCTTTCTATAGTGGTTCATGCTCTTTTCTAGGCCTGAAAATGCACTCCCTCTCAGCCAAGTCATACTGCCTGCACTTCTTGGAAGCTTTCCAGGATTTTATCAGATGGCAACATTTTAGGAAACCCGCATTTTAGGAAGATCAGTTTGACAAGTGATAATGTACCGGAGTGGAGAGAGACTTGAAGTATGGAGACTAACGAACAGACCACTCCATTAGTTTAGGTGTGAGGTGATAAGGGCCTACTGATAGTGATGGCAGATTGCACATATATGCGTATGTATAAAAGTATATGTGAATATGTATACACACATATACACATTTGTGTACATATACATATGTGTGTATATGATGTTATGAAGGCAGAAATGAAAGGATTTGGCAACTGATTGGATACGGATGGGTAAGATAGAGTGAGGAATCAAGGATGACTTTCTAGGTTGCAAGCTTGTATGACTAGATGGATGATGCTACCATTGACA
Source organism: Potorous gilbertii (assembly GCA_028658325.1). Lineage (NCBI taxonomy): Eukaryota > Metazoa > Chordata > Mammalia > Diprotodontia > Potoroidae > Potorous > Potorous gilbertii. The sequence continues at coordinate 154,962,767 of CM053772.1, forward strand.
GTAATGAGGAAGTTGGGAGGAAGTGAGGGTATGGAGTGAATGATAATGAGTTCATCTGCCCAACAGTAGCTCTTTTTGTGGTAGCAAAGAATTGAAAACTGAGGGCATGTCCATCAACAGGGGAATGGCTGAACAAGATATGGTACATAAATCAGACAGAATACTATTGTGTTGTAAGAAGTGATGACGGAGACAACTTCAAAAAAATGTGGGAAGACTCCTATGAACTAAGTGAACGAGCAGAACCTGGGGAACAATTTATACAGTAACAGCAATAACATAAAGATAATCAACTCTGACGAGGTAACTGATCAACACATCTACAGAGCACAATTCCAAAGGACTCATGATGAAACATGGCATCCACCTCCAGATAAGAGAGCTAATGGTCTCAGAGAGCAGACTGAAGCATATTTTCTTCTATTTATTTCTTTTTGTTGTTTTTTCTTGCCTTCAAGGAGCTTACTGGCACCTTGAAGAGAGTAGTTTTGGTTGAATGATGAGGTCAGAAGCTAGACTACAAAGACTTGCCTCTCTTTATAACCACATCACTTAGAAACTATTTGGCAAACAATAGGGCTTTTGTTGGCCTAAGCTATAAAGTGGTAGGGCACAAATTCAAGTTAATGTTTGTCATTTTCCTTTTTTGTCATATTTGCCTACATGACAAACGTGGGAAGGAATTATATAGTTGTTTTAATTTAATTTCTCTAATTACTAGTAATTTGGAGCATTTTTCCCTATGGTGGTTCATAGTTGGATTTCATCCTTTGAAAACTTCCTGTTCATATCCTTTGACCCTTTATCAGTGAGATAATCTATTCCATAAAATATAATTTTAATTGAAATTCAATTTAATTTCTAAAATAGTTTCTTTTTTATAAAAATGAAAGTATATTTGTAAAAGCAAAATTTCAGTGAATATGAAATTGAGTAGAGAATTGAGGGAAGAATAAATACTACTCGATAGAATAAAAATGTCTGTATCATCATGATTTGCTGACTGGTTTTGGTTGCCCTCTACCTAATTTCACCCACAAAATGAAGATATAGTATTAGTCAAATTACACCATTGGAGGAAAAGGGCTCTATGAACTAATGTACACATTATAAGTTAGTAAAACATTCTCTGAAGGCATGGAATAGGCACAAAAATATTAGACTAATATAGGAATAACGGCACAGTAGATAAAGGATCAGGCTTGGAGTCAGGAAGACCTGAGTTCAAATCTGACCTCAAACACTTACTAGCTATGTGACCCTAGGCAAGTTACTTAACCCTGTTTGCCTCAATTTCTTCATCTGTAAAATGAGCTAGAGAAGGAAATGTCAAGCCAATCTAGCACTTTTGCCAAGAAAACCCTAAAATGGGTCCATGGTGAGTTGGATACAACTGAAAAACGACTGAACAATGAAATAGTGGGCACAGAATCTGGGTTCAGGTCCAGTCTCTAACGTATCCTGGCTGTGTGACCCTAGGCAAGTCACAAACTGTCATGGCTCTAGGCAACTCTCCAAAACTATAGTTTCAGGATAGTGCCAATCTGCAATGACATAGTTTCCTTATCCTCACACCAATAAAATCACAGGTATCCCTACCCTATAACGGAAAGCAAAAAGCAGCTTTTGAAAATGGAGTTAATTGACAAATAAGCCACAAGTGCATCTGAATTAGATTTTTTTTTTCTCCTTAAAAGCATCCTATTTGATGGTAACCCACAGTAGTCTGCACACTTGCGTTACACCTGACTAAAACGTTTTGTATGCTGAAGACCTCTCTATGGCAGGGTGTTAATTCAAAGTTATGATTTACAATTACTTAGAGAAACTTGTGTGGATGGTCTGGTTAAGGACAGTCATGAAGAAAAATCAAATGCTGGTAAGTTTTTATTCAACAAAGGTTTTTTAAAACCTTAAAAAAACCAGAAAGGAAGGAAGGGAGGGAGGAAGAGAGGAAAAGAAAGGAAGGGAAGGAAACGGGAGGAATAAAGGGAGGGAGGGAGGAAGGAAGGAATGAATGAAGGGAGGAGGGAAGGAAAGAAGAGAAAGAAGGAAGGTAAAGTTAGATTAGAAAAATGAAATATAAATCCACACATCCCCTATTTATGCCATAATATTTATTAACTTTTATGGTTCTTCATATCATCTTAAAACTGCTATAATAATTCCAAGTGACTCAAGGAATGGAGTATCATATGAAGAGTAACTGTGCAATAAAGCATTTTTAACACTATAATAAAAATACCGTGGGGGGAGGAGCCAAGATGGAGGAGTAGAAAGACACATATGTTAGCTCCAAAACCACAGCCTATAAAATATCTGTAAAGAAGAACTCCTAACAAATTCTGGAGTGGTGGAAGCCACAACAACAGAGTGGAGGAGATTTCTGTTCCAGAAAGACCTGAAAAACCCTCACCAAAGGTCCGTCGCGCACGGGACCAGAGTGGAGTCCAGTCCTGCCTTGGCCATGCGGCACTGAGAGGAGCAGATCTGAGCAGGCTTCAGGGACGGAATCTCTGGCAGCCGCGAAGGTCCCTCAACCCCCAGGAGCACAGGTCAGTGAGAGCGACTGTTTGGTGGGCCGAGAGGGGAGCAGGGTGTCTCCGTAACTCAGGCCCCCTCAGGAGGCAGCAGAGGACAGGGGCTCCCAAAGCCGGCAGGAGCTCGGGACCATTACTGAAGGTCTCCACATAAACCCCCTGAGGGAACTGAGCCTGGGAGGTGGCTCTGCCCCCACCTGAGAACCTGAATTTAATCTTACCCTGAATAGAAGCCAGCCCAAAAGCCCTGAGGCTGGGAAACAGCATTTGAATCTCAGACCCCAAGCACTAGCTGGGTAGATCTAGGCAGGCATGGAGAGGAATCTCAGAAGTCAAGTAACTAGCTGGGAAAATGCCCAGAAAAAGGAAAAAAATAAGACCATAGAAGGTTACTTTCTTGCTGGACAGATGTTTCCTCCCTTCCTTTCTGATGAGGAAGAATAATGCTTACCATCAAGGAAAGACATAGGAGTCAAGGCCTCTGTATCCCAAATATCTGAAATAGATAGCCAATGGGCTCAGGCCATGGAAGAGCTCAAAAAGGATTTTGAAAATCAAGTGAGACAGGTGGAGGAAAAACTGGGAAGAGAAATGAGAGAGAT
>CM053772.1:154966408-155051254 GCA_028658325.1 Potorous gilbertii
TTTTTTCAATGAATTGATCATTTTTGCTGATTTCTTTTAAAATATTCTAAAAATATTTGTTATATTTTATGGCTCTCTGGACAGGAGGAGAGGGAAGAATACAAGGGGAAAGTTAGACAATATCAAAAAAAATCAATAAAATTTATTTTTTTAAAAGGCTGGGAAGTCCTTCCTATATTCAAAATTTTCTTATGGGGTAGACTTTAATTCTCTCTGAGGAGGATCCTGTACAAATGCAGCTTTGATCTCTTACTGAATTTAAACACTTTAGATAAGTGGAAAGACAAGCACACTCATTCAGTGCTGATGGAGCTCACTGAATTGGTTCCACAATTTTGGAATTCTGCTAATTGGGGAATGGCTGGAGAAGATGTGATGTATGACTGCAGGTGGAATACTATTATGCTATAAGAAATAGCAAGCAGGATGGTTTCTGAAAAGCCTGGAAAGCCTTCCATGAATTGATGCAAAATGAAGTGAGCAAAATCAGAGGAGCGCTGTACACAGTAAAAGCCACAGTGTAATGATAATCAACTGTGAAAGACTTGGCTAGATTAGATCAAGACGATGATCAAAGGACTCACGACGAAAAATGCTCTCCATCTCTAGAGAGAGAACAGATGAAATCTGAGTGCAAACTGAAGTATACTTTTGTCCTTTGTTTTTTTTTCAATATGGCTAACATGGAAATATATTTTGCCTATCGATATCATATTGCTTGCCTTCTCAACAAGTGGGGGAGGGTTTGGAAGGGGGAAAGAATTTGGAACTCAAAATTTTAAAAATATTAATAATAAAAATAAATTTTAAAATGAAGTTATTCATTGATTTTTTTTTTAAAACAAGAGAAAAGAATAATACATGTAAAGAGTTTCATAGAAGCATTATTGGAGAAAAGAAAGCTGGAAGCAAAACATGTACCCAATAGCTGGGCTAGCAGCTGGAGATTTGCTTTTTGTCCAATTCCGTGATGTCATAGGTGGCACAAGGCACACCCAGTGAAGAAACTTCCCCTACCAATGGAGATCTACAACTGAGAGAGACTTGTTTGAAGCACTAACAGTAACTTGCCCGGGGGACAAAGCCAGTACGTGACAGACCTAGATTCTTCTAAATAAGACAGAGCCTTCATCCATTCACCCCATTGTTGCCTCTCTATGGAAAATTACCATACCATAAAGAATGGTAAATATGAAGAATTCAGAGAAACATGACAAGACTTAAAGAAAAAAGGCAGAGCCCAAAGAACTATCTACGCAGCAATTTTAACAATGTAAATAAAGATAGGAGCAAGAGGCAAAAAATAAATAAAAAACCCTAGGGCAAGTATGGTAGACAGGGCAGTTAGGTGGCACGGTGGAGAGAGCGCTGAGCATCTTCTTGAGTTCAAATCTGGCCTCAGACTTACTAGCTGTGTGATGCTGGGCAAGTCACTTATTGCTGTTTACCTCAGTTTCCTTATCTGAGCTGGAGAAGGAAATGAAAACCCCAAAAGGCATCATGAAGAGTGAGACATGACTGAAAAAAGACTAAACAACAAAAAAGCAAATAAGATCAATAGCATGCTAGCTACCAAAACTAAAGCACACATCCTCCTTTCTGTTAATGATTAGCAAACTATCAAAAGGGAAAGTGACAGGTATACACTCACTACGGAGAGTGATACACCTAATAGGATTTACAATCCAGCAAATCTGCCTAGGGGTTATTTGCTTAACTGTTTAGAAGGAATGCATGCCACAATGGAGTTTGTTTGAATGGTGGCTGGGAAGCATCTGTTGGGCAGCATAACTATGGTATTTAATATGTAATGGAATTATACCCATCAATTATGCCAATGTGCCATCAAGTGCCAACTCGGCTTTATTTCAAAGAAATTGTTGGATATTGCAGTATAAAAATCTATTCTTTAAAAATACCATTCTAAATTCTCTCAAAGCTTTCCTCCTACCATCTACAGTTAGAATACTGAAAACAGTGTTTAAAATATTTTTCTAATTCAGTCACGTTATCTAATAATGAGGTACTCTAAATACAGAAACAAATTTTCATCCTTAGCTTCTGGGGAAGTTTTTATATTATATCTTGGCATCTGAAAGATGTTTTTAATTTCCTCAAATACTACTAAATGTCCACCTTTACTTAATATATACTCAAGGTCCAGAAATATACCTGTGGTTCACACTGTAAGTTTGAGTTCTTTGCTTTTTGGGCATAACCATAATTAACTGGCATTAGGATAGGTGAATGCAAAGAGGAAAATGCAGAACTCTGGAGATATGCCAGCTTCCTACAGTCTTCTACTTCTTACTAACTTCCCTCTGGTACTTTCTCTTACTGACTTCAGATGGTACCATCATGATGCCCTCTTAATGATAGCTGTGGACCTCTTACTAGAATCAAGACACTCAGTGATAAATTAGTTTCCCTTTTGTCAAGTCTAATTCTATATCTTGTGTTTTCTGCCCCCTTACATTTCAAAATGCTTACAATTTCTGTGAACAGTTATTATTAAATGTTTCAACATTCACTGAAACAATTCCAATGTTCCATAAAAATGGAAGAATTTCTTTAAGGAATATTTTCCTAATATTAAGTCCTTCACAAAAAAAAGTTAAAAAATATAACTGGGATAATATTGAACAAAACTTGGATTCATTTTCTCATTTGCAGGGAGAAGAGATGCTAAGAGCAAGGTGGGTGTAGAGAAAGAAGTAATGAACTGTTGGAGCAACATCACAGAAGTTATCTCACTCAACCTGTAACTTGAACAGTACACCCTTTGCCCCCAGGATATACTTGCCAAGATCCAAGCTCCCCTTAAAGATGGCCAGTGAAGGGAACCCTACTGACACCAGAGATATTGAATTCCAGTTTTAACTATTGAGTACACTATGGAGAGTGATACACCTAATAGGATTTACAACCTATACATAAATAATATGAAAACATTGAACAAAACCTTCTAATATGTTGAAAACTAAAAAAAGTTAAAAAAAAATCCATATATTAAAACAAACAAGACAACCCCCACCCTCTAATACACATGTAAGAGACCTGATTGAGTTTCTACATTACATTAATTTTTGACATATTTTGGGAAGGTAGTAAGAGGAAAAATCTATTAGAGACAAAGAAGCTTGCAAAAAGTTTAACTTTCCTCTAATCCGTCTAGGTAGCATTCATCAAGGATATGTTTTCAAGAGTTATTGAATAATGGAGGGAAGAGGTTTGGTAGGTTGAATGATTAAGTAATCCATTCTAAGCATCTGATATATTTTCAGAGAAAGTTCAGAAGTAGGGGTGGCACAACCCAATGAACATACTGAAATAAGTGCTTTTAATATAGGACAATTGGTAATTTCTTCTATAATTAAGTAGTTAAGCTTTTATAACCAATTTCTTCTGCTCCCCTAAATCTGAGAAGTCATCAAATACTTTCTTTTTTCTCCTTAATTAGGCTTCCAGATCAAAGTGATATATTATATTAATTATTTGCATTCAAACTTTTCATTTAAAGTTTTGAGTTCCAAATTCTATCCTTCCCTCCCCCCTCCTTCAGTTGGTAAGCAATCAGATATAGGTTACACATACGCAGTTATGTAAAACATTTCCATATTAGTCATTTTGTTCAAGAAGACTCAAATAAAAGAAAAGGAAGGAAGGAAGGAAGAAAAACAGCATGCTTTGGTTTGTATTCAAACAATATCAGTTTTTTCTCTGTAAGTGAATAATATGCTTCATCATTAGTCCTTTGAAGATTGTCTTGGACCACTGTATTGCTGACAATAGTTAAGTCATTCACAGTTCTTCACCAAACAATATCATTGTTACTGTGTACAACGTTCGCCTGCTTCTGTTCATTTCACTATGCATCAGTTTGTGTAAGTCTAGGTTTTTCTTAAATTGTCCTGTTTGTCATTTCTTATAGCACAATAATATTCTACTACAATCATATACCATAGATTCTTTATCCATTCCCCAAATGATGGACATCCCTTTGGGTTCCAATTCTTAGCAATCACAAAAAGTGCTGTTATAAATATTTTTGTACAAATAGGTCCTTTTCCGATTTATTTATTTATTTTTTTTGGATGTCTTTGGGACACAGATCTAGCAGTTTTTTAACCCTGTGGGCATAGTTTCAAATTGCTCTCCAAAACGCCTGGATCAGTTTACAACTCCACCAACAGTGCATTAGTGTCTCAGTTTTCTCATATCCTCTCCAACATCCAACACTTTCTTTTTCTTTTTTGTCATATTAGCCACTCTGATAAGTATGAGGTGGTACCTCAGAGTTGTTTTAATTTTGCATTTCTCTGATCAATAGTGATTTAGAGAATTTTTTCACATGACTTTATTTCTTTGAAAACTACCTATTCATATTCTTTGACCATTTATCAACTGGGGAATGACTTGTAATTTTACAAATCTGATTCTGTTTATCTATATAGTTGAGAAATGAGGTCTTTATCAGAGATAGTTATTACAAAAATTTTCCCAGTTTTCTTCTTTCCTTATAACTTTGGTTGTATTAGTTTTGTTTGTGCAAAAACTTTTAATTTTACATAATCAAAATTATCTATTTTACATTTTGTAATGCTCTCTATTTCTTCTTTGGTCCTAAATTCTTCCCTCATCCATAAATCTGACAGATAAACTATTCCATGCTCTCTTAATCTGCTTATGGTATCACCCTTTATGTATAAATCATGAGCTCACTTTGACCTTATCTTGGTATATGGTGTGAGATGCTGGTCTATACCTAGTCTCTGCCATACTGTTTTCCAGTATTCCCAATAGTTTTTGTCAAATAATGAGTTTTTGTTCCAAAAGCTTGGATCTTTGGGTTAACGTATACTAGATTATTATGGTCACTTACTATAACAGAATTTGTACCTAATTTATTCCACTGATTCATCACTATTACTTAGCCAGTACCATTAATTTTTATAATTACTGCTTTACAATGCAGTCTGAGATCTGGTATGGATAAACCAGATTCTTTTGCATTTTGCTTTTCACTGATTCCCTTGATATCACTGAGTTTTTGTTTTTCCATATGAACTTTGTTATTTTTTCTCACTCTATAAAATAATGTTTTAATAATCTGATTGGCAAGGCACTGAGTAAATAGATTAGTTTAGATAGAATTGTCATTTTTATCATATAGCTCAGCCTACCCATGAGCAATTAATATTTTTCCAGTTGTTTAGATCTGACTTTATTTGTGTGAAAAGTGTTTTATAGTTGTGTTCATATAGTTCCTGAGAGGTTAGCAGGTAGATTCCCAAGTATCTATCGTTACAGTCTATCGTTATTTTAAATGGAATGTCTCTTTCTATCTCTTGCTAATTGCCTTTGTTGGTAACATATAAAAATGGTGATGATTTATGTGGATTCATTTTGCATCCTGCAACTTTGCTAAAACTGTCAATAAGATTTACTAAGCACTTGCTATATGGGACGACCACAGTTTGCCCTGGCTTAACATTTAAAATTTGGGCAAAAAGAGACAAACTATCAAAGTAAACGGAGCAACAATTCTTTCACTGATTTGCTTATAAAAAACTTCAGGGTTTAAGGCTCTATTCACTGCAGACACTAAGTACATTCAAGTCAGAAAGCAAACTTACGTGTTTCTTCTACAACTTCAGGATCACATTCTTTGTATTTTTCTAATTCAGCCTTTAGCTGCTCCTTCTGCTGCCGGAGGGAAGCAAGCTCCTTCGAAAGGGAGGCACGTTCTTCCTGTGTTCAAAATAATGTCATGGGCCACAATCATCACAAAGAAAATCTGGTTTAAGAAAAAGCTCAAATTGAATATGCATTTCCATAGGATTTCATCAAAGATATAAAGCTGATGTCCATTCCTTTCATTTTATAGATGAAGAAATTGAGGCCCAGAGGGGTTAATTTTTTTTCCAGGTATTTCACAACTGACAAGCATCTTAAATATTATTTCCAGATCTTCCTGACTCCACCTCTAGTCCTCTATTCTCTATTCATGCTGCCCCTCATTTTATTTCTTCTCACCTCCCAATAACTAATGGGCTAAGTTAGTGATTATATACTTGATTATCTCATACCACCACAAGGAGGTTAAGCCAGAAACTAATTTATCTCCTTCACAATGCCCTTTTGCTCTAAAACATCCTTGATTTTCAAAAGTTTAAGCTTTCTCCCATTCTGATGCAGATTACGACCCCCCAGGGCTTCCTCATCTCCAAAGACTTTGGCCCATGTTTTCCCATAAATTATTCTCAGAGGAGCTATCCAACCTGCAGGGGGACTTGACCTTAGTCCTGGAAAACCTTGGAGGTACTTAAATGCAAATCTCATTTTGGCTACAACACTGACCAAACATCCTTTCTATTTTTTCAGTCATTAATATCCTCAGTGTCTTTTAGTATTTTATCCACAAGGCACCAGTTAAGTATAAATGAAAGTCACAATTCTTATATTTTTCTCCTGAAAACCCTGTATTTCTTTCAGAGACATAGGAAATAAAAATATGATCTCATGAGTACAGTGTGGTTACTACTCAAACTACAGATCAATCAATAAACATGTATTAAGCACCTTTTATGTGCCAAGCACTGTGCTAGGAAAACTATGAATGGTCAAGTTATATACTTTAAAAAAATACTCTAATATTCAAAGGGTTCTACAATCTCTCCAATAATTCAGACTACAAGTCATCAATGCTTTCTCATCCTGTGTGATTCCTGTTCAAATCTTAACATAAATTTTTCACAGAGCAAGTGTGTGTGTTTGTGTTTGTGTGTGTGTGGTTTTACAGAGGGAATATCTTCCTAAATTTCTCTTTAAATCAGCTTATTTCCCTCAAAATCTGGTTTGTACAAAACTTGTGTAGACCATAACTGCATCCCTAACACAATTCATTCAATCAAATAAAGATGCTTTATTTTTATCATCCTATCCTAATATTCCTACATCTTTTGCTACCATCCGTGGCATTGGAAGAATAGCTTTTTAAGTCATAGATGACTGATTCAAGGAATATTCTTTTCTGAGAAGTTTAAGTTGGCAGACACTATATAAGTGGTAGTTGGAACTCATTGAAACATCTTTCCAGATCCCAAATTTCAAAATTTTACTTTCTTATCATTACACTTTCTGTCCTTCCATCTGTCCCATATTTCTCACTTAATTCAGTTTGACAAGTATTTATTATGTACTTATGGTTAAAGCTCTAAAATTACACACTTTTAAGGCAGCATGAGAAGATCGAGGAAGGGGAAGACAATGGAAGAGTTCATCTTAATTCACTCCTTTCTTTCGTAGAAGGTCAAATGTAAATTTTAAATGGAAATGTGATCCAATAAACAGCAACTGAACTTTCCAGTCCCCGTTTTTCCTAAGAGGTAGAAAGTTTTAAGTGTGCAATTCAGCAAACCTTTATTATATGTTTCTATTGTGTGACAGTCATTATGCCAGGGGTACAAAAATAAACAGAGTTTGCTCTCAGTGAGAAACTTATAATTTAATCAGGGAAAAGACAGGTGTACAGTTATGGTAAGTGCAAAGCAAAGGTCCAGGCATGAGAAACATGAGGATTAATAATAGCTAACGTTTACATAGAGCTTTAAGCTTTAAAGGGCACTGAGCATAAAATATATCATTTGATTCTCACAGCAATCCTATATGATAGAAGCCAGCTATTGTCCTTATTTTACAGATGAGTAAAGTGAGGTTGAGCACAGTACACCATGAGGCACAGAAGCAGCTGGGAGTCAATCCACTATGCAACCCAGACTTGCTTTCAGTTTGGGGCAGAGAAAGTCAGAAGGCTTCATGGCAGAGGTGGTACCTAAGTTAGACCTTGAAGGAAGGCAGGGAGAACAATTATGTGCAGAGGGAAGAGGTTGGGACAGATCAAAGATGGGGGGCAGGGAGGCATAGAATTCAGCGGGAGTGTTGAGTATATCAACTGTATGAAATAAGGTTTGAAGGGCAGATTGGAACCAGGTTCTTGATGACCTTGAAATCCAGGATTAAGAATTGATACATTATTTGGTGGATAATGGAGAGCCATGTTAGATGTAAATGTAGAAGAGCAGCCACCACAGAGACATGTATTAAGAAGGAACATTTAGACAAGCATATAGAAGATGAATTAGGTAAGGGACCCACATTCCTTTCCCAAACAAATTTGAAAGGAAATAAATACTAGAGTTTACCATGTATATAAACCTATGTATATGCACTTATTAAAAAATAAACTTAATTTCAATAGGGACAATATAATTATTTATCAAATATTCTGTTACAGCTTCTTATACTGCTCAGGCTACATTTACCCTTGGGTTGGGAACACCTGAATTACAGGTAAGGCTGACAGTTGACTCATTAGAGTGAGATGAGAAGCCAACAAGAGATGAGAGCTTGATCTACAATGTATGCAGTAAGAATGGAAAAGACTAAATAAATGTGAGATATATTATGGTGGCAGCTAGCTGATACAGTGGATAGAGCACCAGGTCTGAAGTCAGGAAGACTCATCTTCAAGAGTTAAAATCTGACCTTGGATACTCAGCAGCTGTGTGACTCTGGGCAAGTCACTAAACTACATTAGCCTCAGTTTCCTCATCTATAAAAATGAGCTGGAGAAGGAAATGGCAAAGCACTCTAGTATCTTTGCCAAGAAAACCCCAAATGGAGTCATGAAGAGTGAGATACAACTGAAAACAACTCAACAACAACATTATGGAGAAAGAGAATAAAAGATGACTTTAAGATTATAAACTTGGATGACTAGGAATACACTGGTGGTGATATTAAAAGAAAATGGCAAATTAGGAGAAAAACAGGTTTGAGCAGAGATGATGTATGTTCAGTTTTGGCCATCCAGATGGAAATACCCAAAGCAATACAGGACTATAGCTGTAGAAAAAGGTAACAGTTTTGGGGGCACCTGAATAAAAGTAGTAAATGAAGCCATGGGAGCTTCTTATATGGGGGAATCTTATATAGATTCTACATATACATTCCTATTAAATAGGAACAACAACTGAATGTACAGGTAGAAAGAAAACAAAAGGTCATTGACATTTGAGAAAATCTATATTTAGGGGCAGGAGGAGGATAGGGAGTCATCAAGAGAGGAAGAGAAAAAAGTCAGGGAGATAAGAAAATAATAATGAGAATATTCATAAGGGAGAAGATATGGATATGGAACAAAGAGGATATAAAAAGAAAGCTGGTTCACAGCACCAAATGTGAAGAAGTCAATGAAAATACGAACAAAAAAGATAACTGGATTTAATGATGAGCTGGTCATTAGTAATCTTGGGGAAACCTATTTTTAATATAGTAGCAAGGATGGAAGACCATCTGTAAAGGATTGAGGCATTCCACAATAAAGAAAATTGTTGTTCTCTGAAGTGCCACTTCACACCTGTCAGACTGGCTTATGAGACAGAAAAGGAAAGTAACAAATGCTGGATGGGATATGGAAAAGAAGGGGCACTAATGCACTACTGGTGAAGTTGTGAACTGGTCTAGTCATTCTGCAGAACAATTTGGAACTATGCCCAAAAAGGAATAAAACTATGCATACCCTATGGCCCAGCAATACCACTATTAGGTCTTTACCCCAAAAAGAGCAAAGAAAAAGATAAGGTCCCACGTGTACAAAAATATTTATAGGAGCTCTTTAGTGGAGGCAATGACTTGGAAACTGAGAGAATGACCATCAATTGGGCTGAACAAGTTGTGGTATATGATTGTGATGGAATACTTTTTTGCTATAAAAAATAACAAGCAAGAGCAGAACCAGGAGAACTTTGTACACAGCAACAACCATAGTGTGTGAGAATTTTTCTGGTAGACTTAGTCCTTCATAGCAACGCAAGGACCTAAAGAATTCCCAATGGACTCGAGGTAACACGCCTTCCCTACCCAGAGAAAGAACTATGGAATTGGACTGCAGAATGAAGTAGATCATTTTCTTTTGTATTATGTTTTGTTCTGTTTTGTTTTATGGTTTCTCCCTTCCATTTTAATTCTTCTATGCAATATGACTAAGGTAAAAAATATATTTAATAGGAATGTATATGTAGAATCTATATAAGATTGCATACCATCTCAGAAAAGGAGTGGGGAAGGAGAGAAAAGGAGTGGGGAGGGAGGAAAAAAGGAGAGGGAGGGAGGAAAAAAAATCTAAGATATATGGAAGTGATTGTAGAACAATGAAAACCAATACAATAATTAATAAAAAGAATGACAAATAAGATGGTTTCAGGCTTGGAAGGTTCAGATGAATTGATGCAGAGTAAAATGAGAAGAACCAGGATATCACTATGTATAGTAACAACAATATTGTAGTAACAATCAACTGTGAAAGGTCTTTCTGATCAACACAATCACCAAAAGCACTTCCAAAGGACTCATGTTTATCTACCTACAGAGAGAGAACTGATGAAGTCTAAGTGTGAATTAAACCTAATTATTTCACTTTATTTTTCTTGCTTTTTTGCAACATGACTAATACAACAATATTGCATGACTTCACTTGTATAATGGGTATCATATTGTTTGCCTTCTCAACAGGTAAAGAACACGCTAGAAAGAGGGAGAAAATTTGGAATGTAACAATATGACACTCATTATACAAGTGAAGTATTTCTCTTAGAAGAGATAGAAGGTCATTCCCCAACTGATAAATGGTCAAAGGATATGAACAGGGAGTTTTCAGAGGAAGAAATTAAAGCTATCTATAGCCATATGAAAAAATGCTCTAAATCACTATTGATTAGAGAGATGCAAATCAAAGTAACTCTGAGGTACCACATCTCACCTATCAGATTGGCTAACATGACAAAGCAGAAAAATGATAAATGTTGGAGAAGACGTGGGAGAGTTGGAACACTAATTCATTGTTGGTGGACCTGTGAGCTGATCCAACACATTCTGGAGAGCAATTGGAACTATGCCTAAAGGGCTATAAAAATGTAAATACCCTTTGACTCAGCAATATTGCTTCTAGGATTGTAAACCAAAGAAATCATAAAAATAGGAAAAGGTCCCACATGTACAAAAATATGTATAGCAGCTCTCTTTGTGGTGGACAAGAGGTGGAAATCTAGGGTGTGCCCACTGATTGGAGAATGGCTGAACAAGTTGTAGTATATGCATGGAATGGAGTACCATTGGGTTATAAGAAAAGATGAAGAGGAAGACTTCAGAGAGGCCTGGAAGGTCTTATATGAACTGATGCTGAGTGAAATGAGCAGAACCAGAACACTGTATCCAGTAATAGCCACAGTGTGCGAGGACTGCTTCTGATAGGCAAAGCAAGGACCTAAAATATTCCCAAAGGATTTTTCAGGCAAAATGCCACCTACATACAGAGAAAGAACTATGGAATTGGAACACAGAATGAAGCAGACTATTTTCTCTTATGTTATGTTTTGGTTTTTTCTCATGGTTTCTCCCATTTTAATTCATCTACGCAACATGACTAATGTGAAAGTATGTTTAATAAGAATATATGTGTAGAACCCATAAAATATTGCATGCTGTCTCGAGGAGGGAGGGGACAGAGCAGAGGAGAAAATTTAAGACTTATGGAAGTGACTGTTGAAAACTGAAAACAAATAAATTAATTTAAAAAAAGAAGAGAGAAGATGACAAAGGTAGTAGTAGGAATTAACTCTGACAAGAAGAATTATGCCATCCTCTGACACTAGAGTGGAAAAGAGGGGGAGGGGGAGATACTGACAGGTTAAAAGAAGTAGAGAAAAGGGAGTTCCAAGATATCCCATTAGATACAGTCAGGATCTGTGAAGTAGAAGGTGAAGTTATCTGTTGGGAGTAACAGACAAGACAGTGGAACCAGGGTCTGAGTAGAAGAGAGAAAGTTTAGAATAGCCATTGGGGTGAATGTGACAAAAAACAGAATTGGGATACTTCTATCTCTAGATGCTCTAAGATCAAAACAGGAGGAAGAAATGCTCTTTTCATGATCATAAGAATATAGTAGTAGGCTGGAAGATATGAAATTGCCAAATACTGGAAGATTCCATGATACAGCTACTAAAGTATATATTTCAAGTTGGTCAAAGGAAGAAAGGTTGCATATATACAAAGTTATGTATAGTAGCATTTTTTTGTATTAGCAAAGAACTGGAAACAAGGTGGGTGCCCATCAACTGAGGAATGGCTAAACAAACTACGGCATATAGATAACTGAATATATGAAGAATTCTGAGAAACTTGGGAGGACTGGTATGAACTGATGTGAATTAAAATAAGCAGAACCAGGATAACAACTTACACAGTAATATACAGGAAAACAACAGAGACTTCAATGCATTGACAGTGGTGAAATAAGCCTCCTGACTGACATTAGAAAGACAGTGGAACACACGTTAACAACACATACATTGTCAGACATAGCCAATGCAATGATCTATTTTGCATAATTGTGTTTCTTTATTAATAAGGAAGAGTTCTATTGGGAGAAGGGAGGATTACTGGGAAATGGATGTCATTTTTAAGAAACTATGTATAAAAAAATTTTTAAAACTCACTTCTCAAGTCAATAAGCATTTATTAAATGCCTACTATGTGCCAGGCACTATACTGGATCACAAATCTGTGACAAAAGTTGTAAAACCCAATCTGCCTAATAAGACTTGTCTAAGGTTTAGTTCTCGGTCTACTTCTTACCGCAGTTCCAGGTTCTGGTGAAAAGGATGTCAATACTTTTGAATGTCATCAGAGGATGTCCTATGGGTTTATACCAAGGGCTTTGCCATCTATTTATCTGAATGCCACAGTATAATGTCCCACTCCACCCCCACTCTGAAAGTAGTAGAATGAAAATGAAGAAGGAGGGAAAAGATGAAAAAGACTCTTTGGTAATAGTGGAATGAGCAGAGAAGCTGGTGAAGCCAAAGAAAGCCTACGCCCCAGAGAGGTTCTTGCACAACTACTTTCTATTCTGGTTGAAAACAACACCCACTTCTTTTCTCACCTGGTTGCAACTGTTTCCTGTTTAAGAAGCACCCCAAAGCAATAGTTAACTATTGCTGTCAGGCTCTCAACTTTGTTACCAGCCTTTCCCGTTAGTTTGAAAATGTTTCTACCCAGAACTGCCAATGTTGAAGGGGAAGCAGAGTCAAAAAGTGACCACTGCGGGCTTGCCTACCGAAGACAACAAAACAACTCCAGGTCACTGCAGTAGCTATTCAGAATGTGTCTTCCCTCAAGAAGTTACTGACACTGAAAAGTTACTGAGACCATAAGAGAAGATCAACAGGAAGAATCCAGAGAAGCATGGCAAGATTCTTATGACCCCCATGAAGGATGAAGAAAGCAAACCCAAGAGAATATGCACAATGACCACAATAATATGACACTCCAAAAGCGATTGATTCTAATAAATTGATTTTTTTAAAAATGTTACAGACATTTTTTGTTTTGGCATGACCTTCATTTCCAGATACAGTGCTTACTCCCCAGATGGACATCCTATGGAACAAAGAATAAAAGAGAAAGGAAAAGCTAGCTGGGCAGAACAGGTAGGAGGCTGATGGAGTCCAGTGGTCTGAATTTTCTCTTCCTGCTCTCAGGTCTGGTTGTTAAATTACACTTTTGCTGATACCATTCCATTTATGCTGCTGTGGTCATTATACAGGTAGACTTCTGGCTTCTACTTATTTAGCTTTGCATCAGTTCATGAGAATCCTGGCATACTTCTCCTTACTTATCAGTCATAATTTTTTCAGCATAATGATACTGCATTATTCCCTGCTTTGGAACATCCTACTAACATTGCTTCCTCCACAAGGTCTGCCCCTCTTCTCCCAGGAACTCCAAGTAAGTTTCCTTGGATTACGAAGGGTCGGTCCCAGGGCAGTCTTTATTCATTCCCCTCCTGACTCTGTTTCTGACTTTCTGGACTTTCAAATCATATCTTCACTGGGAGGCATCTTTTCAGCTCTTTACCATTACCCTCCCCTACCAGAATGCAAGGTCTTTGAAAGTAGAGACTGTATTTCTTTGGAGTTGTATTTGTGTCCTCAGTGAATAGAAATACTTGGCATACAGTACACAAATAATAATTTCCTTCCTTCCATTCCCTCTCCCTCCTTTTTTTCTTCCATCTTTCCTTTCTTTCTCCCTCTCTTCTTTTCTCCCTCCTTCCCTTTCCTATTTCCTCCTTTCTTTTCCTTCCTTCCTCCCTCCCTCCCTTCCTTCCCATTCATACACCACAATTTTTTTAGCCTTTCTCCCAATTGATGAGTATTTACTTTGTTTCCTGTTCTTTGCAAAATGCTACGATAAATATTTTAGAATATATGTCTTTCTTTTCTGTCTTTGTCCTCTTTAGGAGGTCTATGCCTAGCAGTAAGATTACTGGGTCAGAAGGGTAAGGATCTTTTAGTCCCCTTCACAATTGGAAATCATTTTCCAGAATGACTGGATCAATTCACAGCTCCAACAAAATATTAGTGTGCCTTCTATTACACAACCCTTTCAAGGCTGAATACTTCCAGAGTGGGAAACGTGCAGCTTTAAGGCCACATGTGGCCTTCTAGGTCCTCGGGTGTGGCCTTTGACTGAGTCCAAGTTTACTGAATAAATTCTTTCATTAAGGGGATTGGTGCTGTGAAGTTTGAGTCCAGTCAAAGGGCTGCACTTGAGGGCCTAGAGGGTCACATGTGGCCTTGGGGCAGCAGCTTCCCTACCCCTGGGCTAGTTCCATCTTCTGTCAGTTTTGCTAATTTACTGAACAGGCGGTGGAATCTCAGAGTCATTTTGATATATATTTCTCTAATAATGATTTAAGGAATCTTTCATATATTCAAGTATAGTTTACAAATGAGCTCATTTATATCCTTATCAGTCGCGAAACAGTTTTATGTATTTGTGCTAGTTTATTACATATCTTGGATATCTGATCCTATTTAGACAGACTTTATACAAATATTTCCCCCAAAACTGACATTCCCATCTTACCCTAGTTACTTGATTTTGTTTATGCAAAAGGTTTCCAATTTCATGTGATCAAAATCTACTTTATCTTTTGTGATCAACTCTTATGACTACAAAGAACAAGCTCAGTTTTGGAGAATTAATAATGAAGCACATCTACCTTTCTCCTCTCAGTAGAGAAGTGGGGTTTAGGTACATGGAATGCTGGACATACACTATCATAATATTTCCTAGCTTTGCTTAACTATTTTTCTTTGTAACAAGGAAGGGTTCTATGTAGGATGGGGCAGAGTTGAGGGGATGACTGGGCAATAATAAGCTTCTTTTAAGAAAAGAAGTTGTTGTCCTTCTACCCCATCCATGATTATGCTGACTGCTCAAATAAGAATGTAAGAAAATACTTTGAAAAGTATAAAACACCACAGTTGTGCAGTAGTACTGGTACTGTTTCCTTCTCATTTCCTGAAAGTGTCAGGGTTCTTTTTAGTCCTAAGAAGGGAAGTTCAAATACTGCTGCTAAACCATAGGCCACTAGAACCTTTCATTGCTATCATCCAGGTAGATGTGCTTTTTAGCCTACACGTCAGGGTTTTCCCGGACTAAGAAATGTAGCAAAACTGATGCTTTTTTATCCATAATGCTAGATCAAAGAAAACAAACATCTTTTTTTCTGCAAGGATCCTTTAAGTCATTTAAATTTCTCATGAGCACATGAAGGATGGTGTATAGGACATTCAGAAATGGGGGATTAATACAAAACCACATCAAAGAGAATTAGGCCAAGTCAAAATCTAGTTTCATGATTACAGAAGCCTGCTGGGTGTAATATACATTTCTTGCTCCAAGATCCTCTTTGTCTTTGGTCAGTACTGGGGCATTATTGTCAAAGAAACTAGAGATGGGAGACAGCTTACCGTGTCTTCTCGGCCAGTTTTGGCTCTCTTGATGCTTTGCTGTAGATTCTCTTTCTTCTGATTCCCCTCTGAAAACTGGAGGAGGAAACAAAATAAAATGCAAACAAAGGTAACTTATCAACTGAACCATGTAGCATTAGCTTACAAAGATTCTGTTGCACCCAGGGCCCAGTAAAATCAAAGACAACAATGGACCCTCCCATCATTAAGCAAAGGTGAGGAAGCCTGGCTCCATGGGGCTTTCTGAATATGCCACTTCGAGGGGTTATGATTCTGTCCACATGGCTATCTATTCCTTCCAATAACCCAGGTCCCAACCCCTCTGTGTCTCAGCAGATTGATGATATCCAAAAGTTTCTGTGGCTGCAAAATTCTCCGGGGCCCCATGCTAAGAGAGCTAGAAGTGGCATCCAAGGAGTTGGTTTGAATCTTCTTTGCCACTTCCTGTCTGTGTGACCTTGGGGGATTCACCTCACCCCTCTATGGACCTTGGTTTCCTCATCAGTAAAATGAGATGTTGGACTAGTTGACCTTATGATCCTACATCACCAGGTAGACAGCCCTGTGAAAAACTGCTTAATAGTTAGTTATACTTAGTCCATGGAAAGACAGTCTACCAACAGCCAGTTACTAGCTGTGTGATCTTAGGCAATCCCTTCACCTCTCTGAGCCTCAGTGTTCCCATCTATAAAATAACTCAGAAGAACTGGACGATATCTAACATTTCTTGGAGTTCTCAATTTATGATTCTCTTGACTTGCCAGAACATAAACAAAGACAGTGGACAGAGTGATGGACCTGGAGTCAAAGACCTGCATTTCAATGCTACCTCGGACATGAACTAGCAGCACAACAAGTCACTTAACTTGTGCCTGCTTCAGTTTACTCCTCTGTAAAATAAGGATAGTAACAGCATCTCCCTCAGGGGACCATCTGTGAGGATCAATCAAGAAAACATACACGGTGCTTTAGAAACCTTCAAGTATGACATTATTATTAACATTATTAGCAACAAGGTGTGCTGGTAGCCCCAGGCTTTTTTCTTCCCTCTTAGTTCTACCACTATGCTGACCTATAGACACAAGAATACAAAGGCACACAGGCAAATGAAGCAAAAATGTAGGTGTTTCTAAGAGTTATCAGATCTTACAGCAAGCAAGCTAACAGGAAGAGGGCCAAGAAAAGCAGATCAAGAATCTAGAGCTGGAAGGGAACTTTTAAAAAAAATATTTAATTGATTGCTTCTCTGTAGTTTTTACATCCATCACTGTCGTGACCAATACCTTTCCCCACATATAGAGCCTTCTCTTGTAAAACTGAGAAATGATTAAATAAAACAAATATGACAGGTCAGCCCTGTTGGAGAGCAGATGGAAGCATGCTTTATCCATAGCCTACTCTCTGTATGGAGAGGAGAGCAATCACTTTCAGTATTTGTTTGAGAGGCAGCATGCTACAAGGTAAAGCACAGTGGATTTGAAGTCAGAGGATCTGGGTTCAGATACTCCCTCTGCCACTTATATAGACTTCAAAACCTTGGATAAGACAGTTAACATCTCTGGGTCTCAGTTTCCTCCTTTATATGATGAGGGTGTTGGATTAGATACTGACTAGTGTCTTTTTCTGCCCTAAAGCTATGATCATGTGATGACCCTATGAATATCCTCTGGGATCAATATTGGCGATTGTGATAATTTGAATTCTGATGTCTTTTACAGTTTCAATTTGTTTTATTTTTAAATTTTTAATGTATTTTGTTTTCATATTACAT
The DNA here is from genome assembly GCA_028658325.1 of Potorous gilbertii. Taxonomy (NCBI): domain Eukaryota; kingdom Metazoa; phylum Chordata; class Mammalia; order Diprotodontia; family Potoroidae; genus Potorous; species Potorous gilbertii. The sequence continues at coordinate 154,984,061 of CM053772.1, forward strand.
TTACAAGTTACTCCCATTTCATGACGTCTCTTGAAACAAAATAAAATTATTCAGTAAAGCCAACATAATAACCTTATCTGAAAGTGCATGTAATTTTTCACATATATCTCTAGTTCGAAAAAAATTTTTTTTAATCTTACCCTTCCCTTACCACCTTGGCAAAAGAAAAAGAAATTTCTTGGAACAAATATGCAGAGTCAAGCAAAACAAATTCCTTCAATGGCTGTATATACCATATAGGTAGGCAAATATGTATATGTACATATATATGTACATTATCTATCTAGCTACCTATCTATGTGTTATATGCACATATCTATCATCTATCTACTTATCTATATCTCATTCTACCTTTCTATAGTGGATATTATGTTTTATCATGAGTGGATCATGAATGGTCATTGTATTGGCCATAGTTCTTAGAGCTTGCAAAATTGTTCATTTGTAATGTTTTATCATATAAAAGAACTGTTCTGGTTCTGCCTATTTCATTCTTTATCAAATTATAAATTCTTTAAAACTGTTCATTTTTAAAAATACTATTGATGCCAAAGTATAAATTTCTTCAGATTTTGCCCACTTCACTTTGCATCAGTTACTGTCTTTCCATCTTTATGAAGTCATCTCCTTCCTCATTTCTCACACTACAACAGTACTCCATCACATTCCACAAAAATCATCAGCACTTTTACAGAATGCTGATAAAACCCAGCAGGAAGAGATATTTCACTAAAATTACTACAAGCTACGTCCATGAACCATTTAAATATAACAACAACAACAAAACAGCTAACATTTATACAGCATGTACTATATAGCGGGCGCCACATGAAGCGATTGACATTCATCATCACTACTGTATCACGTGACCCTCACAACCCTGGGAGGAGGGCGCTATTTTTATCCTCATTTTCCAGATGAGGAAACCGAAGCAAACAGCGATGAAGGGACCTGCCTGGGTCATAGAGCTAGGAAGCATCTAAGGCTGCGTGTGAACTCAGGTCTTCCTGACATCAGGCCTGGTATTCTATCTACTGTATCACTTACCTACCTATACAAATCACTGTTTATTAAAATACAGACTTAAATAATTGAGAAAATATTAATTGCTCATAGGTAGGATGAGCTAATAATGGTAATGCTACCTAAATGGATTACTTATTCAATGTCATTCAAAACTATCAATGGATCACTTTATAGAAATAGAAAAAAAATTCATAAGGAGGGAAAAAAAGGTCAAGAATCTAAAGAAAAGCGATGAAAAGAAATGAAATGAAAATCTTAAGATATAATACAAAGCAGTAAATATTAAAATAACTTAGTATTGATTAAATTGATCAGTGGAACTTATTAGGTGTACACCACAAAGAAACAAACATATTCAATACCCTATTATTCAATAAACAGGCAAACCAGGTGACACTGCAGTGGATGGAGTGCCAGGTCTGGAGTCAGGAAGACTCAGCTTCCTGAGTTAAAATCTGGCCTCAGATACTTACTAGATGTATGATCCTGGGCAAGTCACTTTACCCTGTTTGCCTTAGTTTTCTCATCTGTAAAATAAGCTAGAGAAGGAAATGGCAAACCAAGTCAGGATCTTTGCCAAGAAAACCCCAGGTGGGATCATGGAAGGGTCAGATGTGACTGAAAGCAAATCTACAATACCAATTCAATAAATACTAATACCCCAGATCCTGGGATGGGGACTCAATTCAATTCTGTTGGAAGCTAATTTCCTATATTTTAGCCGTCTTGGAGACTGGCAGTTCTAGGAGGGTGTAGCCACTTCAGTAATACTCAGAATGATCAGTGAAGGAAGTTCTCACTGCTTGGAAAAAAACCACATAGTAAAGAACATTTCACATTTATTATATGCTCAGTACTTAGAATTAGTCAAACTGGCTGCCAAGCTTCTTTAGTTTGTTACATATCTACTTAGGTTATTTATTTAAATGTTTTCTTTATCACCACAATTATCAGTCTAAACCAGAGGTTCCCAAAGTAGCCCATACTGACCCCTGGAGGGTGCTAGAATGATGGGGGTACTAGTAGCCTTGGGTACTAGTGCATTGAGTAAAAATAAGTGGGGGAGTGAAAGCATAAGGAAAAAAGACAAGAAAATTTTTGAAAAACCTTTCATGTTTCACCTCTTGTGTAACAGAGTTAAAGTGATCATATTATTTTTAAAAAACACACACAAAATACAAGTTAAAATTGATTAGTAGTCAAGTTCACCAACAGGTCTCAACAAGCAAGTGTTAGCTGGCAAACCAACAATGTTAGAAAATCCAGCACACATCTGCAGGAATATGTGCGTGTAATGACTTGTTTACAATATGATACTATTCAGTTACATGATGTAATATTGCATCATCAAAATTTCAGTTCAGAAAAAACCCACAAATTTACAATAAATTATTAAATTTAAGATGCATCATTTTTAAAGTATTTTATATTTTTTTTAAAAAATAACACAATTTTTTAAAAAGTGTTAAAGGATGAATGAAAGTAGAATTCCAGTAGAGCGCTGAGAATTTTTTTTTAGGGGGCAGTAAGCCAAATAAATTTGGGAACCTCTAGTCTAAACATTTCACTCCGTTTACTAAGTTGCTAAGAAATTGCATGTGGAAATGATCATTAGCCTAAACTGCTACAAGTTTAGCACACTCATCTGCATGCAGCCTTGGACAATACCAAAAGGGGCTAGAAAATTTCACAAGACTCCTCCTCTTTCCTCTTCTATTGATCTCACTTGACCTTTTTTCTGTAACTTCTTTCTGGGTCTAGATCAGCAAAGAGAATTCTCATTGTGGAAACTCCCTCCATTAATTGTTGTGCAAACTTTATAGGTTAACTGACTTTCTTTGGATCACCAAAAGATGGGATGGGCCAGAGGCAGGATGTGAATCCAAGGCTGACCTTCTATGTACTACTTAACTAAATGATTACAAGAAACTTGCCTGTGCAAAACTCTCTGTTGCATTGTTTTCTATAAACTAGTTAGAAGCTTAGGAAGCAGACACCTGGTTAAAATCAGACATCTTATTTTATTTCTGTAAAATATCACAGTCCACATGGAGTGTTAACATGAAGGAAATAATTAAGCTCATAGGTGAACAGAAACTTTTTCTCACCAGTGACTGAGGAAACTGTCCTTTCCATGTGTGAGCTAGCAATATCTGAACGATGAAAAAGGCCTGAGTGTTCTTTGCTAAGGAGTAATATCCTCAAGAAGCAGGGAGCTATACAATGTATCCCTGATCCTGGTGTACATATAAAGAAAGCATTGTAAGCTTCCATTTAACATTTTCCTGGTCATTAATTCTAATCTCCATCATGAATAAGACCAATCAGCAATGCCCTGATGTATATATAACCAAACCAGTTACACTTCTTTATGAGAGGAATCATGTCAAAGGAAGGAGGAGGGGAAGGGAGCAGCTGGGATATAGTCTGCTAGAACGTTTGCGATCCACAGCAAATTCAAGGCAGAGCACAGGTGGAAGACCTTAACTGTAGCAAAAGAACACTAATTTGACTGCAGAAGCATGAGTTTCCCTTTAGAAACGACCCCCCAAAAAGCTAGTATACCCATCCTCATGGTCACACTTGAAATAACCAGAAATACTGTATTTTCACACGTAGACATCAGAGGTTAACACAATGATTCGATTTGAAATTACACTTAAAATTGCCTAATCACTATAACCAGAAATAATAATTATTCTAAAGCACAAATGGGGCCATGCCGCTCCCCTGCTCAAGAAACATCCCTGGTTCCCTATTACTTCTAAGAAAAAATGCAAACTCAACTAGGCATTTAAATCCCTTCACACTTCCCCTTCAGCCTTTCTTCCCAGGCTTATTGAATTTCTCCCCTTCATAGATTCTAGGTTGTTGCCACTTTGGAAAAACTGGCCCTTTTGCTGTTACCCAAATTTGATATCCCATCAGCCTATCCCTGAGTCTTTGCACAAGATTGCTCTTCTTCCTGATTTCTACTTTTTACAATTCTTAATTGTATCCAAGGCTCAGCTCAGGTGCCCTTTACCACCCCTGGTCAATTACACACTAATCTAAGCATCCATCTTATCAACTTCTCATTAGAATAGAAACTCTTCTACTGTAGGGACTGTTTAATTTCTATATCTTATTGCCCAGCACCCACCAAAGTGCCTTGTAAACAGTAAGTGCTTAAAAAATGTTTGCTGGATTCTCTCTCTCTCAAAGAGGGGCATAAAATAAACCATTAATTAACTGAAATAGCTTCATAATTCAATTACTTAAGTGCCATCTGTTAGAGATTTTGTATCAATCAGTTTGTTGAGGAAGTAGGAACAGGCAAATAAAACATATCCCGAAATAGGAAACACAGTAATGAATAAAATAACCTGGTCTTAAAGGAGGAACACTGAATTCAAGTTCTGTCATGCAGGCCACTTGGAAATCCACATAATGTAAGAAGAACAGAAGACTTCCTTTCTCTACCTCCCATACCAGTAAGTACAAAACAATTTGATCTCGCTGACTACTGAACAATTCTTGGCATTCTGCTTAGAACATAGTCACAACTACTCAACGCCACAATATTTCACTCCTGTGTAACTAGCTTTCTATCACTGCGAGAGATCTCCATTTCTCTTGGAAGTAATTCTGCCACAGTTCTAGCTAGTACTTTGGACCTAAATCAAATAAAGACCTCACATGACAATGGTTAAGATGACTTAGCAACTGTGATGATATGATCTGACTTCCAAAACCTGTTTTCTTGCAGTAAGAAAACCAGCCAAAAGACACAGGATGATACAAGAATGGATGTACTACAAAAACCGGACTGCTAGATAGATTAATCCTGAACTAGACAAAAATATAAAGCTATGTTCTTCCTTTAAGAAAGTCAGGCATATGAAATTCTGGTTTCAAAATGGGAAGTAATTAAAGATTATTCTTTTCTTTAAAAAGAAATTCACAGTAAGATTCTTCTAAATTATAAGCTTCCTTAGTCTATATGAAATATGATTTTATTAAATTACTATGTACATAAAAATTTTCTACTGGGTAAAGTCAGGGACACCTATATAAGACAATACAATTAAATGAAGGGGAAATGCCACTTAAAACTAACTTAAATTTTGGTACACCCACAAGATCTTTCCGTGGGGTAAATAAATCTAGCCATAGGATAAGCATTTTCATCTGAAGATCTACAAATCCAGGACACTGTAGTTTACCTGTACATTTGACAAAAAAGGATTGAGAAAAATAATGCCAAATGTTTTTTTAAAGTGCAAATCACTGCCTCAAGGAAATAACTGCCTGCTCATTACAGAAACAGAAATGACTGATTCAAGCTGTACAACAGGCCAGGAGTCCTGAGCTACTTTCCTGACACGAAATGATTACAATAACAACAGGTGGAGAGAATGATGAAAATTTTTAGAAGGGGGAAGTACCAGGAAAAAGGACAGCAAAAGCACACACACAAAAATCAGTCTAACATTTCTAACCTTATTAAGGAAATTATTTTCAGAAGATTTAGTTTTTCTAAGATTTTGGTTTCCTTCAAACTCTTTTATAATCCAGAATGAATGAATTCTGCTATGAAACCAGCTAAATTCGTGTATTATAATTTCTTATGATTTACTTGAGAACAACACACACACACACACACACACACACACACACACACACACAACACCACCACAGCTACCACCAACACTACTACCAGATGCCCCACACTCAAGTTGGAAGGACATCCCAGAATATCACACATGGAAGGGGCCTCACCATTCATCTAGTCTAGGTCTCCTCTAAAACAAACCAACCAACCCACCCTCATACATTTATGAATGCCCGGTGTCTTGTACACAAACAGGCACTGAATGAAAACTTGCTGAATGGCCCAGGAGAGGTCATTCAGCCTTTGCTTGAAGACCTCAAGGGAAGAAACAGCTTCCCTCCTCCCAGGGCAGAAGTCTCCTTACATTAGGCTATACTGTCTTTCTGCAAATTGTGCCCACTGCCCCTGGCTCTGAAGTGGGGAGCCAAGAGAACAAGCCTAATCACTGGTCTAGATAAAAACCCTTCAAATACTTGAAGGTAGTTGAGGCACATGAAGCCTCAAGACACCACAGAGTCCAACCCTGACTACAACAGGCTTTGACTCAAGATCTCTTATGAAAGGGAACCCAATTCCCTCCCCAAGCATCCCCACTTGGACAATTCAAATTGTCAGCCTGCTGTGCGAGGCTTTATAGAGTGATCTGAAAACAGGATGATACATTTAGAGTTGGAAGGGCTATTCAGCCCTCAGCTGGCTACCTAACTAAATCCTTACATTGTGCGAATGAGGAAACCGAGGACCAGCAAGCGTGACTGGCCCCCAGTCATGCAGGTAACGATAACAGTAATAGCTAATGTTTCCATATTGCTACTATTGCCAAGCACTGTGCTAAGCAATTTACGATTAATGGGATCCTCATAAAAACCCTGAAAGATAGCTGCTATTAATACTATCACTTTACAGATAAGTAAACTGAGGCAAACAGACATTCAGGGACTTGCCCAGGGTCACAAAGTTAGTATCATGCTCTATCCACCCTGTCCCTAAAATGGGATAAGAATACGTGCTTTCCTGACTCCACGTCCAACTGTTCTGTCACACTGTTGGTTAGGGCTTACAAATCATATATAAATAACATGGAAAAAACTGAAAAAAGTCTCTTAATACTTATATAAAAATACCAACTTAAGTATTTATATTACATGGGGTCAAACATGACTATATTTTGGAAGGTAGTAAAGAAAGAGATAATTGTAGTAATTGTGTGGGAAGACAGAGTGGGACCTGCAAAAAATATACTTTTCCAATTAGTCTAGGAAGGATTCATCAAAGAGACAAGATATGGAAAGCTATTTGAATAATGAGAGACAAGAAATCTGGTAAGCAAAGTAGTTCCAAGTATCCATCCCAAAGTAGATCTGGTACAATCAAATGTAAACTGTGGCAAATTTTGGAAGCACTGCTTTCCTTCTTTGTGGGCATGCCCAGCTAAAGGATAAGGAATGGGAGTGGGCGGATCAAAGTGGACCATGATATTAACTTTTTATTCTGTAAGCATTTATTGCGTAATGATGACAATGCCTAACTTGAAAGCCTGCCAGTTGCTTTACACACATTATCTCACTTAAGTCTCACAACAACCCTGTGAGGTAGGTATTAAAAGGATTATTACCTTCTATTTTTCAGACGAGGAAGCTGAAGCCTATGGAAGCTATATCACTTGATTCTTTCACACAACTAGTAATTAGTGCAAGAGGCACGATTAGAACCTATGTCCTGGATGGTGCAGTGGACAAAATGCTGAGCCTGGAGTTAGAAAGACTCATCTTCCTTGGTTCAAATCTGGCCTCAGTCACTTACTAGCTGGGTGGCCCTGGGCAAGTCACTTACCCTTGTTTCCCTCAGTTTCCTCATCCATAAAATGAAATGCAGAAAGAAATGGCAATACAATCTTAACCTGGAAAATCCCATATAGGATTATGAAGAGGCTAAAACATGACTGAAAAAACTGAATAACAACAAAAATAAGTAAAATAAAATAAAATAAAATAAACCTCCTTACCCAAAGTTCAAGATGCTACCTATATATGTAGTACCACAATTACAGATATTCCATGCTTACTATTTTCTCCCATTTAAAACCCTGAGTTAACTGTTTTTCTTCTTCTAATAATACTCACTAAGAAAGATTGATCTTAAACTCTGAGTCCAGATTAAAGCATACTTTTTTCTCTTTTTGCAACATGGTTAATATGAAAATCTTTACATGACTTCACATGTATAATTGATATTTGGTTTCTCAGGGCTGGAGGGAGGAAGAGAGTTTGCAACTTGACATTTTTTAAAAACAGAATGTTAAAAATTTTAAAAATAATTTCAAAAGAAAAAAATCCCTTATGAGAAATTATTAAACATGTAGGCAATTAATATTCCACTTATACAGAGGTCAAATTTAAATTGACCTCAGCCATTTGGAGCATTAAGTCCCAACATAAGTGAGAAAGGCCTTTGAGTGGTCTAACTAGCTAGCTGTCAGATGGCTTACAAGTTTTATTCTACAGGAAAGGCTGTCGAACCTTTTACCCAAATCTGAAAATCTTGATCATGAGGTTTTCCAGACAATAGTAAAGCAAAATTAGAAGGGGATGGTGAGATGAAAACCTTGGCTAGAGGTAAGTTATAAAATTAAATACCAATTTAATGAGCACCTATAAGCCAATCACTACATTAGGCACTGGAGATGTAAGGGACCTTGCCCTCAGGAGTTTCCATTCTACTGGGAAGACACATTTATGTAAGTATAGTACAAAGAAAATTGAGAAAAGGAGGAGCAGTAACCCCTGGAGTGAAGAGGGAAGGCTTGACAGATGAGGAGGCACCAGAACTGAATCTGAAGGAAAACAAGGACATGGATGACTATAAGGTGTCAAGGCAGACAACCATGAAGGTAATGGAGGAATAAGAGAAAGAGTCAAGAACTCAAAAAGCACAACTGTCTGGAGTGATTTAGTGTAGGAGTAAATACCCTCAGTTGCCTCTGAGGATATTCGTTTATTACATCATGGTATGATAATTGATGTTTCTAATGATGACCATTAGCTTGTCTTTTCAGCTTTCCCTTTCTTGATGACTAAGGTCTTCCCTTTAATTAGCTCAAACAGCTTAGGCAGGGTGCCTAGACCACCTGTGAAAAAGAGAGACAGAAGGCATCCAGACGGAGAGAAACAGGCAGCCTGGGGTCTTTTAATGCCAGGTCAGGGAGAGAGTTTGAGGGCAAACCATTAAGAAAAGCAACTCAAATGTAGGGTTCAGAATAAAGTGAAAAGTGAAAAATGGTAAGCAGCAAGGGTATATTGGAGTAAAACACAAGGAAGGAAAAGGTCAGCTTTCCTTTTCTACAGCGGAGCACACTGAGTGCTGTGGAGTATAAGATGCTACTGCTGCTGTTCAGTCATTCTTCAGTCAAGTCCAACTCTTTGTGACCCCACTTGAGATTTTCTTGGCAGAGATACTGGAATAGTTTGCTATTTTCTTCTCCAGTTCATTTATAGACAAGGAAACTGAGGCAAATGGGTTAAATGACTTGCCCAGGGTCACACAGCTAGTGATTCCAGGTCTAACTGCTACCTAGACGCCCCTAAGATGCTACTATGATTAATGTATTGATTTTTTTTAAAGTACATGGCTTGATAAAATAAAATGAAACCTTGAAGGCTCCTTTCAGATGTTTCTCCTTTGTATATATAAAAGTTGTACAATCATCTATGAACGACATGAGATAACTGTTGCAAAAAGCACTTGACTCACCTCAAGTGAGAAGTAAAATGGGAAGACGTTATTTTCAGCAAAGTTTTTTTTTCCCTTGTTAAATAGTTGTTTATTGGAAAAAGTGGGCTGAGGAGGGGTCACTAGATTCACCAGAGAGCAACAATACCACACAAATTAGGGAGTGATGGGAGAGGTCAGCACAAAGCTCTGGGATCTCAGCCTCTTCCTGGACTGTGAGGGATGGCCTGGAGTGTTAGGGCATACCCAGGTGGAAGGCCTTGACTTAACTTAGTAGGCATGGTTAGAGATAAAGAGAGACTCGCTGGCTGCAGCTCCTGACTTTCCACTTGGAGTATACTTGCCTTGAGCAGCTTGGCTGTTGGCTGTGGTCGCTTAATATATTCCTCTTGGGCAGCCTTGACATTTTCCTTCTTTCCACCCCAGGTCTTAAGGGCAGATGCCTGCAGGGCTCGGCCATAAGAGAAGGTCAGGGCCCATGGCTTGTGCAAGGGGCAAGTATTGATGGCATTGAGATTGATGGAGGCATCCTCTTCACTCTGACCCCCAGAGAGGAAGGTGATACCAGTGACTGCAGGAGGCACAGTCTGGCGAAGTGCAGTTACAGTTGCCATTGCAATCTCCTCATGTGAATATTTCTGGGTACAGGCATGGCCAGGGGTGACCATGTTAGGCTTCAGCAAGGTCCCTTCCACATAGATATGGTGGTCACTCAGAGCTTTGTAGACAGCAACCAGGACCTTCTCAGTGACATACTGACAACACTTCAGATCAGGCTCTCCATCAGGGAGGATCTCTGGCTCCACGATGCGGACAATGCCATTCTGTTGGCAAATGCTAGCATATCGGGCCAGCACATTGGCATTCTCCATGATGGCAAGTGAGGAAGGTGTATGATCCCCAATCTTCAGTACACAACGCCACTTGGCAAAGTCAGCTCCATCCTTCTTATACTTGGTACAGCGCTCACTCAGCCCATCCAGACCTTGGGTGGTAGTCTCACCATTGGTCCTTGACAGTCTTTGTCCACCTTGATGCCCACAATGCCACCCTTATCCTTTATGACTTTGGAGAAGGGACAACCATCATCAGCTTTCTGGTAGAGTATCTCATGGAAAAGGATAACACCTCCAATACAGGGGTTCACTCGATCATCTGCTGTCAGAAGCAACTGCCTATAGAGGCGTCGATTTTCCTCTGTGTTCTCAGTTCCAATGGACTGCAGCCGCTTTGCAATGCTACCAGTGGACTCATCTGCTGCCAAGATTTCCTTGCCCGGAGCAACAATTTGGTGAGCCAAATCAGACAGTTCTTTCTTTTGCTCTGGTGTCAATGCTGGGTATTGGTGAGGCATGTTTTCCTTGGCTGGGTTGGTAGTTTCCGGCAGAAAGCAGACCTCTTATGGTCGAGAACCGAACTTCTGCCAAAGTTTTTTTTTTTTTTAAACAAATTTACAGTTATCCCTTCCACATCACAGGAGTTAGGGGTATGGTGAGTGTGAACCCCCCGTCGCCTCCATAAGTGATCTGGAAATTCTGTGCAAATTTTTTTGGCCCTCCATTTCTATCAGAGAAGAAGTCTGCTTATTTTTTTTCTTTTATGGGATGTTTACAGCACCTTATTATAAAATTTGGGTTAAGTATTTGGTCATAGGCTCTGTGCTAGCCTTCACGTGTTGTCTGTGGCTTCCACAAAACTCTCCCAAGATTTCCATTTAACTTCTTACTCCAACCAGCAATATATTGAAACTGTGATGGGGAAAGTCACAATGTGGAATGGATAACTGCAGTATTTATCTGAAATATACTTTTAGAAAAATTTTGAGTTTTGAATTCTCCCTTTCCTTCTCACCCTTACTTTACCCGCTGAGAAGGCAAGCCATGTGATATTAATTACACATGTGAAATCAAGCAAGGCATATTACATTTTAGCATGTTTCAAGAAAAAATAAGCAAGAAAAATAAAGTGAAAAAGTTAAGCAGCAAAGGTCTTTTGAGAAGCTGAATTTGGAAACCATGGTTCAAATCCCACCTCTGACACGAGGCGAGTCAACTTCACTTCTGAGAGTCTCGGTTTCCCACCTGTAAAATGTGACTAATAAAAGCATGTACTGCACAGGGCTATTGTGAGGGTTAAATGAGATAATAAAGAGAGAGCACTTTTACAATGACAGCTATTGTTATTCTTATCAATGTCATAAGGATTCCCTATGATCAATGGTAATAACGACTCCTTTTATAACTTTCAGGCTTGCAAAGCCCTGTATATATATATATATATATATATATATATATATATAATTACCTTTTCTGAGCTTCACAACAACCCTGTGAGATATGTGCTGTTATCATCATTTGAGGAAACTAAGGCTGAGATGGCTGAGGTGCTTTTGCCCAGAGCCATACAGCCACGAAGGGTCTGTGGTAGGATTCACACACAGGTCTTCCTGGAGACACTATGCCACACTCCAAAGTGCTTAGATGCTTAATAAATGTTTACTGACTGAATTATGCCATCCTGTTCATTGCACTGGGTTTCAGAATATGCATTACAAAGCCTACTTGGTGACAGTCATACCAATGTGCAAGAGCAGTCCAAGCTGGACCTGCTGAGTTAGTTCATCAATACGATTACTTCCAAAGATTGAAATAGATGTTTATTTTTTCTTCTAAATTGTTCTCAATAAGCAAGGTCAAACAAGGATTGCTAAGTTCTAATGCTTCCATCAAGGGTAAAAAAAAATTTATTTTAATTTTTCAAAAAACCCTTTATAAACATGGGAAATGTATGGTTATACAGAGCTTGAACAAACAGTCTACACTAAATCTCATAAAAGGTACCGACCAGCCTTAGTTTAGACCATGTGACTGAGACACTATCACTACCACCTGGTGGCTGCAGGGTAAGGCTGCAGTTCCAGGTTTTCTGAGGGGTTAATAAACCTCTTGTACAAAGGTTACAAAGTGAAAACAAACATAATAGTACTACAACTCCTTTGAAAATAGAAAGGATACCTCTGGGCTGGTATCAGAGTTTTCCTGTAGCTCCAAGGCCCTGGTCAAGGGGATGAGGTTAGGATCCAGAAACCTTTCTTTCTCTCTAAACTAGGCTCAAAAGAATAGTTCAGGCTCTCAGGTTCTAATAGAATCAGAACCAAAAAGCCAGTGGCCAGACCTGAAGCCACAGCTATTACCATTTCCTTTCCTAACACTCTAACTTAAATCTTAAGAAGGCTCTGGTAGAGATACAAAAATTGTCAGTCAAATGATAAATAATGCTGAGCTTTTATCTTGTACAATACTGGACAGAAGTGTTTCAACATTCCTGTCATAGCCCCAAATGGCATCTGGCTCTAACTCTATTACATTATATCGACTTTTATTTGTTTCATATAATTTCTCCCTCTACCACACCAAGCCAAGGAGGGAGAGAAGAAAACATAATTTATACCCAGAGTATATCCAAATCAACCTAACAAGGATTATAGGAAAGGTACACTTGGGTCACTTACATTTAACAATTATAATTTCAGATTTTGACTTTAGAATATCAGTCCTGAGCCTAATTTAATAATTGTCTTGACTATAGGAAATAGAAAGCAAAAGTAGAAAAAAAGATGCTACTTTGGGAAACAACCCAAAACACACCTACTGCTACTCATCCACAAGAAAACCATCATACTTTCTGGATTCTGTGGTTATGATGATAACATATTTTGTATGAATTTTCCTGAATGCTAATTATTCCTAAACATCTGTAACAAAATACAAAGCACACAAATGGCTTCGGACAAAGCAACAACATATATACTGATATTCAACATTCAATTACTATATAATCAAGAGTACAATTCAATACATTGTCCCAGAAGGAAACAACTAAATGTTGAATTTAAGTTATAGAGTAGTATTTGCTTTCTTGAAGTTTTGGAAATATCTCAAAAATTATCTTTTTTCCACTTATTAAATGCCACCGCCATAACTGACACTCCTGCCTTGCAAACATGTGGCCACTAACCCACACTAAACACTGGAGAAGTCAATGTATTCACAACACTCTTGTTACTCTCTCCAATAAACTGCTGCTCTTTCCTGGCTGCTAGCTTTGTATAGGGATGCTGAACAGCTATTCATAAACTAAGGATGACTCTAGAAAACAAAAAATCTGCTTCTGATTTTTTTTCTCCTTTTCATGGGCCATAACCACTAAAAAACAAACTTTAAAAACCTGTCATATATCAGTCTAACAGGGATCCAAAGAGAAACAGAATTTTTCCAGGAAGCTTCAAATAAATCCCTAGTACTTGGATACAAATCATAAGCAAGATGATGATGATGATGACGGCTAACATTGTATCACATTTTCTGGGCCAGACACTACACTAAGCGATTATCATCTCATTTGATCTCCACAAGAGCTCTGGCAGGTGGCTGTCATTTCACCTGTGCAGGTAGGAAGGAAGGATAAGCATTTATTAAGACCACTGTCAGCACTTCACAAACACTGTCTCACTTTGAGCCCCATAACAACTTCTGCTATCATTATTCCCATTTTATAGATAAGGAAACCAAGGCAGACAGAGGTTAAGTAACTTGCCCAGGGTCACACAAGCTATTAATGCACATGAGGCCGGATGTGAACTCAGGTCTTCCTGTTTCCACATGCACTGGTCTATCCACTTTACCACCTAGCAAGGTGAGTATCAGACTGTAAGACTAGAGGAATCTTGGAGGAGGAAGAATTATTGTGTGCTAGGATTACTCAGGAAAGAACTGAAAACTAGAAGACTTTATACATCTCCATTACCTTCCCTCCATCACCCCTCGCCCACCTCCCCATGAGGATAGTATTCTACTATACTAATATTCTATATATTCTGTACCACTATTCTAGTATACTGTTTTACACACGGTGGGTGTAAGCACATGTTATACTGGACAGCATTGCAAATGCCATTCTTTTAACACACTATTAATGTGTTTTTTAAAAAGAATGTTAAATTCTTTTTGGAGGTGAAAGGAAACTACCCACTCCCATCTGAAAAAATGAAGGGTCTGGGTGAGGCTGCCTCTAAGTTTGTGATCCTAAGTTGCAAAGGAAGATAAGCCCTTTCACTGGAAAGCAGAGATGACTTATGATTTAAAGCTTAGAGGGAGCAGACAGAGCCAACTTATGTTTAGAGGTTTCCTGAACAATACAAATTAAATATTTGTTTGGGTATAAGAGAATTCGTTATTCAGAAGGCAGGAAGGGAAAGTGGAAATGTCTTACTTTATGACAGATTACAGGAAAAAAAGGAAACATCTTTTAAGAGGCAGAGTGACCCATGTCACCTATAAGAAGAACATCATGTTGTTACTTTGAAAATCTCTGATGCCCCAAGGCCAGTGATAAATATTCAGGTAGCTAAGTTCTCAGCAATGTGTCCTGAAAGGAGGACTACAGATTTCCTATTGGGATAGTATGCAGGCTAGTGATAAAGCCTAATGACGTCAGTACTTAGATTGCCAACCAATATGTCCAGCCATCCTGGCCATCACACCCTAATGGATTCTTGTCTTTGTTCTAACTTATATCTTCTAGAGAGCAGTTTCCTAATGTACCAGATATCTTTCTCTGGGTCTTTTCCTATTTTATAAGTCTTAGTGTAGAACTTGTATTGATATAAACTCGTGACTGGTCCACTTTTTTTTCTGATTCTTGTGCACAGGTCATCAGAAGAAATATACTTAAGCCCCCTTGCTCCTGCCATTCACCAAATGATCATGAGTCAAAGGGGATGGACAAATTTCCATGGAGGAAGTAGCCCTGAAGCCAGGACTTGTGAATGGACAGAGTTTCAAAAGATGAAGTATATGGAGGTTGAAGAAGAAAACAGAAGCCAAAAAAAGAAAGAAAGCATTCAGATTCCACCAAGGAAAAAGTTCTAATATCTTTCACAAAACTGCAACTCCATAATGGGTGGAATGCATGCCAGACAGAAGAAAGGTAAATTCTAGGACTGGAATATGGATTGCAGATCAGAGGAATGGAGTGAGATTAGGCTGAAAAGGTGAGTTAGAATCCAAATGTGAAGGGTCTTGAATACTAAGTTAAAGAATCTGGACTCTATTTAGCTCTGAGGCCTATGTCTAGAAGAAGCACAAAACCTAGGGACTCAATTTCTCCATGTCTACTACTCTCTTATCTTGGAATTATGTTAGGTATATTAGATTTAATATTAGGTAGATACAAAGGAAAAAATAATATGGATGGGGTTACTGGAGATATTAAAGTAACAGACAAGAATATTTAAGAGATGGCCCTGGGTGTCAGCTACAACATGGGTTCTCAATCTAAGGTACATTAGACTTTAAAAAAAATTTTTTTTATATCTGTGTTTCAACATAATTGGTTTCCTTTACAATCCTATATGTTGTTGTTTTACATTTTGTGCACTGCAAAAACATGATTCTGAGAAAGGTCCTATCAGCATCACCACACTAATAAACAGCACCATGAAACCAAAAAGGTTAACACCTTGAGAGAGAAGTTTGGGATCAGTAACAGGGCTATGTAATGCATAGTATGCTAGACATGGCTTCAGGAAGACCATGGTTCAAACCTTGCCTCAGCCAATGCTTACCCAACACAGTTAGGATCTGCAAAGAATTTGATCTTGTTTTTATGTTCAGTCATTTCCAACTCTACCTGACCCTGTGAACCATAAGCCACCAGGCCCTTCTATCCTCCACTGTCTCCTGAAGTCTGTTTCTCTAACATTACTTATCCATCTCATCCTCTGACCTACCCTGCAGAATCTAAAGCATAACCTTGCTGGTGTGTAAGATGAGCACAATTCTTTGGCATTGTCCTCCTTAAGAAGTGGGACATAAATTGATCTTTTCCAATCCAGTGGCCACTGCTGAGTTTTCCATACTTTGCTGGCATATTGAGTGCTGCACTATAACAGCATCATCTTTTAGGATTTTGAAAAGCTCAGCTGAAATTCTATCACCTCCACTAGCCTTATTGTTAGCAATGTTTCCTGAATCTTGATAGCTGTATGACCCTGAGCAAGTCACTGAACTTCAGTTTGTCTCAGTTTCCTCACCTATAAAATGGGGAAAATAATAGCACCTACTTTCAGGGTTCTTGTGAGGATTAAATGAGGTAAAATATGGGAAGCATACAAAGGTTAGCTATTATAATTACTGCATATAAAGCACATAAAGATGTGCTATTATTGCTATTTGTGGAGGGTTTTGTCCCCCTTCTACATTAGAGCTTGGAGGCCTGGAAGGCAGAATTAAGGAAGGGTTAGTTGGGGTTCAGTCACCTGAGAAACTCAGTGAAGAATTCCCACCAACAGTTCCCAGACTAATCAATCAATAAACATTTATTAAGCCCCTATTATGTGTCAGTATTGTGCAATAAACAGGGCTGACGAAAGCAGATAAGGAAAATGCAGCCAGAGGTTAAGTAAAATTGAGAACCCACAGCAATGAAAGTCAGCAACTGTAATTTCAGGATGTACAATGAGAAACTGGCTTAATTTTTTATATGGGGGAGGGGGAGACGATACAATTTCTATGAAATCCTCTTACACTCAATTCTAAGACATATGATTATGAATAATTGGAGAAGTTTATACTAAAACTATTATTACAACTTAGTTATGTGCTAGGGAAAGCCTTAGTTCTAAGTCACTCCTTTCTTTCATGTCAGAGGCAAAAAAAAAAAAAGACTAAAAAAGAGTTAACCAACGAAAAATGTTTCAGCATCTTCCACAAAAGTGCAACTCCCTAGTGTATGGAATTGCTCTAATAATCCTCAAAGGGTTAAAATGAATGCCTTAGAATGTGTCTTAAGTACTTTAACTTCTCATTAGCTTCTCTTTAGGAGGAGAAGGAGGAATAGGAGTAAGAGAAGTAGGAATAGGAAGAGGAGGAGGAGAAGGAGCAGTAGAAGTAGAAGGGACGGTAGAGGAGTATTAGAAGGAAAAGGAATAAACATAAGGGTGTAGAAGCTAGAAGAGTAGGGGTAAAGAGAGGATTCTGGGAAGATAACAGAGTTTGTCAGAAAATTCCAAGCAGTCAAGATTCTCTCCCCCAAAAGAGACAAAGTAGCACCTCAGGAAGAACAAGGTGGGGGTGCGGGGGAATAAGAATAAGGGCACAACAGGGGTCATCCCAGGACAATTCAAGAAGATCAGAAGAAAAATCCCAGGGGAGGTGTGGTCCCTATGAAGAAAAATCACCTCCAGATAGATGCTATGGTTGTGGTCCTGCGTCTTTGAAAAGGACCACATGACATCACCATGATAAAGTGAAGTTTCAGTGTGTCTGACTGTAGCTGGTCAGACCAATACGAGCTTGGAATACTCTACCACAGGTTGGGCACAGACAGTTCGTGTGAACATTTGGGCTGCACACTCCAAACTGGCACATCCTACTTTCTTTGTGCTGTCTCAATTCTGCTTTGCTCATAGAGCACAGCACCCTTTCTGATGTGGGCACGCCATAAGCAGTCCTGCACCAGGGTCTTCCATGTCACACAGTCATATCCAAAGTTCCTGAGAGAGACCTTGAGTGTCCTTGTACCGCTTCTTCTGGCCCCATGTGAGTTCTCCATAAAATAGTCTTTTTGGCAAGCAAACATTCTGCATTCGAACAACGTGGCCAGTCCATCAGAGCTGCACTCTTTGAAGCATAGTTTGAATGACTGGCAGTTCAGCTCGAGCTAGGACTTCTGTGTCTGGTGATCCTCAGAATCTTCCTAAGACAGTTCAAATGGAAGCAATTCAGTTTCCTGGCATGGCGCTGGTAGGCCGTCCATGTTTCACAAACATATAACAATGAGGTCAGTCAGCACATCGGCTCTGTAGACCTTCAGTTTGGTAGTCAGTCTAATACCTCTTCTCTCCCAAACTTTTCTTTGGAGCCTCCCAAACACTGAGCTAGCTCTGGCAATGCATGCATCAACCTTACTGTCAATATGTACATCCCTAGAAAGGACACTACACCAAGGTAAGTGAACTTATCCACAGCATTCAAAACTTCTCCATTTGTTGTAACCGATGGTACCATGTATGCTGATGTGCACCTGTGTTTTCTTGGTGTTAATTATTAGGCCAAAATTAGCACAGGTACACTCTGATCTATATTTTGTTGCACCTCAGCTTCAGAAGCTGCATTGAGTGCACAATCATCTGCAAACAGAAAATCATGCACCAACACTACCTCCACTTTGGTCTTGGCCTGCAGGCTTTTCAAATTGAAGAACTTACCATCAATACGGTAGTTGACCTTGATGTCATGTTCATCCTCATTGAAAGCATTTGACAACACGGCTGAAAACATCATGCTAAAAAGCATGGGAGCAAGTACACAGCCCTGTTTCACTCTACTGGTGACTGGGAAAGCTCAAGAACACTGTCCACTATCCAAACCTGATCACGAAATTGACGTACAATACTGATGAACTTCTCTGGGCAACCAAATTTTGACATAATTTTCCATAAGCCCTCACAACTAACAGTGTCAAAGGCCTTGGTCAGATTTACAAACGTTGTGTACAGACCTCTTTTCTGCTCCTGGCATTTCTCCTAGAGTTGTTGGGCAGCAGATATCATATCGACTATTCCTTAGATCTTTCTGAAGCTACATTGGCTCTCAAGTAGATTTGTGGGAATGCAAGGATAGGGCAGAGATCTTTGGAGGGGATAGGCTAAATAACAGGAGGGCAGGGTAGGGGGTAGAAGTAAAGTAGAGAAATCAGGAGAGATAGGAAACAAGAGATGTGCACAAATATAAAAACAACGATCAGGAATAGAATTTGTTAGGGATAGTATATGTCTATGTATGTATGTATATGAGTATATAGTTGTATGTGTATGTTTATATTATATTTATATACTATATCTTACTTAATTGTAACCTGAGGTGGGAGGGTGGGGAGAAAGGGTGAAAAAAGAACAAAGTATAAAAAGTAAACAGCAGAGAAGAAAAGAAAACTTATAAGGAAGCAAGGAAAAGAAGGACAGCTCTCAATACAATGTGTAGTATTCACCATACAGGCTTTCTTGAAATGAAAATTTACTGTTACATATTTGGAATCCTCTTTTATGCTCTGCTATGCACATGACATACTTCTTTTCCTTTTCATACTTTGCATTTAAGTTCCAATATTTAAGTTTATGATATGTTTTTTCTTTTCTCTATTGGTATAAGTTTAATATTTATGTTTATAATGTTTCTTTTTCTTTTTTTATTATGTATTTAAGTTTTAGTATTTGTCTACAATAAAAAAAGGTTAAAAGTGTAGGGGTGGAAAGAACAGGAAGAACAGAGGTAGGAGGAAGAGTAACAAATTACAAAATACTAAAAATGTCAACTTTTATTAAAGTACTAAATTAGATGTAATCAGGTACACCAAAATGTATGATGTAGACAGTAAGTTTTGTGGATAGTCAAGATAGAAAGATGACAATCTAGGCTGGTATTATTCAGGAAAACTTCATGAAGTAAGTGGAGCTTGAGAAGAATTTTGGAAGCTAGCTGAGAGCAGTATAGCAATGAAGGGGAGAGAAGATTCCTGGCAAAGGGAAAGCACAAAGACCTAAATGTAGTAATGACCAGGAAACAGGGCACGGGGATCCCAGTTCAGGGGTGAAGCCCTCTAACTAACACAAGAAGTAAAGGAGAACAAGCTATCTCCCCTTCAGTAAGGAGGCAAATGGAACCCAGTCTTGCTCCTAGAGAGAAACATAATGCGCGCGCGAGGTGGGTGGGTGGGTGGGTGGGTGGGTGTGTGTGTGTGTGTGTGTGTGTGTGTGTGTGTGTGTGTGTGTGTGTGAAGGGTGGATTGAGAGAAGGAAGAAAGAAGGATGAAGAAAAGAAAGCAAGAGAGAATAAATCATACAACAATTTCCAGTCTCATTTTTGCCCCTTTAAGATTGCTCTTCACAGGCAAGAAAACATTATACACAATTACTACAACAATGTAAAGGGAAAAAACAACCACCAGAAAAAAACTGAAAATGAATATTGTAAAATTACAGAAAATAAACTTGGCCCCAAAGAGATATGAGAAGATGCTTCTTCCTACTCTTTTGCAGAGGTGGGAGGTCTATGGGTGTGGAACATTGCATATATTTTCAGATTTTTTCCAATGTATGGGTCCATTTTAATGATTTTATTCTTTTTTAATTTTAAAAAATATTCATTGTTATATGGCTTGGCTCTCTGGGAAAGAGGAGAGAGAAGGATAAAGGGGGAAACTGAAGGGATGAAAAAAAAAGATACACATATAAAAAGAAAGCTCTTTGAAAATGCTATAGTTTGATTGAAGCCCTATTGCCTGAGGAAGAAAAAAGCAGAAAATAACAGTCAAGACTCTTTGAACAGCTGTCCAGGAAGAAAAAGAATCAGCTCTTAGCTAACTGAGAGCTCACATATGTACTCCAGGGTGCAGAGATAAAGTTATTTAACTTGGCAGTTCCTAGAACTTAGCTAAATCAGTTCTAAGCTGCATTAGTTTACTCCTCAATTCCAGAGCCAAAGGATGTGAGAACAAGAACCCGAGCGCTTCTGCTTGCCTGCTGAGAACTGAAAAAATACCTGCTTCCTATCCTTCACCACCGAAAAGCCAACAATGCACATGATAGATTTCAAAGAAATTAATGACTAAAATAACAAAACTTCATCACATTCTTCTTCCTCATGTGAATTCCATCTTCCTTAATTACATTTATTACCTCACATAAAAAAAATTTCAGGAATAATATCGCATCACTCTTGTTCAGGGAGGCAACTTTCATAACTCTGTCTGAAACCCCAAATCCATTTCAGTTCTTCAGGAATTAATGAACTGCACCTCAGATCTCTCACAGTAGCATCAGTGGGAAGAAAACATGCCACTGCTATTGATATTTCAGCTTACTGGCTAGTATACCACTAAGCATGATGTCCCTAAATATGTAAATCCAAAATATAACCATTTTTGCAATAGTAACATAGTAATAATTCCAAGACTGTATAAATTCAAAATTTTCAATGACTTTCTACTTGCTATAGGTCAAAATTCCAATTCTTTGGCATCATATTCTATCTAGACCCTTCACACTCTGTTTCTGAATTACATTTCCATCCTTATCTTCCACTATTCTCCAACACAAACATTCTGTTATAGCCAAACTAGCACATTCCCTGACCACTGGATTGATTTTTCCATTCCTAAGCCCCTACTACGCTAACTACCTATATCTAAATAAGCATCCAGTCAAATCCCGCATAGTTTGTAAGAATCAGAGAATTTTAAGTCTATAAGGAATCTAATGGATTATCTACTGCCATCTAACTTCCCAAATTATCAACAAAAACTAGAACCTAAACTTTTTGCTTCTCAATACATTTTCCACTAAACTTAAGAGGCAATATGGTATAATTAGAATATAAGGTACTGGGCTTGAAGCCAGAAAGATTTGGGTTAGATGTGATCCTGGAAATTTATTTAACTGCTTTGTGAGTCAGTAACCCTATGATTCCATGAACTTCTCACACACGGATGTATCCTTTCCTTAAGAAGAATTTAAATTAATTAATAACAGTATCTACCTCATAGGGTGGCTGAGGATCAAATAGGGTGGGGGGGAAGAGGGAGAGAGGGGGAAGGATGGAGGGAGTGGGAGGGAGAAGGAGTGGGGAAAAGAGGGAGAGGAAAGGAGGAGAGATTTGAGTTTTGCTAAAACCTTAAAACTCCTATATAAATGTTAGTTATCGCTATCAGCTCTTTGAGGGCAGAGATTTGGTCCTATAATCTTTGTCTTTTCCACAGTACTTAGAATACTGTTATGAATACAGAGGTATTGGTTGAACAAATGGATGGATGAATGCATTAATTTGATTCCATTTTTTTCAGTTTCACTGACAGCTTTTTATTTTCACTCCAAAGTCACTTCCTCATTTTACAGATAAGGAAACTGAGATCCAAAGCGACTCAGGTGACTTGTCCAAGGTCACACAGATAGTTAAGAGGCAAGTTTGAACCTCTGTCACAGGATCATGTGATCTTTGAGTTCCTAAGATTCCAAATCTAGTGATTAGTATACTGTATTGGACGTATACAACAATATAGGGCTGTGATTCCTCAGCACAAGCAGGGCAGGGACACAACCAAGTAGAGCCAAGGAGGAAGAAGTATTCTCTACCTCCCAGCTCCAACTGTAGAAGCTTAATAGGAAATGGAGCTGATCGATAGTATCTCTTTTACTTTGGGTTCTTCCCAGGTGTAAAAATTCAGTTCAATATGGGGGGATGATGGAAGGGAGGGCAAATGGGAGGAGGGAATGATTAGAAGTAAACACTTTAGGGGAGGGATAAGGTCAAAAGAGAATAAAATAAATGGATAGGATGGAGCGAAATATAGTTAGTCTTTCATAACATCACTATTATGGAAGTCTTTTGCAAAACTACACATATACAGCCTATATTGAATTGCTGGCCATCTCGGTGGGGAAGGGTGGGGAAGGAGGAAGGGAGAAAAGTTGGAATTCAAAGTTTGAGAAACGAATGTGGAGAATTGTTTTTGCATGCAACTGGGAAATAAGAAATACAGGTAATGGGGTATAGAAATCTATCTTGTCCTAAAAGAAAAGAAAGGAGATGGGGATAAGAGAAGGGAGGGGTGTGATAGAAGGGAGGGCAGATTGGGGGAAGGGGTAATCAGAATGCAAGGCGTTATGGGGTGAGGGGAGGGGAGAGATGGGGAGAAAATTTGGAACTCAAAATCTTGCGGAAACGAATGTTGAAAACTAAAAATAAATAAATTAAAATTTAAAAATTCAGTTCAAATGATAAATCTTCCTGGATACTATAAGCTACATCAAACCTATGATTATTATTGAGAATTCAAACAGGAAGATTTAAATTACCAGCATTTGGAAAGGCTTTGGAGGGTGGGGTAGGGAGAGAAGTATAGCCTACAAGAAAAAGACAAATATTAAGTTGATATGAGGGCTAACTTTGGGAAAAAGGTATATTCTTATCCATAAGAACAACTGTGCATTGGCAGAAACGTATTCTCCTTGAGGACTCAGAAGGTTTCATTTTTGTCTTCATATTCCCAGTACCTTGGCATGGCGTCTGGGACCCAGGCACTGTAAAAGATGTTATGGTACTTTGTACGCTGAAATTAATTTAAATATAAATAGTTACTAAGCAAATAGAATCATTTGCATTAGAGTATGATGTTGTTTCTAATGAAGCCCATGAATTTAAAATAAATGAAAAACTGCATAAAACTACTTACACAGTTGCCATTTAAAAATTTATGGTTTCTCACTTATTATAGGATAAATAAGAGACTTTGCATAATCTAGTTCCACCCTTCCTATCTCAATTTATTTCTTAATAATCCCCAACTTGACCCCTCTCCTCAGTATCTCTTCTCACTAGCTCTTAAACAAACCATGCTCAGTGCTGAATTTAAGTCTGTTCTGTTGTTGTAGTTTCCCTGGCCTCAAAAGCACTTCTTTCTGGCCTTTATAAATTGGACCATACTTGGATGCCCATTGGAAATCTCACCCGGTTCACAAGGACTTCTCTACTAGTTCTTTTGATTCCTATAGTATTTGTCTTTAAACTAATTCAGACATTTAAGCCTTTTAGCCCAGGAGGAAGGAGGGGTGGAGTCACATCTTATCTAAATTACTTTTTTTCACTTAGCAGAATGCTATGCAATAACTTAATAAATATCATTAAATTGTTAACTTGACCATCTGAGGTCTGTAGGTATGACTTGTCTCTCCAGTTACATGGTAAGCCAGAAGCGCTATGGATGTGTTATAAGTCTTCGGTATCACTTCCAGACATCCCACCTCACACCCCCAACTTGTAATATATCATATATACAAGAAGAATTTGAAAAATATATTCACTGAATAGAAAATTTTATAGACTACATCCTCTAGTCAAATCCAGATTTGGCCTCACCTAAAGTAACTCTCTAAATTTTCTTAGGACAGTTCAAATAATAAATGATCTTCATGAGGAAAAGCAAGGCATTGAATTGTCCTGAAACATTTTCTTAATCCTCAATTAAACAAGGACTAACATTCAATTGCAGTGCTATGGATTTTTACCATATTCCAATCCTCTGAAAATCTTTCTTCTGGCATGCTGGAGACAGGTGGCAAGAAAGCTGCTGCTGACAAGAGCATATGGGCCTCTAATTTGTATGCAGGTTGTGTGTGCGCGCGTGCGTGCGTGTATGTGTACATGTGTGTGCATGTGCATGTGTGCGTGCATGTGTGTATGTATGTGTACATGTTTGTGTGTGTGTGTGTGTGTGTGTATGTGTGTGTGAGAGAGTGAGACCAAATTCCGTCACTATCTGAGGAAGAAGCAGTATGTTCAGGATGCTGACTCTTAGGGCAGCAGGCAGGATGGGGAGAAGAAGCCCATGGAGAGTATTTAACGTATGTGCCATAAGTCACTAGCTTTTCATCTACAGTTATCCTCAGCTGTCCAGAATACCCCAGCTCTAACCACTGTGGACAAAGGGGAGCTTGTGAAACCAAGAAATCCAATACTAAGGTAGAATTTTAAACTGTAAAAAAGAAACAAGGAGATTGCCCCCTGCTCTTCATGACCTTCAGGAATCCTGTGCCCACATCTACCCTCACTTTGTCACTCTCCTTTTCTTCTTAAGTTTTGATTTTGTGGCTATCAGCATGTAGAGCAGTATTCTCTTAATTTGGGGAGATTCGTTGGCCTCTTTGATAGTCTAGCGAAGCTGTATAATTATTAAATAATTTTTAAATAATTACTTAATAATTAATAAATGCTTAATTTCAGTTAAAGGATGGTGAAAATAAAGACAATTTTTTTCCTATCTAAGTTTCCCATCTACGGTTGCCTGAAATCTATGGACCTCTGAACAAAAAGGTCTGATCAGGTCATTCCCCTGCAAAAAACAAAAACAAAAACAAAAAAAAAACCTTCAGTGTCTGACCTCTGTTTCTAAGATAAGGTCATAATTCCGGCCCTGATTCTCTTTACTTCCCTTGAGGCACTTTTATTTCCCAGCCCAAATGGCCAACCTGCTCTTCTCCTGGCTCTTGGCTCTGTGCTCTTGGCTCCACACTTTGGCATTCACTCCCTCCACCTGGACTCTTTAGCTTCCTGCAGAGCTCAGCTTTTGTGTCCCTCCTCCAGGAAGTCTTTCCTGACCCCCTATATCGTCAATGCTCTCCTTCAAAATGTCTATTGTTAAAATTAATTGGACACAAGTGCTATTCCTACAGTGAAATACCAGCTCTTTGCAGATAGGAACTATTTCTTATTGTCTTTATAACTTCGGTGCCTAGCATGGTGCCTTCCTTGCACTCACTATTTGTTGAGATTTACTCATTTTCCGGAATATTAAATATTATGTTTTTAAAGAAATTTAGTAAGCATGTAATAAACACCTACTATGTGCCAAGCACATAGTAGTGCTTCACAAATATTATCTCTTTTCATTCTCACAACAACCCTGAAAGGTAGATGCTATTATTACTTCTACCTTACAGATAAGCAAACTGAGGCAGAGGTTAAGTGACTTCCCCAGAGTCACAGCTAGCAAATATTTGGGGCAGAATGTGAACTCAAGGTTTCTTGACTTCAGGTACAAGGCTCTATCCACTGTGCCATCTAGCTGCTAATTAGCAAACACAGAGGAAGAATCAGGCCATATATGTATTCTAAACACTTGGTATTTAGGTAAAATGATACCGTCACATCACAGGGACTCCTCATCCATCTAGACTAGTCTATTGCACCAACAGAAATCTCACAGGTTATAGGAAGAAAAAGGCAAGAGAACACTGACAGCCCAACATAACCTTTCACCACCACTGAACCAACAAAAGCATATGCCTTGAGTTGTCTTAATGTCTACGAAGGAAAGCATACAATGTATTATGGCCAATTAATTTCCTTCCTAAAAATAAATAATTTCTCATACGTCTTCCCTTCCTACCTGCAGATTTCTAATTTAATGCCAACCAATATTCAATGACAACATTCAGTTCAGATGAACTGAAGTGTTTAGAAGAGCCCACGTTGTTAATCACACTTCAACAAATCTCTTTTCCTAACAGACTGAGAAGCCAGAAGCTCCCAATCAGCGAAAGCAAAAAATAACACTGCTGTAAAAGCTTTTTACCACTTTAGGTAAGCTATTTCTCCCTTTAATCTGGGAACAGATGGAAGAAGGATTGGTTTCTGTTGTCTGATCTTGTGTCTTTTCTCACAATTTATCACTTCAAACTTTCTTTTCTCTCTTCAATGATGTTCTCCCAATATAACTGGCAATATAAAATACCAAAAGCATGAAGTTCTTCTTTCATAGATACGTAATATCCTCCCTCCCAAAGCACCCAGACACTCCTGCTATTAAATTCTATTTACTGAACAGTTATATGGATATGTGGATTCATTTACAATTGTGGGGATCAGCATGACTTTAAAATATTAAAGGCCCAACTCCTGCCCAAAAGAGTGATCTTTCTACAAATTCATTACATCAATGGCTTGAGAGTTATTCCCACTAGTACAACACAGAAACATACCCCCTCCTTCCCAACTTGTCATAAATCTACTCAGAGGATCATAGATTTCACGCTGGAAGTCATCGAGGGCAACCTTCTCATATCACAGCTGAGGAAACCAGCCAGGAGAAGTTAAGTGACTTAACTAAGGTCACACAGGTAGTAAGAGGCAGATTCTCTGACCCTTAGTCTGTATCTCTTTCTACAATGCCTCTATCCAACATAATATAAGAAGCTACGAAATCCTCCCTAGAGAATCTGCCTACAGTGCTAGAGAGCTTTGAATTTTGTGGTCCTTAGAATTTCTGCGGACCGTCCATCTGTAGCTCTCACTTTTGCTTTCATATCAGTTCAGTTGCTTTCCTGGTCACACATGCTTGATAACTTTTTTGCTATTTCTTTATCTCAAGGCGTTCAGAGGCCTCACAGCACTATCAACCTTCCCACTGTCCTTTGGGTTACCTGCAATTGTGTTGTGGCTGAGACAGCAATGCTCTAAGGTTGTGGTCCTATAAACCAATACAATATGGAATAAACAAGGACCCTGGTGACAGGGAGCAGGTTAATAGCACTGAAATGCAGTGCACTTTCCCAAATGTGACTTTGCCCAGACTCCTCCATAATTCAGCTATAGGTTTAGCTCATGATCAGCTGTACCACCAGTCCAATATACCCACACTGATAGCCACTTCAATGGCTTTCACATCCCACTGTATGGTTTTACCTAAGCAACGTAAGGTCTTTAGTCTTTTGGTGGTAAACACCCTCCACTGTGAACTAAAAACTAATTGAGAACATTCCAACCAAAAAAAGAAACAAAATAATGGCGCCCATTTGTACTACTTTTATTTGACATAGCATTAGGAATTCCAGTGATTGAAACTGGAAAAGAAGAAAGTATTAGATTAATATTATATGAACAAGTCAAATATATTTTTTCAGATGACTTGAAAATATCTAGAAAGTCCAACTATCCCAATCAAAAACCAGAGACATCAAATGAGATCAGCAAGATTACAAAAGGCAAGATTATTAACCCATAAAGTCATTTGCATTCTGATTTACCAGTAATAAAGTTCAAGAAAACATTAAAAAGATATCCCTCTTGCAACTACAATAAAATGCATTAATAAATAAAATTTTAAAAATTGTGAATTAACCTACCTAGAAATACACAGTACTCATATAAAACATGACTAAAAACTATAATAATTGAAAAAAGAAGACAAGCTAGAGGGATTCAATTAATATAGCAAAAATGGCAATATTCTCCAAATTTATTTCCCTCTTTAATGCAATGCCTAGTTTTACCTATTAAATGCAATCAAAATACTAAAAAGTTTCTTGAAACTTGATAAAATTTAAATGAAAAACCAAATGTGTAAGAATACTAAGGCAGCCTAAAAAAACGAATTAAAATGGTCTTGTGTTTCATCTAGACTTTGAAAATATTAGCAAGTACATATTGAAATATTTGGCAGTAGGCAAAAAAGAGAAATACATAATATAAGAAAATACAGATAATTAAAGAAGCAAGAAAAGTTTAGTATGATAAACTTTCAGGTAATAAAAACTGAGATGAGTCTTAGTTTAGCAAATATACCTGGAGAAAATTGTTAGCAATTTGATGGGAAATGGATTTAGACACACATTTCATACTATATAACTGTGAATTCCAGAGGGTCGAAAAGATTTAAACAAAAAATGAATTGGACAAAAATACAAGAAAATAGAATAATGATATTTATTAAGGTCCAAAAATATATATATATATATATGCTGAGGTACATCAAAATAAATTTCTGTATAACAAAAACAAAATAATCACAAGCAAAAATAACAGATTGTGAACAATATCTAAAGTGAATGAGAAATAAAAACTTACAATATAAAATACAGAAGGACCTATGCCTTCATATCCTTTCACTCCAATCTAATTCCTATTCATATTCTTTGATCTCTAAGATATAAGAAAATAACTTTCGGCTGATAGGTATTTGTTATTTGTCTATATATTTTGGGACATAAAACCCTTAGCAGAGATCTTTGATACAAAGCTGTTTTTCCCATTTGACCACTTCTTATCCTAGATGTGTTCGTTATATTTCTGCAAAAGCTTTTCAATTTCTTTCTTTCTTTCTTCCCTTCTTGCAATTGGGGTTGAGATTTACCCAGGGTCACACAGCTAGTAAGTGTCTGAGACTAGGTTTGAACTCAGGTCCTTTTGACTCCAGGTCCAGTGCTCTATCTACTTGCATCATCTAGTTTCAATTTTACGTAATCAAAATGTCAAAATTAGCTACTTTATCTTTTGTCATAGTCTCTATAATCTGTTTGGTTAAGACTTTATTGATGTGATAGTTGTGAAAGAAATATGATCTGCTTCTCTTCTAATTTTTTTATGATAGGGTTTTAAATATTTAGGTCATATACAAATTTTGAATTTATTATGGAATATAATATAAGAAGTTGACCTAAGAGTATTTTCTGTCACATTGCTTTCTAGTTTTCCCAGTAATTTTTCTCAAACTGGAAGTTCCTTCCTAGGTAATAAATGTTTTCCTATTTATCAAACATAGGCTTGATTATTGGGTTTGATTAAT
Source organism: Potorous gilbertii (assembly GCA_028658325.1). Lineage (NCBI taxonomy): Eukaryota > Metazoa > Chordata > Mammalia > Diprotodontia > Potoroidae > Potorous > Potorous gilbertii. The sequence continues at coordinate 155,013,585 of CM053772.1, forward strand.
TCTGTGTCTTCTTTGTCTGGTCTAGTCTAGTCTATTCCACTGATTTACTTTTTAACGTTTTAAGCACAAACAAAACAAATAATTTTCAAAAGAAAAAATTTATACTATTAATAAACTATTAAGTATTCAAAAACATTTTAATCTAATAATGACAAGAAGCATATTAAAACAATTTTAAGGTACTATTTTTACATCTGTCAAATTAAAGCAGGAATCAAGATTCATATTTTTAAAAACTTTTTCCTCACTTAAAAACATGTTTATTTTATTCACCTAAAATGCAACTACTAATGAAATGCAGGAATTATCTGTGGCATTTTGCTTCTATAATATCACTTCTCAGTGTCCTGTGACAGTTAGCCAGCAAGCTTTGATATAACTTACATGGCTTTTTCCACTGTGAAGATTTCTTGCTGTAAGAACTCCCATACTCATCGGTTATATAGAGAGCCTATGTTTTCAAGGAGTAGCCCTGTAACCAAGAAATGGACCTTAACTGGCATGTCACCTTATATCACTCTGTAGGCTTTGTAACAGTCATTTACAATTTCTTGGAAATTTCCTACCTTGTAAGCTTCCCCAAAATTCTTCTGCTCACTCTTTAAAATGATTTCCTTTTAATGTCATTTTTCATGGTCTGCAAAATGTTCATCTTTCATCACTTTCCCTATTTGAAAGTCCACAAATTTCTCCTCTTTGATTTTGGCTTCTCTGATTCTTGGAACTTTTTTTTTCCTTCGGATAAATAAAACCTGCAATATTTGGATCTATTATGTTTTACAGAATTTTTCCTTAATCCAAGTTTAAAGGTAAATTTTTTGTAGGAAATCTTTTTTTTAAAGGACAGGTTAGTGGTTTGATTACCAAATTTCTTTCCCCCCTGTAATTAATTCTTTCCTTTGAGGTCAGTGGTTTAAAATAAAAAAGGAACTTTTTAACACATATCTCTGTTACTTTCACAAAGAAAGCACCAGTGTTTGTTATACCCATGTTTTCCTAGTAAAGAGCAATGCCTTTCAGACCCCCTCAGGTATATACCAAGAATACTTTTCCAACTTAATGCCTTGAGATAAGTTTCCTGTTTTATATTTATTTTAGTACTGTCATATAAAAGATTTCATCCTTTTAGTGTTAAAGTTACTTAAATTATACTTAGAAGTTATACTAAAGCTATACTTAAAGTTCAGCTTGGCTTTCATATAGGTAAAGATCATGAAAAAAGGTCACATATGTGACTGAGCTATTAAATCAGGATCCAAGCACAAAAAGGTTATTCTAAATGCATCACCTTTGTTGTTCTAAATAGGGTAGTACAGTAGATAAAGCACTGAACATAGCATCTGGGAGACATGATATCAAATCTAGCCTTAGACACTTAATAACTGTGAGACCCTAAGCAAGTCACTGATTTCTCTGCGACTCAGTTTCCTCATCTGTCCAGTGGGGAAGTTGGATGGGCTCTCAGGTTCTATGATCCAATATTCCTACCTTATCTTTTTGAATCTCACAGCTACAATCTAAATGATCAATTTAATGTTCTTCATTCAAATTCTAAGTTCCATGTGGTTTTGGTATAAATAGCCCTTCAATATATAAAATAAATTTTATATCTGAAGGGAGAACTGAATATTGTACAATATGTTTAATCTTGGACATAATCCTTGATGCATCTGCAAAGCAAAAATAGCGATCTTTTTGAGCACTCTTTTGGCTTGAGGCTAATCTAAGGGTTAGAGTACAAATGAGATGACCAAGCCTTATCCAGATGCCCTATTTTACAACCAAAAGAGAGTAAATATGCTTTCTTAACAAGATGGGTAAAGTTCTTTCTCTAAGATTTAAAAATCTGCTCCGTATATATGAAACATGAAACAGTATATACCTACAAGGAATGCTGATCATTTAAGTAACCACGTGAACACTGACAATGTACAAAACACCTAAGGACACAGGATGAGAAATAGCTGTTGTTTGAGACTCTGTTCTGTCATCTTGTTTATCACCATATAAGGTTCTGCCCTTCTTCACTCTGGGTCTTGACTACGGAGGAATCACTGATCTCCCCATTTATGGGCTACTGCTAGCCTAGCTAATAAATGCATTGTTGCTTGTATCTTTGCTACCTCAGTCTACCTCTATTGCCATCATGAAATGTAAACATTTTTAATAAAATCATAGCAAAAAGACTATAATATGTAGCCAAAACAATTATTCATTATGACCCACAATGGACTTATACCAAGTACACAAGAACAATTCAACTTTAAGAAAATATTTAACATAAGTATCAAATCAAAAAGAAAACATTATAAGAAGCTACTGCTTTACAAATATTGTGGGTCACTAAGATTCCATGACTTGCCCAAAAGCATACAGCTGCTAATAAGTTCAGAGATGGAACTTAAATCCTGATCTTCTGGCTCAAAATACAGGGCTGTTTTCCTCCAACTTAATTAGGCTAGTTTTCCTAAAAGGCACTGAGATATTCCTAGAAACTTCCTTGGCTCAGAGGACTAAGGACTCAGACGGTAGACTTCCTCATCTCCTGAATATAAAGCAGTTGTAATGACCAGGAGGGGAGGAGAGATGCTTGGCTGATGGATTGTGGATGCAGCTTCCATTCAGGGGTGGAGAAACTGCAACCCTTGAGGTCACATATGGCCCTCAAGTGCAGCCCTTTAACTAAATTCAAACGTCACAGAGCAAAACCCCTTAATAAAAGGATTTGTTCTGTAAAATTTGAACTCAGTCGAAAGGCTGCACCCAAAGACCTAGAAGGCCACACATGGCCTCAAGGCCACTGATAGGTCTTAAGACTAAGGATTCAGGGTGTCCAGAAAGTTAGGGGGTCTATATTAGGGGCCTTAGCCAAGGAAACTGCTCAGATCCACAAATTAACAGTCCTGATGGCGGTGGGGGTAGTGATGCCCTTGGCTAGTCTTCTGGTGGATTTTTTGCTCTCTTTTTCTTTCTTTTCTGGTATTTCTCCTCTCAAACCTCAGGTGACTATTACTATTGCTGTGGTTCACCTTTCAGGTGGGAAGAAGATCAACAACCAGTGAGACCATAACTAGAACGATGCCTTGACTTGTCTGTGAACACATGGGGCAGAATCTCACCAAGTTGCCAGCCTCGTTCTCTCATCACTGACAGTCAGCGACAAAGTGACGATCAGGGTGCCTGTGATGGCTGACGAAGCTCTAAGTGCCTCGTTCTCTTCCACCCATTTCCCTGGGGAAGTCTTCCCATGCTGGGGTGGACATTCCCCACACCCAACAACTGGCTTAGAGCTTGGTGGCTTCCCTCAACCTGGTTTGGCCTAGGGAGGTTTACTGGGGAAAGCTTCTGCGACAGGTGAGAGCTGGGTGCTCAGCAAGCCCTTACACCAGAAGGGCTAGTTCTCCCTGAACACCTCCCACACTGCCCTACCCTGACTATGAGAGACAAGCCAAGATCTCCCATGAGTACAAGGTTATATTTACCTTGTAGATTTTAAAGGGGAAAACCTAACAGCCATAAAGACTGCTGTAAAAAATCCCAGAAGGAGCTAAGAGGGGGGGCAAGATTAATGAAGTTTCATACCCAAAACAGCTCTCCCAGGTCTCTACAATGTCTTATAGTTCTGATGCCAGACTCTTTCCTAATAAGCAGAGATTTACTTCCACTGATCTTTCCATTGGACTTTCAGCAGGAGATAAGGTTTACAATAGATAGGAAAAACTGCAAGATATTATTTCTTGTCTTCTCAACCCTTGCCAGATGTATAGACAGATAAGAAAATTATTTTTTCCTGTTTTATAGAAATTTATGGCATTATGAACTAATTATAGAATAAATTTGCAAATGAAATGCAATATTTTGCTGTAAACTTCCAAATTTTGGGTTGAAGATTTTTATATTAAATTATCTTGGTGAGTTTTTAGAATTTGCTATCCATTATAACTAAAGTATATACAAGCAGCACACCTTTCTCTTACTCTCTCCTTTCCCTGGAGATGTACAGATTTACTCTTTTAGTGTAAAGTAAGAAGCTGATTTAACTACTTGGAGAATGTTAAGAAGGCCTTAAAGCAAGAAAACAGAAAATTGCAGTCTGAAGCCTTTGGGTCTTAGGTTAAAATTTGATCTTAGAAGGATGCTGTATCTTAACACTATTTTCTTCTGTGAATGATTCAACTGTCAGGTATTGGTATTCTGTACTAATTGCCTTCAATCCTAACTACTATTAGGATAAATTAGAAATGAAGTCACCTAAAAAAATTGAAGTAGACTCTGCAACTCAAAATGTATAAATTTTGCAATTTATTAGTACACATATAAGAACATTTATTTGTACACAAGTGATTCAGTGAAGTGTTTGATGAGTATATGTCTGAAAGGTAAAGATGAGATGGACTTAAGAGAGCAGTGAATTTAAGAGAAGTGTTGAATCCAAGTGCAACAAGAAAGATGCAGTTCTGAAATTTGTTCGGCTTTAATTGAAGTCTACTGGAAAAGAAAAAAAGAATGAGAAGGATTAAAGTAGAGATTAGAGGAGAATGGGTGGAACTACAAAGAAAGTTGCAGTCCATTTGCACTGACAATGTGAACACTGAGTTTGAAAGTAAAGGGTTTCAAGTTATGGAAAGTGAAGTTTGAAGAGGTTTTGATCTTATTAAGATAAAAAGGATAGGAGAAACTTTCTACACCTGTAAATCTGTGGACACCAGTAGGAGAAATGCCTGTTAGCAATTTAAGATAGACAATATTCTATCAAGCTATAACGTTTACTTGATGGAAACCATAGAAATAAATTTGTAGAATGAAATAATTTCAATAAAGCATATTAAAATTCTGTCTTTAAAGGACCATTAGAAGAGTGTGTTCCAATCTTCAGAGCCTCATGTGTCTCAAAAGAGGAAGATAACAATGTGAGACTACCACCCAAATCTTTGGAACTGAGCAAACTGAAAGCTCTATAATTTGAGATGCTGGAAGCTAACGGCCTTTGGAAAAGTGAAATTTTAAATACCAGTTATAATTGTAAATTCAGATTTTATTGAATCTGTCGCAAAACTAAATTATAATGGGTCTCACTTAAAGTGAGATGTATTCTCCTATTAGAATAACTGTGACATCTGACCCTCTATAGAAAGAACAGTCCTTATTGCAAAATATACTTGACACTTGGCCTGAAGGTAACATGTTTAGAAACTGCATGAATAAGAATAAAAAGTGTAATTGCTTCAAAATTAGTCTATACTGGCTTTTGAAGGCAATTAGTACAGAATACCAAACAGAAATTTGAATAAAGTGATTTTCTATATTAGATGATTTGGAAATGCAATCAAGTGAACTGATGTTATTTGACTGGCAATAAGTTTTATTTTGTGATTTAAAAATCCATAATACCATTTATATTATTGTTAGAACTTAAATTTTTCTTGTATTTTGATTTTTGGGAAATCATTGTCTTAAAAATGCTATTAATTAGAAAACAGGATGACAAAATTGTATCATTAGAAAATTAATTCCTCTTTTTATCAGCATGCTGTAAAATTATGAATTTAGTTAATTCAGTATATTTTTTCCTTACAATGGATAATGATAACTTACAGTTTGGGAAAAGTACAGAAGATTTTGTAATGATGTGTTACTCTGTTTTTGGGTACTTGTCAGATTTTCTATCTCTTGGATTTTCAGCCTTATTAAGGTTATAAAATCTTATCAACTCTGAGAAAAGCTGCAGAAGAAATGTTGTGAAGTTAATGAGAAATTACAGTTGAAGTAAGCAGACTTAAAAGTTTATTTTATAAAGAATGATTTTTATCTGATACATTATTTGGTCACTGCTTGTGAAAATTATGAATTTACACCTGGAATAGTATGTGTTGAAGTTACAACTTTGAGCCAACTTACTCTCAACAGACCCTAGGTTTAAAGATTTTGTTTTTATCTTAGGAGTTAATAGGCAAAACCTTCAGATACGGATATCTGTTGGTCTGGAGGCTTGTAATAAGTAGCCAGTGGGTTGTTCTAGGTTCTGAGTGAATTATCACGTATTCATTATATGTGTGAAACTCCAGAATGTGACTGTTCTTAATTTCTAATGATTCATTTCTGCTCCAGGATGGATTTGATTTAAACTAGAAAGGATGAATAAGAAAAGTCCTTGAACATGTTTCCTGTTAACTGATATTGTAACATAAGAAAAAAAATAACTATCTCTAGCCCTAAACTGTGATAAGTGAAACTTGTTATTTTAGATAAAATCTCTGGGACTATAATTTGATATGTTCTCAATTTTGGTTTGGTTTCAGGTATGACTGTCTGACTTGTCTTCAAATCAATAATCCATTCAAAGGAAATTCCATGTGCCATTCAAAGGGAGTGTGATCTGAGACTGCTACAGGCAGATGTCTGTGTATGGGAATGTGGAGAGAACAATGTTGCTACCGCAGGATTCTCTTAACTCAGTCTCCTCAATATGTTATTTCCTTTATGAACAGGAAATATTCCCACCGGGTTAATTCTAAGTCTGGGTATGACAGCCTGTGAACTATGTGGAATTTTGCTGTATGCCTGACTGTTCCAGAATAAAGGTTAACTATGACTTTTACCCAGAATCAAACAGCACTGTAAGGAAGCTTGTGCTCTATAAATTATTCATTGAGAAGGCCTTTTATTTCTGTATAAAGCACTCAAAAACATTTGGTATACATGGGTGAGTAGGCATGTAAGGTCCTGCTCATTCATAAAGAATAGCTTTGTGCTAAGAAGGTCAGAAAACATTTTCACATAAAGAAAATTATTTTGGGGTTGGAGCCAAGATGGCGGAGTAGAAAGACGCATATACTCTAGCTCTTCCCCCACAGCCCATAAAATACATGTTAAAAACAATTCTCAACAAATTCTAGAGCAGCAGAAGCCACAGAACCACTAAGTGAAACAGATTTCCAGCCAAAGGTAACCTGGAAGGCCAACAGGAAAGGTCTATCCCACAGGATGCTGAGTGGAGCGGAATCCAGCCCTGGCCCCGCAGCACCGGGAGGAACAAGCCTCCAGGGCAGAATCCTCAGCAGGGAGGGTCTTAGATCCCTCAACCCACAAGCACCAAAGAAAGCTTCAAAGGTCAGTGAGAGGGTTTTCCCAAATGAGAAGGAGGGAGGAGGGTCCCTTCCAGCACTGGCCCCAGGCAGTGGTGGCAGTAGTGGCAGCAGGGAATTGAGCAGCTACTCTGAATCTCAGCCCTGAGCACAGTCCTGGGGGGAGGAAGAGCACTAGGACCCTCCTCTTGACAAAAGATTCAGAAATCAAGTAACTGGCTGGGAAAATGCCCCAAAAAGGGGAAAAAAATGAGGCCATAGAAGGTTATTCTTGGTGAACAGGTATTTCCTTCCACCCTTTAGCATGAGGAAAAACAACGCACACTATCAGAAGAAGTCAAAGCTTCTGCATCCAGTACCTCCAAAATGAATATGCAATAGACTCAGGCCATGGAAGAGCTTGAAAAGTGAATCACAATACTTGCTAAAGGAGACCCAAAAAAATGCTGAAGAAAATAACACCTTTAAAAATAGGCTAACTCAAGTGGAAAAAGAGGAGCAAAAAGCCCATGAGGAGAAGAAGGCTTTAAAAAGCAGAATTAGCCAAATGGAAAAGGAGGTTCAAAAGCTCATTGAAAAAAACAATTCTTTAAAAATGAGAGTGGAGCTGAGGGAAGCTAATGACTTTATGAGAAACCAAGAAATTGCAAAACAAAACCAAAAGAATGAAAAAACAGAAGATAATGTGAAACATCTCACTGGAAAAACAACTGACCTGGAAAACAGAACCAGGAGAGACAATTTAAAAATGATGGGACTACCTGAAAGCCATGATCAAAAAAAGAGCCTAGACATCATCTTTCATGAAATTAGCAAGGAAAACTGCCCTGATATTCTAGAACCAGAGGGCAAAATGGATATTGAAAGAATCCACCAATCACCTGCTGAAACAGACCCAAAAAGAGAAACTCTTAGGAACATTGTGGCCAAATTTCAGAGTTCCCAGGTCAAGGAGAAAATAATGCAAGCAGCTAGAAAGAAACAAATTGAATATTGTGGAAATACAATCAGGATAACACAGGATCTAGCAGCTTCTACGTTAAGGGACTGAAGGGCTTGGAATAGGATACTCCAGAAGTCAAAGGAACTAGGACCAAAACCAAGAATCACCTACCCAGAAAAACCAAGCGCAATACTTCAAAGGAAAAAAAAAGTCATTCAATGATATAGAGGACTTTCAAGCATTCATTTCAATTCATTCAAGCAAAAGACCAGAACTGAAGAGAAAATTTGACTTTCAAACACAAGAATCAAGAGAAGCATGAAAACGTAAAGGAAAGAGAAATCATAAAGGACTTCCTAAAGCTGAACAGTTTACATTCCTACATGGAAAGATAATATTTGTAACTCCTGAGACTTTTCTCAGTATTTGAGTGGGTGGAGGGACTACACACACATATGTAGACAGAGAGCGCAGGTTGAGTTGAATCAGAAGGAATGAAATCTATAAAAAAAAATAAAATTAAAGGGTGAGAGAAGAATATATTGGGAGGAGAAAGGGACAAATTATCACTCATAAAAGAGATAAGAAAAATCTTTTCGAGTGGAGGAGAAAAAGGAGGAGGTGAGAGGGAAAAAGTGAAGCTTATTCTCATCACGTCTGGGTTAAGGAGGGGATAACATGCTTACTGAATTTGGTATCCAAATCGATTTTACACTACAGGGAAATAGGGGAGAAGGAGATAAGTGGGGTGGGGGATGATAGAAGGGAGGAAAAATGAGAGAAGGGAGTAACTAGAAGTAACTTTTGGGAAAGGACAAGGTCAAAAGAGAGAATAGAATAAATGGGGGGGCAGGATAGGATGAAGGGCAATATAGTTAGTCTTACACAACATGGCTATTATGGAAGTCTTGTGCAAAATGACACATATATAGCCTGTAATGAATTTTTTGACTTCTCAGTGGAGATGGGTGGGGAGGGAGCGGGGTTGGAACTCAAAGTATTAGAAACGAATGTTGAGCATTGTTATTGCATATAACTGGGAAATGAGAAATACAAGTAATGAGGTATAGAAATCTATCTTGCCCTAAAAGAGAGAAGATGGGGATAAGGTAACACTGGGGTGTGACAGAAGGGTGGGCACACTGAGGGAAGGGGTGATCAGAATGCAAGGTGTTATGCAATGGGGGGATGGGGAGAAAAACTGGAACTCAAAATTTTGTGGAAATGAATGTCTTAATCTAAAAATAAATAAATTTTTTAACAAAAGAAAATTATTTCAAACAAGTAGTTTAGGATGTAAAATGCTGCCTTTCTCATAGATGATTTTATTTTGCCTGAAGAGTAGGAAAGGAACTGTGATTTAAAAGAAAAATAAATTATTTAAAATATGAGAATGAGGAAACAGTTTTTAGATGGGATTTGAGGAGTTTGGGACAGAAAATGAACTGTGACATAAATGCTGTTGTTCCGTCATTTTCATTTCTTCAAAACTCCACTTAAGATTTAACATTTCCTTCTCTAGCTCATTTTACAGAGGAGAAACTGAGACAATAAGGGTTAAGTGATTTGCCCAAGGTCACACAGCTAGTAAGAGGCCATATTTGAAATCAGGTCTTCCTGACTTTCCCAACTTCAGGCCAGGCACTCTATCCACTGACCACCTACCTAGCTGTCCTATGACATAAATATAAAGTCTTAAAATCTCCTTGAGAAAGATGTGGGTGATACCTTTTTTTTTTTGTAGTTTGAAAGTTTAAAGGGGAGAGGTAAAAAAAAAAAAGATTTATTGACTTAACCTAAACACTGAATTTAGGAAGGCTGGGGTTCAAATCCTGCCTCAGAAGACACTTAATAGCTGCAGAACCCTAGGTAAATAATTTAACTTCTTTGATCTTTAGTTCCTTTATCTATCTATCTCTCTTGTACCTATGGACGTATATTTATATACACACACACATACACAAATATGTAAATACATAAAGATGGGGATGAATTCAGTAGCATATCAGGTCTCTGCCAGCTCTAAAATCTAAGCCAGTAACAATTTTGATCACGTAAAAGTATGAAGATTTTTCAAAAATAAAAACAGTATAATAAAAAGATATTGTCAAATGGAAAACAATCTTTATATCAAATATCTCTGGCAAATGTCTGATATCAAAAATAAATAAGAAATTGACATATACAAAACCAATAGTCATTTCCTAATAGATAAATGTTCGAAGGATATGATCAGTTTTCAAAAGAAGAGCAAATTTAAATGGACCATATGGAACAGGCTCTAAATAACTAATAAAAGAATGCATAATTAAAACATCTCTGGTTTTGCTTCATACCCAGCAAACTGGCAAAAAAGATATAAAATGAATAAAGTCAATGTTGGGGAAAGACAGACATACTATTACATTGTTGGTAAAGCTGTGAATTTGTCCAAATGTTCTGAAAACAGTTTAATGAAAGAAAGTTTACTAAACTGACCCAGCAATCTTCTCAGCATATACCCAAAGTACTAAGAAAAAAAAATTACCATAACAAAATATTCATGCAGATTTTTTGTGGTCCCAAAGTAAGAGTGACGGAAAATTTCTATACTGGGTGACCTCTGATGTTCCAAATCTCTGATTCTATGTAAAAAATGGTAAATATAAGGAATTCAGAGACACACCTGGAAAAACTTGTACAAAGTACACTAAAAACACCAGAATTCAGATTAATGTAATCTCTTCCAGAAAGATGGTTATGAAACATATTTTAGTCCACAGTGGGAGCACAAAATGACCATCATCAATTTGCTTTAACCTTTTCTTTGCTACAAAGGAAGATTACTGGGAGGCGAAAAGGAAGACTTTTTTTTTAAAGCATCAAAAAAACTTAATAAATAAAAATAGATTGGAATTTTTAACATTGTGGGCTCTTTAGCAACTGTCTCATTGGCTCTGTACTTGTTTATATCAATAGTCATTGCCATGGACTTTATACTAGTCAAATATGGAAAAAGAAAAAAATATTTTGCCCATTTACAAAGCCAAGCTAAATAATTTCTCAGTAGAATGAATCTCACTTAGCCATACAAATGAAACGGTCCCCTACATAACTTTCCAAATTTATCACTCTGTGCTCAGTCATAAGATTCAAAAACAAAATAACAAAATTAGCATCTTTCAAAGAAAACTTTCAACATCTTGTTGCCTAGTAAGTACAATAAATAAATTCCATCAACTTGCTCTTCCCAAAACACTCTAAAATAGGGGTTCTTAACCCTTTTTTGTGCAATGGACGCCTATGTTACTAACTCAAGACTAGACTGGCATCACCTCCCCCAGCCTCCTCTTCCTTCAGTTTGGAGGGCAGGAGGGCGAAGTACAAATTCCTCCCAAAGCCTTCCTTTGTAGAGGGCAGAAGCTGTACCCCAGCGCTCTCTATTTTTTTATCTGTTGCTTTGCTCGGTTTCAACACCAAGGAACAAGATAACCTCACACTAAGTATCCCCTGGAGTCCACTCAGTATCCTCCTTACCCCCCAGCCATTTCTAGACTTCCTTCATGTGTAGCTCTCCCTCCTCATTAAATTGTAAATTTCTTCAAGGTAGAAACTTTTTGTCTATTCATTATAAACCCAGGGTTTAGCACAGTGCCTGGCATATAATAGGGACTTGAATGTTTATTGCATTGGAATGGATTAGAATAAGGTACTTAAATGCATAAAGTAAAATACTAGTATCCCAAAAGGAAACCAATTATATTGAAATAATTATCTCTATTTTTGTATCTATCTATATATTTTTTTAAAAAGCTCATGGAACCTAGGATTAAGAAGCTTTGCTCTAAAATAAAAAAAATTAATATCTGCAATCATGAGAATTGGTGAGATATTGTGAAAAATACATGAGACTGGTATCTATGAGATTTGGGCTCTAATGTCTCTCCTGATCCTACTGTTGAGGTTTAGGAGTTCTGGGACCCCAAAAGAGAGACTTGTGGGTCCTACCCAAATGAATTCGACCCAAACTTTTCTCTCAGTCAAATACAAGGTTTATTAGAACACTGATAGAAGGTGTGTGTGATTCTAAAAATCTGCCATACTGGCTAGATTCTTAAGGAATCTGAACACTTTCATGGAAACAAGATGGATCTTTTATACAGAAGACTGGGAACAGAGAAAGGGTCTAGATGGAATTAAGGGAGTGATTGTCTAAGGTGGGGATAGATGCAGCAAATGAAAGAGCAGTTAATTAACTAAGAAGGACAGACTGACCCAAGTGAGAAAGTCCAAAGGCTTTTTCCTTTTTGGGGTCCAGATTCCAAAGACATGGTCTTTTCCTTTTGGGAATTAAGATCTCATCCTCATCTCTACTAGTGTGACCACTGACAAATCACTTTAACTCCCCTGAAACCCCTTTACCTCAAAAGTCTGAGAAGAGTAAGCAGAAACCTCACCTTATAATCTGGAAAGCTTGGATTCAAATCTGACAATTACAAATTAGGTGGCCATGGGCAAAATGACTTCACTTTTCAAATGATGGGGCCATGAGCACTTTTCTGGTCTCAATTTCCTTATTTGTAAAATGGAGATAATGATATACAAACCACTCCAGTATCTTTGCCAAGAACACCCCAAATGGAGTCAAAAAGGGTCAGAAATGATTGAACAACAAGAGAAGTGGAGAACTCCTGGCATAGACTGCTAGATATACTGTCAGTATGCCTGGTATATCCTTCTATTTAGACAACTGTTTTTCTGTAAAAAGATGCAGGGATGATTTTTGTAAAGTGACTGAAAATAATCATTAAAACATTTAACATTTTTTCAAATAGTGTGGAGCCATTTAATCTTTCTGTATCTAAGTTTATTCATTAACACAAATCTGGAGTTGGAAGAAATGGTCTCTGGATTCCCTCCCAGTTCTAGATGTATGATCCTAGGAACTATAGAATAAACCATGGATTTTTATCCAGGAGACTTTTTGTAGATCCCAAACTCAAATGCTATTATTGCAAGGTCGTCTGTGAATAGGCACATTTCAATGCTAATTTGAATGTCATACATAATGTATATGCTAATGTATTCATTAGCATATCAAAACCAAATAACCTTTCAATTACTCTAGCCCCAGGCAGATTTGCGGTTATCCTCAAGTTTAGAGAGAAGGATTTGGGTTTGGTGGCTTTTTTTTTTTTTGCTTGGTTTGCTTTTTTGTAGATTGGATTGAGCGTTGGGGGAAGGGAGGAGTACTGACAGTAACAATAAAGCAAGGAATCAGACATTACTACTCTCCATCATCCCAAAGTTGGTTTTTTCTGTGTTGTTTGGAATGCTGAGGGAGTTAAGAGTTTCCTATGAAAGGCAATGTTCAAATCTTGTTATGTAAAGTAAGAACAAAATGCTCATTAGAGTAAAATTGGAATCTCTAAAGCAAGTAACAGTGTAATGCTCTTTTTAGTGACTACTACTACAATTAAGGAAGGGATAGTATGAAAAAGAAGTCTCCATATATTTATTAAAAGTATTTCCTTCCAAAAAAATCTCCCTACAGCACCCTAAATTTTATAAAAAGGACTATTTCCTTTCTTCAGTATTCTGTGGATCTCTTCTTCTTCAGGTACCCTTAAGTAATAATTAGGTGAAAATTATCATTTTTGCCATAGTAAGATAAGGCAAGCTCAGTTTACCCAGCACACCCTACCTCCAATGGGAAACTCCATGAGGAGATCCAAAGATTCAGAAATGGGACATCAGAAATCATTTTTATCACACCCTTTCATTTTACCGGAATTTGAGGAAACAGGCACAGAGAAGTTTAGCTGAGATCGACTTTGTTACAAAAAAAAAAAAAAAAAGTTTTATTTTAAGTTCCATTTTGTATACTACTCAATAGCTATCAGCTATCAAGAGAATGAATCACAATAAATTCCTATACTTTCTTGGCACAGCCCTACCTCACTCAAAAAAAAAAAAAGTCAAGTGTAAGTCATGTCATCATTTCTCCGATGGTATGGTCTTCTGCGGCAACGAAGAATAAACACACACAGAGGCTAGCTGCTTATATGTTTTAGACCTAAAGACATTCAAAATGAAATTTTCCTATATTTCTGGACAAAAAAAATATTTCTAGGTCAAGTCCTAGAAATTAACAGTAAGAAGAATTAAAAAGAGATAAAAATCCATTTTCTGACATCTATCCCAAAGGAGATGAAAGGAAAATATCTTCCAGGATGAAAAGCTGAATGGGATTTTTTTATAAGCATTCAGAGTCTGGCCAAGGGTAAAAACAAATACCCAGAGAAGAGTGTAATGCTTGGAACTGACCCAATAAGAGAAAGAAAGGACTTTGGACCCAGAAGACAAATGCTGATATCACTGTTAAGCTGCTAGGTTAGCAAAATCATAATCTGAACGTTTAGTTCAACGTATTTAAAAATTCATAGGACATTTCTGGAAACAAATCGTAGTAGAGGGCTCCAAAGATGGCAAGCTCATTAAAAATAATTAGATGTGAAACAGTTCAGTAAATTTCTTGTGAGCTCCTAAATCAGTGGCAATGAAATTGGCTTAAATGATACTAATTGGCTGCAACTTTGGACGCTTATGTTGTGTTGCTGAAGCATTATATTAAAATAAATTTGTCTACAATTGGCCCATTAATACAAAGCTTGATTTAGTAATAAACAACTTGAGATATTTGTCTAAGATAAAAACTGAATTTTTCTCTATCCAAAACATTTTTTAATTAATGAAAACATGAACACTGAAAAGTCTTAGCTCTCACCTTCAAAAATATCACGCAATTTAGAGATATGATTAGAAACAAATCCTATTTAAGACTCTGAAGGCATTTCTTGAATGGATGATATTCAGAGTAGACACATTAACATGAGACTATTTCAAGAATGAGAATCTAATAAGCACAAACAAAGTTACTATCAACAATTTAGGTACACAAGCACCTCCCTCACTCAAAACAAAGTCAAGTCCAAGTCATGTCACTATTTCTCTGATGGCATGGTCTTCTTCGGTAACGAAGGATGAACACACACACACAATGACACAAGATACTAAATTAGTTAGCAAAAAGAAAGACAAAAAAAAACCCTGACAGGATTAAACACAGTGCCATAAAATTTTGATTAATGTAAAGCTACCTCTTCAAAAAGTTAAAAACCTTTCACTGGACTCATGCTTTCTCATAATCCTTTCAGAGGAAGCCATCCCAATGCTGGTGGCCTTCCTTGAGATCTCCTGATATTTATTATCTGGATATCAATAGGTTATGTAGGTTACTCATCAATTTTCCCTCACTCTCTATTATCACTCACTATTTTTGGCCAACCTGCCTTCCTTCTCATGTCATACACCTCCAGCATAATCTTCTACCCAGTATCTGCTTAATTCTCCCTAAATAATATGTTGCAGTTCCAATAACTTTGCCACACAGAGACTGAAAAACAACATAGGTTATAATCTAGATATTTTATTTCAAACCACCACAACAAAATATGCAGTACAATCCTATTGATTTGTTGTTGATATGTCAATTTCTAAAAAAAATCAAATATACCATATTCCTCTCCCCCCATCCCCAACCAGTGGATAAAGAGTCAGATTAAGAGTTAGGAAGATCTGGGTTCAAGTTCCCACCTTTGACCCACAAACAGGCTGTGTAACCAAGAGCAAGATGCTCAATATTACTTCTTTAAGACTATAAACTGCAGAAGAGTGGCCCAATCTTTATGGCTAGAGTGAATTTCTTCATAGAGTTTCCCACTATGGGGGAAAAAAGCCAAAACGTTTTGAGTAACATTTTTAGCAATTTATTTTACTCCTAGTGATGTATTAATGATATACTCCAGGCCTTTTCTCTTTATTTTAATGGTGCATAATGGATTTTTTTTCTATTTAAAAGGAATTTTGAACAATAAGGCAAAAGAGGAAACTCCAGGCATAGAAATTCCTTCCACCAAGAGATTGGAAAGTGTCTATGCCTTCCTGGTTTAGTCTTTAGGCAGTCACTTGTAGGTAACCAGGGCTAGGATTTGAACCAGGTCTTCCTGAAATTAAGCCTGACAGACTAACTATTCTGCCGTCTGTTGCTGTCACTGAAAGACTAAAAATCTATTCTCCTTTCACAAAGAAAAGGCCTAAACATTTTCCTAATGCTTGCTTACCTGAGTTGACAATGTCTCCAGTTTTCGTTTCCTTGCATGCAATGCTTTGCTTGGAAAAGCCCAGAAATAATTAGATGTCCCAATTCTCTCAGAGTCCACCATACCATCATCAACGAGGCTTTGAAGGACTTCCTTTACTGACATAGCAGCTACCAGAAAGAGAAACAATATTATAAACTTAAACTAGAATCACACAAAGATAACCCATGAATGAAAAATTTCATTAATGGCACTTAAATTATAAAGGATTAAAATGCCCCTTAGAAAGAAATATACATCTCAATAATCTTGTTGATCTTCTTAAGTCTGGACTTTACTCAAAAGAACCTAGGGCCCAAAAGGACTACAGGGTATACCAGGCAGAGTCCGAGGCCTAAGTCAGTTTGCATGTGCCTGTATTTAACATGGGAAACAAAATTATTACCTGTGACATTACTGTCCTTGATTTTTATGAGAAACAGTTTGGTGCAGTGGTTAGAGGGAGTCAGGAGAACTTGTGTTTAAGTCTAGCCCCTGATACATGCATGATAGCTGTGTGATACTGGGCAAAACATTCAACTCCCAGGCAGTAAGATAAATTACAGAAGCACAAGTCCAGGGAGTCTCTGTCAGTCTGGATGCAGTTATATAAAGAACCTCAGGTAAGATTTAGAAGATATATGGGGAACAATCTTGTAAAATTATCCAGCTCCTTTAAGTAGAGGCCAAGGCTTCATGATGCTGAGGATGCCAAACTTGACACACTGAGCATGTTGATCTCCTCTTCTCAAACCAGTACAGTAGCAGGCATCAACCAACACCTGGCTACAGCACTCAGAACAAGACCCCCCAGGCCAGGAACTTTGAGGTCACTAACATTCTGTCCTGCAGTGCTGGAATAATGATGTAACTATGATTACAAGATAATGTTCTGAACCTCAAAGGTGCAAGGAGGATGAACCCTGAGGGGTGGAAGTTAGTTCAATAACTGGCTATCTACAAGTAGGGTTGAAGACTTCAACTACGGTACAGAAACGGGAAAAGCCTGGCCTTGGTTTGGCACATAGCCTCAATTCAGGAAGCAAAGATGGAAAGTAGTCAATCAAAGAAAATACTCACCAATATCAACCATTATTTCAAATCTAGAGATTACTCCCCTAAAGGAGTAAGTCTATAACAACTTCAAGCTTAAACTCAAAGAAAAGAGATTTTCTGCAAGAATTACATGGATACTTAAAATAAATGAGAAGAGATAAAAAATGAAATAAAAACTCTGGGAGAAAGACTTGAAAGGATAATAAATAATTTAGTAAAGAAAGTGGTAAATCTTATCTAGGAAATGGATTAGTTGAAAACCTGAAAACAACAACAAAAATCAATGACCCAAGAGAAAACAATAAATACTGAACAAAATCTATAAACTGAAAGAGAAATAGATAAAATTAAGATATCTGATATAAAAAAACAAGTGAACTGAAAAAGACGTCAAAGAAAAGTCATTTATGAATCAATTTCATGATTTAAAAAACATCTTCCCAAAGGGAATGGGTGGGGAGGGAGGGATAGGGAGAAGTTGGAACTCAAAGTTTTAGGAACAACTGTTGAGTATTGTTCTTGCTACTAGGAAATAAGAAATACAGGTAATGGGGAATAGAAAGTTATCTGGCCCTACAGGACAAAAGAGAAGATGGGGACAAGAGAAGGGAGGGATGAAAGAAGAGAGGGCAGATCCGTGATAGGGGTAATTAGAATGCTCAGTGTATTGGGGAGGGGGGACGGGACAAATGGGGAGAAAATTTTGGAACCCAAAATTTTGTGAAAATGCATGTAAAAAGTTAAATAAATTTATAAAAACCATCTGGACACTATATTGCAAGAAATCATAAGTGAAAAAAATGTCCAGATCTATAAGGGCAAAATAAAGATACAAAAAAAGAATCTGATCACCTCCTGAAATGAATCCTCAAAAGAAAATTCCCAGGAATGGCACAGCCAAAATCCAGACTCCCTATGTGAAAAAAATACTATAAACAACTAGAGAAGAACAATCCAAAAATCAAGGAAATGCAGCTAGGAATACATAAAACTTGACAACTTCAAATATAAATCAGAGAGATCTTAGAAAAAAATATTCTAAAATGCAAAAGATATAGGAT
This sequence comes from Potorous gilbertii, assembly GCA_028658325.1. Lineage (NCBI taxonomy): Eukaryota > Metazoa > Chordata > Mammalia > Diprotodontia > Potoroidae > Potorous > Potorous gilbertii. Next base: position 155,031,910 of record CM053772.1, read on the forward strand.
TACAACCAAGAATATTAACTAGCAAAACTGAATATAATCCAACAAGAGAAAAAGTAGATCTTCAATAGAATAAAGGACTTTCAAACATTTCTACTGAAAAAATCTAGAGGTACACAGGAATTCTGAAATACAAACATACAAGTACAGAGAAACCTAGAAAGGTTGACTTGAAAGTTGTATTTGAACAACTAAAAGGAACTATATCATGATATAGTGCTGACATTCTATTTAGGGTCAAAGAAATAAGTGCCCTTTAGAACCTTAAAGTTTTCGAAGGACATTGAGAGAGACAACAAAAAAAAAGAATGGTTTGTGGAATAGATTTATTTTGTTTTGACAGTTTTAAGAAGGAAAAGAGAAGGGTGAGTAGTAAAAGGAATACATTAGTATAGGAAAAAAGAAGAAACTGTTGGAATTTGCAATTTCTTATAATTAGGGTGTTTAAGAAACGCATATAAACATGGAAGAAAGGGAGAGAACGGGTGTCAGACTGTTGCAGGAATTTTCTTATCCATTTGACTAGTCAATGCCATTAAGCCAGCATGAACCAGAAGAAGAGGTTTTATTACACTCAGAATGTGAAACAATACACTAGCAGTTGATGGAAAATATGTGTCATTCACAATTCTGCTATTAGCATTTACATGTTACATAAAATAAACAAAGATAGCTTATTATATAGTACATTTGTGTTTTTCTTAAGTATTCTTGTTAAAGAGAATATGTCAGCAGGTATAGGAGATAAAGGATATGTCTTTTATAGTATAGCTAGTTTCAAATCAAAAAGAACCATGTCAGGTTAGCTAAAGGAAAGGGACATTCTAGAGATTCTGACATCCTTTTAAATTTTTTTTAAGTAATTAAGTCTTTTTGTATAAATGAGGGCAGGAAAGAAGACAATGAAGGACACCAATTACTCCAAATGGTCCTGAAATTCATGGAAGGATCATACACAAAAACTGGTGAAAACAAAACAAAATGGAATTATATTTTCCCAAAAATTTTGTCATCTCATTCTTAACTGACATGACAAAGGAGGGCTGAATGAACGCATATAAGCCCACAAATACCGAGTCTGATGTAGACATATATAAAGATCAATAGGGAAATAAGCAGAGATTAAAAGGGAGGATAATACTGTGGAGAAAATAGAAAAGTAAAACTAGAATCCTGATGCTGAAGGGAAGTGTAGTGCCAATGCGATATTCACAGTGCCTATCATGGCTATGAATATGCTGGCGTAATTTGGAATTGCAAAACATAACACACTCTTCACACGGAAGATAGAGCCAACACATTTAAATACTAGAAAGTCAAATCCCAACACTAGAAAGCCAAATCCATCACAGCAACAAATAAATCTATACACAATAACAATGCAGGAGACACCACCATTTCCAGGCTTTCCCCCTGCCAAGGCCTTCCCACAAATGAACAACCACAGCTCCACAGCTCGATGCCTGGTTTCTCTCTCTCCCTCAGCTCTAATTGCTGTGTCCCACTTCCTCTCAGCTCTGCTCTACCCTTCTGGCTCCACCTATTCAGCATGCTCTTCCCACCACAGACTCATGTAATTCAGGCATCCATGTGACTCAAGTAGGTCACATGGGCTTATTAATGGATCCTTCCATTATGTAAAAATACATTAACCATAGATTTGGCCCAAAGACCTTTTGTATCCATTACATAGGTTAATGGGAGTTTAGGGGTAAGTGGCATCAATAGAACTTTACAACAATGTAATAGGGATAACATAAAATCAGCACATAAAATAATATCTTAAGGTGAGGCTTGAGCAAAAGCTCCCCATCATTCTCCTCAAATGAATGGGGCCCAAAATCTTGGGGTAAGGGGAGAAGGTCTTTTCTTCCATAGCTACTTCCTTCTGAGATTGGTGTAGACCTATCCCTGCTCCAAGAGGTCCCATGCAAGGGGTCAGTTCTTTAGCTGGCATCCAGTGACTGGGTGACACTAGGTCCAGGTGTGACACATCAGTCATGGACAGGGCGTGACATGTGGCTTAAGCAATCAGGCATCTGCAGGTGAAGGGTACTAAGCTTGCAGGAAACATATCTAGCAAACAAGTTTAACAGACAAAAAAACAAACAAAAAAAACCCAAACAAGGAGACAATAACCAGAAACAGGGTAGATATAGGGTCAGCCATGCTTCTGGGGTCCATGAACCCACAGCCTTATTCATTGTTGTTTTGTTTTGTTATTATTATGAAAGATTTTTTCTTTTACTTAAAGCAAGAAGGTACAGTTTATAATTTCAAGCAGATGAAATCTACTTGTTACCAAAAGAATATCATTTGCTGGTGGAATAATTCTTGTTTGCATGGCCCACATGGGGAGGAATAGTAGAGTCCAGAAAACTAAATTAAGCTGAGATCTGACAGCAATATTTAGTGGTTGATTCAGATCTTGGAAGCAGAAGCCAGGTAGAGTTGGAAGCATCAGGTGACTGTCATCGGGACACTGGGCAGTACTGGCCAGAACTTCAAAATGGGGAACGGAAGGGATAATCTTTGTGAGAAGCAGTATTGGCCAATGTACAGGCTCTCTAGTGGCGGTGGAAGCTGAGCATAGTAGACATCTATCTCCTCATCAGTCAACTCAAAATTAAAGACCTGAAAGTTCTCAGCAATCCGTAATGGGGTGATTGACTTAGGGATCACAACCACTTTTCTCTGGATATGGAATCTGATCAGAACTTGCGCTGTAGTTTTTTGGTGCTTTGCTGCAATGGCTTGGATTCTGGGGTCATTCAGGAGAGAAGGGTCCTCTGGCTTGGCCCATGGCCGATCTGGAGAACCAAGGGGACTGCAGGCAGTCACCATAATGCCCTTGGACTGGCAACATTTGATCAACTTCTCCTGCGTGAGATATGGGTGGTACTTGATCTGGTTAACTGCTGGATCATACTATAGCCCCAGTTTGGTCAAGAGCTTCTCAATCTGGTCATGGTTAAAGTTGGAGGTTCCAATGGCTTTTGCATCTACCAACTCTTCTATGGCCATCCATGTATCCAAAAGCTTATATTAATGGGAATTACACTGCCCTTGTCATCCAGTGGGAACAAATCCTTTCCAGCCTTAAATCCTGTAGGCCAATAAATAAGGTAGACATCCAAGTAATCCAGCTTCAGGTCACTCAGAGTTTTTTGGCAGGCTGATTTGACCAAGCTTTTCTTATGGTATGTGCACCAAAGCTTGCTGACAACGAAGAGGTCTTCCCGTCTGACAACATTCACCTTGATTTTCTCCTGGATGACCTCTCCTACTTCATTCTCATTCTGGTAGATGTGGGCACAATCAATGTGGTGGTTTCCAACATTGATTGCAGCCTTCACTGCATCAGCCACTTTGCCTAGAGGGACTTTCAACAGCCCAGACCCAGAATGGGCCTCTGCATGGCTCCTCAGCACAAAGAAGGTAGCCATGATGCCCCAGCCTCGCAGAAGACAGTCACTACCACACACCATTAGGTGCTGACCCTCACAACCCGAACCCCCTTATTCACTGTTGTTTGCTGTTTTCTAATTTGCATATTTGGGGTCATCATTCTGGCTAGAGGTGTACTTTAATCTGAGCCCTGAATGTGTAACAAACTTGGATACAATGTTTCAAGAGGATCATTAGCGGCAATTCTTACTTCCTTATGCACTCTAATATCAAGTCCCTTTTCTTGGTACATTTTGTATACATCATTAGCAGGAATACCATTTATTCTTCCAAAATCTATCCCTGCTCTCAGCAGATCAATAAACAATTCTTTTCATGTCAATCTACGCTGACTTTGAATTCACTGGCCATTTATGCTTCTCTCTCTAGGAAATTTACCTTTTTGCCATTCCCCTAAGTCACTTACCTGTGAAATCTTATCTAGCACCTCCAAAAGAGGGTGCCCTATTTCCCCAATTAGTAGAGTCAGGATTAGGTGGTTGTAAAAGGAGGAGCCATCTTCACTATGATATTTCTATGAGAAAATGCTAAGGAGGTACTATGATAATTATGCCTTGGTGTCTCCTGTAACTATTGCTGTCTTCATTACCTCCTCCTTAACTTTCTCATACAGTCCCTAAGCAAATATTAAGGTTTGTCTCCACTAGGTTAACACAGAGTCAGAAGGATACTGACAGTTAAAGCTAACAGATTAATTACATTATTACCTCCTTGGATAGAGTAATCCCTAAACGCTTTCTGTACAAAAGGATTCTAATACCTATAAATTTCAAACAATCTACATTATCTATAGATACTCCTTTGGTTCCTTCATTCTGTGACCTCCTGCTGGGTAAAATCCTCAAGTATTTCCCTAAACACTGTGTGCCCAACCCACTACCCAGTTCTCCTGCTTTCTTCTTAGTACTGGAGGAACTTTGGCCTCCTCTTTTAACTTTTTTTCATTCTCCTCCCATGGATCCTCCTGGCAGGTGTTGGGACCCAGCCTGTGCAAGGGCTGCATGCACATTCCTTTTGTTAGTTTTTCACTTTTTAGCTAAGAACAGAAGCTTGTCCTTCTACCAGCTGAAACTTTCTAGTTTGCTTTTCTAAAGGAAACCAGCCAACACCCTGTCCATCTGAGCTTTCTCTTCCAGCAGCCTGTCTCTGCTTTTACACATAAAGTGATAACTTGTTAGCAAGGCCCAGCCTCTCCTACACACCCCTGCCAGTTCTTTCCCCAATTCTATTGGTATTACTTGTAAATATCTTTTTAAATCTCTAGGTTCTCCCTTCCATAACCTTGCTTCCCAGTTTTAACGGAGGCCTGTGTTTTTAGCCCATTCTCTTGCTACGGAGGAATAAGGTAAATCCTCTTGTCCTGGGATATCCCTTTCTCTCTCTAAAGCCCTTCTGTCTCTAAATAGAGGTCTGATATTTCAAGATGCCATCCTTGTTGCCAAATATAGTGCCAATGAGATATTCACAGTGCCTACAGGAGCTATGAATATACAATTGTAATTCTGAATCACAAAATATAACACTCTCCACATGGAAAACAACCAAAACATTTATTCAAATACCAGCAAGTCAAATCCATCATAGCAACAAAGAAATTCTTCAGAGTAACCAAGAACTCTATACAAATTATCAGGCATTCCCACAAACTCCCCTAAGCAAAATTTCCTTCTCTCATTCACAGCCAGCTGCCTGCTTCCTCTGTCCTTCCTAGCTCTGACTGCTCCGTCCAACTTTCTCAGCTCTGTTCCACCCTTCCTGCTTCACCCATTCGGCAAGCTCCTCCTCCATATGACTCAAGCAGGTCACATGGGTCTATCAATGGATTTAAAAGATCTTCACATTATGCAAAAATACAATAACAAGGGAAGGGGAAAAGAAGGTTCATAGCTTTCTATAAAAATCCTATTTTTGTGCTCTGTTATGGAAATGTTCTTTTGTGGTATTAAAAACAACTCAAAAACAACAGCATTAGCTTTAAACAACATATTTTAAAACATATCTGATCAAGCTATAATAGTCATAACTTTCCATAAAGCAAACAGAATGGGCAGCACCAAAAAACTGCTCTTACAGACAAATGCTAAGACACAAAGAAACTAAGCAAATCTGTCACTAGAAGGCCTAAAGACACCATTTAGTTGAGAAGCTGAGATGTCAACTTTGAAATGGAGTCTGGAAGATATACTTCAAATGCAAAACTGGCACTTTCATCAAAATTAGTTATTAATTTTACTTAGTATTTTTTATAACCATCCTTAGCTCCTTTTTCCTTTGTATTTATTTTATCTTCTCTATAACAACTGTGAAAAGAAGTGGTGCTGCTGCAATGGAAGGAATCACAAAAATGACAACAGTCCTAGGCAGAATTTGATATTGCCTTAAGATTTTCAAAATGCTTTACGTACACATATTACTGCTTATTCTCATAACTTTGTGAAGTAAATAGTATCATTATGTTCATTTTAGATGAGTAAATGGCGTCTTAGAGAGATCAGAAGACTTGTCTAAGATCCCTCCACTAGTAAATATCAAGAGAAAGAGATTTAAATACAGGTCTTCTTGACTCCTGCTCTAATGCCCTCTGGTACACAAAATAAAAAGAAACAAACACAACAGTACAGCTGCAGAAAAGAAAAAAGTCAGAGTAGCAAAAACCCCCAAAACAAAACAAAACAAAAACAAAAACCCTTGAATCTTTAAAGATGCAAAAAATAAAGTAATGCTGATACTTACTAATTCCTTTCTCTCTGGGAGCAATCTTCTCCATATCTTTCAACTGAAATACATCTTTCTGTTTGAAAGGTATAAATCAAAAGCATATATTTACTCTCCACTTGATCTTGACATTTATGAATCAATCAACAGTATTTATTAAAGACCTAATACAATGAGCCTGGCACTGAAGCTATAAGTACAATGAAAGAAATAATCTCTATTTACAAGGGACTTACATTCTAGCATTAAATTCATTCTCTGATGGAGTCCCATGGCTACTTTAATGGATCATAATAGTCCATTGCCCTTCATTTTACAGATGCATAAACAAGTCAACAAAAGATTTGCCCAAAGTCACTGGGCGATAAACAGCAAAGCAAGAATTTGAACCCAAGTTAAATCAATAAGCATGAATTAAGTAATAAATTAATGACTATGTGTTATATATACTGTGCTAAAAATTGGGGGGTCAGAAAAGGGCAAAAACAGTCCCCTGCCCTCAAGGAGCTCACATTCTAATGGAGGAAACAACAAATGACTATGTACAAACAAGATATATACAGAGCAAACTGGAAATAATCTTGGAGAGAAGAGAAGAGCATTAAGGTGGAGCAGGGAAAGCTTCAGCCTTCTTTCTACAGCACCATGCTGCTTCACTGGGATAGTATATGGGGAGCTAAAGAAAAATGTGTAGGTTGAACAAATTTCCTGAGAGGTCAAAAGATTCTTAACAATATCCAGAGAGTTGATGCAGATGGATGATATAATATGGATTTTTCTCTCCTTTTTGCCCTTTCAGAGACTGTCAAGGATCATCACCATTTATTTTATCAAAGACCATGGGGAGGATCATTACACATATGAAGTGGGAAAATAAATGATGATGACTTGAGGAAATTAGCATAATCTCTCTTCCCCTAATCACCAAGAATTTTTAGGAATATTGAACTATACTTAAAGAATGCTGGTCAAGTTAAAAATGTAAAATGAATACTTGATCTAATCACAGAACTTCAAATTGATAAAAACAAAAACAGGCTTTTCAATTTTACTAAATTATTTGCTATTTTTTTCCCACATGTATTATCAGACATTTGAAAACAGGAGCTTCATAGTCCTCTCTTCTGATTTGCATAGCCAATATAATTTTTTAATGGACTGAGATTTCATTTTCTACTAATGAGAAGGCATGATTTGTTCATATCCATTGAATAGATGAAGTCAAAGAGAAAAAAGGCTCAGAGAAACCATAAAATTTTGGCAAGTGGCAAGCTGGAAGCTTGCCAGTTTGGTTTGAAAGACTTGGCTACTTCCTACATGTATGACCTCAGGAAGTCATTTTTACCTTTCAGGACTGAAATATACTCATATGTAAACTTATAACCTTTAAGGTCCCTTCTAGCTCTAAATATCTGATGATCCTACGTAAAAATCTGTCATTAACATTACCATTAATTGCCTGAATTATTGTTAAGGAGGCCCTGGCAGAGAGTCCAGACCTATGACTGTCTAAAGAACTCCCAGTGTGGGAGTACAGCCTGGAGCCCCGAGAGGTCAGGCAACTTGTCCCTGGTCCTACAGTTAATATGTAAGATAAGGACTTGACCTGACCCCAAGGTCTGTCCTCTCATGGACTAAGACATTCTTCCTCTACTTTACCTCACATCTTGCCAAGAGAAAATCTACTGAAAATTATAAAAATGTGAAGGAAAATTTACTTACTGTCTCAAAAAAGATCTCCATCATACGAGTTCTCTTCTCTTCTGCGCTCAATCCTTTCTTCTTTGACTAAAGAAAGAGTAAATACGTTTCACTTTAAAACAATCTGGCAAGTAGACTATTCTGAAATTTTACACATTTTCATACATACACTAATAGATACCTTCAGAGACAGTCAATAAACATTAAATAAATAAATGCCTGGTATGTGCTGGGCACTAGGCTAAGCACAGAGGGATAGACGCAAAGAAAAGCAAAAGATAGTCCCTGCTCTCAAGGAACCTGGTTTACTGTGGGAGAGGATATGCAAACACCAATGTACAAACATGATATACACAAGATAAATAGGAAATAAATCAACATTGGAAAAGGCTTCCTGTAGAAGGTGGGACTTTATCTGGCATCTAAGGAAGTCAGAGGGAGAGAATTCTAAGCATGGAGGGCAGCCAGTGAAAATGCCCTGAGTCAGTACAGCAAAGAGATCAGAGTATGGACGGGGAGGGGAAGGGAGAAGGTTTATAAACTGTAAGAAGTTGTGGGGTAGGGAGGAGAACAAAAGGTTACGAAGTATTTTGCATGCCAAACAGAGGATTTTATATTTGACTCTGGAGGAGGTGATAGGAAGCCACTTAAGTACATTCGGTGGGGATACGATACCCTCAGATTCTGTACTTTAAGGAAGTTCACTTTGGCAGCTAAATGGAAGATGGACTGGAATGAGGAGAGGATTGTGGCAGGCTACTACCACATCTAGTCATGAAGGGTGATTTCAGGGTGGTGGCAGTGTCAGAAGAGAAAAGGTGGCATACTCTAGAGATGCTGCAAATGTAAAATCAACAGGACTTGGTAAAAATTTGGATACCGGGAGAGAGAAGAGTGGAAGGTAACATTATTCAGGCCTGGTTAACTGGGAGGATAGGTACTCACAAAAATAACAGTTAGAAATAAAAGTCAGAAAGTAGAGGGCACTGGTGGATAAAGGTAATGAGTTCAATTTTGGAAATACTGAGTTTAAGATGCATACAGGACATCCAGTTCTAGGTGTCCAAAAGAGTGTGTTATGAACTCATCTCTTTAAGACCATTATATGCAGCAGAAGGAATACTAATATGCCCACTGGTTGGATTCAGTATAAGTATTTACTCAATGAACCTGGTATGTGAGCCTTTATATAACACATAAATTCCAAATATATAATGTATAATACTGTTATACCTATTAACATAAATGTGTCCATAGCAAGGTTTGCATTGCTTTTTTTTTTTTAAAGGAAACAGGCATATTCCTCAGAGGGAAAAAAAAAAGTTAAGAAAAAAATCACCTTTATGATGTCTTTACTTCAAATATCTCATGGCTAGGTTTTTAATTTCCCTGGCACAGACCTTCATTCTTTCTCCATTGTAAAAGACGGAAAGCCCTACACTGAGTTGCTCTGACGTACCCAAATTTCAGTCAGTTGGTTTCCATCCTAATAATTTCCTATTTGGTCTTTCTATCTCAAACCTCTCCTCATTTCAAATCCGTTCTTCACAATCCAGCCAAGTAATTTTCTATAGTGAAAGTCTGACCATGTCACCATCCTCCCCCCATTCAAATTTCAGGTGCCCACTAATGTTATGTTAAAAATAGTATTAGTACCCAGCAATACTACTTCTAGGTCTGTATCCTAAAGAGATCATACAAAAATATTTTTAGCAGCTCTTTGTGGTAGAAAAAATTGGAAATCGAGGACATCAACTGGGGAATGGCTGAACAGGCTGTGGTACATGAATGTAATGGAATACCAGTGGGCTATAAGAAGTGATGAGCAGGTGAACTTCAGAAAAACCTGGCAAGAACTGATGCTGGTGAAATAAACAGAACCAGGAGAACACTGTACACTAATAGTAACAGTCACACTGTGTGATGACTAACTTTGATAGACTTAGCTCTTCTCAGCAATACATGGATCTAAGACAACTTCAAAAAACTCAGGATGGAAAATGTCATCCACATCCAGAAAAGGACTTTGGAGTCTGAATGCAGATGGAAGCATGATACTTTCTCTCCTTTTCTTTTGTTGTTTTGTTTCTTCTATCTAGTGGTTCCTCCCATTAGTTTTAATTCTTCTTTACATCATGACTAATGTGAAAATATGTTTAATATGATTGTATATGTAAAGCCTATATTAGATTGCACATCATCTTGGGGAGGGCGGGGGGAGAGAGAGGGGAAGAAAATTTAAAACTGAAAATCTTATAGAAATGAATGCTGAAAACTTAAAATAAATTATTTTAAAAATAGTATTAGTGACTCCAGTTTGCCTTTATCCATCATTCTCTGAAGCTGTTTCAACCTGATTTAAGTTACAAGATTACTCCCCCTCCCAAAAGTCACCTAACTTAAGGAATGTCACAAAATATCCCTTTCCCTTTCACCTCAGTGAAACCAATCCCCTCCACCAATCAGAAACCAAGTCTCTCAATCCTTATAATCCTGTTTTTCCTGTTTTTCACTCACTCCAAATTGTAAATTAGCTGGGTAGAAACCAATGGCCAAGGTCCCTGGCTACTCAGAGACTTACTCTCCGTTTACTTCTCCCCAGTTTGGAGAGAAAGACAAGAGACACAGATAAGAAGGAAAGGAATCTATGTTCCCAATCTGCAGGAATAGATGATACAGTAAACTAATTACAGATTAAATTTGTGATTAAAGTTTCTCTACTGTGAATTTTCAAATTATGGTTTGAATATTTCTAAAAAATGTTTTGGGGAACAACCTGTAGAATTTGTTTTAAGGAAAAATAATAAAAATTGGTGAAAGTCATATGAAAACAGCACTTAGACGTTTTATCGCTCTTTCCCTGAAAAATAACAGATTTACTGTTTTAGTGCAAGGAAGGAAGGTAATTTTACTGAGTGGAAGGGAAAAAAAGGATTTGCAGTTTAAATTTAATAACTATCTATTATTAACTCTCTTGACTCTGAAAAGGAAGAAGCTTATTTAAATCAGGGAGAAGTTTCAAAGTAAATAATATTAAATCTGGAAGAATATTTTGTGTTGCCACTGTATTTGTTCTGTGGACGATATAACAGAATTTAATTGTTTAGGTAAACGAGAAGCAAAGTCACCAAAAGGTACTGGAATAGACCATGCATTTAAGAACCCCTATGTCTATCAAACATTTAAAGAACAGTGAATTCCAATACCATACAGACTGTGTGAAAAAACTGGTGAAGGAGTGTCCTATCAAGTTCTTTCTTATGCAAATATGGTTCTGATACCTAACCAGGAAGAGCTCAAACTGAGAAAGAAAATTACAGACCAATTTCCCTAATGAATAATAGATGTAAAAATTTTAAATAAGATATAAACAAAAAGATTACAGCAACTTATCATAAGAATAATACATTATGATCAGGTAGGATTTATACCAGGAATGCACAGCAGATTCAAAATTAGGAAAACTATCAGCATTATTGATCATATCAAAAACAAAACTAACAGAAAACATGATTATCTCAATAGATGCAGAAAAAGCTTTTGACAAAATACAACATCCATTTCTATTGAAAATACTAGAGAGCATGGAAATAAATGGAGTCTTCCTTAAAATAATAAGTAGTATCTACCTAAAACCATCAATAAGCATTATATGTAATGAGGACAAGCTACATGCATTTCCAATAAGATCAGGGGTGAAAAAAGGATGCCCAATATCACCACTGTTATTCAATATGGTACTAGAAATGCTAGCTTTAGCAATAAAAGAAGACAAAGTAATTGAAAGAATTAGAAAAGGCAAAGAAGAAACTAAGTTATCACTCTTTGCAGATGATATGATGATATACTTAAGAGAATCAAGGGAATCAAGTAAAAAACTACTTAAAATAAACAACTTCGGCAAAGTTGCAGGTTGCATAATAAATCTACATAAATCATCTGCATTTCTATATGTTAATAACAAAGCCCAACAGCAAGAGATAGAAAGAGAAATCCCATTTAAAGTTATAGTAGACACTATAAAATATATAAAATACCTGTCAAAACAAACCCAGGGACTATAAGAATATAATTACAAAATACTTTTTGTACAAATTAAGCCAGATCTAAGTAACTAGAAAAACATGAGTTGCTTGTGGGTAGGCTGAGCTAATATAATAAAAATGACAATTTCACCTAAATTAATTTATGTATTCAATGTCATACCAATTAAACTACCAGAAAATTATTTTCTAGAGCTAGAAAAAAATAATAAAAAAATTCATCTAGAGAACAAAAGGTTCAGAATATCAAGGGAATTAATGAAAAGAAATGCTAGGGAAAGTGGCCTGGCTATACCAGATCTCAGATTGTATTATGACAGCAATCATCAAAACCAGTTGGTACTGGCTAAGAAATAGAAGGGTAGATCAGTGGAAAAGGTTAGGTACTTAAGACAATGAAGTCAATGAATACAGCAATCTACCTTCTGATAAACCCAAGGACCCCAGCTTTTGGGATAACTGTTTGATGAAAACTGCCTGGGAAAACTGTGTAACAGTGTGGCAGAAACTGGGCATAGACCAATGCCTGACATCTTACACAAGAATAAAGTTCAAATGGGTGCACAATCTAGGTATAAAGGCTGATACTATAAATAAATTAGGGGAGCAAGGGATAGTGTATTTGTCAGAATTGTGGAAAATGGAGAAATTTATGACCAAACAAGATAGAGAACATTATGAAGTGCAAAATGGATAATTTTGTTTACATTAAATTTAAAAGGTTTTGCACAAATAAATCCAATGCAACCAAGATTAGGAGGGAAGCGAAAAACTGGGAAAGAATTTTTATAAGTAGTTTCTGTGACAGAGGCCTCATATCTAAAATATATAGAGAACTGAGTCAAATGTACAAGAATACAGGTCATTCCCCAGTTGATAAATGGTCAAAGGATATGAAGGAGTTTTCAGAGGAAGAAATTAAAGCTATCTATAATCATATGAAAAAATGCTCTAAATCACTATTGATTAGAGATGCAAATCAAAACAGCTCTGAGATACATCATACCTATCAGATTGACTAACATGGCAAAACAAGAAGATGATAAATGTTGGAGAAGATGTGGGAGAGTTGGAACACTAATTCATTGTTGGTGGAGCTGTGAGCTGATCCAGCCGTTCTAGAGGGCAATTGGGAACTATGCACAAAGGGCTACAAAAATGTGCATACCCTTTGACCTAGCAATATCACTTCTAGGACTGTATCCCAAAGAGATCATAAAAATGGAAAAGGGTCCCACATGTACAAAATATTTATAGCAACCCTTTTTGTGGTGGCCAAAAACTGGAAATCGAGGGAATGCCCATCAATTGGGGAATGGCTGAACAAGTTGTGGTATATGAATGTAATGGAATACCATTGTGTTATGAGAAATGATACAAAAAGACTTCAGAGAGGCCTGGAAGTGCTTATATGAATTGATGCTGAGCAAAAGGAGCAGAACCAGGAGAACTTTGTACACAGCAACAACCACAGTGTGGGAGTAATTTTTCTGATAGACTTTAGCCCTTCACAGCAACGCAAGGACCTAGAAAATTCCCAATGGACTCCTGAGGCAAAATGCCATCCACACCCAGAGAAAGAACTATGGAATGGGAACACAGAATGAAGCAAACTATTTTCTTTTGTGTTTTATTTTGTTTTTTCTCACGGTTTCTCCCATTCACTTCAATTCTTCCATGCAACATGACTAATGTGACAATGTGTTTAATAAGAATGTAAGTATAGAACCCACATGAGATTACATGCTGTCTTAGGGAGGAAGGGGACAAAGGGGGAACAAAATTAAAAACTTATGGGAGTGATTGTTGAAAATTGAAAACAAATTAATTAAATTTTTAAAAAAGTTCTGGGTTCAAGCCCTAATTCTCCCATATGGATGCATTTCAGTTAATTTTTCAGGGCCTAAATAAACAAAACAAAAAGAACCCCTATGGCAACAGTCTTGCAATTAAGTGGCTTTGTGTAATAAAAATTTGTGTGAAATTGTAAAGGAAAAATTCCGTGAAGACTATTTTCAAATATAGTCTAGATATGATTGGGAAATAAAGACTAGAGAAGTTTTGTGGAGATGAAAGCTGAAAACTTTAAATAAATAATTCCATGAAGATTATTTTCAAATATAGTCTAGATATGATTGGGAAATAAAGACTAGAGAAGTTTTGTGGAGATGAAAGCTGAAAACTTTAAATAAATAAATACAACAGCAAGTTGTCTACTCTTTCTATTATTATTTGATACAGTTCTGGAAATGCTATCAATAGCAGTAAGAGAAATAGGTTAAAGGTGTAAAGATAGGTAAAGAGGAATTGAAACTATACCCATTTACTGAAGAGATGATAATTTACTTTAAATATCCTAGGGAATTAACAAAGCTATTGATTCAAATAATAGCTTTAGGAAAGTTGTAGGCTAAAGAAAACCCTAAAAAGTCCACAACAGAAGCCAAGAGGCAATAATAGGACGGTAAATACCATTTCAATTACCCATGACATGACTGAGGATCAAAGCACACATACATACATGAAACCAAATGATCAAGATAAGAAAAAAATAGTTTTCAAAAGATCAACTGCAAACTATTAACAACTGAAAGAAAGCTCTAACGCAAGAAATGTAAATCGAACCAACCCTAAGATTTCACTGCTCATTCTGAAAATTAACAACAGGGACAAAAGAGGGGAAGAGTTAATGTTGGAGGGGTTATGGGAAAATAGGTACACTAGCACATTGTTGGTGGAGTTGTGAATCAGTATAATCATTTTGGAAAGCAATTTGGAATCATGGAAATAAAATGACTAAATGTCCATTCTTGTAGACTCAGAGATTCCAGTATAATGCTTATACCCCAGGGAGGCCACGGATAAGAAGAAAGTCTCCCAATATTCCAAAATATTTATAGTGGCATTTTTTGTGAGAGCAGAGAATTTGAAACAAAGCAGATGTACATTGATTGGAGAATAGTTAAACATATTGTGGTACATAAACATAATGGAATGAGAAATGATGAATATGACCATTATAGAGAAGCATGGAAAGATCTATAAGAACAAATGCAGAATTAAGTAGAACCAAGAAAACAATAGGCACAATAATTACAATGTAAATGGAAAAGAACCACAAAATAAAAAATCAAAAGTAAATGTTACAAAATTACGAAGAAGTCGGCTGCAAAGAATTACTATGAGGAGATCCCTCTACCTAATCCTTTTGCAAAGATGGGAGGTCCATAAATGTGGCATATTGACTATATTTTCAGATTATTTTCAATGTTATTGATCAGTTTTGCTGAATTCTTTTCCATCTTTCCTTTTATTTTTACTTTTAAAAAATGTTATTTGGGGATATATAGAATGGCTCTCTGGAGGGGGCTGCTGAGGGAAATTATAGTAATGCGAAAAAAAAACGATGTAAAAAAATCTAAAAAAAGAATATCATGTTGGCAGTTGTACAGAAGGTGGCCAAACAGAAGGCTATTACAGCAGTTCTGCTGAAAGGTGAGAAGAGCTGGAATTAGGAAACTTGGGAGATAAGAAGGCAAAAACAACAAGATTTGGCAAATGATTTGGATATGTGAGAGGAGGAGTCTAGAAGGGCGATGGTTCTCTCCACAGAAATAAGAAGTTCAGAAGAGGGATGGGTTTTGGGTAGAAAGATAACGAGTTCTGTTTTAGTCACACCTAATTTGAGAAGCATCTATGATCTTTCAATTTCAATGCCTCGGAATTTGGAGATGGTAGATATGTTAATCTTGGATTGATCTGCATAGAGGGGATAACCTGCGGAAGCGGGTAAGGTCACCAAGTAAAGCCTTAGGAAAGACCCACATTTAGAAGGCATCATATGGATAAGGAACAGCCGAAGGCACAGACCAATAGCTTCAACAAACATTGGTAGTCAAACAAGATAAGTTCTCTAGTTAGCCAGGTCCAAAAATCTGTCTCATTTGTAGGTAACATTCCAGGCTGGTGATTAAAATAGCACTGATAACTCTGGAGAGAACAGTTTCGGTGGTAAGGTCCGAAGTCAGAAGTCAGTCAAAAGTTGAGGAGTGAGAAGAAAGGAAAGGAGGAAATGATTCTTATAACTTTTTCTCATATTAAATGATCAATATAAAAGAACTGGTGAGTAACGTTCATTAAAAATCTCTCAAAGAGGCATAAAAGGCCAATTCATTACTTGTGAGTGGAAAATTTTTCTCTGCAAAATAGAAACAGGGGCAAATATGGCTGAAAAACAAGAAATGGAGAGAACATATGTTCCCTCTTGAATAGTTTCTTTTAAATTTCTTTATAAAATCAGGAGCTCTAATAATGTTCCATCACAGGTTAAAGAATACTTAGGAATAACTATGTACCATTAGAAGTACCAACAGAAAACTGATAGGCACAAAAGTTACAGAAATAACTACTGCTCTTTAACTATGTAAATATATGCTTAGCTTTACAAAAATTGTTTCTATGACAACCCCTGCTACTTCAAATTAAACAGCTATTAATTAGCTTACAATCTGATGAGCTTTGCCTAGATCAAAAATACACTGAGATGATATAGAATTTCCTATTTCCAACCTCCATCATGAGAAAATGGTTTAGAAAAATGATCCCCATTCATCCTGTAGTATGTTCTTTATCAGAGGTAACAATCAAAAGAGTTTTAATACTGGATTTAACTTCTATAAAGCGCCCAGGTGTGAGGAACAGACTTCTTCCCACCTCAAAGGAAAAGGAAAAGCTTTAAACCTGTACCAGACAGATTTGGGCAATCAGTTAACTCAGGACTATAACTACCAAATTACTAAGAGAGGGAGATAACCTGCATTAGTGATGATTTTTTTTAAAGTTTATTTAAGCTTGAGGGTGGTTCATTCAAGCCAAATTATTTATACCCAGGTGGCTGGGTTAGTCTAACCACAAGGAAGCCGTTATCAGTTAAAATTACATCTGGAGAGGCCGTATCTTCACACTTAAGTACCCTAGATTGCCTGTCTGGATCCTAATTTCAGCTAAATTACTGACCGTTCAGCTTAAAAACAAAAGACCTCAAATTACAGTTAATATCACCAGTCTAAACAAAGGTTTAAAAAAATTCAAGTGAAATTCATCACTGGAAATACATAGTGAGAATGCACAAGAAACAGCAGGAGGTTTGAAATCCTACCTGCATTGAGCTGCTCTGCCTGGAACCCACGACTAACCCACTGGCATCAGGCATCAAAAAGAATCTCTTGAACAGGAGAGAAGCAGCTTGGAAAGCTACCGGTTGGTCTTACATTTATATCCTTAAGAAGAAAAGAAAGCTGTACCTAATAGAAAACTATAGTTTGCAACTCAATCCTTTTCTGTTCTAGATATATGCAAAAAACAAATATAGAAAAATAATCTGTCACCCCTCACTCCTCTCCCAATAGAATACAAGTGGGGGCTGACTTCTCCACTTTTGCTTACGCTGCCTTAAATATTTCATAAATGCTTACAAAACCTAAAAGCTACTAAATAAACACAATAAATGTCATTCCTCTCTTGACCTTTTGAACTACGGTAAATTTTACTTGCTTGCTAATTCTTTGACGGTCCCATGTCCACCAAGGCAGCAGCAGCTCCAACCCTCCATTCATTCACTCAAGAATCATTTATTAAGCATCTGGTATTTGCCAGGCACAATGTATTTTGAGCAACAGTATTTGTGGGAGACTCTGGGCCCCAGTAGTTGTATGATTTGAAGGGCAAGTAAGAACTGTTTCTATGTGAAGGGTGAAGTCCACATAACTACCAAAATATTCCAAACCCTTTATCCCAGCTCAAAAAACGTCATTGTCTGGATAAAGTACAAGTTGTTCAGTCTAGCATTTAGCGTCCCTCATTCTCCAGTAAAAAACTGTCTGAGAAGTGACACGAGCATCTATCTGTCCAGGAGGCCTGGATATATTTCTCTCTCTCTCTCTGCCTCCACCTTGGTCTTGTCCCCAAAACAAAGTGGTTTCTCAGGCCTCAAAAAGTTCTAAGGCAGGACTTTCTTGTGTTAGGGCCTCCGTGACCATCTGATGAAGTCTATGAACCTCTTCTTGGGATAATGTTTTAAATATGTAAAATGTTTAACTATATAAAAATATAAAATTTCTATATAAATATATGAAATAAAATGTTTTAAATATATAAAATATAAATATATAAAATGTATATATAAATTTATAAAAATAAT
This sequence comes from Potorous gilbertii, assembly GCA_028658325.1. NCBI lineage: Eukaryota > Metazoa > Chordata > Mammalia > Diprotodontia > Potoroidae > Potorous > Potorous gilbertii. The sequence continues at coordinate 155,050,033 of CM053772.1, forward strand.
GTTTGAGATATATAAAATAAAATATGTATCTATTGTGTTTCCAAGAAGGCCAAGCGCACTGAAATATAGTTATAAAATTATTTTTAACAGGCAAGGTCCCGAGCCCCAGGTTAATAACCTCTGTCCTACAGCCTTTGGCCCAGATCTCTCCAGGGCCCCAGCATTCCACTTATATGCAAATGTGTAGTACTCCGTTACCAACAGGATCAATCAACATTCTATAAGCACCGACTGCACGCTAATCTGGAGCTCACAGCAGAGAATCTGGGCGGCTTCTAAAACCTAAACCCCGGAGGGCAGCCCCCACCCGGCACCCGGGTAGCGGTGGTCCTAAATGTTGTGGAGTGGGATTCTAAGGGACTTCAGTCTGCAAGCACTCCACGGAGCAAGAAAGGCGGGCGCCCCGGGCAGCCCGGAGAGGAGGGCCGGAAAGGGGAGGGGGGCCCGGAGAGGAGGGCCGGAAAGGGGAGGGGGGCCCGGAGAGGAGGGCCGGAAAGGGGGGGGGGGGGCGCGCCTCTGCGCACCAGGGGGTCTCCGGCCACTCACGGGGGAAGGGCACACGTAGACATATATATACATGCACACGTGTACATACACACATATATAACAGCACTTAATAAACGGACGTAGCAGCGCCTCCAAAATAGGCTTCTGGGGGAGGGGCAAAGGCCGGGGGAAGACGAGAGGGAGGAGGGGGAGCAAAGGATCAGGGGAAGGAGGAAGAGGAAGGGGGAGGAGGAGGAAGAGACGTGAGGGGGAGGGGGAAGGAGGAGGAAGAGGGGGAAGGCGGAAGTGGGAAATGAAAAAAACGGGAAGGAGGAGGGAAAGGAGGGAGGGAGGAGGGGCAGCGAAGGCTCCGGAGAAGGAGGAAGGGCTCGGAGGGACAGCGACCCGCGCGGCGCTTACCATGGCTGGGCGGAGGCGCTGCCCCGGCGGGAGACGCGCGGGCCGGAGGCGGGGCCGAGCGGCGGAGGCGCGGGTTTGATTTTGGCGCCGGCGCCGCCCCGCCCCCCGAGCCGAGCCGCCCCGCCCCCCGAGCCGAGCCGCCCCGCCCCCCGAGCCGAGCCGCCCCGCCCCCCGAGCCGAGCCGCCCCGCCCTTCGCCGAGCCGCCCGGAGGAGAAGGGGGAGGGCCCGGGAGTGGGAGGAGCGCGTCCCCTGGTGGCCGCCGGGGAGAGCGGAGCGGCCCACGAGGTAGAGGAGCCCTCTCTAAGCGCCTCCTGC
>CM053772.1:155051754-155258598 GCA_028658325.1 Potorous gilbertii
CTCCAGGCGCAGGGCAAAGAAAGAGAAAGAGCTTCCGGCCCGACGGCCACCCTCCCCTCCTTGCTAGTGGCTTCTTTCCTGCGTCTCCTATTTCCCCGGCTCGGGGATTCCTAACCTGCCGTCTCTGGAGAGAGTTTTTCGGGCAGCCTGGGCGCGGGGACGGAGGCGGGGGTCGGGGCAGCCCGTCTTCCCCTCCATAGGAACGTTGGCAACAAAGCGTGGCTCTGAGAAGGGGCGCGCGGGCCGCCCCGGACCCCGGACCCCGGACCTCCAGAGGGAGCGCGGGCCGCCCCGGACCCCAGGCCTCCAGAGGGCGCGCGGGCCGCCCCGGACCCCAGGCCTCCAGAGGGCGCGCGGGCCACCCCGGGGTGCGGGCACGCGGAGCTCCCCCGTAGCCGCGGCTTGTCCCTGCGTCAGCCTCTGGCTTCGCTCCCTCCGCCCTCTCCTCTCACCAGCCGTCTTCCCTCCGTCTATGTACTATATCCTGCGCTGTCCTCTTTCCTCCATCCTCTAGGAACGCTGCTCGGCGGGTCTAAGTCTGTGCTGTCCCTCACGTCTTACCTCCGTCTGTCCCTCTCTGTCCCCTCCGCTTTCCCTGCCTCTTCCCCGGACTCCTAGGTCCGGTTCTTTCCTTTCCCTGGCCCCTCTGTGTTTGTCTCTCTATCTCTCCTTGCTGCGACCGTTTCCATGATATTTCTGGCCTTGTCTCTCTCTCCTCCATTACAAGAATTAGAGAATTAGGAGATGGAGTCCTTCTGTCCAGTGCTTTCCTCCTTTAAGCTGAAATAGGTTTCTTTGAAGGAAGGTCTCGGCCTTTACCGGAGCTTTATGGAACTCTCCTGGCCTCCGACTCCGAAAAGACCTGCCCCTTCTCCTTAGACCCTGCTCAGTGCAGGACCCCCTTCTCCCCAATGTTTGTAAAGCGCTTAGCGCAGAGCCTGGCACAGAGGAGACATTTAATAAATGCTTGTCCCCTTCCCTTTAGCACTTAGAGATTCCTGGCTTTTCTTTCTGGATCCTTCTCTCTTCCCTGTCTTTTCTCGTCCCCATCTTTGCCTGATTCCTCATGTTCATCCGTGATCTCCAACAGCATGTATATCACAATCCATCCATCCCTGCCCAAAAGTGTGCCCAAAGAAGCCACCCGGTGTGTAAGTGGCAAGGCCACGTTCTTCCTCTCATACTATTCCTTCAGCATGCTAAGTGGTTGTATGCGGGAGGCTGATATTCATCTTTAGTTTTAGGAGATAGAGGTGTTCCGTGTCTCATTGTCATATAGCAACTCTGGGAAAGTAATAGTGTTAAAAAGATGAAGCTTTGCAAGTGTTCCAGGTGGTGTACAGGGGCCTCATACCCCCCACATGGACCTATAGACATCTACTTACTCTCTGGGTTGTGATCTCAGAATGCTCGCACTAACAGGTCTATGTTCCCAGATACATCATCACTCGCTACATTGTTGCATTCAAATTGTCTCAAGGTTCTAGGGGTAATTCTATTGAGTGGGAATGCACTCCCTCTACTCACAACTCTAAGTCTTCAGCTCCCGTTGACTTGTTTCAACTTACATAAGCCAGCCAGTCACATTTATGAAATTGAAGATTTTAAGCACAATCATTTACTTAATAATAAGGCAAAAGAAATAATAATATCAGAAATAATAACAATGGCAAAAGAAAGAACTCACATTTTAACAGAAATGTGTAAATAATAACATACATTACAATCTACTTATAAGCGTAGGTGGCGCTTTCCCATCAATGCACTCAGTTTCTGTAGGGGAGAGGGAGCACACATGGAAACCTGATAAGGAAGCACATGAAGGAAATCCATGAGCTTGGGGTAACTCACAACTCAGGACTGCAGACTTTGATGTCATTGGCCGGTTCAGAAATATCTGAACTACATGAAACCATCTCTTTGCTGTGAGTTTGTTACTCTTCTCCACTGCTCTCCAACTGGACAAGTCCTCTTCTCAGCTTAAATAAAGTTTTGACATGCTCCTTCAATTAAAAATCACCCTTTAAATGGCGTCGAGGAACTGTTACCTTATAATGTAAATATCAGTTCCTTTTTAATCCAGAAAACAGCAAGGCTCCTCTGCGTACAGTCCAACCCAGTCAGCTTTCCACTAAGAAGGATTCTGTGTTGTCCAATCAGAATAGAGTTTGTGGCAAATAATTTAGGTAGACTCTGAACCAAACAAAATTAGCCTAACCTGATTTTCTTTTTTTTTAATAAATTAATTTATTTGTCTTCAGTTTTCTACAATCATTTCCATAAGTCTTAAATTTTCTCCCTCTCCCTCCCCCCTCCCTCCCCAAGATGGCATGCAGTCTTATGTGAGTTCTACATATACATTCTTATTAAACCCATTTTCACATTAGTCATGTGAAGAATTAAAAAGAATGGGAGAAACCATGAGAGAAACCAAAACAAAACAAGACATAACACAAGAGAAAATAGTCTGCTTCATTTTGCATTCAGATTCCGTAGTTCTTTCTCTGGCTGTGGGTGGCATTTTGCCTCGAGTCCTTTGGAAATGTTTTAAGTCCTCGCATTACTGTGAAGGGCTAAGTCTGTCAGGAACAGTCCTCGCACACTGTAGCTGTTACTGTGTACAACGTTCTCCTGGTTCTGCTCCTTTCACTCAGCATCAGTTCATATAAGTCTACCCAGGGTATTCTGAAGTTCTATTCATTTCTTACACTACAATAGTATTCCATCTCATTCATGTACCACGACTTGTTCAGCATTCTCCAATTGATGGGCATCCCCTCAATTTCCAGTTTTTGGCCACCACAAAGAGAGCTATAAATATTTTTGTACATGTGGGACCCTTTCCCATTTTTATGATCTCTTTGGGATACCTAACCTGATTTTCTTATACAGCAAAACAATACATTATTCTCCTTTCTGTTTTCCCCTCTTGAGACAGAGGGGGGCAGAAGAGAGCAACATACACCTCTGAGAAACTTCCTCACTTAAGCTTTAGGTATTATCTCTGATGGGGATTAACTGGAGCCTTGGCCTTTACTCAGCTAATCAGGAACTAACATCCAAAGCAGACTCGTTTTGATGTTAGTCTCTTCAAACTACTCCAACAAATTGATTTTGACTGCTTGCTGTTTATTTTTATTTTATTTTGTAAACTTATTTTCCCTAAAATTCTCTTCTGCCAACCCCTCTCCCATTCATTGAGAAAGCAAGCTATATGATGCTTATTATATATGGAAAGTAATGCAAAACATTTCCAAATTAGGCATGTTGGGGATGGGGGGAGAGGCAAGAAAAAGAAAGCTAAATAAAAGCTAAATAAAATAATAATCTCCACTTAGAGTTCATCAGTTCTCTCTCTGAAGGTAGACAATACCTTTAATCATAAGTCCTTTGGAATTGTTGTGGATCTTTGTATCCGGGTAGCTAAGTCTACATAGTTAATTATCACTACCATACTGCTATTACAATGGATAAGGTTCTCCTGGTTCTCTCTGCTGTTTTCTCTCTTCCTTTTTCTCTCAAGTTATACAGTCTTCAGCGTCAGCTTCCTTTCCTCATTTCTTTTATTTCTTATACCTGTAAATGTCTTAAATCAGAACCTTAAATTAAATCTCAATGACTCACTTTTCACTTAAAAGGTAACATCTTTACTAATTTCCCCAAAGGTATCAATAGTCTTTTTAAAAATTATACCTGTAGGAGAAATTATTATTAATAACAAATGTTTTGGAGAGATTCAGATTTCCCCCCCTCCCTTTTCTTTTATCTTCATTTCAAGATCTCAGTCTCTGTAGGTTGAACTAACAGGGTAGCCATTGTGTTCTGCTCTGATTTGGGTGAGGATAAATTCTTTGAATAGGTGCTCAGGGCTAGAGTTAAGAAGTAAATGATAAAATCAAAGTTTATGTCCAGCCCCTCTTATATTCATTCTTTCATTAATTGTTAACCAATCAGTGTTGATTGTCCTCCTTGAGAACACTCCTCTTCCAAAAGGGCACGTGAGCCATAAACCCACCACCATGATTGTCTCTGGTATAAGAAAGAAATGGTTAAATGACCATCATTTTTGTTAAAATGCTAGCATTATTAATAAAATGTTAAATTACCCAGAAATTATGTCTCTTGAATGTCTTCAAACATGACACCTGTCTCCAAACATGTACCAGATTTCTATTTTCTTTAGTTTTACTTTCTTTAATTATAAAACAATTAAGGGACCACAATGCTTTGTATCTCTAAAGTCCTCAACAAACCAAATGTCTGACGTGTTTTATTTGTAGCATCCCCTCCCGTGTACCTCCCCAAAGAGCAGCTAATACCCTCAGGTTTAAAGGTATAGTCTGTGGATATCCACTCCTAAAACTATAGTTCACAAGCAGCCATTGGTGAGTTTATCTTTAATAGTAAATTAGTACTTCCAATATGCTCAAAGCAAAGGCATTTACCAAAATGGCACAGTGAAGATAGCAGCTTCAAAATATTCCCCCAATGAACCTTTGGTACATTCTCCTGCAAATACCACCAGTGTCAGTGGGAAGAGAAAAATTTAAAATACACTGCTGGTGAGGTTTATAGGTGTGGACAGGGCAACTCATAACTTAAGTTCCACAGGTCCCTGATGTCCTTTTGTACCCTATGTGGGTGCAACATCTCAACCAGGTCACTAAGCTGACTTCCATAAGCCTACTCACTTTGAACAGTCCAACTATTGATGACTAGGGTTAATTTTTTGCTTGAATCTGTAGTTGGCTCTCTTCTTTGCTGCCAGAGGTCTCGATCCTTGAAGCAGATTCTTTGCTTTACTTCAGCTGACTGTTGGAAGCATTGTCTCTTGCTGAGTAATAGGTCTGATAAAAGATGCCATGGGTAGTAAAGGGGAAAGGAGAGAGAAATGTCTAGCGAAAAGTGATTCATTCAATAGCTGGGTTCTTGATGGTTTATTCCTGCCTAGACTGATTATGGAACTAGTAAGCTTTTTTTTTTTCAAGATGAGCAGGGTCTTGTTGAAACTTCAGGTAACCACAATGGTTGTTGGTCCTTCCAATTCAACCTAGGAACTTTCTCATACTTCATAAAGTGCTAATTTAATACATCATTATACATTTCTTACTTCCTTGTGACTATATACTAGGGTCAGGGATTCATCAGGACCATTTTCCTACTATTCTATATAACCCAAAAGGAACAAAAAAGCACAACTACTTTCTCAGTAAATATTTGTGGGAAGATCTTCCACCAAGACAAAGTAGGATAACCACTTAACTATCTGAGTGACTTTCATTAAGCCGCTTCCAATCTCTGGTCCTGTTTCTTCTTCTGTAATATTAGTTTCAAAAGCCCTTCATAACCTGGTCCCTTCCTACCATACAACTTAGTCCCCTCTATATATTCTACAGTCTAGTGATTCTGGCTTTCATGACATTTCTCAGACAATGTACTCCATCTTCCAACTCTGGGCATTTTCACTGGCTGTGTCCCATGCCTGGAATTCTTTCCTTCCTCATTTCTTCCTCTTGTTCTACTTAGCTCCCTTCAAGTTTAAGTTCAAATTTCACCTTCTGCAAGATGGATCATTTTCCACTTCTTAATGTCAGTGCCTTCCCTCAGACTGCCTCCATTTTGTCCTCCACGTATATTGTTTGTACGCAGTTTGAATGTTTTCTTTCCCTTTCTTCCTGCTCCCCAATTAGATTGTGTGCTTCCTTAAAGGCAGAGACTTTCCCCTCCTTTCTTCCTATCTCCAGAGTTTAGCATGGTAGTCTAAGTACTTAATACATGCTTCTTGAGTTGAATTAGATGAACTCTAAGGTTTCTTTCAGCTTTAAATGATCTTATAAAAGAAACAGTAACAAGAATTGTTTATGAGAAACGACCACAATCTTACCTATGAAACATTTTAAAGTTTGCAAAATATTTTACTTATATTATCTAAGAGTTTGATAACCATAAGCAATAACCATAATGCAGGTGAGATTACATCCATTTTGCAAGTTGCAGAACCTGAGGTTTACAGATTCATGGATTTTCCCTGGATCACATAGCTACTCTCAGTAGTGGGAATCAGATCCAGTTTTTCCCAACTCCAGATTTAGCTCACTATGTACTAGGCAACACTTTCCTATTATGAAAAAAGACCCAGGATGTAAGATTCTAGTAAACTACTGTAGCCTCATCATGGAATGGAAGTGATGCTGGACCCTCGGAAATCATTGTGTGCCCAGCATGAGCTCTGGCAGGTGGGAGGGCAGGAAGGAAGAGGGAAGGTCTTCAAGTCCTTCCTGATAGTACATCAGTCCAAGTTAAGTTTAGAAAGACTTTTTATTGGGGCTGTCTGCAAGATGATGAAATATTTTTAGCCATGAAAAGCAAGAAGGGGCTGCCAGATTGGTGGAAGGAGTACTTCCTTCCACTAATGAAATTACAGAGCTTTAAAGTGTGAGGTTGAAGTTTGCACCTGGAAGCAAAGGTATTGGTATGTCTGCTATGATGCAATTTATTTTTTGATGTGATTAGTGACATGTCATTTATTTCATAAATGACAATATATTTGTCTATAAAAGGGCAGCTAAATGATGCAGTAGATAGAGTGATGGATCTAGATTCATGAAGGCGTGAGTTCAAATCTGGCCTCAGACACTTACTAGCTGTGAGATTCTGGGCAAGTCATTTAACCCTGTTTGCCTCAGTTTCCTTATCTGTAAAATGAGCTGGATAAGAAAATGGCAAACCACTCTAATATCTTTGCCAAGAAAACCCCAAATCAAGTCATAAAGAATAAAACAATTGAACAACCTTGTTTATAAAACAAAACAATCTATGAACACTCATTTTTAGTCAAATAGGATAAAATCTAGAAAACAGGTAATCTAGCATGGAACCATTTGATGTTTGCATAATCCTAGGGCATTGCATTTTTATTCTGAAGTTTTGGGTATGAATCTCAGCTCTTGCTACTTACTTTTAGGCAAGTCACATATCCTATCTGGGTCTCAATTTCCTTCTTTATCACATGGAAAACTATAGACCCTCAGACCTAAGTGTTGCTAGAGTTTGGTATTAGTGTCTAAAGCAGAGAGGTGCCCTGCATCACCAGAATGACTGAACCCGATGAGCAGGTCTTTCCAAGCAAGTAACTATGCTATCATTCTTCCTTTTATGTTGAACATTACAAAACTATAACAAAACTGCAGCATTTTTGTCATTTGGTTGGCTATATTTCTTCATTTAAGGTTATTATGAATATATAAATATTATTTGTAAAATACTTGAAGCAGAGCCTCTGGCCTGACAGGAAGAAACTCCTGTCTCTCTCCCACAAATTGTTTGTAACTTGAAGAATAGCGGCTCTGACAAAATGCAGGGTGAAACTTATTTCTTTAAGTTAAAATGAGGGAGTTGTAATAAATCATTTCTTAGTTCTCTGTGGGCACTAAATCCTTTGATCTATTCTTTGAAAAAGAAAATTATTCATACTCTAAAAGGTCCTCCCTTGAGAAGGGGTAAACTTCATATCTACATAATGTACACTGTTGTCTTGGTCAATAATCTCTTGAGGGCAAATGTCCAGACACTGAATAAAAACTACTAAATCTGACCAGAATTTTGAACTACAATGCTGGGAAATCTGCTATACAACTAACTTTTTTCTAGGTGTGGATTTCCTTGAAGATGTAAAGTTTCATCAAAGTTTAGCAGTGCTTGGAACTTTAAAATTTGGATTTTCCATCAATTCCATACAAAACAGTTAAGAATCAGGAGTCTGAGAGAGAACCAGCAATTTTTGTACCTGAAGCTAGTGGAAGAAATAAACCCTGAGTTCAGCTGAGAGATGGGAGGAGACTTCAGAACTGCTGCTTGGCAGAAAATTGGGGAGGGTGCTGGGTGAGTGATGGGGGAAGTAATTCTCTAGGGGGTGTAGTCATGGCAGTTGATGGGGGGAATGGTATTTGGAAGCCATTTGTCAGTTTCTTATTTTAACTAATTAATGTTGCCAAGCTCAGTTGTTAGTGCTGCAGAAATACTGAAAATGCTCATTGTCCCTCTAAATTTGGGCACCCTAGAGACAAAGTTCCAGTTGTCCTGCCCTAATTGTATCTCAAAAAAATTATACCTCATTGGACCTCACTTTCCTCATCTATAAACTGATTGGTCTTGACTTCCCAATTTTCTTCATTTCAGCTCTAAAATTCTGTCATGGGCTCTAGGTTCTCAGGCTTGGCACAAATCCATATTATTCTCTTCTGGTAATAAGGGTTGTTGTACAAAGCAACCCTCTAGGGCAGGAGTCAGCAACCTTTGAATAGGAAGGAGCCAGTGTTGTTGACACTCTTAAAATAACATAACCCACATCTATATTTAAACCTAAGGTTTCGAAAGAGAACATTTTGAAAGGCTTAATTATGTTTTGTCAACTGATGCCAGAGAAATTTTATATCATCCTCATTTGTGCTGGTTTATGTATTTTTATTATTTTATCTAATTTAAATCAGTGGATATAATACAACAGAAAGAAAAGATAATAAGTATTTGTCTCCAAAAAGCAACAAAAGGGAGAAGGAAAGGGAGAAGACCAAGAGGACCAGAAAAGGGAGTGTGGTATTAAGGCTCTGGGCATGATGGGGTGGGAAGTGGAAAGTAAGCATCCTGAGAGTCCTAGGCCTGTGTTCTACTCTCTTCTAAGGTGAGTAGGTGGAAATCCACAGGTGCATAGATTTAGAATTAAAGGGAAACATGTAGCTCATCATTTACTTTTCAATGAGAAAATGGAGGGTGAGCAGGGAAGTGACTTACCCAAGGTCACACCAAGATTCAAATCTATGCTGCTAGTTCTAAAATTCTATGATCTTCATGAGTTTTTGGATAGCACTGCTCTAGGTGCTAATGTATCAGCTCTCCTTTACTTTCTCAGAATGATCTTCCAAAAGCATCCTCTGATTAGAAAAGGTCTGGTGACTCCTTCCTCTTCACACAAGATACAAAAATCTAACCTAGAATTCAAGGGCCTCAATAATATGCCTTTAACCTACCTGTCCAGTCTTCTTTCCAATTTCCCCTCTTTTTATACTCTGTATCCCAGCCAAACTGGACTACTAGTTATTCCTTGAAATCAATAGTGCACCACCCACTTCTATAACCTCAAATAATTCATCCATGATGAACAATCCATGTACTGTCTCCTCAGCCCATCCTTTCTCAAATTTAGCTTTGAAAAGATAAAAATTAATATTACCTCTAATTTATACTATATGGATTTCTATTACATTGATTCTGCATTTAATTGATTTTATGCTGTACTGGTTTTTATAATTGAGTTTGCATCTGCCTAAAGCTACCTTTCTATATCCTTGAATTGAGTTCAGGAATTTAGCTTTCCCTCTGAACTAATTTTAAAGGAAAAGTTATTATTTTCATGCTGTTATCCTTCAGGATACTTCCTAGATATCTGTTTGTTAAACCCCACAAATTACCATCTCCAAAAGACATACTGTCATCTTTGTGTAGTTAAAGGCTTTTTTATCTCTTTCAAGAAGACAGCAAGTCTGGCAGATCCTTTAGCAAAGACTACAAGATTCAGAAAAGTCCTATAAAACAATTAACATTAATTCATTTGTAGAGATGGGAATGATTAGCCTCACCTGAATTCCAGTTCATCGTTCTTGGTATAGCCAATTGTAATGCTCCTGCCCCTTACCATCTGTCATCTTTTATTCATGCCTATCAAGATCTTTCGTTTGTTGTATGTCAATAAAGAGGTCTCCTCCTTCTTTTGGGATCCTTGGCTTTACTGAGGTTGTCAGTCTGACCTGCTCTGTTAACCATTATACATGTCACTGTTAATAAACTGATCTTGCTTAGAGTCTATACCTCAGTCTACCTTTATTAAATTTACTCAAGATATTTCTTTCCAGGAAGGCACAGCTCTGTTGGGGCTTCCTCCCCTAATTCCTTGATTCTCTCTCCTCCTCAATTTACCTGTTATTTACTTCTCTGTGTAACCTGGGTTTCTCTGGCATTCCCAGTTCACCTAACAGGGTTCCCACAGCATCCTCTACTATGTGTATGAGGAGGGGACACAGCAGGGTAGCATCCTTTGATTGGCTGACCTTATCTTTAAAATTGACAAGACTAAGTCAGTCACTCTTTTCCACTCCTGTTTCCCTCTTATCCACTGTGCCCAAGGGTGAAGTTCACTCATAGCACATGAACTACACTGATGAGACCTTCCTTCCTTGCTCCTTCTCTGTCACTTGGCTCTGAGAAATGGGCCTGGGATTTTTTTGTTTCTGTTCCCTGTCGTTTGTCCTCCTCGGTTTCAGGTACCAGAAGGGATCATCATAGATGGGGAATTCAAGTCATGGCAAAGTCAGAGCCAGGACTGCAGCACGGATGGTGCAGTCAGCCAGTTGGCCATGAAAGCCCTGAGTAGTCAAGGTGCCTGGAACGTGACTGCTTGGAACTGTGTTCCATGGGAACTATGATAGAATATGAGCCTAATCTCCTTCCCCTCTCCAGACACTAAGGTAGTACAAGAAGGGGAGGGAATTATGCTTCCCGTGTTTTGGGAGAACATTTCTATATTTGTGATTATACTTTCTGAAGAAAACATTTCTGGGTAAAAAGCTAATTTGACAGTTAATGGCTAACAGAACTGGGCTGCAGGGATCTAAACGCACTATACTTGAAGGAACACCACTGGTGGGGGATGAAGTTATCATCAGAGAACCTAAACCTCTGATCCCCTTAAGGTTACTAACATACCTGACTTTCAAGTACTGGAGAAGAGGTTCCCAAACTTATCTGGCCTACCACCCCCTTTTCAAAAACAAAGTTAGTGCCCTGAAAGAAATCTACCTTTTTTAACTCTTTAATTTACAAAAGTGACATTTCAGTAAAATATAAAATATTTTTTTAAAAAATGACATCTTAAATTTAATCATTTGTTGTAAATCTGTGGGTTTTTCCTGCATTTAAATTTTTATGATGCAATATTTCAACATGTAATCCCACAGTAGTGTAAACAAGTCATTACAAACACACACACACACACACACACACACACACACACACACACACATTCCTGCAGATGCATGCTGGACTTCCCGGAAAATGAGTGACACACTCACCTGCCAACACTTGCTTGTTAAGAACTGTTGGTGGACTTGACCACTGATTGGTTATAACTTGCATTTTGTGTGTTTATTTGGTTTTTTGAACCTCTTTTGCCAATTGAGTTAGCCTATTTTTCAAGGTGTTATTTTCTTCAGCATTTTTTTGGGTCTCCTTTAGCAAGGTATTGACCCATTTTTCATGCTTTTCTTGCATCTCTCTCATTTCTCTTCCCAGTTTTTCCTTCACCTGTCTAACTTGATTTTCAAAATCCTTTTTGAGCTCTTCCATGGCCTGAGCGCATTGGATATCTATTTCAGATGTTTGGGATACAGAGGCCTTGACTCCTATGTCTTTACCTGATGAAAAGCATTGTTCCTCCTCATCAGAAAGGAAAGGAGCTAACATCTGTTCACAAAGAAAGTAACTTTCTATGGTCTTATTTTTTTTCCCCTTTTCTGGGCATTTTCCCAGCCAGTTACTTGACTTCTGAGATTCCTCTCCACCCCCGCCCAGATCCGCCCAGCTAGTGCTTGGGGTCTGAGATTCAAATGCTGCTCCCCTGCCTCAAGGCTTTCGGTGGCTGGCTGCTATTCAGGGTAAGATTAATTTCAGGTTCTCAGGTGGGGGCAGGGCCTCCTCCCAGGCTCAGTTCCCTCAGGGGGTTTATGCAGAGACCTTCAGTAATGGAGCTCCTGCTCTGGCCGCCCACTGCCTCTGCTGCTGCCTCCTGAGGGGGCCTGAGTTATGGAGACACCCCGCTGCCCTCTTGGTCAGCCCAGAAGTCTCTCTCACTGACCTGCAGTGCCTGTGGGTAGAGGGACCCCCGCGGCCACTGGAGATTCCGTCTCTGAAGGCTGCTCAGATCTGCTCCTCCCTGGGCTGCGCGGCCAAGGTAGGGCTGGGTTCCACTCTGGTTCCGTACGCGACGGACCTTTGGTGAGGGTTTTTCAGGTCTTTCTAGAACAGAAATCTCCTCTACTCTGTTGTTCTGTGGCTTCCACATTCCAGAATTTGTTAGGAGTTCTTCTTTACAGATATTTTATAGGCTGTGGTTTCGGAGCTAGCATAAGTGTGTCTTTCTACTCTGCCATCTTGGCTCTGCCTCCTTGTGTGTTTATTTGGAAAATAATGTAATCACTATGACTTTAATTCTGTTATACAACAGATGAAACAAGGTTTTTCAAATTTTTCTTCTCTTCTTTCTTTATGCTTCCACTGTCCCCTTATTTTTATTCAATACCCTACACCCATGGACCCATGGCTATTACCCCTTCTCATAGTTCCAACACCCCCCAGGGAGTGGTAGCACCCACTTTGGGAAACTATACACTAGAAGGAAGGGTAACCTGTGTTGACATGTTCCCCACTGCACAAACTGTTTTTCCTCATCCAGTGCCTTGTAAACAATAAATGACCAACATTCATTGAATTGAATTAAATTCCCCTTTTTAGCCCTCCTTTACAGAAGAGAAAACTAAGGCAGACAGAGCTTAAGTGACCAGTCCAGGGTCATGGCTAATAAGTGTTTGAAACTATATTTGAACTTGGGTCTTCCTGATTCCAGGTAGGCCTAGCATTCTATCAACTTCTGCCTCCTAATTTAGTAAAGGACCATGCTCCAGCTCTTGCAGTCATTAAGAGAGAATATATAGTGCTGTACTAAAATGAGGGCCCAGTTCCAGGGAAATAACCTTTCAATCAGAATGAGAATTATTGAGCAAAAGCAGGGCTGGCTCCTGCCTCTGGAATGAAACCAATAAAAATATGACTGAGTGAAAATGCTGCTATATTTTGGCAGTAGAGGTACATTTTTAAAAAAAAATTATTTAATAAGAAGTTCAGCTGGTTAGTTTCACTTTGTATTTTTAAAAAAATCTATTAGGATCATTAAGGAGATTTCTATGTCAATTGTTGTAAGGTCCTATTTTTAAAAGCTTAATTTCTAGGGCCTTGATCAGGAGACCATTTGGGGGTAGAGAAGAAATTTAACTGGTTTCTAACTTTCTTGGAGCTAGGGAAGTCCCTATTACAAGTCTCAAGTTTCCAAAAGTTTGGGCAATAACTTTGTTTCTAGCTAATCTAATGAATATAAGAAACCAAAACTGTTCTACCTCAATCTAAGACAAGGAGAATAAGGTCATAAGATTATAGATTTAGTACTGGAGGGGCCTGTTCTGAACATGTAGTCCAGGTAGCACACTGGACAGAGAGCACTTGCACCTGGAGTCTGCAAGACCTAAGTTCAACTTTGTCCTGAGACATGAGCTCTGTGACCCCCCCGAGGCAAGAAATTTAACTTCTGTCAACCTGTTTCCTCATCTTTAAAATGGGAGATGATAGTACCTACATCACAGGAGTATTGTAAGGATAAATGAGATATTTGTAATGTGCTTTTAAATATATATGTATAGTAGCTATAATTATTACTCATTCAATGGATGAAAAAACTGGTGAGTGGCCTTCCCAAGAGTCTATAGAAGCCAAGATTCAAACCCAGGTCCTTTGACTCCATCACTCATTTAATGAAAATTTTAAAAATTCATTCTTTTTAAAGGTGAAACTGTCTTAAAGATTCTTAACTGTTGACTAATCATGTTTCTAGAATGACACCATTAGGCTATGTGATTATATTTGTCTTGAAGCCAATGCATTCTGCTGCACTATCCAACGAACAAAGCACTTTTAGTTTGAAGTGAGAAGTGCTTCCTGATGGAAATCCTAAGTTGTACTGAAACAGTAGGAAAGCGTTTGAAGTCAACTCTTATCTCTGCTTCCAGCTGGGAAAGTGATGGAAGCTCTCAGAGCCTAAAAGGAACCCTAGCTCGTGGTGGTCTTTGCTGCTTGGCTGTGTCTGGGGTGGGTACAGGGCAGGCTGCCGGAGGGACACATTTTTTTGATTGTCTTTTACAAATTAAGAGTGTGGAAATGCAGCTAATAAAGTAGAAATAAAGAATATGCCCACAGCAGGCACTGTTTTTAATTAGACTGTTTTGTCTTTTTAAAATTTATTTCATCACGCCTTACACCTTGCTTTCAACTAGGGTGAGGCAGTTGTGGCTTTGTCCCAGGGTGAGAAACCAAAAGGATAGGATAATACTTTCCTGGGAATTCTTCATCCTCTTCCCCATCAGCCCCAGGTGACAACAAGACCAGCCTTTTTTATCAGCACCCTTCTTCCCCCAGAGGCTGCATTTTCAGCAAGAAAGAAACCTTGGGGTGCCCAGAATATGCTTTCTCCCCTCATTGGCCACAAACCAGGATGTACCTTCGTTGTACCAATGAGAAACAACACAAAATGAAAACTGTACGTTGACTCAAGTTTGGAAAAAAATCACATCTTCATTTAAGGGAACTCCAAAAAAAAGGAGATGATAGCAATTAACTATGAATTTGCATAGATGCAAAGTCCATTAGAATGACACCAGAATACTGAAAATTATTTTGGTGTATGGAACATATTTTGAAACAAAGCAGGACATCATAGGATTTAGATCTACAAAGAAAGAATTCAAACCCCTGTCTTCTGACTGCAAATGAAGTGTCCTATTAATTACCCCAGGCTCCCTCCTTTAACTTTGTGTAAAAGGACACACCGGGTGGTCTTTAATGTTCTTACCAGCTCCAGAACTCTAGGGTTCCATAGAGTTTAAAAGGCACTTCAAAGGTCATTTCATCTAACCCTTCCTCACTGACATATGTGAAAGCAGAGACCTGAAGAAGGTAAGTCCCCTAAAATCACACAGCTCAGGGGTAGGGCAAGTGGTATCAATCTCAGACAGAAATGAGGCCACTAAACTATACATAAGAATCCCTGCAGGCTGCAAACTGACGTAGGAAACCAAATATTTACATTTCCTACCTCCTGTCGTATTTTTATCTTTTTAAGTATTTCCCAATTACTTTTTAATCTGGGTCAGCTGTGTTTGACACCTCTGGGGTAGCAGACACAGCACAGTACCTGGAATCAGGAAGAACTGAATTTCCATCCTGCCTTAGAGGCACTCACTAGCTGTGTGGCCTTGTGCAAGTCACTTAACCTCTTTCAGACTCTGTTTTCTTAACTATAAAAAGGGAATAATAGTACTACCCACCTCATATTGTTGTGAGGATTAAAACAGATAATTTCTGTAAAAGCTCTTTGCCACCCTTAAAGCACTATAAAAATGTTAGCTCTGTTACCCTTAATGATAATGAACAGCATAGCCAGAATTCAACCTCAGGTCCTCTGACTCCCCATTTTTCCTCCATTGCACCATGCTGCTTCATTATAATGGTATTTGTTCTGTCAAGTGCTGTGGTCTCCAGAGAGTGCTCTAGCTTTAAATGTTGAGTCTGAGTATTTGGTAATCAGGTTTCTCTGCAGAAAGCAATTTTAACTAGGAAATTTTACCCCCAGGGCAAATACCACAATCTTTGCACGTGAAACTGGGATGAAGTAGAGTTTTAACAGCAGAGGCGTAGGGGTACTAAGGTACTATCCAATGGGAAGCCAACAGAGATCCCAAGACATTGTTTTTAGGTCAATGCTGAAGGTGCTTTGTGTAGTGGCGATTGGAGAGTGGAGGTAGAAAGCACTCCATCCCAGCTGTCATCTGGTAATTTCTTGTTTTAATTACTTATTCTTGCTAATTAGGTGCTAAAGCTCTATTATGTTTCTAGGCTTCTGAAAGGTGTTAGGTGGTACATCTCAGACAGCATATCACTCCCTTAAAATAGACTTGCCACAAGTGAAGGAGGCGGGACTAGGGGAACAGTGTATACAGTAACACCAGTATTGTATGACATGAACTCTGAATGACTTATCTACTCTCAGCAATACAAGCAGTTCTGAAGGACTTAGGATGAAAAATGCTATCCAGCTCCAGAGAAAGAATTGATGAAGTTTGAATGCAGATCAAAGTATACTTTTTCTTACTTATTTTTTGTCTGTGTTTTCTATCACAACATGAAATCGTCAACACGGAAATATGTTTGCAAGCCTGAACATGTATATCAAATATTAAATTACTTGCTTTCTCAATGAGAGGGACAGGAGATAATTTGAAATTCAAAAATTAAAAAAAGAACAAATGTTAAAATTGTTTTCACATATAATTGGAGAAAAATAAAATATTAAATCTATATTAGCATAATATATAATATTAGCATTCATAGCAGGTATGTGAATATATTTATACATATTCACATACTTGCTACAAATGCTGCTGGAGCCCTCACTGTGTTCTGGATGCTGCCTAGGCTTCTATTTCAGTTACGTTCCCTTCTTGGGCCACTGAAAGAACTGGATGGAGTGGGTGGCCGTCACGTCCTCTGTTTTTAAGTCCTGCCCAGTCAATTGTCTGTATTCCTCCATCTATTCTAGGTTCCTGATTCTTCTGATCCCCTGTTGCAGATATATTCTACATGTTGAATAGTTTATTATCTTTATAACTTACTAGGAATTCCTAGCCTCTCACTGGGATCTGTATTGAAGAGTATCTATCACAAACTCAAGGTGGTGCAGCAGATATAGCATTTGAGTTGGAGTTAAGAAGACCCGAGTTCAAATTTGGCCTCAGACAGAAGATGTGTGAAGTTAGGCAAATAGCTTGGACTTTTGTCTTCCTCAGTTTTCTCATCTATAAAATGAGTATAACAGTAGCACCTACTTTCCATGGCTGTTGGAAGATTAAATCTTTGTTTCTAAAGTACTTTGCAAACTTTAAAGAGCTACGTAAATGTTAGCTCTTTTAAGTACTCTTTTCTTTTATTCTATGGAACAAGAGTATAAGGTAAAATGAACAGTGTTCTAGCTCACTGTGCTATGTAGGTACAGAGTCAAAATGCACAACTTTAGGGACAAAGAAAAATAAATCTTCACCCTGAAACCAACAGAGGAAACGAGCTTTATTATAACATTTTGAGAGTTTGTGCATGGTCAAGATACACATTTGAATCTTGTTTCTCCTATATTTCATGACAGAATAAATTTAAAGTTCTTATTTGCAGACATCCAAAGTACCGTGGTACACATGATGCTACACACACACACATACATACACACATACATTCACACACTTTTGATACAAGCTTTCATCCTCAACTTGAAACAGTTTTTTGTTTTATGAGCAAAACAATGAGAATATTTCAGTATCCACTTCAGAGTGCAAGACATTATATGTTCTGTACATAAAACATGAAAAGGACTTACAATGATGGAATGTACAAACACACCCTCCCTCTCCCCAAAATATACTCGCGCGCGCATGTACACACAAACACGCACATGCACACACGCACACACACACACACACAACCCCTTCACATCCTCATTCTCAGGAGTGGGAGTAGAAGGGTCCATAGTGGAGGATGAGTGAGCACTCTGGCACAGGGTTCCGCTAACGATGCTGATGAAACATTCTCACGTCATAAAGCAAGAGCACAAGCATTGAGAGTAAGGCCGTGTTGCTTTTTACAAACATTGAGTGCTGTACATTCATTTGAACAACATAGCCCATGGGTCGATCTACTCTAGGGTGCTAATATCATCCATATCAATTTCACATGCATACCACGCAAGCAGTGCACACTATTTATCTTCAGAATGCATTGGGTTAGTTACATTATTGTAATGGGTAATTTGCTGTCATTCAAAAGCAAAGCCAAAAAAAAAATCTTTTTTTCATAATAAACACAACTTTAACGGGTACTTCATTTCCATTATGGCCACACTAGATCCTTTGTTATAAAAAATATCAACAAAAATATAAAATTTAAAGCCCTGCAAATGGTTGACAGCATCATATTTTTAAGAAATATGAGATGTTTGCAACAAATGTTTACCATAAAACATTTGCAGTGAAATAGCTGAAATTTTAACCTACATAAAAATTCATGAATGTTTGAGTATGACTGAAATAAATGTGCATTTCCTCTTAGTCATAATTTTCTTCTTCTTTTTTTTCTTTTTTTAGAAACTAGGGACTGGAGTGGGTGGTACAGAATCCTAACAAATTCTCCCGTTCAGAGTCTCCCCAGAACGGCCTTCAGAGCCCTTTGAAGCCTCCCATTAAAGCCTTGCATTGCTGGTGCTCCACCAGTACCAATTACACAGCTGTGCACTGTGTTAACTCTTAAGATTACACATTACCCTGTAAAGTCAACAGCACTTGGAACAGGAACTTTTGACAGCTGTCTAGTGGTTAACAAAAGGAGTCAACTAAAGATGAGTGACTGGGGGGGCGGGCATTTGTTTAGTTACCGGAAAAACATTTGTACAAAAATACCAAGTCTCTTAAAGGAAAAAAAAAATACAGATTTTTCACACCCTGGTCTTCAAACATTTGTCTTTGGAAGCTTTTAATCCAAGAGTTTCTGGCTGATTAATCAGGTGACACCTTGGTCTCCCTACGTCTAGCAGGGCTGGTCAGTAGTGTGACTGGGGCAGAATGCTTTATTCACTGACTTCTCAACAGTTATCAGGGTTTTAGTCTAAGTGCCCCTGGAGAATCTGAATTAGTGGCTCTTTAAATGCTCCACATCATCACCACGTGACAGATTGAGTATACTTGACAATGAAAAAAACAAAGAACTTCAGTGACCGAAGAGAAGGCCACATCTCTCTAGATCTTTCTCTTAGTATACCAAAAGTAGTTTGCCCTCATTAGGATGTGACAGCTTTACGTTGAAATCTTGTTCCTTAATATCTGATCAGAAACACTTCTACATTATGCTTCAGGGAAAAGGGATATAGTAAATGCACACATATACACTCAAGGAGGAAATGATATCTATATTTTGACATAGAAGTATAAATATATATATTTTTAAAACTTAGTGTTTCCTGGAGTGCCCAAAAGATATGTCTATTTTTTCTTTAGCAATATTTAGATAGTGGGACAGGTCAGAATTTCAGTTTCTAGTAAATTCCATTCCAGTTCGCACTATTATTGCAGCTGAATACAAACAAAGCCAGGGGCCTAAACAAGCATTTAGTTAGGTTTTTCCAGGTAGTATTACGCCAGGTAAAAAGCATTACTTAGAGCCAGGATTAGTACCCCATATCAGAAATGAAATGGATAGTTGGATTCAATGTGGTTTTCTTAGTTCATGAACATAATTCACATCTTATGCAATTAAAAATTCTCTTTAAGTAAAATATTCCTAAGATTGAAAGTCTGTGAAAAAAATGTTTAATATAAAGGCTTTGTCATTCTTTTAGGTTCTGGGATGTACTAAAGTTAATTTAATTATACCCATTTTTGGAGCTTAAAAACAACATGATAACCATGATGAGTCTGTCCTCCCTGTCCTGCAGAGTATTAGGACAAACCAAATTCAGAGTTGTAGGCTTGCTGCCCTTATTCTGGAAAAGAGTATTGTGGTTGAACATTCTGAAAAGTTTTTCTGAATTTTACAACTACCTTGTAGACTCAAAACAAAGACAAAGTTTAGAAATTCCACCTAAACAAGTGGTACCAAACCTCAAAGTACATTTCCCTTAAAAAAAAAAAATTTAGTCTTTACTAAGCTCAGGGGTTGTTTGGAGTAGAATGGTTCTTAATAGCCGACTAGAAATGAGACTGATTTTTTTGGTGTAAAAAAAAAAAAGAAAAATCCTCTATAAAACAATTATTAGTTCTTAAAACAAAAAGCTTTCAAATAGTTGTACAGAAGGGAGAATTAAAAAAAAAATTCTAAGGTGCTTAAAAAAAACCGTCTCAAATATTCTTTCAAATTGGCACCATCTTGATTGCAACTGAACAGAAAATTAAGAGGGGAAAGAGGATAACAATATTATTTTAACAGTAATAGTGATATAACCATTAAGTTAATTATGCTAAAAGTGTTGCTTAAGATCGATTAGCCTTGGTTTGAACTATTTCACATATGTTGTGAAATCGAACAAGTTTTTTTTTTAACCAAAACGTGGCTACCAATTATCATCAGGAGAAATTGTCCAATTTCAAAATTGTCTTCTAAAGAATTTTCCAAAAAACGAATTGTGTCTACCTGATTGAATTAAGTTGAGAAGTAAAGGAATGTACCAAAAAACTGACATGAGGATGGTCTCCTCTTTCAGGGTGCTGCCTATTTCAATATATCATCAAAAGCTTGGCTATATATATATAATATGTATATATATATATATAATACATTCTACCTTATCATATACCATGTACACAGAATCCCTTAACCTTTCTATTCATCAGACAATGATAAACAACCATAACATGCTCTTACCTGTAATGTTCTTAAGGTAACACAACTTTGGTAACACTTGCTTTTAATGCTGAAACCATTCATCGATCACTTACGTACCTTTGGCTGACCACCCCATGTCCTCCAAGGGCTACTTGTATGGCTCTCTGTCCTAGGCGATACTGTGTGTCCTACCATTTGTGCTGATGGGTTGCAGAAGGCAGAGCTTACACTTTTGTGGAGTGACCAAAGGATGAATGTGGGAGCATGGCACACGTGGAAGAACTGGCTTTTTTCTTATTACAACTCAATATGTTCATTTTGTGTAAATGGGATTATTTGCTTATTGAAAGGTAGTACTATAGTGTGACAATGATTTCAAAGCCTTAGGAATATCAGGTGCCCCCGCTGCAAGCATACTTTGTGTTCTGCTACCAGGTGAGCAAAAGAAGGTGAAAAGAACACACAGAAAAGGTCTTTGATCTATTCCCAAATAAATGGGAAATTTGCATTGATTCTTATAGTGCTAATGTCAAGGCAACTTGGGCCCGACCATCAGAGCAATAAGGATTCTGCAAAGGCAGCCTTACTTTGTAAAAGGGACCTATTTAGTTATAGTTGCCGATGATGATGACAGAAGAACATCATGAGGAATACATACCATGAAAGTTGAGGTCTAGAACACTCCCAGATCTTACATCTGGGTTAAATAACATATATCTACAGTAAGTTTTATATGTGGAAGCTCTGAGCAAACGCTACCATTCATAGGTTGAATAAACGTCTTCACATGTTTTAGCTTTTCCAAAAGGTTGGTTTGTTTGATTCACAAAATGAGTTGTCAGCTAGGCAAATTCCTGTTCTACCAGCCAAAGTTTGCAGGTTTGAGATTCTGCTGTTTTAAAGGATTGGGGGGTAGCGGGGGAAGAGTTTTCTTTTTTAAATGCTAAAGATGAGTTATGGAAATCAGAGGTGCAGTCTTCTAGTCTTAAGTAAACAGTCACATTTGGAAACTGTCAACAAATCCAATGGAGATTCCTTCAGACATGAAAACGAAGTCAGTCTAGTTGCAGTTTGGTTCTGCATGGAAAAATCCAGTCCAGGTTATAGTACAAGATAGTGGTTTAGAGCTATTTAGATACCTGCCATTATTGCAAGTATCGATAGACCTTGAAACAGTGATTTCCAGAGTCTGCTACTACAACATGACCATCCGAAGTTAAGGCCAAGCCTTGGGGACCATAAAGTGGATCAGCAGATGTGTTAATGTAGGATAAAAATGATCCACTCCCATCGAAAACCTTCAGAAAAATAAAATGATTTGTTATGTCAGAGAGAAATAGTAAAGTTATAAATAAGAACTCTTAATTTTATTAACTCCACCACACCTTCCAGTTCAGATCACCCACACAGCTCCCACCTTAAAACACCTTGTTTTACACCTTCTTTCTCCATAGGTGTCACCTAATGAATGAATCTTGGTCAAGAAGAAACTTGATTTGGGGTGGCAGAAAGAATAGGGCAAGAAGGGAACAGATGATGAAAAAATGGTTATCTTTGTAGTTATTCTCCCTGACTCTTCTTCAGTCTCTACTTTCTATATAATTGGGGATGAATGGAAGAAAATACAAAATTAAGAGTCAGACAATGGAAAGATTGACCTTAAGGCACTAGTTTGGAAGAATCACTGTATACATTTTTTTAAAAATTGCATTTGTAATTCCCTAATTTCCCTACTTAAGTGGGGAACAAAGTTGCTTTTTTTTAAAGGAAGCAAAATGTAAGATGATTTTCTGATCTGTACATTTCAGTGACTTAGCCTTCTTTCATTTTCCCATTCTTTTCTGCTGTAATAACTTGCAAGGATAATTATATGGAAGAAACAGAATTTAGGGCTTGTTTACCTCCTTCACATGGGTTCAGTATTATTTTTATTAGATAACTGCCTCCTTTGTATGTTAATGTCTATGGGGAAATTAAGCCATCTCCCAAGTATGGTACACTTAATGCATTTTTGGGATCTCAATTTGGTTTCTTTCGGGCAATAATCTACAACAAGGATTGTTCAAATTTTTGTGTGACAAGGAGCCCTTTAGCAGTTTGGTGAAAACTGAAAAGGGTTTCAGAATAATGGTTTGTTGCCTACATTCATAATTAAAGGAAATGCTAAATTTCAATCAGAGGTTATTGAAGATAAAAATGTATTTCTTTTCCTCATCTGAATTCAAAAATTCTCTGAATTGTATATATGTATTCCTTTGAAGTCCACAGACCCTGGTTTAGCAATCTTGATCTTCTAGGTTTCCAATTAGTGCCCATTTCATTGTGAGAGAGACATTTCAAGGATCATATTGATTTGGGCCAAACCTGATTTGGTGCTTTCTAGACTCTAGAATGAAGTTAATCTGAACATAATTTGTATTGGTGGACATGACCCTACTTCTTATGACCATCCTCATTGGTATGACCCATTCCATTCAATGTACATCTGGGTACATGATGTGCAAGGACATAAGACAGGCTTTTCTGTAATTAGGGGGTGTCAGAGACACTTTATGAATTCACTGTGATTTCTGTATTTCCCAATCATCATGACATGCCCTGTTGGCATAATAGTTGCCTTAGATTGCTCTAAGAATTGCATTAGTAATACAGAGGAATACAATATTTGTGACCGTCTATCCTCTGCTTTCACCAGAACCAACTGCTTTTTAAAAATATATCTATAAATTAGCATTTTTAGTTACCTGGATTCTACTGTTTCCCCAGTCTGCCACAATGATATTTCCATTTGAATCCACTGCTACCCCTGTTGGGGCATTAAACTGTCCATTGCCTTCTCCATTCGAACCAAACTTCAACATGAATTCTCCTTCTTGATTAAATACCTGTATGGAATATTAAAAATAACTTTTTCAGTTAACGATAAAGGGAGCTGGGATGAGGAGACGGTGATAAGAGTGGTATTAATTTAGAGTACCTTGACTGAATGATTGTGAAAATCTGTAACAATAATTTCATTGTTGCTGTTAACAGCTGCAAAATGAGGGCCTGTAAAGGACAAAAAAGAACAACCTGTGATGATCAAGTCAATATTATTAACAATAATAAAGTAGCCTTATTACTTTAAAAGAAACCCTCAATATGTTAATTCAATAATTTAAGGAAAAAAAATCAAAGAATCAGAGCCAGAAGGGACCATGAGGGGTCATCTGGTTATCATTCTGACTCTAAATCAAAGGGTCCCTATGATGTTCTAGACTTGTGGTTCCTAAGAGATCATCTAATCCAATCCCCTCATTTCATAGGCAAAGCCTTGAGAAGTTAAATGACTTGTCCAAGGTCACATATATTCTAGTCAATAGGATTTGAACTTGGACTTGTCCATTTTGCCTTCTTAAGATCAAGGTTAACATTTCTAGTAGTTCTAGTGAAGTGGAATAAGCGATAAGCGGTGAGGATCCATTCTTCATGCCATCATCTGAAAGTCACATCTATCAGCTTCCCTGAGTTCCTATGAACTGTTTTCAAGAGAATCTCTTTTTGAGGAAAGATACTGTTTCTCTTCAGGATGAGTGAAAAGTCTTATGTCAATAATAGCTTTAAACGTGTCAGAAAACCCACACTTAAAAATTTGGGGTGACAATCAGAACTTGGCAGAACTGGAGATAAAGCACAAATCAAGGTCAGGCACAAGTGTTAAATGTATGAAAAAGTCATTAAAGAAAACTTATGAAAATACTTTCAGCCACTTATTGCAGATGTGAACATCCAAATGAAGTGGAGGGTCCAAGATGGTACTATAAGAAGAAATAATGCAAGAAGCTTTTCTCATTCTTGGGAAGTACTCCTAAACTGATATTCACTTAAAAAATCAATCACCTAAAAAGGGAACTAGGACTTTTTAGGTTATTTGCTTGGGGTTCTTTAAACGGTGCCATAATTGGGCTGGGTATTTGTTCCTCAAGGTCATACTCATAGACTAGAGTTCTACTAAGTAGACCAGTAGACCTCTGCTATAGTCTCAACTATTAAAAACAAGAGAATGGGATTCTGTCCAACTTACATCCTTCCTTCTGCCATTGTGTTTAACTGAGAAGCACTGAACATGCCTTGGCGTGGCCTCAGTCCCCAGAATCCTTCCAATCTTAGGAAAACATTCTGGGGATGTGGCCTCTTCAACATGCTCCATCATCATGCATTGTGTGAGCAGAAGAAGCATAAAAAAGGGGATTTACATATTACCATCGAGTGTACCTGCAAACTGCCTGTCCCCATTTCCTCGGCTACCAAACCTGGTCACGATTTTCCCATTGGGCTGGAAGATGAACACACAGCATGCTTTGTTGTCTACCACAATGATGTGTCCGTTGCGGTCCACAGACACACCTTTTGGTCCCATTAGCTTTCCTGATCCAATTTTTGTCTGTAAGAAACAAAGAGAATGGTGATGAGGCTGCAATTATGGTTTCAAACGTTCTAGTGTAGAGAAACAGTGAAAACAGGAAACAATCCTGGAAAATGATGAAGAGACGGTTCTGGGTGTCCCAAGACGTCATCAAATCTATTTTGTTCAAATGAATAAATATATACATAGCTAGAGAAATTAATAAATAGAAACCCTCTGCTGAAACTGTGACCTTCTTTTTCAGAAGTTGTTATTGCCTTTCTATAGGAAGAGGAGCAATTAATTAAAGGAACAATTCAAAGATCCATCATTCCAAATCTCATTTCCAAAGCTCTGATATTACCCTGGTATTTCACCAGTTTGTTTGTGGTTTAAGCAGACAGTATGGCAGAGTTTAACTGTGCAATTCCTTAGCATTTCTGAAAGTCTGCAATCGAATTCGAGAAGTGCACTGAACTCCATCCAGAGTCTGCAATTATTGGATGGTCACAATGGCCACAATGGCCAAATAATCCAAGCATTTCACCATATTTTATAACAAAAGAGTAGCAGTCAATTTTTGTAAGCTAAGGATAAAATATCCAGTAAATATTAACGTTTATTCTTTTCAGAGTAGGCTGGATCTGACATGATGCTTTAACAATCCATTGGGAGGCCAAAACTTGATGGGCTCAATCAGTGGTTCAGTTGTTCAGACAAAGGTGGACATTGGTAAGCACAGATTCTATCGTCACTTTTGGTGTTCAGCGGATCTGTGAATCCTGTTGAATAATAATAGAAAGGAAGGCAAGACATTTTCAACACACTTATTTTTCTGGTTCTATTTTCATCCCTAGGATGCTCAGCAGCAAGGATTTAACACATCATGGGCCATTTATATCCCCCAGATCTTAAGAGAAACTGAGATGGCCTTTCACCGTAAACACCTCCTCTAACTGGACAAGTCATGGCTTGTCCTCCAAGAGGACAAGAGAAACTTCCTTTCTTTTGTTTGCTTTAAAAAGACATTTATCCAATTAAATTTAATACAACAAGTATTTATTAAGCACTTAGTACATATCAAGCATTGTGCTCAGGAGTACAAAAGTACTGGGGATAAAAGAGAACAAAATTGAAATGGTTCCAGCCCATTAAAAGCTTATATTTTACAGGGAAGAAAGCAATATATGCACAAATAAGCAAATACAAAGTTTATATACTGAGGAATCAGGAAGACCTCTCGTAGGTGACAATTGAGCTAAGACAAATCAAGCTCAGGGGTCCAGGAGGCAGAAGTGAAGAACAATTTTTGTACATTGGGGGATCGTCTCTGCAAAGGCCTGGAGATAGGCAATGAGATGTGATTTAATGGGAAACAGTCAATAGGCTAATTTAGTCTAGTAAATGAAATGAAGAAATATAAAATCAGGCTAGAAAGGTTCAAGCCAGATTGTGAAGGACTTTAAAGACCAAATAGGGGAGTTTGGATTTTAGGGGACCCAACATTGTATGATGGAAAAGTATACTGGCTTTGGAGTCTGGACACCTGGATTTAAATCTAGCCTCTGCCGCTTTAAGGTCCATGTCATCTTGGGCAAGTCACATGCTTCAGACCTCAATTTCTTCTATAAAGTGAAGGGGTTGAATCAATTGGTTGCTGAGGTCCTTTCCAGTTCTAAATCTATGACTTTGCTATCTTAAAGGCCATAGGGAGCCATGGTAGCTTTTTGAGCAGGTGAATGACATGATCAGTTATTCCTTTAGAAATACCCATATTTATATGGAGAATAGGCAGCTCGGCAGTGTAATGGATGGCCTGGTGGGCCTAGAGTCAGAAGGACCTGAGTTTGAAATCTGGTCTCACACTATTTAATAGCTGAGTGACCCTGGGCAAGTCACTTAATCTGCTTGCCTTCTCTATAAAATGGGGAAAATGACAGCACCCATATTCTAAGGTTGTTGCAAAGATAAAATAAGATAATATTTGTCAAGTGCTAAGCACATTGAATGGCACACAGTAGGTGCTTAATAAGTGCTTGTTTTCTTCCTTATATTAGGCTTTAAGGTTGGCAAGGCACAGAAATGCACAATTATCTCATTTGATCTTTACAACAACACCGAGAAGTGATATTATTCTTGTCGAACATATGAGCAAAGTTAGGCTGAGATAGGTAAAATACAGCCAATAAGTATCTGGGGAAGGTTTCCAACTCCACGTCCAACAATCTATCCACTGTGTCATGCTTCTGTCCCCAATTCACCCCAGAGGAGTGACTGACAGTCATGTTCTTAGCTTCTCTCTTTGGCCCTCAGTCTAATTCCCTTGGCTATGTCATTCCTTTCCAGGATCTCAACCATCACCTTCAGGCAAACAACCGACAAATCTTTTTCCATCTCTTTGGAAAGCCTCAATTCCTCATTTTCTACTGCCTGCTAGACATTACCACATAAATGTGCCGCTGAAACCCCCTAATTCACTGTGGCAAATCAGATTCCCCTGCAAAACATCACCTTCAAATGTCCCTGCAAAAAACCTCTTCCTCCAAATTCCTAATTTCTGTACATGATGCCATCGCTCTGTCTCCCAAGTTTGGAACCTCAGATCATCTGACTCTTCCCTATCTTTGGCTTTCATGGCTAATGAGTTATCATGGTATGTTCCTCCACAAAAAGGATTTTGCCTCAGTTCCTTTCCTTCCTTTCACACTGCAAACATGGTCAGCTTGGTCACCTCTCCTCTGGGCTATGGCAAACACCTCCTAACTAGTCTCCCTGCCTGCAGGTCCTGCCCTTCCTATTCTACACACTGCCTTTAAATTCCAAAAGCTTATCTATGCTTGTAGTACTGTTGTGTTCAGATGACTTCAATGACTGCTTATTGTTAGCTAAATAAAATCAAAACTCCAGAGATTGACCTTTAAGACCCTCAGCAGTCTGCCTGTCTCTCCCTCAAGTCCCCTGACTCTCTCCCTGTGCTCTGGTCAATTATGGGAAAAAGCAAGATGGTTTGCTTTTCCCTAAAAACAATTTGTGCTTCTTTGAATACTCTCTTACCCCTTCTGACTGTGGATACCTTACCC
Source organism: Potorous gilbertii (assembly GCA_028658325.1). Classification (NCBI taxonomy): domain Eukaryota; kingdom Metazoa; phylum Chordata; class Mammalia; order Diprotodontia; family Potoroidae; genus Potorous; species Potorous gilbertii. Next base: position 155,079,511 of record CM053772.1, read on the forward strand.
ATTTCTAGGCAGTGCAGTGGATAGAGCACCAGTGCAGAAGTCAGGAGGACTGAGTTCAAATCTCACCTCAGACACTTGACACTCACTAGTTGTGTGACCTTGGGCAAATCACTTAAGCCCAACTGCCTCATCCTGGGTGATCTCCAGTCATCCTTATGAATATCTGGTCACTGGATTCAGATGACTCTGGAGGAGAAGTGAGGCTAGTGACATAAACAGCCCTCCCTCACTCAAAACAAAGTCAAGTGTAAGTCATGTCATCATTTCTCTGATGGCATGGTCGTCTTCGGCAACGAAGGATGGACACACACACCTTACCCATTTCTTTTTGGGCAAGAGGCAATCAGGATTAAGTAACTTGCCCACCATCACAAAGCTAGTAGGTGTCTGAGGCCAGATTTGGACTCATTTCCTCCTGATGCTGGGGCAGGTGCTTTATCAACTGTGCCACCAAACTGCCTTGATTCTTTAAGTCTCAATCTGAACACATCCTTCTCCATAATGCCCTCCCTGGTTACCATAGCTAAAAAGTAATACTTACCTCTGAATGTCTGCAAAGTGAGTGTCTTCTGCTCATAACTTACTCATTATGTATTTTCTTATAATTTTGTTTGGTGTGTGTACCTAGTTAAGCAAATGTCTCCCATAAGGAAAGTTTTTTAACGACAGGAATGGGTCTTACATATTTTTTTTGTATATCCCACTTTAGAGTTTACAAAACACTTTCTTCCTACCATTTCTGTAGATTAGGTAGCAATTATCATCAACCTCCATTTTACATATGAGGAAACCGACCCTTGGATAAATTATATTGGTCACACAGTCAGTAAATTTGGTTCCAAGATATGAATCCATGTCTTCTGACACCAAGGTTGGTGCTTTCCCCGACTATATCACTTATTATTGTGTCCAATCCTATGAGTAGTCAGATCTAGGGAAGAGTTGATACTTAATTTCTATAGAGGTAGCAAATGAAAGAAACTGAACATATTTTGCATTTTGCCAAACACTCACTTAGAAGAATTTTTAAAAGAACAGATTAATGATGCTAAGTTTCTATTAGCGCTAGGATCACTGAATCAGAGCCAGAACTGAAAGGAACATTAGAGGTTATGTGACCTAATCATCATATTTTATAGATAAGGAAACTAAAGCACAGAAAAGCTAAGTAAGTGGCATAATCTTTTTTAATGGGAAATTTTATTTTAAATTCCTAAGTATTTATTATCTCCCTCTACTAATCCTTCTCCCCATCTTCCACCATTAAAAGGAAAAAAAAACAACCCTGTAATAAACATGCACAAACAAAACAAATTCCCATATTGGGTTGTTCAAAAATATATGCCTCATTACTCATCTTGGTGACTGGCACACCCAATCTTAACGTAGCTAGTATTGTCAGGGCTGCTATTTCAAGTCAGGTCCTCTGACTCCAGATTCAGTGCTATTTTCATTACCAAAATATTAAAGGTCTGTGATAGGTTAAATCAGCTTCTACAGGATGGCCTGGGAATTGATAGCCATTTATAACATTATTAAGTGGATAAAAAGGCATTCTAAGCTCCAAATAACCAAGTTATAAACAAACTTTTTGGAACACAACCCCTTCCTAAGTTGGGAACTGGCCTGAACCACATAATACAGCTGCAAACAGGACACAGTTCCCTTGACTTTATCTCCTGGCACTAAACACCATCTCTGGAAGCCCAGAAGACTGGCTGCATTACCATTACATTCTTTATATTTATATCCTAGTGCTTAGCGCAGTGTATGTACGTAGTAGGTTCTTAATGGATTCTTGTTGATTGGATCTGCCTGGATAAACAAAGCTTTCTGATAGAGCTACATGATTCCAGTACTCCTATTTTAAATAACAATTCATATATAATGGGGAGGTGTACATCTAGGGGGCCCCAGGGAAAGGGCATTGATCAAGTTTGGAATCAGGAAGACCCATTTTCCAGAGTTCAAATCCAGCCTCAGATACTTACTAGCTGTGTGACCCTGGGTAAGTCACTTAATCCTATTTACCTCAGTTCCTCATCTGTCAAATGAGCTGGAGAAGGAAATGGCAAACCACTCCAGCATCTTTGCCAAGAAAACTCCCAAAATGGAGTTATGGAGAGTCAGATATGACTGAAATGACTGAACAACCACCAAAAAAATAGTACATGGTTCAGTCTGGTGTTTGGGACAGGATAAAACAAGGAAATGGTTTGGTTTGGGGCTTTTTTATGTTTTGGAGATTGGGTATCTCCACCTTGCCCAGGTTAAAGGTAGCGGTCACTTCTTGGCCCTAACTATTACTGATGATGTTCATAGAAGCTCTGACTTGCTCTGTCTTTTATTTGGGGCAGCAGGTTGGTCTTCCATTCCCAATGGTTCACCTCAGTGTGTGTACCTGATTGGTTTTCACAAGCTCAGGCAATCCACTAGCCTCAGCCTCCCCCAGTAGCAGGGTTACCAGGCCATCACTTCTGGCCTAAAATAATTTTACATGAAGTAGAGACATGACATTTTATGCTAAACTTTACTGAAGTAAACTACCTTCTAAAACGAATCCAGTGGAGACAGAGTAAGCCAGGTTACCAAAATGTTCTTTATATATCACATTGATTCAATATGCTAATTATAGTCACACTCAGAGCAATTCTGGTGCCCAGGGCAAGCGCACAAAACAGCATCTGCCCCAACCACGGCAATATGGAAAATACCTTCCTTGGCGCTTCCTTGTCCAGGACAAGGAGATCAACATCGTGGGGGGAGACACCAGGACACCATGAGACCATTATTTTGGAAGTAGCAGGGCAAGGCCAAAGGTCACTTGGTTTAAATTTTGGTGCCCTCTAAATTTTGGTGCCCTGGCAAAGTCATTGTAATCCCCTTCTAATTAAAGTGATGTTCACCTTCCCTCATCACTCCCACACCCCCCACTCAAGATTTGGTCCAGAGTCCGGATTATAATAGTGCTGTTAGCACAAGATGAAGAGACCAGTCATGATGAAAATGAATAAGAACATCTTTAATTAAATTTAAATACTTTTCAAAAATTAAAAACTTCTTACACTTTTAAAAAAAACCATGTTATGCTTTTAATATGGCAATTCTGTATAGTTTTCAGTATATATTTCTGTTTATTTTTCCTTGAAAGAGAACTGAATTTAGGGGCATGTTCAGGAGATTAGATTCAAAACATGATCCTGGTGTTATAAAGGACAAATAAAAAAAAATGGATAATGTCCACTGACAACTAAAATTTTGTTAACTATCTCCTCCCAATTTAAGTTCTGAATGAAACGAATACAGATTTTCCTATTTCTAAAAAAAAATTTCATTACATTCATTAACATGAAATATTTTCATTAAAAGATTAATATCTTCAAATATTATCTAACTAATGATTGGTAAACTGTTCAAAAATGTCATTTGGCTCATCATTCAGTTCAATTAAAAAAATGTATTGGGCATCTGCCATGGTTGAGGGCATGTGCTAAATTCCAGATGAGTTGTATGCAATTAATTAGCTAGCTGTATACACTCTCTGTGGGTAAATGAGATGTCTAGGGAGGTACATTAACTCTTTCTGTCCACAGTAAGGAGTCACTTAGAATGTAACAATGGTCATATACTGTGTTATTTGCATAGCCTCTAAGAATGCCAAGAAGTACACTGGGAATTAGGAAACCTGGTAATAGCTTTTGGTGAGTATAGTAGTGAAAAATGCAGGCCACAGAGGCTTGTGGTTTCAAATGCTTCAGGTGTCCATAAATCAACAAAACCTGACCCAGCCAGCTTGTGGAATTGTTGGAGAAATTCCTTACTCTTTTCCTTATTCAGCATATGACTGAAATAGCCATTCCAACTAAAGAACAAAATGGTTAGGATGTGAGCACTTAGCACCTGGGCTAGGCATTCCCTGAGATATTTACTCAGGCTGTCTCTCTGTGTGGGCAGAATTCCTCAAAAACATGCAAAATGAATGCAAGAGAAAGTCCTCTGTGATGGTTCCATGGTCAGAGATAAGCCTGCATACAGAGGAGAACCTGGGAAAAGGGAAGATGAACATTCCTCTCCCATCATATTATCTACTACTCAATGGATTTCTCATGAAGGGCATGTTGAAGCCATAACAACAGTCCTGAAGGGAACCTAACAATAGTCTTGAACCAGATAGCAATGGGAAAGATAGAGAAGGTAGGAAAGCAACGGCAGAACTTTCTTAAAGATCATATCATTACATTGTTGATGGAGTTGTGAATTGATCCAACCATACTGGAGAATGCTATGGAAAGGGGGATCTAACTGTGTATACCCTTTGATCTGGCAATATTAGCACTAGCCATCCCCAAAATCATAAAAAAAGGCAAGAGGACCTACATGTACAAAAATATTTATAGTAGCAATTTTTGTGGCATTAAAGAATTGGAAATGAGGGGATGCCTATTAATAGAGGAATGGCTGAACAAGTTGTGCTATATGAATGTAATGGAATACTATTGTGCTCTAAGAAATGATGAGCAGGCAGATTTCAGAAAAACCTGGGAAGACTTAGAGGAATTAATGCTGAGTAAAGTGAGCAGAACCAGGGGAACACGGTCCACAGTAACAGGAGCATTCATTGTATGATGATCAACTATGATAGACTTAACTCTTCCCAGCAATGAAATTATCTAAGACAATTCCAAAAGATCCATGATGGAAAAAGGTGATGAGCTGATCCATATCCAGAGAAAGAACTGTGGGAATCTGAACGCAGGTCGGAGCATGTTATTTTCACTTTCTTGGTTTTTATTTTTGTGGCTTTATCTCTTTGTTTTGCTCTGTCACATTACTAATGTGGAAATGTTTTACATGAATGCACAAGTATAACCTATTAAGATTGCTTGCCATTTTAGGGAGAAGGTAGAGGAAGGAAGAAGGGAGAAAAATTGGAAACTCAACATCTTTCAAAAAATGAATGTTTAAAATTGTCTTTATATGTAATTGGAAAAAATAAAATAATATTAAAAAAAGATTATGACATTATTTTCCTCCCTAGAGAATGGCATCCCCCCACTTGAAGGACCATAGCACACCCTTTTAATTCCAAGATTAACATGAAGACATACAGTCTATGAATTGAGTAGGCCAAACTCTCATAATAAAATAAACCATCACAAGATCCATCAATCTGTGTATTTTATGGAGCATAATCTGACTGGGGACCACAGATCTTGAGCCTTTAGGTTATACTCAGAGGACCATAGATATTATGGGTGCTTAGATTATACCCAGTTAAAGTAAATAAATTTAAAGTAGGTATTTCAGGACATGGCTTACAGCAGGGCTTCTTAACCTTCTTTGTGGTATGAACCCCCTGAGCAATCTGGTGAAGCCTATGGACCTTTTCTCAGAATAATGTTTTTAAAATGTATAAAATCCATAAGATTAAAAAGGAAGCCAATGATACTGACATTTAATTATCAAAACATGTTTTTTAAAGTTCAAGATCCTCAGGTTAAGAATCCAAGGTTTACAGAAAATTTTGCCTCTTGGATTTGGTCATGTTCCCTTAAAAGACATTTTACCATTAAAAATTTTAATTCATGGCTAGTTGTAATGACAATTAAAAGAAGAGAACGTCAGAGAGGGATGGACAACTGTTCTCAGAAACAGGAAAACAAAAGTTCAGTTTCTTTGCTGGACACATACTTGCTGACCACCTTCAGCAAAATGACAGGGTAAATCTCTCACTGCTCTGGGCCAGGGTTCCTTAAACTTTTTCCACTCAATCCCTTCTGCAGTTTTTAAACTGTCAGTTTTGACTGAATACTTTTTAAAATGATAACTTGCAGAGAAGGTGCTAACTACATGATTACAGTGTTTTCACCCAGTAGTCCCCTGTCCTAATGTCCCTTGATGGATATGCATAATGGAAGGTCTATCTTAATGAGCTGAATGAACACTTTCAGATGTACCCGCAAGTGGCCATCTCAGCTGTCTATTCCATGGCTTACTCCTTAAAGGGGTAATAACAGATTTCTGCAAATATAAGAGAAGAAACTAAATAGAAACACATTGAAATTTATCAAATGGCCAATTACAGGAAAATTACGAATAATGGACTTTAAAATTGAAAGATATGGGAATAATTACAAGGTCAGACGACTGAAACAAGGGCAGAATGATATTAAAACAGACAACCCATTAGCATATCATTTCCATAAGCAATTGAAGTGGTCAATAAAAATGATCTATCTATATTACTCTTGAATGAGGAATTGAAACCTGAGAAGCAGGCATGGTTTAAATCTTCTCCCTCGAGCTCTAATTAAGAGAACATGTATAAATGAGCATATCTGAAGCAGTATGTGATTTTGCCACCTGGATAAGAAAACTGGAAATGGCAAATGTGTGGCACTTCAGTCATCTAATTATGCCTGCATTGGTGGCAGGTGTGAGGCCGTATACATTTAATGGAGGATATTCTGATCCCGGGCCAGAGATTTTCCAAAACAAAATAATAGTACAGTACCTGGTCCTAGAGCAATAAATTCTAGTCTCAGCTCTGAAGCATCCTAGCTGTGTGACCCTGGGCAAGTCAGTTAGTCTCAGCTCCTTCATCTGTAAAATGAGTAAAATAACAGTGCCTACTTTCCATGACTGTTTTGAGAATCAGAGGTGAAAATATTTGTAAAGGGCTTTGCAAACCACAGAAAACTCATGAAAAAATACTTTAGACCCCGATTATTGTAATTTGGTGGGGTGCAGATGGGGGAGGAGAACAGATAACATGTCTCTAGGCTTCCAGTAGGATACAACTCCTGAGCCAAGCATCATATAGGTATAGTAAGTGTGAAACAGAGTTGACTGTAATATGTCAGTGATGGGGAATTGCTTGGTCAATACCAACTAATACCCAAGTAGCTGAAAGCTCCCTTCTCTTGATATTTGACTTCCAAACAAATCAAGAAAAGCCTTTTTGACGTTCTCTGTGTAGTGCTGTCTAAGAGTTCAGAATGCTGGAGGTGAAGGTCTGCTGGACAGGCTAACATCTACTCAGAATTCCTTTCTCATCCTACTGGAAGGAGGGAGGTGTTCCATGGTTCTGGGACAAAGGGCCTGAGGGATAGGCTGATTTTGATGAATAAATTAGCCCTTCCCCAAGCTAAGGGCTTGGGGAGCAGGGCAGCCACAAGAGCGTGTGGACCAGAGGACAAAAGAGGATGCAAGAAATGACGTGGTCATCATGGTTTGTAGAACACATTTGGGTGATCAAATCATGCCTAGAAAACAGGGTAAATGTTTTGCTTTTGGAACTACTAAGGATTTCTGAGCCTGGAGCCAATGATCTTTCATTTCTTTCCTAAGTGGCACAATAGATAGAGCATTGAGCCTGGAGTCGGGAAGACCTGAGTTCAAATCTAGCCTCAAACACTGGGTAAGTCACTGAACCCGTCTGCCTGTTTCCTTAATGATAAAATGGGGGATAAGCATAGCATCTACCTCCCACAATTGTTATAAAGGTCAAATGAGATATGTTTGTGAAGAGCTTAGTATAGTGCCTGGCCCATAGTAAGTATTTAATAAATGATTATTCCCTTTGTGACCCTGGTGCTTTTCTTGGGTGTAACAGGTATATCACAGTTCCTTAAACTTGTTTTTAAATGCCAGCAATCCTGCCTATTAACTATTAACTACTGTATCGTCCAGGTTCAGTGGAGAGAGACAATTGGGAAGTATGCTGGACAAGATAGATTATGAAACTGTAGGATTTTCCCCAGTGATCCATTACTGATTTGGGGCTCTGAATTGATTAAAAAGGAAATTATTCAATTTTACAACATTCCCAGGACAAAAAGGGAACACATAAACAAGGATCTTGACTTTTTCATTAGAAGTTATTAATCTTTTTTTGTATTATTGACCTTTTTGGCAGTCTAGTGAAGCCTTTGGACCCCTTCTCTGAATAGTAATTTTAAATGCTTAGAACAAAATACATAGGATTATGAAGGAAATCAACTATATTGAACTACAGTTATCAAAATACTTAAACAACAAGCTCATAGACCTTAAATTGAGAATTCCCACTCTAGGTAATGAGTGAATCAGCAGGTCTGGGGGGTTGTGACCAGCTAGGTTAGCTCTAAGACTTCTTTCCAAGGTGTGTTTTGAGAGCCCTTTCCAAAGGAGAAGAGTCTAGGGAGTAGTCAGAGACAGTTGTTCACAAGGGAAGGAGTATCTTGGCCCACCAAAAGGTAACTTGAAAGTAAGCATTAACTGACAACCCTTATTAGCACACAGGTATTACTATATAAGCATTAGAGAATAGCCTTCCCTTCTCCCCCCTCAAAAAAACCAAACCAAACCAAAAAAAAAAAACCACAAACCCTCAGTTTTTGTCCTTGTTTTGGTCATGACTTGTGATTTCACTAGCGTAAAAGAACTTTCAGTAGGGAAAATTAATGAGTCTCTGGCTTATAGCCGGAGAGAGTTGCCTTGAGATAGAGGCAGAAAAAAATTGGGCTTCCCAAGGTCACACAATAAGAAATCTCAACGAGAAAACAGAATAATACTATCATTATATCAAACCTAAGACTTTACAATATGAAGAACCGAAATTTGGACTCAAATTTGGTCTGATTTTCTGAAGTCTCACATGTATCATTCACTTTACTAGTTCAAATACGAGTAAAATGGAGAAAACAGGCTTTTTGTTACACAGATGTCAACTCCACACCCTAAACAATAAGCAAGGAGTGGCTTTTCATTGTTTCTTTTAGACCTTGGACTTAGAGTCCATTCTTTTCAACAAAAAGTATTGTTGAAACTATGCTGTACAGCAGCCTTTGATCCTCTAGGGGGTGAAAGTGTTCTTTAGTGCATTTTCTTTTACTATACAATATTGGTAAATGAATGATCATTTTATTTAATGCATGCTTTGCCCCCTCCCTCCCACTTTATCTAGCATACTTGGCATGTAAATGAAAAGGCTTTAACTTAGGAAGTTCTAAATACAAAATTCCTCTCCCTTACTAAGTGGGACCCATTTCAGCACATTTTTTAAAAAATTAGTTTTCAAGTGATTTTTAAAATATTACCACATTTTCTCCTTTGTATCATTCTAGTCCTTCCTTCAAGAGAGGTTTCTTGCAAAATAATTAGTATTTTAATTTTAATTTAAATTAGTAATTTAATTTTAAAATAATTAGTATTTTAAAGCCAAAAAAATCAACCATCAATACATTGGGGAAAAAAAGCTGAAACAGGTGCAATGCACAACACCTGGGCATCCTCTATCTCTGCAAAGGGATGGTGATTGAGATGTCTTCTGATGTTTCTTCTTCCAAGTCACTGGCATAGAAATATAATGCTATATATGTGTGTATGTATATGCATACACAAAGCAAAACACATCAGTCATATACCAAAGCTTTCCTAAAGTGGGAAAATAAGATATCACCAGATTATGGAAGGAAGGAATGAAGATAAAATAAAATAACAGATCATAGGGATAATAGATTTAGAGCTGGGTAACTCATCCCCCTCTTTCCCTGCCATTTTACAGATGAGGAAACTGAGGCCTAGAGAGTTGAAGGGATCTGCATAAGGTCTTGCAGGTGGTAAGTAGCAGAGCTGGGATTTGAACCCAGGTTCTCTGAATCCAAATTCAGCACTTTGATTTGGGGTGTAAATTATTAGATTTTAAAATTCTGTCTATATTAAAGTGGTCAATTTGGCTACAGCTTATTCCAAACTGATCAAAAAGACATGAGTGAAAGAAAGGAGGAGGAGATGCAGGAGGAAGGGAGCAGCTTTCAATAGCTTCTGTTGACACAATTGTCCAAGTTTCTATGAGAACAAAAAATTGGGAAGCTGTGAAAGAAATGAGCACCATATGATGGTATTGAGATACATTATATTTCAGTCCACATTTTCACATGGTTGCTCTAGTCGAGGCCTTAAATCTGAGATTTGGGAAGTTAATAAGTAAGCCAGAGATAATTAAATCAGTTTTTCCTAAACTCTTATTTGGGAAAAACAAAAAGAAACCCCATCTTCTCTTCAGATTCATTGCTCTTTATTCAATTTCTATGAAGATCGAATACCTTCCTCCTCTGAGATCTCTACTGCCCATTACTGAAACCATCAACTAGAAGTAAATACAGTTCACCACCCACACGCTCCCAACACACACTGTACTGCCACTTAAAATGGAAACTGATGGACCTATTTCCTTGTAATTACTTGAGGAAAGAGTTTCTCACCCCATTTTGTGTAACATGATCCTAATCAGCTTTGCCAGAGTAGAGCTATGGTTCTAGAAACCGTCAGCATCTCATTACTAACAGTAACAACCACAGCATGTGTTGAGGAGAAAGGAGAAATTTTCTATTCAAATCTGCCATTTTCATAAGAAATGGAAAAGACTTATTTGACCCCATATTCTGTGACTCCTCAATTTGTCGTCCTTTCCACTTCTTGAAAACAACTAAACTGAATAATTTATCTTTTTTATTTTATCTTCACTTAAGAACAATTTTTCACATTCATTTTTCAAAAATTTTGAGTTCCAAATTTTCTATCTCCTCAACCCTCCCTCATTGAGAAGGCAAGAATTTGATATAGGTTATACATATGGAGTCATGCGTAACATACTCCCATATCAGTTGTGGTGTGAAAGGAAACAAACAAACAAAAATGTATAAAAAGATCTGCTTCAATTCAGCCTCCAGTCATGTACCTTTTAAAAGGTAGCCATCCATGTTCGATCAGCGTGTTCCTTCATCAGCCTTATTACAGTATTATACCATTGCTTTCAGCCTTTCCAAATCAAGTTGAGGGTATGAGAGGGAATTGTTACTGAAACATTGATTATGTTCTTGCTTATTTCAAAAGCCAAACGCTATTCTCCTTCCCTTGTCCTTTTTCCGTCTCTTCAAGGACAAAGTGGATGTTATGAAACTCACCTTAAACTTTCCATCAGAAGAGAAAATGCTAACCCATTTGTTGTCATAGTCTGCAATGATTATGTCCCCACAGGGGTGAACAGCCACCCCTGTGGGTCGCTGCAGTTGCCCAGGAGACCGTCCTCGGATACCAAAACGACTTTTGAACTGGCCATCATTGGAAAATATCTATTTAAAAAAAATGCATGAGAATTACTGGAGGGTGACATAAGTAAGTCCATCTGTTACAATTAACACCTTCAACCACATAGAGCAGGAACATGTTTGTATTCCTTGTGAAACGTCCTGTTAACTCATCATCTAAGCCAGCTTCTTACACGCAGATCATGCTGCCCAAGTGTTTTCAATAATAATCAATAATAAAGTAATAAACAACAGATTCATATCCACTCTCCAAATAATGACTGGAGCCAGAAAGCTCCAAGTTCATCTCGCTTATTGTTGTGTGTCACCCTGGGCAAGTCACTTAACTTGTAAAATGGAAATCATAATGGTACCTAACTCTCAGGCTGGTGGAGAGGATCCAGTGAGATAATATTTGTAAAGTGCTTTGCAAATCTCAAAAGGATTGTATCAACATGAGCTGTTGTAATGGATACTTTTCACATCATACCTGTACACACTGGTTGTTGCTGTCTGCAATCAATATCTTTCCCATGTTAGATGCAGCTACCCCTTGAAGATTTGTAAACTCTCCTTTATTTCTTCCTTTGGTACCTGAAAAAAAAAAACACAGAAGAGCAGATATTAAGAACTAGATAATGAGATCTCTCAGTTCCAGCAGGAAGAATGATGAGATTTCTTCCTTTGTTTACTTCATAATAATTTTTACTTCTCACCAGGCTTCGATAACCAAGAATGAAATAAAACAAAATCTAAACCATAGATAACACTTTTCTGCATTGGGATTCTTGATCTAGAATAGAAAGGGACCTCAAAAACCATCTAGTCCAATCCTCTTGTGCTTACAAACAAGGAAAGCATAGCCTGGTGACGTTGACTTGACCATAGTCTCGCATGTTGTGGAATTTGACCCCTTGTCCTGGTAAGAGCTTCTTCTCTGCATTTTAGTATTGGGATGCTCTCCCAAGCCAGACTTGGTAATTTGTTCTCTAATTTGCTTTCCTGCCTTTACATTGATCTATGCTAGCATTTTCCTGTTATTCTCTCACTCTTCAGACAGAGGAAACTAGGTAGAGCGGGTTAATTGAGTACTGGATGTGAAGTCAGGAAGACCTGATTCAAATCTGGCCTCAGATAGACAGACACTTACTAGCTGTGTGACCCTGGACAAGTCACACAACTTCTATCTGCCCCAGTTTTCTCAAATACACCTCCCAGTGCTATTGTAAAGGACAAATGAGATAACACCGGTAAAGGGAACTTAATAAATGCTCATTTATTCCTCCCCTCTGTCAGCCTGAATAGGTCTTACATACTGGCATGGTTTCAACAGGATTGAGTTCTACAAATATTTCAGCAAATAAAACCCAATCATAATCATTTCATACATAACCTGCTTTTTATCCACTACATCATGCTGTCTCTGTAGGGGAAAGGGCATTTTGGATGGTTGTAAGAAAATCCTTCTGACATCCACAAATGCTGGTTCTGCCTGAATGCAGGAGAACAGTACTTTCTCTGCTTTTCTGACTTTTAGGAGTTAGATTTTTCTCTGTGATGTAGGTTTCACTTTACAAGGTGATGATCTCACAGTGGCTTACGTTTTTCATTTGTTGGTGAGCTACTGAAACCAAGCGTTATAAGAAAAAAAATCCTACTTCCATCTGAGGAACATAAAGCAATCAGCCAAGGCCAGCTTCTTGCCCTTCACTGACCTCCTCATGGTAGATAAGGGGCAAGTATTTTTTTCCATTTAGCAGAGAGAGGAGCTGGGTTTTCAGCATCATTTACAAGAAAAAATAGGACACCTGACTTGAACTCCATTTATCAAAATGCAAGGCCACAGAAAGTAAGAGACAAAAGCCCTAGGTGGGCTTTTTTGAAATGGATTTATTTATGAACATTATTTCTAAAGGACTGACATAGTAGCCATGCAAGTAGTGCATTTTCTTCCTATATATAAACACTATTCTGACAATGTCCATTCCAGGTTAATAAGCAAGGTATAAGGCAATTTATTATATTATTATATATTATCATATATTAATTAATTATATGTTAATATATTAATAATGTATAATATATAATAAAATGTATTAATTAATAATGTATAATATTATATATACTATTATATTGTATTATAAAGGATTCCAGAGTACCAGGAAACAAAATGAAGTAAGGAGAAAAGGAGCCTTAAAGGGTAGTATATTTAGAACCCATTTCAACTGAATTGGGAGGCAGCATGGTGTTGGTGTTCAGTTGTTTCAGTCATGTTTGACTTTTCCCGACCTCATTTAGGGTTTTCTAGGCAAAGATACTGGACAGGTTTGCCATTTCCTTCTTTAGCTCATTTGACAGATAAGGAAACTATGGCAAATAGAGTTGTGTCTTGCCCAGGGTCATGTAGCTAGACAAGTAAGTGTCTGAGGCCAGTTTTGAGCTGAGGTCTTCCTGACTCCAGGTCTAACACTCTATCCAATGGGCTGCCAGCAAAGTGTAGTGGACAGTAAGCTGGGCTGAGAGGTTTCAAGTGCCATATCTAACTTGTATTTAATAAATGCCTGATGATTGGTTGATTGAATGAACAGCTAGAACAAAGTTAGGGCAGGCACTAGACTTGGAGTCAATAAGAACATGGCTCAAATATAGCATCGGTTATTTAACCAGTTATATAACTGGATAAGTCACTTTGCCTCTTCAGTGCCTTCAGAAACTAAGAAACTGCTGGTGTACACTGGTAAAGGGAGTTTTCTTTATCTTTGGGAGTTCTTCATAGCAAAAAAAAAAAAATCACAGGTGCAATGATCCCCTTCAACTGAACAATATACCTAATGCAGGGGTGGGGTAGCAAAGTGGCACAATAGATAGAATACCACTCAGGAGGACCTGAGTTCAAATCCAGTCTCAGAAACTTATTAGTTGTGTGACCCTGGGTGAGCCGCTTAACCCTAATTGCCTCCCCCTCCCCAAAAAAATTCATGAGAAGAAGAAGAAACTCCACTCAAAAAGGGTGGAGACATGTGTCTAGGCTTCAGGATCAAAAGGCAGGTAACACTTTTCACAGTTCAAGGAAAGAAAATCCCATTGCCACTTTCGGACTTCATTGACTGTCAACAAGTATGATGACTAAGTTTGATGCTTTCCTTAGGGACGGGGAAAATGACATGCATCTTTATAAACAAACACAGAAAGTTATGGGAGTCCTGGCAACATTCAAGTAACCAGGGAGAGTCCTAAGAAGGACCAGGTTGTAATAAAACAGATATTTAGGTTAGGTGGCTGGAAGCAGAATTCATCTCCACTTTGCCCCAATCTAAGGACAAAAACATAGGATCTAATATGAACCACTGTCAGAATTGACGCTCAGCAAACAGCAAGACAGTTCACACTGGGGATATCAGTTTATCTGTTTAAAAAAAAAAAGAAGGTGGAGGAAGGGTGGAGTGCATGATTTATGATCCAAGTATTGAGGTCGATACTTGGCCAGTGTGCAGGATATGAGGGCATATGATTTGTGGCAGAGTTTCTTTCCCTAGGGAGACTAGTACAACCAACTTAGATTTTATTCCCAGAGGAATGGGGTACAAGTCAGAGCACTAGTAGAGGAATGCAACAGCAGGGCTTTTTAATCTAAGGGATCTGGAGATAGACTTCAGGGGACTGTGAAGCTGAATGGGAAAAAATTACATCTTTATTTTTATGAATCTTGAACTGAAATTTATCATTTCCTTTAATTACAAATGCAGACAACAATCATTCTGAGGCATCCATAGGTTTCATCAGAGGGCCAAAAGAGGTCCAAAACAAAAGAGTTCATAATATCTGCAATAGAGGGACCATGTCATTAGGAATGGATTAAAAGGTCAAGAGCCAACAGCACGATTTTTAAGTTACCTTAACTTTGAATCCACCTGTTTCTAATTTTCCCTGTATTAGAGGCCAGATTGATCCCAGACTCAGAGTAGGGGTAGGTCTATAGGTGAGATGGGAGAACAGAGAGCCAGGAGAACAGAGAGCAACACAGTCTATTGCTGAGAATGCTAGACCTTGTTAACCTGCTAACCAATAACTAGATAACTACTGCCACTAAGGGACAAGGACCAGGGCCCAAGTTCACAGAAATACACATTGCAGTCAATGGAAGAAACCAACATATTTTGTTTCGAAAGAAGCAGGCCAGATAGAAGACATTTCCCATGGTAAGTAGCTACATCTCATATGAGTGAAAGACATAGTAGCAATGCCTATTCAATGGAAGTTAGTTGGTGTGATATCACAGGCTCATGGGCCAAAGGTATTCCAGTCCTTGGGGCCCATGGATATTTTGGTCAATCCCCCTAGCTTTAACCCTCAAAGGCACTGACTATAAGTAGGGATGTGAAAATTAATAGAATTGTAAAAGAGATTGTGCCTTTCCTGTAGCCACCAGATATCAGGGCTCTCCTCTCCTTGTATTTGCTTATCTCTATAAGTGGGGTATTGTCTTCTCACTCCCCAAACCCCAACAAGTAGAATGTATGTTCCTTGAGGTAAGGGACTATTTCATTTTTTACTTTTTATCCCCATCTCTTAGCATATAGGAGCTTAATAAATGCTTGTTTTTAAAAGACTAGGATGGCATACTAAGACTTTTGAGAATTAAAATTTACTTTGACAAAAACACTCTAAAGAAAATAGAAAAGCCAGAGAGACTTGGATGAAAGAAAAGACCATAGAATCATAGAGATGGAACAGACCTAAGGAAACTAAGAAAGGTAAGTATAACCAAGAGTTGGACAAAATGAAATAGGGATAAAGAAAAAATGCAGAGGCATTAAATTCACATTTTTCAAACATTTTCAGTCTGTGGACCACTTTAATTAGCCTACTCACCCACTGCTTAGATCCCTCCCCAGAATTAAGGGGGGAAATGGCATTGTTTTTTGAGACACCAATGAGGTTATGTCTGATTTTGGAAGGAAATTATTACTTTTGCTAGAAACCAAAATATAGACATTGTCACATTACCGTATCTTCTTACTCGGTGCTTCCTCTTTCTCATTGTTGTTCAGCTGTGTCTGACTTTATGACCCCATTTGGGGTTTTATTGGCAAAGATACTAGAGTTGTTTGCCATTTCCTTCTCCAGCTCATTTTACAGATAAGGAAACTGAGGCAAACAGGGTCACGCAGCTAGTCTCTGAGGCCAGATTTGAACTCGGGTCTTTCCTACCTCCAGATGTTCTATCCGCTATACCTCCTAGCTACCCTCTTTTGTCTCCCTTATTATTTTCACTATAAAATGAGGAAGTGCTAATGGAAGGACCATCATTATTTAGATCCTGAATTAACAAACCATCAGCAATCTTAATTAATTTTTAACTCCTCCATCCTTTTTATTTTTAGATGTTCCAGTTTCTGGATAGGTTAGATTGGCATTATTGCTATGTTCTAATTCTCATAAATGTATTTCAATTTCATAATGGAGACATTTTATCAGGGAATGCCTATCATATATTAGTGTTTTTAATTACATATGAATGTACAGCAAAACCACATTACTGTCTTTGAAAAATGAATATATTCTTAAGTTTGTATATTCCTGATGGAAAAATAAAGATATGTTCTGTTCCCTAGGTTAATAATTTATTGTTGAATTATAATCCAGAGCCATGGCTGTATTGGATGATGGAAATAGTATTGGATTTGGAGTCAGAGAAAGTCACCTGAAAGACAGCATATGATAATGGATGCTGTGGAGAAAAAGATGACTCCTTGGCCCAGGACAGTTTAGAATGCGTGGGAGATTTTGAGAGGGAGACGGAGAGAGAGTACAAACTTTGGAGAGGCTAGGAACTTCAGAATCACAGATATATGGAGAAAATCAGCCCTGAACATGGCCTGTATCCCCACAGACTGTTAAGAACTGACTTCTCTGGTAAGAGTGTTCTCTCCTTGGCTGAAATGTTATCTTGCTCCTGAGTCAAAGGGCTCATCTTACTTTTGCGTATTCTGTTGTCCACCCTCATTCACTACTTGCTTGGATAAAAACATGTTTGCTAGTTCTTCATGACTGTTTTTTACATGGTAAGCATCTAGTGGAAGAGAGCTAAGCTGGCCTCCTCCTGTCAGCTATTACCCTCCTGGTCAGCAGCAGGACTATTTCCCACTGAAAGTGATAAGTGGCTTTTATTTTGAAGTCCCCAAACCTCTGGACTGCACATATCTGTTCTGTAGCAGATAGCTATGATTATAGGCTAATATTCCTCTTGGAAGTAAGAGAGTAGGAGTGAGCACCGAGACATAGCTCTCCTACTCTGCCCTAAAGTAGAGACAATAGTCTCCCTTGTAGCTGTGGGTTTTTCCCCACATTGTAGGTCTTTTCTATTGCTTCTCTGGTACACCTATAGCAGTGGCCACGATTCAAATCATTTCCTGCAAAGCATGCCAAAACCATTACAATAACTAATCTACATTATATTACTTGTCACCTCTGCAACCTAGAGCAGATCACTCAACCTTTCTGGGCCTGCTTCCTCTTCTATCAAGGAACAGACGGAACTAGACGTGACTTCTGATATATACATAAGTCCATGAACTCTGAAAGGTCTGGGTTCAAGCCCTGCACCCTCTAGTTACTGTCCATGTGACCTTTGATAACTTACTTTGGGCTTCCAGTTCCTGAATTACCTCATTTGTAAAATGAAGATACTGCTTGTGTTATCAATGTGGGTTAACTAAGAGCTACATAAATTGCAGAGCTCCACATAAATGGAAGTTTCTGTAGTTATTTCAGCCAGGAACTAAAATAAAATAAGATGAACTTTCACAAGAAAAAAATAATTTGTGTTTCTGCTGTTTCTTTAAAAAATTTTAAATAACTCTACAAGATTGTAGAAGCTTAGACAAATCATTTTTAAGTCCTAGATACACACTGAAGCTTATCTATGTTCTCTCTTGAAATCTGCTCATACGACATATAATTCCCATAGATTTTACTTCATTTGGAAGATTTTATTAAAAGATTCCAGCATTGCTGTGATAAATGCTAAGTGCTTTTAAAGCCGATTTTTAAAGGAATATGATAACAATCCCCTTAAAATTATAAATATAAATTCAAATTATAAAAATATAAATTTTCTTGAATTGTTTTTTCGTGGCCCAGTTAGCAAGACATTAATTGCTTGCTATGTGCCGGGCAATGTGCTAAGCACTAAAAAAAAATGCACAAAGTAAAAAAATAGTCTTGTACTCTTACTGAGGGACAATATGAAAATAAAGGCACACGCAAGGTATATGCGGAGCTGTTCTAATCTCCAAGCGGGGAGGCACTGGCAGCCAGGAGACTGGGAGAGGGCTCTTCTGTCTGAAAAGAGAGAAAATATCCCGGGTGTAGGAGACGACCAGGGAAAAGACATGGAGGTAAGAGACGGAGTTTGGGGTGTAAGAAACAGCGAAAAGGCTTGTGGCACTGAGTCAGAGGGCAAGGAAGGGAGGAGAGTACAAGGAGACTGGAGAGGTGGGAAAAGACCACATGATAGAAAGCTTCAAATGACAAAGGACTTTCTATCTAGAGGTATTCTGGAGGTAATAAGCAGATAGTGAGACAATGGAGAGGTAACATGGGCACATCTACACTTTAGGAGAATCATATTGGCAGCTGACTGAAGAACAGATTAGAGCAGGGAGAGACTTGAATGAGAGCAAGCTCATTGTGCCATATTAGGAGGGGCTACCAAGCAAAAAGGAACTTGTGCGTGGATCTAACGCTCATCAGCTAAGGGCAGATCTCTGCTCTACCATGAATTAGCCTTTGAAGAAATCATGTAACCGCTCTAGGTCTCATTTATAAAATAATGAGGTTGTGCCAGATGGCCTCTAAGCTCTCTTCCAATTCTAGCAATTTCTGAATTTATAAATGAATCTAATGACCCATCTAGCTGACCAACCTTACTCAAAAATCAACCATATTCCATCTCTGAAGATAAAGGCAAAAATCCAGACTTCAAATAACTTATAAGAAAATATTAGGAAAATACTAGCTAATACCCCATGCTTCTAAAAGGATATACCATTTACAAAGCATGTTAATATATGTTCTCTCATGCAGTCCTCCAAAGAGCCTTGTGATACAGGTCCTAGGGCTACACCCCATTATACAGATGAGGAAGCTGAAGCCCAGTGAGACTGATGACTTGCTCAAGGTTATGCAGCTAGCAAATGGCAGCACCAGGGTAAGAACTCAGATGTCCTCTGGGCCTTGACATCTGCCCTGGTCCACCCAAGTATTGCCTGACTTTTGCATTTGCCATGAACAGGATGTAAGCCGGTGCTCAAGCCTGGATGCTGGTATAAAACTCTCCTCTGCCCTCTCAGAGAGCACTGAGTGAGGAATAAATATCCTCTTCACCAACGAGAAGAATCTCCCATCAATGACCCATGGTTCAACCCCAGGGTTGTATTCTTTAATTAGCTTGTGACTTCCTGGAGAGCAGGGATTATCTCATTTTCATATTTGTATACTCAGCACCTAACTCAGCACTCGACACATAGCAAATGCTTAATAAATACTCTTTGTTCCAAACCATTACATGTTCTGAAGGGTCCCACACATCACCACAGGATGGATTTACCTGTGAGTTTTTTAAAACATCTGACTTCTATAATTGGGATAATCATTCTTTTGGCTCATCGTTACATCCTCTCAACTTTCATTTCTCTTATGAATATTTTCAACTTTTCTTTCATTATCTTAAATGACTGAAAGAGCAATTATTAAGTACCTACGATGAGCCAGTCATAGTGTCTATTCTTGTGCTCTATCTCCAAAGGGGTAGGGAAGTACAAAGGATAGCGCATTCAAGGAATGGAATTTGTGGGCCACACAGAGTCCTCCTTAGTAACGGATGAAGCATGACTTGCCATGTGAAAAGTGTGCATGTGTACACTTGGTGGGGGTGAAAGAACCCACATGAGGCTAGGAATGAGAGCTACCAAAATAATAAAAAGAATTTCTTCTTTCTAGGCATTTGAACCTAATCTAAATAACCTGAATGATTCTACCAATTCTATTTTAGATTGAAAGGCAAACTAGAATACAAATGCTGTTACTAGGGAGACTTCCATTCAAAAGCCTTTTTTGTATACAGGGAAGCAGTATATTAATTACATATTTAAATTGCACCTGACTGCATTTTCACAACTTCCCACAGCTTTCGGTTTCTTCTCTTTGTTCAGGGACCTTCTTGAGGAGCTGACAGACCTAGCGCATGGTGTCTAGTCAGCAAACAGAACACAGAAGAAAAGAATTCCTGACATTTCAAGGCCCTATTGTTTTGCACAGATGCTCAGGTTACTTAGCTAAGACAGTTCCATTTCAAAGCAGTTTTCTGAGACGGTGTTAGATCCCAATCATCATTCATTCATTAAGGCAACATAATTAGGTTTTCAGGGTTGAGAAGGAGAAGGAGAGAGTATTAAGTATCTATCTCTTCTTTAGAAAACAAAAGCAGTAAAAAGACATTTCAGATAACAATCAAATTCTAAGCTCCCCAAATTTTGTAGCCAAGTTCTGCTCTGGAAAAACACTCCCACTGACGTCATGGACAGTTTTCGAGTAAGCATGGTCTGTCTATTCATTCGAAATAAAATAATAATAAATGTAACTGACAATTATTTGTGCAGTTCTTCCCAGTCTATAGGGATTTATACAATTATCTCAGTTGTGCCTAAGAACATGGTAAGTATAACTATTCCATTTTATAGACGAAGAAAGTGACCATCAGAGGAGTGAATTAATTTGTCCAAAGTTGCACAATTAATAAATGCTAGACCTGCAACTTGAGCTTTGATCTTCTTTTGCAAAATCCAGTGCTTTTTTCATGACACTACAAGTCAAGTCAAGTATTTATTAGTTGCTTACTATGTACCACTATAGCTCTGGAGTGTCCTTGTACAAATCTTTGAGCAGTGCACCAATTATTAACATATCATTGGCATGGGCTAAATGTAATCAATTGAGTTCTAAGAGAGACGAACTGTCAGGAAAATCTTTATCTCTCTGTATGTATCTCATTGAGAACAACTGGGCTCTGAATACTGACAAAAGGCTTTCGCATTTGTAACTAATGTAAAGAGATTTTGAGTTTTCATTCTAGAGTGCCTAACAGAGCCCCAGGTATACATGTAGGTAGCTAACACACAATGGCTATTCTTTAAGCCCAGCAAATTTAGTTCAGAAATATTTTGTATGCGCCTATGTCTCCATTAGTAGCAGCCAACAGCATGGAGGAAGAGCATGAAATTAGAATGCAGAGTATAGCTCATGATGCAGTCAAGAGTAAAAAAAATCTTTCACTCTGTCTAATAAATGCTTGTTGATTGATTGATTGCACATCTCAGCCACCTGTGCAACCAAGCTGCAATTAACTCCTCCAGCCCCAACAGCTGCTCTGCCCATGGATTTGTTACATCACCTCCATTACTGAACAGATCAAACAATTAGTGTCATCACAGCCTTCTTGAAGATTTAGCTTTAACCATTAAGATACAAGAATGAACTAACAATGAGAAAGACAGATGGAATCATGGGATTGTTACAATTAGATCATCTAGTTCAGCTCTTTCTTTTCACCAAGGAAGTAACTGAAGCTCAGAGTGTCTAAGTCCAGAATCATATTGGTTTTAATTTTTAGGAGCCACGTTCTCTTAAACAAAATTCCCATGAATGTCTTCGGGAACTTCAGAGTAAGCAAAGTGAATTCATCCTAAACAGAAGGAGGAGAGGGAGAAGAAGGAGGTTGTCTTAATGGTTGAAGAAGAAGAAGGAAAAAAAGAATACTAGCTGCCTTTCTCTTCTCCTTCATTCCCCCCCCCCCCAATTTCCACCTTCTACTGTGGAATGTAATCAATTCTCCTATGGTTCCACTCACCATCCCACAACTTCTCAGACCAAAGTATTCTCCCCTGTATTTGCTGTTTTCCACCTTTAGAATTCAAATTCCTTGAGGGCAAAAATATCTTGCTTTTGTATTTGGAGGCTATCTAAATCTAATAATTTGTATTTGGCAAGTGTTAAAAATTTCATTTTCACTCATTCATTCATTTATTCATTCACATAAGTATTAAGTTACAGACCCAGAATTCAAACTCAGGTCTTCTGATTCCAAATCCATCTTTCTTTCAACTATACCATGAAGCCTGAATAATAAAACGTGTTTTCCAGTTGCCAGTGTCAGATATAGCTATACAGTGGATTCTCAATTATTTATGAGTTGATTATCCATACACTTTGCATATTCTCTATCTCCTATCTGACTTTTAATTAATTCTTTTTGGTCTTCTAACTGCAGGGTTTGAATAGGTAAGAAACTCAAGGCAGTTAATTTAACTATCTGAGAGTTCTCATAAAAGAGATGGGTCTCTCATAAAAGATGGGTCAGACCATGAGGGTAAAACTCACAAAATTTTGGGACTGCCATTCAAGTATTCATACCAATTCTATTCCTCTGTAACTACTGCTTGTATTTAATAATCAATTCACTGAAGTGCAGAGCAAGACAAAAAGCTAATTCTACCCAGATACACATTCGGTTCAGTTCAACAAAACAACTTATCTAGGGTCACATGGGCACTACTTTTTAGAAGCCAAGTATATCAACGAAAAAGTTACATTCACTCTCCTCAAGAAACCTAGGAAATATGATATATACACAAAACTACAGGAGACTTGATAATTCCACATAACTGGACAGTCTTGTATCTTATAACAACATTTTTTCAAGCAGGAAGTTCTGACTCTCCATAAATCTTGCGTATAATAAAACTTTTCAAATGTCTGGATCGGTAAGCTTCTATGTTCTCCTTACCTACTCGAAAGATCAAATCATCTTCGATGGGATTCTCTTTTCTTTTTCCAGTGCTATACATGCTTGCAGGTCTTTTCACAGCTTTTTGTTTCACATGACCGCTTCCTGGAGACTTAACACGCCTTTTAACACCTTCAGTTGTGGGAGACACATCTGCTGAACGAATCACTTTGAGTTTAAATGGGCTGCCTCGAATATGCTGGTCATAGAGTCTCAGGGAGAGGGTAAAATCTCCTTCCTTCTGTACAGTGTACAAGAATTCATAAGTACCGTTTTTATTGTCAAGTATTTCTCCATCTGCCACACTGCCATCAGGAGTACTCAGTTCAGCAGTGATATAGGCATTTCCAGATTTGCACAACTCCCCATCTTTGTCCTTGGTTGTTATAGTAACTGACATAGGCTGCCCAATCACAGTCTGCCTCAAGCCTTCACCTGTAGCAACCGTCTCAGAGGCCACAGCATTGGTGGTTAAAATAGTCCCCAGGTTGTGAATAGATTTCTTAAGTCCTTCAGTCTCTACAATGAAATCCAGTTGATCATTTTCCCGGGGCTGCAAGGGGAAGTCTTGGTCGGCAAGTTCATTGAGTTTCTCGCTCATCTGTTTTTTAACTAGCAAAACTTCTGTTTCAGTGCCATGGTTGAGGGCCTGAGCAGTAAAGTTGCTACAGCTTTTGATGTTCTCCTGTCCCTCCAATAGAGTATCCAGTTGTGACTGAAGGACCTACAGCAAAGCAAAACGTCCAGTTAGTGAAAGAATAAGGTTTGACCTTAGAACTAGAAAACACATTTCATTATCAGACAAGTAAAATGAGATTGCTCCAAGCAAGTTTAAGAGAAGCAGGAGTGGGAAGAGATGGGGTGCTTTGTGGTAGTGTCTTTGGCAGATAAGGAGAAAACTTATCTGTTCATTAACATGTTCATTGGATGACTCTAATGTACAATGTACTGTATAGACAAAAGGTTTTCAATTAATCTGTTAGGGGCAAATTCCACTTTAAATGAGAAACTGTCCAGAGAATGATAAAATCAAAGACCTAGAGGGGGAAGGAACCTTAAAAGATATTTAGTACAACCCCTTCATCTTACAGGTGAGGAAACTGAGGCCCAGGATGAAAAAGTGACTTATCCAAAGTCAGATGGGCAAATTTATAAGTAGTAGCAAGATTTGAACAGAAAGAAATATTCCAACCTCCTTATACTTCCACTACTAGTTCTTTCCCAGTAAATTGCCTTCCAGTCATACTATCTATATCTTGGATGTACGTAACTCTTTGCACGTTGTAGCTCCTATTAGAATGGGAGCTCCTTGAGAACAGAGTCTGTGAGTTTTTGCCTTTCTTTTGTACATCGGTGCTTAGCCCAAGGCCATACACATAATAAATACTTAGTAGATGCTTGTTTTGGTATATTTGCTATCTTCAAAAATCCTCAAAGTTTCAGAATCCTTAGAGGCATACACTTTTCCTTCTCCCCTTTTCTTGTTCTTTGCCTATTTCAAAAGGCATTGAGTTTTGTCATGAGCAGGTGGGGATTTCACTATAAAGAGCTTGGCAAGTAAATGGATCCTTCTGACATCTGAAATATTCATCATCCTAGGCCTTTCCTCTCACCACTGCAGAGATCAAAACAAACAAAAAACACAAACAAAAACTCCTTTCTAGGATAGAGATACCACCTACTTTTATCCCGGGTTTGTTCTCAGGCAAACTAGCACACATGGAGATTGCTTATCGATGCTCAGGCTGAAGCTTATTTGAAGGGAATGATGTGGGCGTTAGTGAGCAAACACTAAAGATGTGGCAATCAGGCTTTCAGACTCTGATTAATGAAATGATATAGCAGGGGCTCAGAGGACTAAAGATGACTCGTACCATCCACCTCCTGCCAAAGAGGTAAAGGACTTAAAGTCCCTAGTGAGACATGAATATTTAAATATGACAACTGTGGACATTTGTTTTGAGGGACTATGTGTATTTATTGTGATGGTTTTATTTTTAATTTCTTAATTGTTCTATGATGAGGAGACAGTTGGAAGGACAGGCTAAGTAAATGCTTGCAATACTTTTTTTTAAGTGACAGTAATTCATACATTACAGTGATGTGTGTGTGTGTGTGTGTGTGTGTGTGTGTGTGTGTGTGTGTGTGTGTGTGTTGTGGGGGAGAATGGAGAAAGATAATTTACCGTAAAGTGGTGCTTGAGATTCTAGATCTTTACAGGTGCTAGAAAGGTAAACACATCCCTGAGCACCCATCTGAAGAGTTTATGAAGTACACAAAGCACAGCGTGACCTTCAGTACCCATTAGGGAATCTCTCTGTACTTTTGGATCTCAGTAAGGTAAATTCCTGACCTACAGATAGCACGCATTTACTTGAAAAACAAGAAACAGACCTCATTAAAAAAAAAAAATCAAAGACCTGAGCACTTACTTTGTGTTTAAGGCCATAATTCACCTCCAGCTCCATGAGCAGCACACTCTTGCGCACATTCAAAGTCTTCTGGAGCTCATCAAAGGTGGAATGGATGTCATCTACGATGCTAGCCTTCTGGTTGGTTAACTGGTGGATGATTTCAGATATGAAATGAAGTGCAGAATCTATCTCTGGGAGCCTGGGGAAGAAAATCATGACAAATGACTATTCAGAACTCAAAATTGCTGCCTTTAAAAACATGAAGATATAACATTAGATTTAGAGTTTCTTGAGGGCAGGGATTTTCTTCTGTTTCTTCTTGTATCTGCAGCACTTGGAACAGCAAGTGGTACGTAGGGGGCACTTAGTAAATGTTTATTGGCCAACAGCATTAAACTGTTGCCAGTTCTCCAAATGATGCACAATCAGAAAATCACTTCTATGTCTTTCAGCATGACTGCACATAAAGA
Source organism: Potorous gilbertii (assembly GCA_028658325.1). Taxonomy (NCBI): domain Eukaryota; kingdom Metazoa; phylum Chordata; class Mammalia; order Diprotodontia; family Potoroidae; genus Potorous; species Potorous gilbertii. The sequence goes on from CM053772.1 coordinate 155,105,312, forward strand.
GCTTTGTAAAGCTTATAGACTATAGAAATGCAAGTTGTGACTTTTGGGGGTGTTGGTGGGGAGTCATTTTATTTGTATTTTATTGATACCCATTCTATATCAGTCCTGAGATTTAAAAGAAAACCATCTGCATATAGAGAATAGCTTATACAAATACAACACTGTAAAAGCAAATGCCTTGGAAAGACAAGAACAACTGCTCAATGCACTAACCAACTCCACTTTCAGAGAACTCATGATGAAGAATGACTGACAGGTGATGGACTAAAGATGTAGAATTGGACATACAGTTTTAGACATGGCCAATGTGGGACTCTGTTTTGTTTAAACACACCTATTTTGTTATAAGGGTTTTCTCTCCTTCCTTCCTTCATTTCTTCTCAGGACTGGGGGGACAGTGGGGGAAAAAAACCAAATATTTGCTATTGAAAAAGTACAATTAAAAAAGGTTTTCCCCTAAAAGAAAAAAAAAAGAAGAAAACTAGCTGCCCAGATGGGTATTTTTTCTTTCAGAATGTTTGCAAATAATGAACGCATTAATCAAACCCAAGCTCATCAAGTAGCAATAATATATTTCATACGTAAAATTCTATTATAATCAAAAGCATTATAAAGCAGAGACCAAGTGTGACATAGTGGGGAAAGCCCTGAATTTTGACTCAGAGGATCTGAGTTCAAATCTCATTTCTGCTATTTCCTATGCATGGTGACTTTCCATGACTGACTAACCTCTCTTGACTTTAGTTTCCATCTGTAAAGTTATGAAGTTAGATCAGATATTAAAGTCTCTTTCAGTTCAATTATGGACTCATTTATCAACATGAATGGAGAGATCTCTGTGTACTTTTCCTAGATTTCCAAATTCTTTTTCAGCATGAAATACCACTTCCCTCCCACTGTGTCTTTGCTTTACAAAAGCAATTTTCTAATACTCTCCTTCTGTTTATAGGACCATAAGCTCAGAGGGGCAGGGAAGTGGTACAGTAGATAGAGGACTTGGGTTGGAATTAAGAAGACTCATCTTCACAAGTTTAAATCCAGCCTCAAACACTTCCTACCTGGGTGACTGCAGGCAAGTCACTTCACCCTGTTTGCCTCATTTCCTTATCTATAAAATGAGCTGGAGAAGGAAATGGCAAACCACTCCAGTAACCCTGGCCAAGAAAACCTCAAGTAGAGTCACAAAGAGTCAGATATGACTGAACAACCAAAACAACAAGAAGACTTGAAGGGACTTCAGAAACTACCTAGTCCAACCTCTTTATTTTATCGATGAAGACACTAAGACTCAGGGGTTAGGGTCATGATTTACCAGGCAGTGTCAGAGGTGGGATCCTGTATTGTTAATGCATTTTTGCATAAAGGGAAGATCGTTCTTATCCATTAATAAGCCCATGTGACCTGGCTGAGTCACATGGAAGTCTGAGTCACATGAGTCTGTAGTGGGAGGAGCTTACCAAATGGGTGGATCAGGAGAGGTGGAGTGGAGCTGACAGGAAGTTGGACACAGCAGTTACAGCTGAGAGAGAGGAAGCAGGCAGCAAGCTGTGAGTGTTTCTGGGAAAGCACTAGCAGGGGAAAGGCTTGGGGATTGTTTATTTGTTATTATGTATAAATTTCTTTGTTGCTATGTTGGATTTGGCTTTTGGTGTTTAAATGTTTTGGTTCTGTCTTCTATGTGGACAGCCTGTTATATTTCTGGCATAGTCATAGCCACCATAGGCACTGTGAATATTGTGCTGGTGGTACATTTGGTGATGAGGATGGGATCACGAAATATCAGAGCTCTCTTTGGAGGCAGAAGGGCTTTAGAGCAAGAAATGGATATCCCATGATGGGAGGATTTACGTTATTCCCCTCTAACAAGAGAACAGGCTAAAAGCACAGGGCTCTGTGAAAACTAGGAGTTGAGGCTATGAAAGGGAGAACCTAGAGATTTGGAAAGAGGTTTGCAAGGAATACCAATAGAATCAGGGAAAGAACTGGAAGGGGTGTGTAGAAGAGGCTGGACCTTGCTAACAAATTATTGCCTTATGTGTAAAAGTAAAGACAAGCTGCTAGAAAAGAAAGCTCAAATGGAAAGGAAGTTGGTTGGTTTGTATGGGAATCTTTCTGTGCCACGGTGTTCAGGTTCTCCTTTAGAAAAGCAAGCTGAGGGGTCTCAGGTGGTAGAAGAACATGCTGCTGTTAACAGCTCTCAAAAAGAAGCAAAAAACTAACAAAAGCAATGTATATGCAGCCCTTGCACGGGCTGGGCCTAGTTGTCCTGATGACTGCCAGGAGAATGCGTGGGAGGAAAATGAAACAAAGTTAGGTGAGGAGACTTTTACAAGTGTAGATGTTTGCCCAATAGTAATAAGAAAGCAAGAGAACGGGAGGGTGTGTGTGTGGGGGGGGCGGGGTCATACAGTGTTTAGGGAGGTAACTGAGGATTTTACTCAGCAGGAAGTCACAGATATTTTGAGTTGGTTCACTCTAAGGTTGGGAGAATTGTTAGTGTGTTGGATGGTGAAAATCAGTGATGAAGGGGCTGGAGGAGTATCGATAGATAATGTTGATTGCTTCACATTTATAGGCATTAGAATCCTTTTGTACAGCAAGCTTTTAGAGATTATCACATGCAAGAAAGTAACAAGGAGATTAATCTGTTAGCTTTAGTTATATATAGATGCAACAGGAAGTATCCCCTTGACTCTCGGGGGCCTAGCAAAGTTAGACCCTGGTATTTGCTCAGGTGCTGTATGAGAAAGTTAAAGGAGGAGGTAATGAAGACAACAATAATAATGGGAGACACTGAGGCTTATCTTGGTGCTCCCAGAGCAGTTTCTCATAGAACTATTATAGTGAAATGGCTCCTCCTGCTTACAAGCACTTAATCTTGACTCTACTAATTGGGTAAATAAGGGCACTCTCTTTTGGAGGTGCTGGATAATTTCACAGTTAAATGACTTAGGGGAAATGCGAAAAAGATAAATTTCCTAGAGAGAGAAGAGCAAATAGCCAGCGGATTCAAAGTCAGAATAGATCAACATGAAAAGAATTGTTTATTGCTCTACTGAGAGCAGGGAGAGATTTTGGAAGAATAGATGGTATTCCAACTAATGAACTATGCAAAAAGTACAGAGAAGAGGGCCTTGATGTTAGATGGCACAGGGAAGTAAGAACTGCCCCTACAGATCCCCTTGAAACATTGTATCCAGGTTCATCACAACTGCAGGATGAATAGGAAATTGGTCAGGCCCCAGCTCAGATTAAAGAAGGTTAAAGCTCTAGCCAGAATGATAACCCCAAATCTGCAAATTAGAAAACAGTAAACAACAATGAATAAGGCTATGATAGTGAGTTCATGGACCCCAGAAGCATAACTGACCCCATATCTACCCTGCTTCTGGTTATTGTCTCCTTGTTTTGTGTGCATGTGTGCATTTGCTAAATTTGTTTCCTGCAGGCTTAGTACCCTCCCCCTGCAGATGCTTGATCGCTTAAGCTGGATGTGACTCCCTGTCCATGACTGTGATGTGTAACCCCTGGATCAGGCATTGACCAATCTCTGGATGCCAGCTAAAGAACTGACCCCTCTAATAGAACCTCTTGGGTTTGGGACAGCTCTATGTCCAATCTCAGCAGGAAGTAGCTATAGAAGAAGAGACCTTTGCCCCTTACCCCAAGATTTTGAGCCCCCATTTGTTCAGGAGGGTAATGATGCGGTGCTCGTGTTCAAGCCACACCCTGAGAGGTTATACTTGTTATAATGCAGTAAAGTTCTGTTGACACCAGTATCCCCTAAACTCCCATTAACCTATGTAATGGATAAGAAATTATCTTGGGGCCTAACATATTGTTAATGTATTTTTGCATGATTGAAAGATCTTTCCCATCCATTAATAGGCCCATGTGACCTGCTTGAATCACATGGAAGCCTGAGTCACATGACACTGTGGTGGGAGGGCCTTGCTGAATGGGTGGAGCAGAGCTGAGAGGAAGTGGGACATGGCAGTTAGAGACAGGAAGAAGACAGAGAGCTGTGAGTGTTTGTGGGAAAGCCCTAGCAGGGAGAAGGCTTGGGGATAGCGGTGCTCCCTGCGTTGTTATTGGGTATAGATTTCTTTGTTGTTATGATGGATTTGGCTTTCTGGTGTTTAAATCAATGTTTTGGTTCTGTTTTCCATGTGGAGAGTCTGTCATATTTCATGACTGAGAATTATACTGGTATATTTGTAGCTGCTATAGGCGCTGTGGATATCCCATTGACACTGCAGATCCAAACCCAGGTCCTCTGATCCTAGGTGCATGCATCGTACATCTTCCACCACTTCGATTTAAAAGAAACATGAGAATCCTGCTGTCTTTCATCATTGTCTGCTTTAATATTATTATAGGCATTGTGCAAATTGTGCCTTGGGTAGGTTTAGAGACTCACCCTAAACAAGTAAACACAGGCAAAGTAGACAGCAGCCTTATTTCATAAACCAGCAAAGGTTAATGATGGATGTCAGGCCACAGCTTAAGAGAGGCTGAACCCTAATATGAACGGATCTCTTATTTCCTTTGTAAGCATGCCCCTTGATTGTACTTAGTTAGTATCTTTAAACATGATGAATAAGTCCTGTTCATTACACAGTTAGGCCTGAGGGTAACACAGAATACGTGCCTCCAACACAGCAGAGTGGCTACGAAGCCATTACCCATGGTTGTTCCTGTAAGTGGCAGTGAAAACAGATGCTGTAACACCAGTTACTGGAGTGGTAACATGACCCTGCTAACCTACTTTAGATGACAATCTGGCTAAGAGGGACGATGAGACAAAACATCCCCATCATGGAAGTGAATCAGGAAGGAAAAGTAAGATACATCTGCTTACCTTTTGTTGACAGCATCCAGCTGGACTTGAAGGGAAGCTTTATGCTGTTCAACTACATCCTTGAGCGGGACGGTGGGATGTTCAGCATGCTCCCCTTCCGTGCACTCTCGACACATGGCAGTCTCACAAGACTGGCAGTAAAATTCCATCACCTAAGGGACACAAGAACAATTCCACATTTAACATAAAGACAGATAACATCATTTTTCCCATCTAGAGTGACATATTATATTTGCCTGAAAACAAAAACCACAACAATAATTAATAATAAGTAGCATAGAAAACCAGACTTGGAAATTAGGAAGACTTGAGTTCAAAACCAATCTCAGCCACTTACTAGCTAAGGGACCCTTACCAATTTAATAAACCTCCGTCTATCTGCCTCTGCTTCTTCATCTGTAAAATGGGGTTAATAATAGCAAGAATAACTTCACAGGATTGTTATGAGGAGGAAATGAGATAATAAATATATAAGCATTTTGCAGACCTTAAAGAACTAGATAAATGAATATAGAAATATATAAATTAGTTATAATAGATATTTTTGTTTTATTATTTGTAAATAACATATTTTATGCCTTTTATATAGTAAGCACTATATAAATTATTATTTAGTAACTTCTCTGATCAGAGTTCTGCTACCTTTTGGTGGGGTTCAGCTTTACATAATTGTCAGCTCTATGCAAAATGTTTCTGTGGTCCTGCCTGCTTCAGTAATTGATATTTATATAGTGCTTTGAGGTTTCAAAAGATTTTATGTACATTTGATTTTTAATCTTTACAGTGGCCCCTGGGGAGGTAAATAACAACTTCTGTAAAGTTACTATGTGCCAGGCACTGTGGTTAACCCTTTACAAGTATTACCTCATATGATCTTCCCAACAACCATGGAGGGAGAGCCAGTTATGAGGGCCAGCACAACCTAGGAATCATTTTCCTAAATTAACTATAAATCTAGCCAAGGTTGGCCATAAGAAATGACCTTAATTAGGTTAAAGGGTTCCTGCTCTAAGTCTAGTTACCACCTGATTAATTTTCCAGGAGCTCAGGGCTCTTTATTAAAAGCTGAGTCAGTTTCCTCACAGAAAGTAGTTAGACTGTGAGGGTGGATGGGTGGTGAAGGGTTTGATTAGAAGTCTCGTTCTATACTCAGGTTTCTATATCCTGGTAAGTCTCTCAGGGAGGGAAGAGAGATAGAAATTTGGAGCTCAAAACTTTAACAAAAAATGTTTAAAATGTTTTAACATGTAATTGGGAAAAAAATATTATTTTTGAAAAGGACTTCAAATTTGAGAAATAATTACTTCTTAGTGACTTGGCTAGCTTTCTAACCACTATGACATGCTGCCTCTCAAACTTTTTATCCAGCATTTTCTGAATGTGAGTTTGTAGCAAGCAATTGTTTACTCTTTGGAGGAAAGATAAGAGATTACCAAATATTGTATTAAGGTAAAATTTCATTGAAATCATCTCCAAGATGTATCCCAATGCGAGAATATGGTATTTTTGTGCTGCTCAAAATGAGCCACAGACTGAGGTTTTAACACCATTTTTTTTGTTATAGAGAGAGTCAATTACATGTATTTTATTCCTTGACAGACCTGGGGCTGGTACTGAGCAGCAGACATTCCCCTCCCGTCATTCTATTAAACAAAGCTTTATTTGAATAAACTCCCATTTGAAAACATTATCAGTGGTAAACGAGTCCTGGCAGGTTTGGAAGGAGTAGACAGGCAGCAAAAATGCACTGGTACTTTTTATTGAGGTTTTGAAAAATGTCTTCTGTTAAACCTCTATGCTCTCCCCCTAGAGGTATCGCCCGTCTCCTTTCAAGTCTGTCTGCAACTGCATTTCCCACTGTCATCTCAAATTCAATTTATTCAAAATGGAGCCAATAGTCTTTCTCCCTAAACTCATCCATCCGTTTCATTTCACTATCTTTTCCCTTTATCTGACATTCATCTGACAGTTTCCCACCTTTAAAACATTGGTATTATCTTTTATATCCTGTCCCTCATCTCTCATACCTGAGCTACCACCAATTCCTGTCAATTTGACTTCAGTGACATTGCTTGTACTTATCCACATCTTCTCAGGATCACTATTTCATTTTGTCCCTAGAGGACTGCAGTAGCTTTCAATCAGATTTCTTGCTTCTGTTTTCCCCAGGAACTAATCCATCTTGCACACTGTTGCACTCAGAAAAAGATGTCAATTCTCTTTTCCAAAATCTCAAGAGGTTTTCTACTGCCTCATGAATAAAGTTCCTACTTTGCTTTGCAGTCAAAGTCCCCATCATCTGGCATGGGGATATTTTTCTAACCTTATCTAATCTTAATCCCTTCCATGAACCTCAGGCTCTAGCTAAACTACTTATTACCCTTCAAACACACCCTTCATCTTCTGGCCTCCGGTGCCTGTGCCTTTGTGTACTTGGTTCCCTCTGCCTGTAACGTTCTTCCTCTTTCTTCTCTCCACTTACTGAATTCCTACTAATCTGTTCAGAGCCAACTAAATTACTTCTCCTTCATGAAATTGTAACTGGTCCTTTCTGTTGCTACCGTTCTCTCTCTCGGACCTCACATATAGCTTTCCTGGACACTTCTAATGGTACTTGTCATATTGTATACTAAGGTTAGCTATGTCTTATTGCTTGCTAGATTTTAAACTTCAGGAGGGCAAGGACTATTTATAATCTAAACTTTATATTTCTCCCATATCAAGCACAAAACTCCATAAGTGCTTAGAAAATACTGAAGCAACAATATTCACAATTTCTGATTTTTATCATTTTCATGTCCTTCTGAAAATGAGACTTAGTCTTGTTGAAAGCAAACTTTCCTAACATTCTGTGTTGATTCATTTGCTAATGTGGCAAATAAGTTAGTATTTCTTTCTCCCAGATCCATCTGCATGGGTTCCAGAAGGGATCCGGAACATGGCAGCTTATGGAAGTACATGACATTTCCCATGAGGGCTGGGTCTCAGGAAATTATAGCTGACTGAATGAGAGTAGGAACAGAGTCCTGACCTACCCGGGCAGGCTCTGATAAAGTGATGAAAGAGAGGAACCGTTGAAAGAAGGAGGCTTAAGAAGAGAAGTGAGAGATGATAATTTCCTGGTTGGAGCAGAGCAAGTAGATCCTGGCTTTGGAAAAGCTTCAGATTCTAATAGCAACAGTTTTTGAACAGGGATGCCAAGGTCTGCCTTTAACCTCTGCCCCCATCTCCTCCTCTGAGACAAACACTGGCTATGAGACACTACCCAGTTTTCCCTTACAGGAGTTGGATGTCTTTGAAGGAAATGAATCCCAAATTATTCAGGAAAGAAGGGATAAGAGAAACTAGTCAAAGGGCGTGCAGGCTATGATTACTTTCTATTGTCTTGCAGTTCATTTCTATTCCAAATAAATGTTTTACATTTCAGTTCCAACTGTGAGCCTTTGTTTCCCTAACAGATGAATCACTGAATGTATGAGAAATAAGCTAATTGGAGAAGATTCCAGGAGTTTTAGACTCTCAGAGGGCAAGAAATGAACCAGAAAGAGCTATTTATGATGATTTTAAAATTACTCTTAACTGAAACAAACATGAAAATTTCCATATATGAAAAAAAGGAATATAAAAAACTCATTATGTACAGCTTTTGCCAGAAAAAAAAATTTAATTAGGAACATACTATACTCAATTCAGTATGTTAGTTTTAAAGCAGTCTTGCTTGTGTGCTATACTTTAGTGCCTCCTGATCCTTCATGGCAAAGTCTATAATACCCCAAACTTCTGGGAGGAAGTGGGAGAATTGGGGGTACAGAAGGGCCCAGGAAAGGGTAAGGATGGGGAACCTGTGGTCCCATTAATGAAAGGATTTGTTTTGTTTGAACTCGGTCAAAGGACAGCACTTGAGGTTCCCAGAGGAACCTGTGGTTCCCCACCCCTGGTAGACCAACAATGGGTATCAATTTGAAGCTTGGTTAAGTACTAGGGGTGGTAACACATAGAATATGGGGCTGGTGATACCACTTCAGGGAGGAAACACACCCTCGGGTATTAGCTATCTTTGGTACTCCAGACCCAGACTCTAGTTCCCTCACTTTAGTTAGTGCTGTGTTGAGAACCTCAGGTTACAAATATTGTCTGTGGGTCACAAAGCAATTCAGACTTTCACAGGATATGTTAGTTTGGTGTCATTCCAAATAGAAGAACAATTCCCTTCATTTGTTATGGAAAATGGAGGAATGAATCTAAAGCAGGCTGGCAATAAGAGGAACCAGAGACTCTCACGCAAAGGTCTCTTGGCAATAGGCTACAGGATGAATGCACTCGGCAGACTCCCAGGCTTTATTCCTGGCCCAAGCATCAAAGACACTTTCTGTATTCTGCAAAACTGGAAAGAGTCTTTCCAAAAGCAAGACCTAAGTGTGCTGTTTCTTTTGCAATCCAGTCAAATTCGGCACTCTGTCATCATTTACATTTCTGTCCTCAAGTAAATTGAAGCTACACTTCTGGGATCCCAGTAGAGGCCCCATCTTTTAGATCAAAAATCAATAAAAGGAAGGTTGCAGACAAAAAAGATAGCCCATTTCCTTCTCTTATTTAATTGGCAATGTTTCTTTACGTAGTGACAAAAAAACTAGAAAAAGGGGTGTCCGTTAACTGAAGAATGCTGAACAAATTTTTGTATTTGAACATATTTGAACATAAAGCAGTATTATTATGCTACAAGAAAAGAGAAATATGAAGAATTCTGAGAAACAATGGCAGACTTAGATGAACTGACAGGGAGTTAAGTAAGCAGAGGCAGAAGGATAAGATGAACATTAATTAGAATGATGTACATTAAAAGGCTATCACAGAACCATAGCTGATGACCAATCTACTGACGACCAAGAAACTGATCGTGGATCACACCTCTTTCATCTCAGTAGTAGGGGAGTTATGGATGAAGAATATAGACACAGTTGTCATGTCAATCGGTTTTACTTAACCATTTCACTTTATTTCTGGGAACAGTTCAATGGGGATGAGGTTTAAGGTAAAAAAAAAAGTATGTAAAAATCAAATAAAACTTTGGAGAATATTGCTGATGAATTTTAGAGTCAAAAAGAAATCGTACCCTTGCATTTACATTATTTTATGTTCGGGTCTTCTACATACATAAATTACGATGGTCTGATATTATAGAAAATTTTATATAGAAATAATTTAAGGACTTAATATTTAAAAATCACATGAAAGAGAGAATAGCTTGTGTAGCTTAATAGCCTTAAGCATTTTAGTTATTCTAAAAAACATTCATAGCCCACATTTTTTCAAGCAAAACAAAAAACAATACTGAAAAAAAAAGTAGGGTTTTCCCCCTCATACACAATTTTCTCCTTTGTCTCTGCTTGGGGGACTTTGGGGAACATGTCACTAGCCAATGTAGTTCCTATGGGCCTGCCAAGGCTGGTTTGCCTCCAAAAGATGAACGCATTATTTCCAGTGTGCTCATACTCAGAGATTGTAAAATGCCTTCATTCACAATTGTTCTGGCTCACAATAATCCTGTCCTGTCACCACCATGAGGGGACCCAGTTTGAAGATGGAGGTCAGAGTCACAGCTCTCTCCTCACAGGGCTTGGGTCACATGTGCTAGAAATGAGAAGCTGCTCCTCTGCTTCCTACCTCCCATAGAGCTAACAGGATTTCTGCCCATCACAGTGTTTGTGTGTGGGGGCTGGGGGGAGTAAGTTCTTTCACCTCACTGCAACTCAGGAGGTAGAGGAAGAGACATAAACTTGTCCACCTGTGTGCCTGGGCTATTGCCCAGACTCAATGGGGCATTTGGGGGTGGAATAGGGATGTGGCCACCATCCCACGGTATTTCAGAAGTAGCTGATTCCTGCACTTTCTTGTACCATAAACGCTTTATAAATGCTAGCTATTACTGTTGTTTTTACTAGCTAACCTTTGTTTTTTGAGTTGTGGCTGCTAAAAATGATATAGTTAATAGGTTTGTGGGACAGACCTAGATGCAGCAAGCACTACTATAAAGGACGAATTGGGGGCTGCTAGGTAGTGCAGTGGATAGACCACAGGCCCTGGAGTCAGGAGAACCTCAGTTCAAATCAAGATTTAGACACATACTAGTTGTGTGAGACCCTGGACAAGTCACATAACTCCTGAATGCCTCAAAAAAAAAAAAAAAAAGGAAGACACAATGAAAATAATCTAGACCTGTGGGGTGGTGGGATAAAAGATAGGACAAAAGCCAATGATCTGAATAAGGACTTAGAATAAAAAAACAAGTTTTCAGTTTTTTCTTTCTCCAATTCATCTTCTACATAGTTGCCTAACTGATAACTCTTGAAATTCAAGTCTGATCATGTCAACCCCTTACTCAGACATCTTCAGTGGATCCTTGTTGCCTTGAGGTGAAAATATAGACCCTTCCATTTGACATTTAAAGCCTTTTATAATCTGGGCTCCAGGAAACCTTTTTAGGCTTACTGTACATGACTTCCCTTTGCACATCCTTCGGTCCAACCAAATTGGTTAGTTAGGTGGTTCCTGCACATGACAGTCTATCTCTGATGTATGTTCACCCTCTTCACCCCTGTCTCACAGAATCCTAAACTTCTTTCAAAGTCCAGCTCAGTTCCTACCTCTCATGTGAAGCCTTCCCTGTAATGAGTGTTCTCTCTTTTGCATTATTTTTGTATGTATTTTGTCTTTATCAGTATATATGCTACCCCTTTCCCCTAATTCCCTCAGTAGAAATCAAGGACCTTGAGAGCAAAGATCATTTTTTGCTTTGTTTATTTCTTTATCTACATCCCCATTGCCTAATACACTGCTTTGTATGTGCTTGTGATGATGGTTGTTTCAGTCATGTCCAACTCTTCATGACTTCATTTGGGGTTTTCTTGGCATAGATACTGGGGTGGTTTGCAATTTCCTTTCCCAGATCATTTGACAGATGAGAAAACTGAGGCAAATTGGGTTAAGTGACTTGCCTAAGGTCACACAGCTAGTAAATGTCAGTTTTCCTGACTCCAGGGCCAGAAATCTACCCAGTGTACCACCTAACTGCCCCATGTATGTGCTTATTAAGTGTTTATTGGGAAGACTTCTGGGTCATATGAACATCAAAATGGAAGATTAGATGTTTTTTCTGATCCCCATAGCCTCTCAAACCTCTCCAAAACAGAAGTTCTATGCCAAAGATAAAGCAACTGCAGCTATCTCCATGATCTAGGATACTCAGAATCTAAAAGGCTAAAAAAAGCCAAAAACCAACCTATGAACTGATCCTGAACATCCCCTCTTCCTCTTGTCATGCTACCAGAATTGAAGCTTCTAGCAGATGAAAGAACCTGATTCACAGGCTTACAGCAAAACCCAACCTTATATCCAACCCCTCTCTCTCTTTCCAGTGTCTATGGAGACCCCACCTGCAGGCTTCAGAGTCTGCTTTGCCATGACAGTCAGCATAGTTAGGTAACCCTACAGTAACAGTGCTGCAAAGATCTGAACAACCAATGGCAGGCAACTGTGTAGCTTCAGAGGGTAACTCTGAACAGCCAGTGCTAGGTCAGAGAATTGAGAAACAAAGGGAATGGGACAGGATACTAGGACAGGATATGGTGCCTGTGGGTGTGTGCGCATGAATGCATGTATATAAGGGGCTGTGCAGCAATCCACTAAGCCAAAGGGAAACAGCTCAGTATCCAGCTGGGATCAATTCTATCCACCCAAAAGTCACTTAGGGCAGAGACCTAAGCCAGCAAACCATAAACTGCTGAGTGGGAGGAGGCTGATGTGTTTTGAGATCCGGCTTCCTAGGAAACCACCATCATCAGAGGAAAGTCAGAAACAGACTGAAATCACCAAAGATTTCAATAAAAAGAAAACTCAACAGACCTTGAACATAAGCAGATAAATCAATGGAGAAAACATTAATCACAGAAAGAAATATGGCTTCCAGATCTAGTAAATGAGTTCAGGCAACTATGAATAAATACTGTGAAATAAAGGGAAATCATTCAACACTTAAGACCCTATGGAATGTGAGGAGAACACAGAACCACAACACACTGTTCCTAAGTGATTCAAAAGAGATATGAGATTTACAAGAATAAAGTTTATAGCCTGCACAGCAAAAATAATGGGCAGAATAGAAAAACTGGAATTTGCAATGGCATCAAAGAAATAAAAGACACAATAACAGACTGGAATAAAAATACCTAGAAAAAGACAACCTAGAAGGAGCAACAAACAATAACATTAAAAGAAAATAATCTCATTAGACAAGCAAAATAGACAGATCTTGAAGACAGTATGTGTAGAGACAACCTAAGAATTATAGGTATCCCAGACCATGAGAGAGCAAAAAGAAAATCTCAACACCATAATACGGGAAACCACCACCGCAACAAAGTAATAGTTGTTGAGTTGTTTCAGTCATTTTCAGTTCTTTATGACCCAACTGGAGGTTTTCTTGGCAAAGATACTGGAATCACTTGCCACATCCTTCTCCAGAACATTTTATAGATGAAGAATTTGCCCAGGGTCACACAGCTAGTAAGCATCTGAGGATGGATTTGAACTCTGGTCTTCCTTGCTCCAGCCCCAATGTTCTATCCACTGCATTACCTAGCTGTAAGAACTGCTTAGAACTTCTGAGCATAGAAAATAAATATCATTTGAAAGAGTTCATAGATCACCCCCAGAAAAAAATGCTTATTGAATGGAATTATTGTAGTTTGGAAAAAAATCAATCCTACTCCCACATCCAGCTTCTGAGTATAATTTCAGCACCTACTGTCTTTCCTTAGCCAATCTCTTAGAATTTATTTTGACAAAAATATAATTGCATTTCTGAAAGTAGAGAAATAGATCTAGACAGTTCCACTAGCATGAAAGAATTCTAACCCAAGTCCCCTCACCCTAAATCCAGTAACTTTCCACAAAAGCTATTAAACCAAACCTCTAAAATTAGTTTTCGGGGCTAGTAATGGGTCATTTTAAATGAGTTATCCATTTTTCTTTTATCTGTGTAGTCCTAGGTACTTCACACATATCAGGTAATTTAACAAATGCTTAAGGGATTGGATTAGATTACACAATTTAATTTCTTTGTTGGTCAGTTACTCAAGTAATTTACCTTCTTTAGTGGTCTGAAACTCAAACAAGCAAAGATGTGTGTAAAAGGTCATCTGTGTCCCTGGGTTGGCTTGTGAGGCACAGAGCTAACCAAGAAAGAACATGGCTACCCTATGGGCAGAGAACCCCTTCGGTCTATGTGTTCCTGACAGGACAGGATTCTTATTTTTCTGATTTTTATTCAGACTGTGTACCAAGATAGTTTAATTAGAAGCCAGATAGCATCAGAGTACTTCAAATAGATGACAGGATCTGATCCACATGTCCTAATCTGTATCAAGCAGCCTCCTGGTATATTGCGAATGGGTCTGTTTTATTAACCTTCAGACTCCCAAATTGTTTTAAGTGATTTATCCCGGCAATTAGTTGCAGTGATTGATTTATCTGTGATGCACCAGGGCAGATCTATTTCCATGTGGGTATATATATGGAAGCCAGCTGCCCTCCTCAAGGAAACAACAAGAGAACTCAAATCATATGCTACTAATTTTTCAAAGGCTCTTGGTGGAATATAAAATTTTACAACGTGAAGAACCCCAGCACTCAAAAGACTTATATGGCTTAACAAAGAATGAGTTTATTTCTACTCTTAGGGAAGATCTGCATTTCAGAGAAGTCTAACTATCCAGACTGAGGCAGCTGGGACGGTGATAATGATGGCGTACAATTTCTGGCATAAATAAAATAATAAAATAAATGTTCATTTTAAAGGGTGTTTTTAACTCAGCTGAAGTTGAACTCTTTTAACCTCTTCATAAAATGGCAAATAAGCTAGGGATTCACGGTTGGGGCTGAATGTGGGGACCTGTCATTTCCAGGTCCTCCCTCAGCTCCCTTCCTTCCTCCTGTAGCTTAACTTAGCTTCAGGATCTAGCAAAACATCTCTTTTCAATTCTCTCTGTCTCTCTTCCATTCTGACCTCTCTTCCCTAAAGAATCAGAGAAATAGATGAAGGCTGTCCATTTTAGCCATTCCTACATTATTGTGGTAACTTGAAAATTCAGCCTGTAGAATTTTTGCTCTCACTAAATTCCACTAGCCTTTTCCATACTAATAGAAATTGTAGTATAAGACAAAAGCCACTGCACTTGGAGTCAGGAGACGTGGGTTCAAATCCCCACTCTGATACTCACTAGCTGTGTAGACCACATGCAAGTCATCTGTCTAACCCTCAATTTCTTCATCTGTAAAGTGGGTAGAATAATGCTTGCCTTACCATTGTGAGGTCCCTTTGAGTTTTAGCATTCTATGAATTTGTGCATACTTATAACAGCAATTATAAAATTTTGATATTAAAACAACTATAGGTGTAATATATAGTATACATAACATTACACATTTTAGACATACAAGTATATGTATGTATACCTACCTATGTGTATATCTGTATATTTTTATACACGCATAGATACACACATAGTATAATTATACATATTTATGAATGTACAGTATACAGTATAATTACATATATATCTTTATACATAGATGTGCATGTATGCATGCATGTTTAAGTGTATACTTACACACCCTCTGAATTTTAGGATAAAATGAAACTTCCTTAGTTCAACACAAAAGGCTTCACAGTCTGATTCCAATCTATCATTCCCTTTCATTTCACACTAACACCCCTCATATGCTGTACTTTTTAGGTACTCTAGCCTATTTCTTTTCCCCCCATAAACAATCTGTCATCTTCTGATTCCACATGTGGAATGAGCTCTTCACTTCTTAGAATCCCAGCTTCCATTCAAAGATCAGAATCACTCTTCCCTCCTCAATTATTTTGGCCTGTAGGGCCCCTTCAGTACTGAAGAAATACTGACTGAATCATACCAGATTGTTGAATGTCACAAAGAAAGAGAAAATAGAAACGTGGTCAGAAACCTTTGAAGGGTATAGAAAAGTATGTGTGTATTTTTTTTAAAGCAATAACTTCTAATTACTCAAAGATGTTGGCTCAGAAATTGCAAACTCTCTTCTGCTAAATGAGATGAACAGGACTTGAGGGAGTAGGTCATAGATTTTTCTGCCCTCTGGCTTGCTGCCTGGATTCGATTTAACCTTCTCTAGCCCCTATAAATTCTGTGTACTTCCTGGTGATTTTTTTTAACTCCATCAACTCCCAGTTTGTAAATGTTTGCCACCATCTCTCCGTGTATGTTTATTACCATCCACTCCCTCTGCTGAAGTGACTTTACTGACACTCGAGGCATTTTAAGAATTCTTTTACATAAAACAGACACATATCGCTACTAGCTTCTATGTACTTTCTCCCTGAGAAACTCTCAAATGGAGTCACAATGTTTTTGAAATTGACAACGCCCCACTGGATAAAAACAGTGTATAGTAATCTAAAGCTTTAAGGCTTACAAAGTACTTTTCTTACAACACTAAGAGGCAGATGGTACTTTCATTCCCATTCTAAAAAGTTGAGAGAGAAAAGAGCAAGAACAGTTACAATTTACTGTCATCTAAGTTTTTACACAGGAGTAGAATGTATAAATCTGCAACAAGGCTATAGCCTGACTTTCTTCAACCTGGTTTCAGGATCTTCTATAGATTCACATACTTCCAAAACTCATAGGATTTCTAGGGATCCTAGATTTAGAGCTAGAAGTGACCCCATCAAGTCCAGTCCCCTCATTTTAGAGATGAGGAAACTGAGACCATCCCTTATGCTGCTCAGTAATTCAAAATAGTGCAATTGTGTGACTTTGAAAATGAATAAAAAGCTGAAGAGAAAATATAGTGCAGTGGAAAGAATGTCATACTGATTATGTACCCTAGTTCTGTTCTTACTACTCATGTGATTGAGGGCAAATCACCTAAACTCTCTGAGCCTTGATTTACCAATCTGTAAAATGAGGCAGCTGGGTGGCAAGTGGCTAGAGCACTGGGGCCTGGAGTCTGGAAGACTCATCTTCATGAATTCAAATCACTGGGCAGTCACTTAACCGTGCTTGTCTCAGTTTCTTCATCTGTAAAAAAATGGGCTGGAGAAGAACATGGCAAACCACTCTCACAAGAGCAATTATACAAAATAATTCTGGTAACCCGGTCTCTTTTAGCTTTAAATCGATTCAATGTTAGTCTACAATGACGTGTAAAGGTGGAGGAATAGGGAGTCAGGGAGACCATGATCTTTTGAGATCAGATCCCAGTGCTGAATCTAGATTGTGTGAGTCCACCACCTTTGGGGAATGGAGAAGTCTACAAACGTCATTATTCAAGTCCACAAAGGTTCTTTTATAATCATTTGTCATGGTGACTAGGTGGTGAAGTAAATACAACACTGAGACTGAAATCAGAAAGAAATGAGTTCAAATTCAGCCTCAGATACTGACTTCTTCTACTAATACCTATGTGACCCTTGGCAAGTCTGCCTCAGTCTCTTCTAATGTAAAATTGGAATAAAATTAGCACCTACCTCTAGCGTTGTTGCTATTTAAGGATTAAATGAGATGATATTGGTAAAGTTCTTAGCAAAATGCCTGACGCGTAAAAGGCACTTAATGAAAGCTTTGTTTCTTTCTCTTTCCCCCTTCAACATAATACAGAGTTAACTACGGGTTCTTGAAGGCTGAGTTTCTATCAACATCATTCTCATAATTACACACTAGCTCTCTAGTCAAGATCTAGTGAGACACATAGTCTC
The DNA here is from genome assembly GCA_028658325.1 of Potorous gilbertii. Taxonomy (NCBI): domain Eukaryota; kingdom Metazoa; phylum Chordata; class Mammalia; order Diprotodontia; family Potoroidae; genus Potorous; species Potorous gilbertii. The sequence continues at coordinate 155,122,972 of CM053772.1, forward strand.
ACTAGATCTTGACAACAACCTTATGAGGTGAGGAAATGGAAGATGAAATTGAAGAGGTTACATGATTTCTTCAGGATCTCATAGCTAATGGATGTCTGAGGCAGGATTTGAACTCAGATTTTCCTGACTCCAGGTCCAAAACTCTACCTATTGTACCACCTAATGACCACCACCTAGAAAGGCTTGGAGAATGGCAAGTGGGGGGTCATGTCCAAAAACTGGAGCAGAAAGGTTTGTCAACAAAAAGGTAACTATTAGGTAATGAGGGTTTTTAGGAGTGGGAGTGTTTAGGGGTAGGGTCATTAAAAATTACTTTCAAAAGGATGGAAGAAGTATAATCTGCACCAGTAGAAGAAATAAACATCCTGATATCACTAGTTCTTTCCAGGCTGGACAGACATGTCCTGATCTCCTGGGGATCAGTAGCACTGAGTCAAATCTCCTAGCCTTGGCAGTTGTCCATTTTCTCACTTAAAAGAAGTAACAATGGAACTATTCTCTAAAAGGTACTAGAGATCCACAATTCAATTCAGATAATTTCAATGAACATTTATTGTGTCTTTTATCATTTTTTTTAATGGAGAAACAATAGAAGTCTTAAAAAAAAGGTAAGAGATGAACCAAGGATATCTATTATTACTATTGTGTTATATGGTTCTAAAATTAATGCCTGTAGACATAATATAAAATTGTGGGTATTCCTACACAGCACTGGCAAAGAAGACACAAATATCTCTCTCTGCAAATGATATGTGGATTTCCAGAGATTACAATTACAGTTAATAACAAAATTAATTGAAACAGTTAATTTCAGTTAAACAGGAAATAAAACAAACTTACATAAATCATCAGCCTTTCCTTGTAATACTAACAAAACCTAGCTGGGTGAAATAGAAATATAATTTCCTTTCAAGTTAATTGTAAAATTCATTTTAAAAAACTGGGATGGGGGGCGTGGGGTGTCAGTCTGTGAAGACACACCCAAGACATTTGAATAAACTACAAAATATTCTTTGCAACAATAAAGGGCTTAAGTAATTGGAGACTTTTTCATCAGTCAGAGGCCCAGTAGGTAGAGAGTTAGAATAGAGTTCAGGTATTGCTTTTCATGCATACTAGATCTGTTAACCTGGTAAGCTACTTAACCCCTTGTTGCTCCAGGGAATTCCCTATGATTCTAAGTTGTAGGGGCAAAATCAACATGCTTTGGTAGAGAGACCATTAAAAGCATAATTCAAAGCTTTATCCCATCCCTATTACGATTCAGTGATGCCATCATAATAAAATGACAGTACTCCCTAAATTAATTTATAGATTGAATGCCATGCCATCAAACTGCCAAGGTGTTATTTTGTAGCACCAAAAACATACAACAAAATTTATTTGGATCAACAAAAAGTCAAGAATCTCAAGGGAAATAATGGGGGGAGAAACGCATGGGTAAAGGGAGCCTAACACCCAGATCTCAAGATATAATATTTTGTAATAATCATTAAAACTATTTGATAATGGCTAAAAATAGACAAGTGGATAAATGGAAGAGACTGGATAAGCACTACTCAGAACCAATCAAAGATGGTAATCTAGTGTATGAGAAACCCAAGGAAACCAGCCACTCAAGTAATGACTCCCTATTCAATAATTGCTTGGAAATTTAGAAAAGCTTCACACAAATTACATTTAGACTAACGTCATATGGCATATACTACATTAATTGCCAAATGAATCCACAACCTAAAAATCACGAAGTATTTAAAAATATTTAGACGAGAATGGAAGGAGGTACCTTGTTCAAATGATCAGGAAAAGAATCCTTAACTAAACAAGTCAGAGGTAATCACAAAAGATAGAAGAGACAATTGATTAGATAAAATTTAAAAGCTCTTGCATGCACAGAATTAGTGTAGCTAAAATTAGAAGAGAAGCAGTTGATTAGGAACAATTTTCTTAGCAAGGTATCAAGACTCTTAGGAATGAATTCTCCAATTTACTAAGAAAAATGCAAATTAGGACAACTCCAAGGTTTCACCTCCTATTCATAAGTTTGGCAAAAATGAATTAGAAAAAAACCTGAAGCCCTGAGGAGGGAAAATAGAAAAGGAAAGGCCCCCTATATACAAAAATACTTACAACAATCCTTTCATAGTAACTAAGAACTAGAAGTAAAGTGAGCACCTTCTGATCAGGGAATGACTGGATAAATTCAGGCAGAAGAATGGAAAGACATAATGTAGGAAAAGAAGAAACTGAAGAATCCAAAGACATTTAGGATGTATGAATGAATGTAGGGTCAAGTAAGCAGAACCGGAAGAACAATTTACATATTGACCATGATAATGTAGGGGCAGCTCAGTGGTCCACTGGATAGAGTACCAGACTTGCAGTCAGGAAGATTCATCTTCCTGCATTCAAATCTGGCCTTAGACACTTACTAGCTGTGTGACCCTGGGCAAATCACTTAACCCTGTTTACCTCAATTTCCTCATCTGTAAAATGAGCTGGAGAAGGAAATGGCAAAAACACGCCAGCATCTTTGCCAAGAAAATTCCAAATGGGGACATGACTGAAAATGACTTACAAAAACCAAACATCATAATGGAGAAGAAAATAGCATTGAAAGACTTCAGAACTCTGATGAATATTAAGATCAATCTTGAAAACAGATCATTAACAAGGAAGTAGGATTCCTCCACTCGGCAGAGTGGTGGCTGACTACAAATGCAGAATGAGGTATACTTTTTCAGACACCATCAATGGATTAATTTATTTTGTATGGCTGGTATAAGCAATGGTAGGACAACTAGGTGGCACAGTGGAGAGAGTATTCATCTTCATGAGTTCAAATCCAATCTTGGACATATCCTAGATGTATGACCCTAGGCAAGTCACTTAACCCCATCTGCCTCAGTTTCCTCATCTGTAAAATGAGCTGGAGAAGGAAACAGTAAACCACTCCTGTATTGGTCAAGCCACTCTCAAATGGGATCACAAAGAGTCAAATATGACTGAAAACAACTAAACAATAACTATAAGCAAAGGTCCTTTGTTTTTTTAGTGGAACTTCTCCAGGGGAAATCATACTGATATGAAGAAAGAAAAAAAAAATCAATGAAATATCTAAAAGGAAAAAGGTGCCTTAAAAGCCCATTATATAGTGAAAGAGCTTAAGTGTGTGCCCTCAAGTATTAATCAAAAAGAATGGGAAACATGAGAGAGACATGAGTCAAGCCTCTCAACATTAAAAAATATATTAAAAAAAGCTCTGGCATCAGAGGAACAGGGTTCAAATTCTACCTCTTCTAATTACCTATGTGATCTTGGGCAAGTCAGTTAACCACCTAAGGCCTCAGTTTCCTCATCATAAAGGGAGAAGGTTGGATTAAACGGCACCTGTGGTCTCCTTCTAGTTCTTGATCTGTGATGCTGAAGTCTTGAATATAAACTTGCCAACTATGTGGATGACAAATTAGAGGAAGCATAGATACTGTGGGTGACATATACATACACACACACACACACATACACACACACCCCACATATATATTCAATGCAAATCCAAATTGTAAAGTATCATCCTTTATGTGATGACCTCCTTAATTTATATATAGTCATTTGTGCCTCTCAGTAAGAGAATATGTGTTTGAATTTTGATCTTGAATTTCTTAACATGAGCCTGGATATTTTCCAGTAATGACATTTGTAGTCAGACATATGGGCACTTAAGCTAACACACAATTATCCTTTACAGCACAAATGCAGAATACCAATGTACTAATTGTTCTTTCTGGTTTGTGGATTTTAGCACCTCTTCAGTCTGGCATGTGAACTGAATCTGGAACTCAACAAGCCTTCTCACATCTCGGTGCATTTGGACAACCCTTTCTCTGTAGAATCGTTATTTTCTTTCAAGAAAAGCAGGTGCCATTGGCTTCATAAAGCCTACTCTGATGTTCTCTCTTTACTTCAGTATTTCTCCAATATTTTGCATCTTTTCTTTGTCCCTATCATACTCTATTTGTATATATTTCATATTTTCCCAAATGGCTTAAAAATTTCACGAGGGCAATAACTGCAAAGACAAGGACTTGTACATAACAGAGATTTTAATAACTTGTTTTGTCTCTAGCCACAACTCTCTCTCCCTTTCTACACACACACACGCACGTCAAAATAGATACAAGCCTATTCACTAGAGGTGAAGTGGATTTGTATTAAGTGAACATTGATTTTACTGTGTGAAATACTTTCTAAAGAAGAGTTAATAAATTTTCCATGAGATGACAAATTTGTTCCCCTTTTCACCCTAAACTCATAAGGCAGATTGATAAACAGTTTCCTTTTAAAAAAGATAACTGAGATAATGCATGGGAAGCAAACCTAAAAGCTCTAGAAATGCTATCTAAAATAATAGCAACCATTATCATGATGTTAGTATATGAAAGTGCCTGGAGAAGCAAAATGTCATCACGTATAGAAAACTTGCATTAAAGTAAAGAAGGTCTAAATTGAGTTCCGCTTCTGACACACATTGGCTACGTGACTCTGGTCAAATCACTTCACCTCTCGATGTTCAAGGACACTCTCTGGGTGAGGCACTGCTCCCCACTCCCACCAAAGAGATTACAGGTCTCAAACAACAGCAACCCCAACTTGGATACAATGGATGTTTGATATAGTTTGTTGAATAGAAGTATGTATTATTCTATGTGTAAATGTATTATATCATTTTCTACCCTAACCAAATTAAGATTCCTTCCCTGACCCCCATCTCACTTACATTTCCATCATGGTTTGGGCAAGACAGAGGTTTTCCTGCAGCCACAGCTGTGACTGTCTCCAGGATGGAAGACTCCTCAGTATTGCTGCCTGGTGTTCGCTGCAGCACATCCATCAGGTTTGTGATGAAGAAGTTGTTCTGGAGTGCTGAAACCCCTTTCTCTGGCAAGATGGAGGTCTGGCGGCACACAGGGCAAGACAGTGTTAAACTGTGTGCTGGGATGTAGTTCTGCAAACACCTAGTAGAGAAAAAAAACAAACAACCACAAGGGAAAGCCAGCATGACAATGTGAACCTAAGTGGATACATCTTTTTTTTTAAAAGTGTTCATAGATACTTTTTATAATCAACCTTGCTATATTAATAATAACAAAGGGAAGAGGATAGAATGGAAAAAGCATTTCTCTACCAGCCCTTAGTTCTTGAATGGGCATTGCCTTGGACAAACTGAGATCTTAACTGGTTATCCATCGTGTCTTGGGCCATCATCAGTTGTCTTGCCGCTGTTGGACTTCTGTGACTGGAGGAGTGAGGCTGAGGACTTGTGCAGCTCTGCCTCACTTAAATCTAACCATGCACAAATCAAGACATCATCCTTGTGATGTCATTGGCCCTCTTTGTGAAAGAATGAAGAACAATTGTCTGCTAGGTACTGTGCTAGGTGCTTTTACAAATATCATTTCATTTGGCCGTCAAAACCCTGGGAGGTATGTGCCATTATCATCCCCATTTTACAATGTAGACAAGTGACCTACTTGGGGTCACACAGCTAGTAAGTGTCTGCAGCCAGATTTGAACTCTGGTCTTCCTGATTCCACACCCACTGCTTTCTCTATTACACCATCAGTTACCTACAATAGCTCATAGTGACATAGGACTTAAATATTTGCAAAGTAATATACACACATATATGTATTTATCTTTCTCTCTCCCCCTACATATACATGTGGGCAGGTAGGTGGTATAGTGGATAAGAGCACCAGTGTAGGAGTCAGGAGGACCTGAGTTCAAATCTCACCTCAGACACCTGACACTCAGTAGCTGTGTGACTTTGGGCAAGTCACTTAACCCCAAATGCCTTATCCTGGGTCATCTCCAGTCATGATGAATATCTGGTCACTGGAGTCAGATGGCTCTGGAGGAGAAGTGAGGCTGGTGACCTGCACAGCCCTCCCTCACTCAAAACAAAGTCAAGCGTAAGTCATGTCATCATTTCTGTGATGGTCATGTCGTCTTTGGCAACAAAGGACGAACACACACATATACATGTGTATGTGTGTATACACACATATCTGGTGTGAAGGTCAACTAAGGTAAGCGTATACACACACACACATACATACCTCATCGCAAATTTGTGAGGGAAGTACTATTAATAAAAGCAGTAATGAAAATACTTGTATTGATTTACAAAAAGTAGTTATTTTATTGAGCACCTACCTTACAGGGTGTTGTGAATATCAAATGCGACTGTATTTACAAACAATACTTAGCACAGTATCTGGCACATAGAATACAAGTGCTTCCTTCCCTTTCCTTTATCTACATATGCAGTGGTCTATACAAATATAAAAGAATACTACAGAGAAGCCTAGGACCATTTCTGCTTAAACCGTATCCAAAAAGGTTAATTGGCAAAGCACTTGGCAGGCATGATCTCATTTGGACCTGTCAACATTCAGACGAGATAGGTATTATCATACCTACCCTTACAGATCAGAACACTCAGATGTCAGTGGGTGAAATGACTTGCTCAGAAATAGACAGATGATAGTTGGCCAAGACATGATTTGAACCCAGGTCATTGTGACTCCAAGACCAGCACTTGGTCCACTAGCTAATGCTAACTCATCAGTTCTAGAAACTGAAGAGATTCCTGTTTGAGTTGAAAGGCAGTGGGCATATGCTATTATAATGCCAGACTTGGCTGTATACCCCATGGGCTAGAATTCTGACACATACTACTAGCTGTACAATCATGGGCAAGTCATAACCTCTCTCTGAACCTCATCTTTGTCAGACACAACATGAGGATGATGATAAGTGCCCTACCTACCTGTAATGAAACAATGGGAAGTACCACATAAGTTAGAGTTTTTAGCAGCACTTTGGTTGATCAAGCAGAAGAGTAAAATCCTCAATGGCAAAAATTACGTTAAATACACCATTCCCCCAAGTAGAATATAAACCCCTTGATGGCAAAGACTGTTTTCATTTTATTGTTTTGAATCCCCAACATACAGGACTGCGTTTGGAACATAGCAGATACTAAATAAGTTCTTATTGACTTGAATTAATTACACTTCTTTTACATCCCTCCACAGTGCCCAACACATTGCTTCACACAAAGTAGGCATAAGGGTCAGGAATAAGGCAATGGGATAGTTGGTCAGTGGTTGGATAACATAATTTATGGTTTAAGAGGAGGACTGGTTCTCCTCATAACTCACCAACACAACCTTCTACGAGTGATATGGGTAACATCAAGTCCAAGTTCAACTTCAAAGGACAGCTGTGAACTTGAGATGAGAAATAGAAGAGATGGCTACCTAGGCAGCAATCTGTCCCCGCCCCAAAATTCTTTATAGAATATAATGTTCCTTTCAAATAGGTAAAGCCATGACTTTTGAATTTTTTAATAAATTAAATTGACATCAGTTTTAAAGTAAATGAGCTTGCTAAAGAAAAACAATTTACAAATGGAAAAAAGGGGAAAAATAAATTTACATAACTATATAACAGATAGGCAGTTTCATATGCAATCACCTTTTTCAAATCATATTTTCCCACAGAAATGCTTGTTTTGTCCAAAAATTAAAATTTAAATAAACAAAAATTTCGAAAAACAGAGTCAATTCATCAAATGTTAATCAAGCACTTCCTAGACACTAAACATGTGTTCTAGGGATTAACATTTCCTCTTTAGATAGCAGCTACAAATTACAAAATTAGCTTCCCACATATGCTTTGTTTCTCAGGACAGAGTTTTTCCACCAGACCCATGAGTAGGCATGGAAATGACAGTCCATGGAATTGGGGAGTCAGTGCGGTATAATGGAGAGAACACTGACTTTGATGGCAGAAAATCTAACTTCCAATCTCAACAGCTTTGTGACCTTGGGGAAGTCAGTTTCCACATCTATCAAATAAGGGGGTTGGAATAGACAGTCTCCTATTAACCCAACTTCATTGTGAAAAGGCTGCAAAGCAAAGTTATATTTCACCACACGGTATGGCAATACCACAGACCAGAAAAACAATAACAGAAAATTCCCTGACCAACCCTTGGCACTTTCAGCCTTCCAAAATAAACCAGTTATCAGGACATTTCACTTAGGCAAGGGCCAACATAAACTAAATCTTTTGATGGAATGGGTAACTTTGACAGGTCCTGATTTACTAAAAACCCATTTCTCTACAGTGGGAAGTAAAACATTTTCAAATTATGTGTATCCTATTACCATAGAAAATGTAGTTTTACTACAGTTAAATAAATATCTTAAGAAAAAAAAAAACAATCTCACCATACTGGAGGAATACCTAACTGCTATCTATGATCAAAAAGAAGGCTCGTTTGAGGTAAATGTTAGTTAATAGAAAACTGTTGTGTTGCATTAATAATGTGGCAAAATTAACAAAAGAGAGAGAGAAATGTTTTCTTATTCTTCAGAATAGACATAGTGATCTATGGGGGTTCTAGGGGAATTTTTCTATTTGGAGTGGACCCACTCCATGCAGCAAGAGCTTAGGCAGGGCATCTATAAAAGAGGTGGGTAGAAAGAACTAGGATGCCCTGAAGTATCCTACAAGCTTCCACATAAATTGCATATTTAGAGAATGCACAAATCGGTTTTGGTGTTCAAATACAACACACAAAAGTAAAATCTCAGTGTACAAGTGCTAAAGACTGAAAAACTATCTTCTGAAGTATTGGGAAGAAGGAAGGTCTGACCTTTTGACCATGAGCCTTTTACAAGTCCATAGATGTTAGCCTGTGGGAGGAAGTGACAGGTTTTTAATTGAACCTCACTAAGAACCCCCCACATGGCAACAGTGGTTAGTAAAAGCAGTTTCAAAGAGAACAAAAATAAAAGCAAAAAAAAAATGTTTCAAAAATGAGTAGAATGATGAGTGTCTCACCCTCCCTTCCCCTCCCCCCCATCAAAATAAATTGGAGGATGTTTGATTGGTGTTTCTTAATTGCAGTTGTCTGAATAAAGTAAATAATTGGCAACTTATGATTATGTGACTAGATGTCTTAGCAAGAGAACAAAAGGCTCATTGTCTCCTGGGGTAACTGCAGAATTCTGGGAAAGTGCATGAAAGACACTGTGGCTGCCACCTCCATCACCCCATACATGCACACACACACACACACACACACACACACACACACACACACCCAAGTTGCTCACTTACCTCTCACAGAAAGTGTGCAGACAGGGAAGTACCTTGGGGTTCTTGTAGCGTTCCAGGCATATGCTGCAAATCAGAAATTGCTTGTCAATCTGCCGCACCACAGGACTGGGGATGTTGGAGCCTTCACTGGCCATCCTAGACCATTGGCATACGGGTCCTGATTCCTTTTACCCTGCACGATTCTGCTAACACAGAGGAAAGTCAACAGAGACAAAGAAAAGCATTTTTTAAGTCACTTGGAAACATCAGAGTCATCACGAGCATGCTTGTTTCAGACATATTCATCAATGTTGATCTTAATTGATCCCAGGGATCCTGGAATTATGGTTCTTGAGTCAGAAGACATTTAGAGGCCTTCAAGTCCAACCCCCTCATTTTACAGATCAGGAACTCAAGGCTAGAGAGATGACCTGTTCAAGGTCACAAGAACTTGAGTCCACATCCTCTGATTCTAATTTGAGTACTTTTTCAACTGTATCTCTACCAAAAGAATGAAAACAAGCATTTATTAAACACCTACTATGTACCAGGCATTGTGCTGAGTGCTTTACAAATACTGTTTCATTTGATCCTCGACAACTGTGGGAGGTAGGTACTATTATTGTACCAATTTTGCAGATGGGGATACTGTTAGAGAGGTTAATAACTTGCCCAAGGTCACACTGCTATTAAGGGCTTGAGGCTGAATTTGAACTCTAGTCTTCCTCACTCCAGGATTAATGCTCTATCCAATGTACCACCTAGCTACCAAAAAGATGTATCACTTGGTGCTCAAGCTCCTGGGGATGAGTCACTTTGGACATAATGATACCAGGAGAATCTTATTAAGGAGACTGGTGAGACATCAGAATTGCTAAACTATATCCAAACCTCATAAAACAGGAAGCCTGTTGCTGCAGGGCACGGAGAATGTACACTCTGTTGCTGGTTATTTTATTTGTTTTCAGAATAATTTGATTTTATGAAGCTCTCTTCAGCACTTAAATACATTATATTGCCCTAACTTCCATTCTCTCATGCTTGGCTCATATCAAAAGCCTGGTAAATGTTTCTGGAATTGAATGGAAAAATGTTACCGTGTGCCATCTTTGAAATAATTACAAATTACTGTTTGGTGGGGACACTTGAGAATGCATGTATATATTCTGCCATAATTCAGTTTGATAACAGGATATAGAGTGGAAAGGGAGTTTTCCAGTTTTCCCCTCTTTCCTGTAGTCTCTAACTCCAAACATTTTCTCTTTCTCAAATCAACCCTCAAGAAGAGATCTGAAATTCATTTATAATAGCATTTAAATGACAGATGATAGTTTGAAGTGTTACTTCTCATAGGGAAACTTGCATTTTAAACAGGGATCAAAGCCTTAAGCTATGGGAATGGAGCTCTTACAGTGGACATCAGCTTGAATTGCACATTATACTGTATATAGTAGGAGCCTGGGCAAAGAGGGGTGGGGAGAGTAGAGGCACCCCAGAAATCTGATTACTTGCCTAAACACTATGATTTAGGTAATCTTAACCTCAAAAGTGAAGAGGAAGCAGAAGCTTCCAAGTTTACAGTGATAGCCAGTCAATACACATTTACCAAACACCTACTTTGTGCCAGACCCTGTGCTAAGGAGATAGAAAGAAAGGTGTGCACAGAGAATTAGAAGGGTAGACTCCAGACCAATAAAACCCTGATTTCAAATGAAAGAAAACTGACTAGAGTTTGAAGATCTCAGTTTGAAACTCACTTGAGATATTATTCCTTTGGATTTCATTCAGACTCTTTGGGCTGCATTTTTCTCATCTGGAAAATGAGAGGACTGGATTAAATGACCTCTGAGGTCTTGCTCCTGCTCTAAATCAAAAATTCTTTGATACCTTGAATTCACTCCAAAACAAAAAGGGGAGGGTGGTCAGAGAGTTCAACTAGTGTCGATCCTTAAGGAAAAGGTCTGGACTTCAAGACATAGAAATGAACAAAGAACTTTGAAATAGTGGTCTTCCTTAATTCTACCCCTTTCCCTTTTATACAGTCCCCCAAAGTTTTGCACCATTATTCTTTCCATGATGGTATCTAGCTATTCATTATCTAAAATAAGTCTGTCTTGTTTTAATTTTTGTCCCTAGCATCTATCAATGCCTTGGACTTTATAGGTGCCTAATAAATGTTTATTTAGTTGAAATCTGCCTCTGAAACTTCTGACCTACTGACATAAAAAAGTCTAATCCCTTTTCTATAAGACACCCTTTCAAACAGTTGGTGCCAGGTATGATTTCTTTAAGTCTTCATTTCCCCAAATTAAGCAATCTCAGTTCCTTCAACTGACCCTGTATGGAATGGTTTCAGGTTTTATCCCCATCTTTAGTCTTGCAGGTTTTCAGTGCTTTTCCTAATATATGACATTTTGAACTGAATACTAAACCCTAGATGAAGTCTGACCAAGGCACAATGATTGAATGGAACCTCCCTTTAAATTTGAATGTATTCATCAAACTCTCACTCTCAATCTGTTCCAAAGCCACAAAATGTACAGTCATTTAGTGTGCATATCTCTATCTTGTCTCCAAGAGTATCATCATCCTTCTCTGTATGAGCTCAGCTTTGTCAGTGTCCTTCATAAAATGTGGTGCTGAGAACAGAACACAATACTTCAGATGTGATTTGATCACAGTTCCCCGTTATGGACACAGTGCTTCTAATAATATAGCATAAGATTGCATTAACTTTTTTTTTGCTGTCAAATTATACTTTTAACTCATACTAATATAATATGTTGTCTGGCCATATTTCCATCATTTGGAACTTGTACAATTGGCTTTTTTAAACAAGTGTAGTACTTTGCATCTTATCCTATTCAATTTCATTTTATTAAATTTGGTTCAAAGTTTCTGCTTATTAAGATTTTTTTTTGAAATCTGGTTTTTGTCATTTAATGTATCCCTCCCAACTTCATGCCATCCAAGAATGTGAGAAGTAAAAGTCCATACCTTTGCCCAAGTCATCACTAACAACAGAGTAAATAAAAGAGAGATGTAGCCCTCTACGGAAGACTGAGTTCGAGGTAAATAGCCACTCTATTTATCACTGTTTGGATTTGTTCAATCCCTCAACCAGTTCCAAATCCACTTAATTGTCTACCATCAAACCCACAACTCTGTATCTTGCCCAAAAGGATATCATAAACAGCAAACGCCTTAGTGAAATCCAGGGACACTATGTCCCTGACATTCCCCTGATCAACTGGTTTCATAATCCTGTCAAATAGGGACAAAGAGTTTGACAATCCACCATTGGCTAATGGAAAGAGAATGAGATTTAAAGTCTGAAGACAATTCAGGTCCTGGTTCTGCAATTTATTAACCGTGTGTGTCCATGGGAAAGTAACAGCCAATTTGGACCTCAGTTTCCTCATTTATAAAAAGATCAGATTAAACTTGATATTTCCAAGGTCTCATTTAGTTCTCAACATTTCATAATTCTAAGTTTGTATGACTTGTTTTAATAAACTCATTAGTGATCATCACTCTCCATTTCAAAAGCTTATAAATTATTTATTTTAAGAATTTTATTGTTTTTTGGTTTTATGTCACTTTAATTTCTGTATATACTCCTTCCTGGCCAGTGAACCTTCCCTTGAAACAAAGACTTTTTTCCAAGTTCAGTGAAAACAGTCAACACATCATCTATATCTGACAGCAGGTACAACATTCCATAACCATAGACCCCTCCCAACCTCTTCAACAAAAGGAGGAAGGTACATTCATTCACCTTTATTTTTCTCCAAATCTGGCCATCATATTCTTACGGTGTTCACTTTCTTTTTTCTCATGTGTCTTTCCTCTCTTTCTCTCTGATTTTCTGTCTCTCTCCCCAGTCCTCCTCCTCTTTTTCCATTATTGTAATAATTGTATATATCATTTCCCTGGTTATTTATTTACTTCACTCTGCAACATTTCATATATATCTTCCCAACAAATTCTTTTTTAATGTTTCCTAGAATTCTACTGACACATAATTTACAAATTCTACTTCTTCCTCTTTTGGAAACCTGGGACATTTGCCTCTCTTTGGTCTTGGGGCACCTTTCCTGTCCTTCAAACGAATCTCATTTTCAACAAAGAAGTATACAGTAGAACATGGTAAGACGCACCAGGTATAAGAACCCCTTTCTTTTCAAAGTAAAAATGTCACTTGGCATTACATTAAGCAAAAAGAAAAAAAAGCCATCTCCATACAATGTGATTTGTAGTGGAGATTTACTTGTGTTGGGAGTAAGGTGACCCCGATTTCAGTCCTAGTTTCTGCCAGAAACTAGCTGTGTGACCTGGAGCCAATCAGTTCGCCTCTCTGGGCCGCACTTCCTCATCTGTAACATGAGAGAGGTCAGATGAGATGATATCTAAGCCTTTTTCTAGTCCTAACATTTGATGAGTCAAAGGTTGGATGCTACCACTATTTTTAGGATTCAATGAATTTTTAAAATAGGCATTAAGTACATGACACCAGGCTGGTCTCCTTACTCTCTAGGTTTCTGAAATCTCAGATTCTCTTTCCTTTCACAATGTCAGCAAAAATGAGATTATGTTGGGAAAATAAAATGGAATGGTAGTAACGCTGCTCTGCCAGAGATGTAGAAAGAGCAAAACTGCAGTTGAAGGAGGAAGCAAGTTAAAACCATGGGTGTGACAAGCTTTGTCTTTGTTATGGTCTCATAGGAAATTTGTCACTGGTAGGACTTGTATAAGGGCAGTGGGAAGGGAAATCGAGTATTGGAGAACACCACCCCAAAAAAGGAATGGTAAATACTATGAGAAATATTTAACATCAAGCTCATACCAGATTAGGCTAATGTTTAACATACCAATTATGAGAGATTAAGATCATATATCACATGTAGAAGAGAGAGTAATATTCACTGTCAATGGAAAACTAACCTAGCATTATTACAGTGTAGCACCCAAACTGCATGATTGCAATACACATAGATAGAGATGCTTGATGCACTCTAGTGTTAAATTGGGAAAAGAAACCTGCCATGGTAGGAGGGGAAAGAAGAGGTCTTTGCTACAATTCTGTTGTACAATGGGACATTGTATCAAATTCCATAATTTGTTTTTTCTTTAGCATCCAACATTTACCTTCTTCTCCATGTAACGTTCATTCATTCATTGCTGTCGCTATCCAAAGTACTCATATCCACTGTGCAAGTACTAGCTAGGCACTTGTGGGTGTGCTGAGATAATTAAGACAAGTCCTTATTATATTCACAGAACTTAAAACCAGGTCAAGTTCAACATTAGCCTGATGTTGCGCACCAGTGCTAACAAATACACTTAAACAAGTCCCCAAAATAAATATATTTAAATACATCCCCAAAAAGGGTAATTTTTTTTTTAAAGGAAAATATCAGAGGGATGTTTAAATGGGAAAAAAAGATGCCAATAAAAAGGCAGAAGCTCTTTTCTCTTGTATCTGCAATTCTAAATCAAATTCAACACAGAGAAATTATGGACTAGACATAACCTTGGGAAAAACACAAATCCTTCCCAAGCATTTTTTCAACAGACAGCATCTCTGGCATTCTTCTTGCCCCTTTTCACTCCCAACTGCTCCCACATATAACCCACAATTCTGTGGGATTGAGGAGAAGCAATGAAGAAGGCCCTGGTAGAAATGGAGAAAATGAGAACAAACTCTTAAGTACATGTTTTCTAAGTTTTAGATTCCTTTGGAAAATCAACATATTTCATATGGCTGACAGATTAGAAGCAGCATTTATTGGATCACACAGAAAAGCCCTAGGGCTATTGGATTTGGTTTTTATAATTTCATATTTCTGGATTGCTACTTTTTCTTTCTCTACTGCCATTTAAGATTCATATCTCCATGTTAATAATAATATATGATCTGTTATTATTGGGTTAATGACAAAGGCAGAGAATATGCTGAATCAAGAATTTTGGAATTCTAGTGGTACGGGGTGGGGGAGGGAGGGAGAAATTCACCTAATCAGTAATGGCATAGGATTAAACAATACACAAGTCATTGAAAAATTTCCATTGAAGAAAAAGTATAGTAGAAAGAGGAGCATGGGTTATAGTACTTATTGATGAAAGGGACCCTACAGAATCTGGCAGGGATCTATCTCACTCTACCACTTAGAAGACTATGGGAAAGTTGCTTAACTCTCTGAGCTTTTGTTTCCTTAAGTATAATGGAGGGGGAAGGAGTAGATATGTATTATCTACTCTTACTGGTTTGTTGTAATCAATCAATAAACATTTATTAAGTACCTACCATGTTCCAGGCACTGGGTTAAGTGCTGGGAAATCACTTTGCCAACTATGACGAGGTATCCTGTTTTCAGGGACAGATATTTCAGAATTTCCCTAATAGCTTTGCTGTTGGAAGGAAGGGGTTCTCTCTTGGCCCCAAACACACACTTTTCTTTTAGCTACATATCCCTACTTTTTTCCAACTCTGACCTCTGTAAAGTTGAGGAACAGCTGGTCAGTACCACAATGCCCTTCAGATTTCTGAAGTGAATTATTACATTACCCTTCAGCTTCCTTCCCCCTCCTAAGTATGGGTCTCTGTGTGTTGAGCAAGCAGGCCAATCTAAATGTAGTCTGGTATCACAGGGCAATAAAGACAAGTGGGGTCTTCTGCCCCCTTATCAATCATATCACCACTTTCTCCTCCCTTTGCTATCCTAAAGCAATTGGGAAGGACACAGAGAAACAGAGCATCATGGGACTACAAAAGGCAGAAAGGGTCACAGCAAACCAGATCGCTTAAACATCAGTCCCTTATTGTCTGTAGCAAAAGGGGATTATCATTCTTGATTTGGAATTGCACAAGGCACAGAGCCTCAATGGTAATCATGCCATAGAGAAAATATTTTATCTTAACCATTTGAAATTTGTTTTGGAAGTTAATTAGGCTTGTAAGAAATGTGTTTAACAGAAGGAAAGCAGAAGGCAAAGGTAGAAAGAATAGAACTGGAGATTAAAATAAGAAGAAAGATGATTTCTTTTATTCTGGGCATAAAGAAAGAAACCACCAAGTGTCCTTTCAACGACAAGACCATTCTAACTATCAACCTACACACCCATCTGCCACTCAATTTCTGCTCTAACCTAAAAATCCAAATTCTAGGGGGGAAACAAATCTGAATTCTAAGTCAAATATAGTCAAATTTAGATTGTCAAAGGGCAGACATCTTTTTTCTGGGGCATATTGGAACTGCTCTCTGAACAAAGCCACTTACACCAAAATATAGGGTTCAACATCAAAGCTAAAAACATAAAACAACTAATGGTCATTTGCTTTCAATTTACCAAAAATACAGAAAAAATAATTTTTTTTTAACCTTTTAAAAAGAAAGTAGTTCCTGAAATTAATCATTTTAAGCAAAAGTATTTATCTTCAATAAATTTTAGAGGTATAAGTCAAAATGATATGATATATTCCTGATTAAACATGGTAGCTTTAAGTGTCATGTTGGTTTAGGGGAAAACAATGAAAGAATGAAAGTGAAGGATTATTTTTTCTCAAAATGATCTACTGAATAATTTTATTTTCATCTGCTGGACAATAAAATCCAACAGGTTTCTGCCACGATGTAAGTCAAATCTTTACTACAGGATTATAACTTGAACTGGAAACAGGTGGATAGGTTTTGCTCTTATTTCTAAGAAGGCACAGACTAACATAAAAATATACAGGTCTGTGCAAACTCAAGCACTGACTGAAAATCCATTTCTTTAAATTTTTTTTAGAAGGAAAAACTCATTGAATGGGGAATGATTTTAGTGTGGTTTAAACTGAGTTTTAAATCTCCAAACTAAATAGTCATTTGTGTCTTTCTAGGAGAAAATTGGACAGACGCCTTGGGCCTTTCATTTCATTGGGAAAGAAAGCTGCTCTCTCATACCACACACACAAACTTCTCATTGTGTGCTAGGGAGGGGCATGCATTATTTAACATCACAGTTGGTTAGACACAACTCTCAAAGAATCTGTGCTAAAATTAATGAAAGTTATGGGGAGAAAGAGGTTTAGATTTGGAGAACTCAAATCTGCTGGGTAGAATCACAAAAAAAAAAAAGCCTGTATGTCATGAAAAAAAGCCCCAAGATTAATTTGGGCTCATATGGATGCTCTTACATATTCTCTTTAGGATTAAAAAAAGGCTACAATTTATTCATGAGCAATAGAATGGCAGAAACCTGATCTATGCAATGAAACCGAAGGGTAAAAAAGAATTTTAAAAATACCCTGGCTTGAGCCTACACCTGTCACTTAAAGCCTGGACACCAAAATAGTCTTTTTCCCTTTTCCTTTCTTTCTTCTTTGGGAAATGGAAAATCTTCCCTGTATCTTTAACAGTTTAGAACACATTTATTGCATTTACTTCATTTAAAGAACAACCACAACCATTTGTCTTTGCTCTTTTCCCTCCAAACTAATAATCATTAAAATGCACATACGAAAGAAATAAAAACTCCAGAATGCCATCAATGTAAAGAATTCAGCCTGATGTTTCAGGATGCAATACCCAGCCCAGAGACTCTTTCCCCATGCAGTGCTGCTACAGAACTCCACCCAGATGTGAGGCACTACTTCATGGCTGAGAAAATCATTAAGAAAAAGAAAACTCAAATCCCCAAATCAGCTGCAGCATATTCTTTTGCTACTCATCAATGACATTTAAGATCCAAGGGGGTCGAGTCATGCATTATATGAATGAATGGGTTTCTAATGGTAATGGAAGGCAGTGGAACTCAGACTCTTAAGAAAGGAGGTGGGGAGGGGGATGGGTTCCTTTAAATATTCCCTTTCACCCTGGGAAAGCTAGGGTGGAATTTAGTAGATAAAAGGTTTCATCCCTTTCTCTATGCCCCCAAACAACAAAAAAATACTCAAAAGAATCCCTCCCAGCAGCTCAAAGCAAATGAAGATTAAACCACACATATTATAAAAAATTACAATAATAAAATTCTAGGAACTCACATCAGAGGCTTGATAAGCACAATCTTGCACGACTTTTCTCCCCACTCTGGTTAATCTGGTGCCTTTGTTTAAGCATAAAGTCTCTCTCTCTTTCTCTCTATTTCCTATAGTTACTGAGCATGCAGCATCACCATGAGAGAGAGAGAAGGGAAAAAAAGAGCCAGAACAGAACAGGAGGAGAGATCAGATATCCACCTGGCATAATATTGAGCAAATCTGAATATTTAAGACCTACCCATCTCTGTAGAGAAATAGATTAATCAACGAGGTAAAGTATTAAGTCCTCCCAAGGGCTGTGGCTGCAGTTAGCTCCGCAGTAATCCAAAGGAACAAAGCATATTCCTGCTAATGTCTCAAGTTTGGAAGCACTGCTTAAAATGCCCTACCATGCAGCACAGCCATGCTTAGCGACAGAGCCTAGCTTGGACTCTACATGTAGTGATGCTCCAATCCATGAAGAGGACAGATGAAAAGGAAAATGGAGGACAGAAGAGGAGCCCCAGTGAAGTCGTCATGAATTTTTTTTCTGGAGCATTAACAAGTGGGAGACCC
This sequence comes from Potorous gilbertii, assembly GCA_028658325.1. NCBI lineage: Eukaryota > Metazoa > Chordata > Mammalia > Diprotodontia > Potoroidae > Potorous > Potorous gilbertii. The sequence goes on from CM053772.1 coordinate 155,141,723, forward strand.
CCTTCAGGATTCAGACCAATCAATCTTTATTGAGTACATCTTTTTCTCACTCAGCTTGTATTGAAAAGACTGCAGCAAAAAGGGCAAGGCATTGTGGGATAGGGATGCAGCAGAGAGCTGCAATGAGATTCGCTGGGGGTTTTTTCTCCCTCCCTCCCTCCTCCTCCACCCCTTCTGAGTCAGCAATCAGCTGTTTCAGTGCTTTGCTGCGGGAGGGGGTGGGTGGGGGAATGGGAGGATGGGGCCCCTGAATTTGGTCACCCGATTGTTAGTACAGTACAAGATGAGGAGACACCTCTCCCAAGGCGACGCAGCTAGGGAGAGCATTGCTGAGTGACTCACTGGTTGGATGGAGGATTGACCCGACGGGGGAAAGTGACAGGGATGAAATCGACAGAGTCTGGGGGGGGGGACGCTAAGTACACAATGCCTGCTTCGGCATTTAAATCTGGAATTTTCATATAAAAGAGGCCAGGGCGCATGTGTAAAAACACGGGCGGGCGCACATATTGGCACTAGTTAGCAGGAAAAAGGCGGTTCCTGAAACTTCCGATAAAAGCTGGAAAAAAAACCCCCAAACCTCAACAAATTCTAAACCTTGTTTTCTGAGCAGGGACACAAGGAGACATTCTAGATGTGCACCAGGACTTAGACCACCTCAGACTCTTAGTAACTATGTTACCCTTGCCTCAGTTTCTGCACCTGTAAAATAGGGCTAGTAATAGAATTTACCTCACAGGGTTTCTCTGAATAGTGACAGGATAAGGTATGTAGAATGCTTTTCAGATACAAATGAAAGCTTTGGTAAATTGCAGGCGTGGGGTAAGGGCATGGGGGATGAGGCAGGGCATATGATTTCACTGGTATTAGATGGTCCCAGGTGAAGAAACTTTTACCAAGTGGAAAGTTAAAGCTTAATGTTCTCCACCTTGAAATCCTAGTTGGAGAGGAGCCTGGGGCACTGTGATGTTAAGTGACTTTCCCAGGGCTACACAGTATGTATGTGTCAAGATTTGAGGCATTAACCTTAGGAGTCCAGCTTTCTACTTACTTTGTTACAAGGTCTTCAAAATGTCACTTAATATTGTTACCAAAGATGGTCATGTAATACAGATTTGCCAAATAAATTATGTTAATAATAAACTAATAATTATTTATTAATAAATTACTAATAATGAATAAATAAATTATATTAATGATACTAATATAAGGATACTCCCCTTTTATTGATTCTCACTACCCAAAGAATCATAGTCAGGATAGTCTTTTAAAAGAGACCTGTGCCTTGTTTTCTCTATTAAAGTAACAATATGGAGTTACACAGTGAGATAAGGTTTAAATTCTATTTCCTAATTTTCCTAACAGGGAATTAAATCTAATAATATCGGTGCTATCCAAAACCTTGGAAATGATTGACCAGCAGTGAAATCACATCAATTTTGCACTTCCCCAATGTAATTATTATAATTCAACAAATATTTATTAAATATCTCCTATGTATAAAGTACTATGCTAGTATATATATAGTATGTATAAAGTACATACTAGATGCTGGAGATGCAAAAAAGGGGAATTTTAGCTCTTAAATAGCTCGCAATCTAGTAGGAAGATGACACACAGGTAATAACACAAGTGACTTGAGAGAGTTCAAAGAGTGTAGGATTATTTTTACCTGGGGATAGTCAGTAGGCTTCATGGAGAAGGTGGCACTTGAGTGGGGCATTAAGGAAAAGGATTTCTGTCAATAGACGGAGCCAAAGGTGGAAAGGAGGAGTACGTTCTGCGACTGGGGGATGAATGCACAAAAGTATGGAGGTGAGAGAACAGAAGGAGGTCTAGGAACTAGGAGCTATCTGGTGTGGCTGACTTCACAAAGGTAAATTCACTGAAATAAGATTGGAAAGGTAAGTTGCAGCTAGACTGCAGAAGGCTTTGAATGCCAGACTTTTTCCAGAAGTAACATGGAGCCATTAAATGATTTTTTGGGGGGGAGAGATGTGTGGCTGTGACACAATCAGACCATTTCCCATCTACTATGGAATTATTTTTGATAGAGGTATGAAGGTTGGATGTGGGAATTAGTGCAAGAATTAGAGGCAGCTCCTAATTTATATTTAAATGCCCAGCAGAGTGACTTCATTTCCCCAGGATACTAAGGTATATCCCACCCCTTGAGTATACCAAGTGCCCCTTCCCTTTATCCCTTGTCCCCTACCCTAGTCCACATTTTCCGTCTCTCACTCACTTCTTTCTAATTGTTTCCAGGAGCCCTCTTATACTCTCCCTCTCCTGCCTGAGTCTGTGTCTCTCCCCTCACTCTCCTTCCCTTCCTTGCTCCCTCTTCCCCAGTCAATCACACCATGATAGCTATTACAATAACCTAGGACTTGGCATCAGGAAATGAGTTCAAATCCAACCTCAGACACTCCCAAGCTGTGTGATGCTGGGAAAATCACTTAAACATTCTGTGCCTCAGTTTCTTCATGTGTAAAGTGAGAATCTACCTTATAGGATTGTTATGAGGAACAAATGAATTAGTGTGTTCATCTTTTGTTGCCAAAGACGACCATGCCATCAGAGAAATGATGGCATGACTTGCACTTGACTTTGTTTTGAGTGAGGGAAGGCTATGCGGGTCACCAGCCTTACTTTTCCTCCAGAGACATCTGAGTCCAGTGACCAGATATTCATCAGGATGACTGGAGATGACCCAGGATGAGGCAATTGGGGTAAAGTGACTTGTCCAAGGTCACACAGCTAGTAAATGTCAAGTCCTGATTTGAATTCAGGTCCTCCTAACTCTGGCACTGGTGCTCTATCCACTGCACCACCTAACTGCCCCAAATGAGTTAACAAAAACTTTTTGCAAATTTTAAAGCCCTATATAAATGCTAGCGATTGTTATCATAACATCAGAGAGTAGAGCTAGGAGAAATCTTCTAGTTTCATTTTATGGGAAGAGATACCGTATCTCATTGCATAATTATCACGCCATTTTTTTCAATCCAAAAACTGACTTATAACCTTTTATCACATAAGCATCACACAGTATAATTCTGTTCATCATGCCACTTAGAAGGTAAATAGAGCAGCAAAGTATTCACCAGTGGTATATGGATATGCATTTGTCTCTGGAGCATCATGGGCCTGGAGCCTTGAATTCTCAGCACACCTGCTTTTTCAGTATTCAGTTTTAACATATGTTCATGAAAATTCTGTGCCTCCTAATCTTGTACCAAAGAGAGTTCAGTAATAATTTTTTTTTTAAAAAAAAAGTAATACTGATGCAATCTTTAAAAAAGAAAGAAAAGAAAATGGTTGTACCCCACTTTTTGTAAAAAAAAAAAATGTCATAAAATCTGCCACAATTATGCAGTGAAATATGGTAGGCCTAGAGAGGTTCAGTAATTTGCCCAGGGTCACATAGAGCCAGAACTGGAACCCAGGTCTTCTGAGTTAAAAGCCAACCTTGTTACTTTCAATAACTGCTCTTCATGTTCTCCAACCCCAGCCTCCACAAGAACTTCTGGCTCCCTATGTGGCTCCCCAGCCCTGGTCCCTTGGTTTTTCTCTTCCAGAATGTCTGACTGTTCCTCTTTGCCCTGCTAGAATTCTTGCCTTCAGCTATGGCAGTCACAGTCACTACCTGTTTCCTTTCTGGAAGTTTTTTTGGGGGTGGGGGTGGTGGAGGGTATTGGTGGGAGACAGGAATGAAAGGGAAGTCCTTGCTTCCTTTTCTGGCAAGATAGTGCAGTAGAAAGAACTCCAGGTTTAAAGTCAGGCTACCTGGGCTCGAATCCAAGTGCTACTGCTGTGTGACCTTGGGGCAATGATATAACCTCTCTGAGTTTTAGTTTCCTTATCCTTATAAGTGAGAAGATTGGATTAGTTATTTCAAAGGTCCTTCCTAAGCTTTAAACCTATGTTCTTCTGATATACATGAAATACATAGATGATTTTCATGTATTCAGAGCATGATACAAAGTGATGGACTTGGATTTGAAAATGATCTTGTAACTGCCTTTACTTAAGCTAAAAAACAAGAAGATTCTAAGCTCCCTCTCTGCCTCTCTCCCTCTGTGTGTGTGTGCGTGTCTCTGTCTCTTTGTCTCTCTCCCTCAGCATGTGTATGTGTGTCTGACTCTATCTCTGTCTCTCTCTCTCTCTCTGCCTCTCTCTCCCTCTGTGTGTGTCTCTGTCTCTCTGTCTCTATCTCTGTCGCTGTTTCTCTCCCTCTGTGTGTGTATATGTCTCTCTATCTCTGTCTCTTTCTGTCTCTGTCTCTCTCCCTCTGTGTGTGTATATGTCTCTGTCTCTATCTCTGTCTCTCTGTCTCTTTCTGTTTCTGTTTCTCTCCTGTGTGTGTATATCTCTCTGTCTCTGTCTTTCTCTCTCTGCCTCTCTCCCTCTATGTGTGTGAGTCTCTGTCTCTCTCTCTGTCTCTCTCTGTCTCTCTGTCTCTGTCTCTCTGCCTCTTTCTCTTTCTGCCTCTTTCCCTCTGTGTGTGTGAGTCTCTGTCTCTCTCTCTGTCTCTTTCTGTCTCTCTGTCTCTGTCTCTCTGCCTCTTTCTCTTTCTGCCTCTTTCCCTCTGTGTGTGTGTGTCTCTGTCTCTCTATCTCTCTCAGCCTCTGCCTCTCTATCTCTCTCCTTCTGTGTGTGTGTGTGTCTGTATCTCTCTCTGTCTCTTTCTCAAATGAAGGGAGTAACTGATAGGCACACAGTCATTAAGGCAACACTACCTCACAATGAATTAATGAGCATCTATTAAGCCTTCTAAATTCTGGGGATTAAAAGAAAAAGCAAATCCGGTCTTGGCCCTCAGGGAACTTGTTCCCAAGAGGGAGCCAACATGGAGATAAACAAGTATAGACAAGATCCATATGGAATAGATAAAAGAGAACTCTAGAGTGGAAACATGTCCAGAAACCATTAGAGATCCCAAATACAGAGCTCGAAGGGACTTTAGAGGTCAACCCCCTCATTTTATAGATAAAGAAACTGAGGCACAGAGCTGTTAAGTGACTTTTTCAGCTCACAGAGCTACTAAGTATTTAAGGGAGGATTTGAACTCAAGTCCTGTTCCTCATATTAAAGGTATCAAGCTCAAATAGAAATTTTGGGCCATTAATGGACTTGGTTGTTTTTGTTATTCAGTAACCTCTGACTCTTTGTAACCCTACATGGTTTTCTTGTCACAGACACTGGAGCGGTTTGCCATTTCCTTCTCTAGTTCATTTTACAGATGGAGAAAGTGAGGCAAACAGGGTGAAGTGACTTGCTCAGGGTCACACAGCTAAGTGGTCTGAGGCTGGATTTGAACTCACGGATTTGATCTCAGGTCTATTCACTGCACCACCTAGCTGCTCCTGCATATTGACTTAGAAAACCACATATTCACATTATCTCTGTTCTATTACATTTCACTTAGTTTGGTAAATACTTCCAGATTACCTTTTAACCTGATTTCTGCTGCCTTACAGTGTTGCAGACTAAGATGCAGCTGGAGGGCCCTGTGCTTGGCCTTAGCCTTCTATCATGCTGCCTCCCTGTTATAAGGGCAGGGAACGGAGAGTAAGTAATAGGGCCATTCCTGGATGGAACGATGCAAGTGACATGATGATGAAATAGGAAACTGAAGGAAACAACTTTACACACAAAGGTTAGGAGTCTATTTGTTGTACCTAGTACATCCAGTGATTAGTTTTCCTTCTCTCTGAGAGCTCCAGAAAGCTTTTTTTTTTTTAATGCAGTCTCATCAAATGGTCTGGGAGAGAGGGTGGTAAAGGACCATTTCAAAATTAGGAAATGGGCAACTAGAATGTAGCTGACAGGGCGAAAAGGTTCCCAGTTCAATATTATAACCCATGCCTCGCCCCACTATGCACTTTTCCCATTTCATAAAGAAAAGAAAGAATCCTGAGCACAATACAACTTTAATTGCTATTTGATTATAACTGATCATAAGCAATAATATGCAGGGGGCGGCTAGTGGACACCAGAATGCTGAGCCTGAAGCCAGGAAGATTTCTGAGATCAAATCTGGCTTCAGGCCCTTACTAGCTTTGTGACCCTGGGGAAGTCACTTACCCCTCATCTGGATAATGAGCTAGAGAAAGAAATGGCAAACCCCTCCAGTAACTTTCCCAGGAAACCCCAGATGGGGTCCCAAAGAGTCAAACACAACTGAACCCAACAACAACAACACGTATGTCACACAGGGAGTAAAGTTTGATTGTGATCAGATTTTTTTTTCCACATGAAATTGGTCATTACATGTCACAATTTCTGTACATGGCATTAAAAATCATCTTCCCCTGAAGTCCTCCTTCAGTGGAGATGACCCTGGGCCATTTATTATAATAATAGCTCATATTGCTATAGCACCTTAAGGTCTACGAATTGCTTTACACACGCATGATTATGCTTGACCGTAACTCTAGGTAGTTAGCTCTTCCTATTATCCCCATTTTATAGGAGAGGAAACAGGCTGAGTTAGATTAAGCAAATTTCCCAGGCATATTATACCACCACTACACCAGGCTTTGGATGCACATGCCTGGGGTCAGCCCAGTTAACTTTGGAGAGGTTCCATACCAGCTACTGGATATTTGGGGCCACCACAGCTCTAGAAACCCTCTTGCTAAGGTGTACAGTTACAATCTATATGGGGAAGGAAACACCCACAGAATTATGGAATCTCAGAATTGGAAAGTTGAAAGGGTTGTGGACAGTCATCTTGGTCAACCCAAACGTTTTTAAAGAGAACACCTGATATAACCAGCCTCTGCTTGGATTCTTGATGAATTAAAGTTCAAAAATCATCATTTTTTATTGAGAAGCAAAGTTATTGGAACAATGATTCACCGTAAAATTATTTTTGAATGTATGCCTATATCTAGATCCTACACCTTTCTATATCAAGAAAGTAGGTGACTCCATGGTTGGCATAGGGAAGACTCATCTTCATGAGTTCAAATCCAGCCTCAGATACTTCCTAGCTGTGTGACCCTGGGCAAGTCACTTACTCCCGTTTGCCTCAGTTTCCTCATCTGTAATGAGCTTGAAGAGGAAATGACAAACCACTCCAGTATCTTTGCAAAGAAAACCCCAAAATGGGGTCATGAAAAGTTGGGCACAACAGAATAACAATAACCTCTACACAGAAAAAGATAGATATTTTTCCTTGCTGTTAGAAAGCAATAAATCTATATGGAAAGAATCCATTTCTTTAAGCTGGCTCAATATCTAACTGAAATGAGAGGAAAAAAAGGCCTCAGTTCAGACCACTCTGTTGTCATTTTATGATTTGAGAATGAATTTGCCAAAGGGATTGTCCCTATATAGAGAGGTAGGCTGCCAATGTCCCTAGATATTCTGATTTTATGTGCTGATCCCAGGGTGGGGCAGTCTTTTTAGAAGATGTCAGGGAAGCTCGTTGTCTAGCACCACTTAGCCTCTTCCCAAGTTCTTCCTTTTACATTCTGAGTTTCCATCCATTCAACTAAAGTAGGTGTTTAGTTATCAAACTCACAAAGAAAAAAGCAGCAGCTAATGGAGGCAGGGGAAGAAGAAAAAGAGAACATGAATGATCTTGGCTTAAATAGAAGGCTAATAAAAATCCAAGCTTGCCCCTGCCTAAAGAACATAGAAATACCATAATGACATAGTTGTGGCAATTCAACAACAACAAAAAAATTCTCTTCTTGAAAACAGTTTTGGCAAAAAAAAAAAAAATCCTTTTCCTGATGCCATTTTCCTCACTTTTAGTATGGAATAGTATGACTCAGGTCCCATGAGGATCTCCTGTTAGCAGGAGCTCTACTGAGAACTTTCTCCTCTAAGTTTGAGGTCATTTTTTTTTTTGTGATTGGGGCAAGGCCCAAGTCCAAACAGAACTTCTGGGCCTGTGGAAGGATGATACAAGCTTTCTATGTAGCTCTAAACCTGGATAATTCTGTTGGCTGCACCAGGTAAAAGTTTGACCTGTCCAGAGCATAGCAGGATGATGACTTCCCAACTTCCAAGGTCTGTTCTCTCCTCTATACACGTAATTAAAAGCATGTTGTTTTCCTCAGAACTAGGTTGCAAGATCATGTCTATAGTTCTGAGAATTAATCACCAGGAAATGCTAAAATGTCTGCTCAACTCTACTGTGCACTGATTTAATTAATCAGTGTAGTAGAGATGACTGCAGCCTTGGAAGCAGGAATTCCAAGCCCTATGGCCTATGGTAAATTGTTTGTTTTCTCTAGTGAATGGTCTTGACTACAGCAGACCTCCCAGATCTGCCCTGGACAGATGTGTATCCCTGGAAGCCTTGAAGTGGAGGAGTGAGGGGAAGAGGAAGCAGATTTTGGGCAAACAGCCATTAATTTCATTAAACTCCATACCATATCAATTCCACATTATTTCCCCTCTGTTCCCTAAAGTTTACTTTTTTAAAAAGCAAGAAGTATTTGGTGAATGTGACAATGGGCTCTATATCTTATATGTAAAGGGTATAAGATATGATTCTCCTTCAAAGAGCTTATAATCTACTGGCAAGTATCACATCTCATCATTATTTGGGCTTAATTTGGGGTCAGAATCCGTAGGTTTCAGTACTGCTTCTACTTGCAGGCTTCACTACCTGGCTGGCTTTGGACAAGTTGCTCTGTCTATGAAAAAGCAAGAGTTACACTAGAACATATCTATTCTAGTCTAAATTGATGATCCTATAATCTATATGTAATAAGCAAACACAACCATAACACTGTGACACCTTTCTATAATATGCTTGAACTAATTTTCCACTTAAATCATTCTTACAAAGGAGATAACTACCCTTTATAATGTCATTTTATCTAATGTGTCTTTTCCCTGGAACTCTTTAAAGATATGAGGTAGGTTAGATTTGGCAAATCAAGAATTGTGTAAGTAGTACCTAGCTTTGACCCACTACTTGTGTGACCTGGCCTAATCATTTCCCCTCCTTGGGTCTCAGGAAGAATTCTGGGTTACATTTTGGGACTTTTTTATCTGTAAGATGAGGGGGTTGAATTAGAAGACCCTTAATGTTCCTTCTAGCTCTATGATGTTATGAAGCAATAGCAAATAACATGGATAGAATTTAATTAAATGCTAGATGTAGTTTGTTATATGTGGGAAGGACAGACAGACGAAGGAGACAGGGGAACAGAGATGGACCGAGGGAGGAGGAAGGGAGGTGAGGAAGAGAAAGAAAATGCACTTTAAGTGCTGAATATGGAAATCCATTGAAGATGGAAAAATCAGAGGCATGGGGAAGAGATGACCAGCGAGGCCTCGAAGAATGGGTGGACTGAACCAGCAGAAGAAAGGCCAGTAGGCCTGGCCTGGAGTATAATGTAATGTCAGTAAAGATCAATACGAACCAAAGCGACCTTTTTCCCTTGTAGTCTGCAGGTTTTAGAGCTGAAGGGGCCTTAAAGGTCTTGGCCATTGTCCTTCTGGCTTTTGAAATGATTCCCAGGAAGCACAGGGCTGATCTCAGAGGATTTCTTTTTGTCTTCATTTTCCTCATCCTTCAGCTGGCCTCCCACCAGCCCCGCCCAGGGTCACAGCCAGATCTTTGCACACCATTGTAGTGACTCTTTCCCAGCAGAGTTAGCAGTTACCATGGTGACAGGCCTCGCCTCCAGGGGGAGAAGAGCTCAGCCACTCACTGGAGGAATCTGCCCACTTAATGCTCAATTGAGACACCCTGGTTTGAATGGGTTACTACTACCCAGCTCAGGGTTAAGGCTCTGTTTTCCTTCTTTGTGGGCTCTTTTCTGTATGCGTGTCTAATATGAAAACAGGCCTCTGGGGGAGAGAGAGAAGGATCAAGCTGGTGGGTGACTTCCAATCCCCCTTCATAGAAAGCATCAGACACATGAGACACACACAAGATAATCCCCCCTGACTCAGGAGCAGAGCTACCAGGAGATGGCTCGGCAGCAAACAGCAACTTCTCAGCATTTCTAGGTAGCCCTCTCCCTCTCGAGGCACTCTGGGAGGATGTCCTGGGGAGGACAAAGAGGTGACAGATGTTTCTGTTATGTAAAAATCCCATCTGTCCTCTCCCTCTTCCCCCCCCACCATCATCCCTGTTCTTCCTGCCCACCATCTTCCTTAGTGCCTCTGCCTTTTATATAATAAACCAGCTGGCACAGATTACCACATAATGCCTGGCAACTATCCCTTACAAGGCTTTCCAGCAAACTTTTCCAGCCATTCTGAGTTTAAACATTTAAGGAACTAGAGAAAAGTATAAAAAAAAAAATGAAGAAAGTCACCGATCTGTAAAGTGTCCCCAAATGGCCCTTTAAGACTCAGAGTTACGATGAGATACCAATCTGCATTTGTGGAAGTATTGTCCACTCTGGGAGTTGCTTATACTGATGAAATCAGAGACTGGCTTCCCTCATGCCTCCCCGTACCACAAAAGACATGGATACTACAACAAGTATTTATGAAGTACTTACTATGTACAATGAAGGCACTGAGTAGACACTGATGAATGATAATGTCACAGTGGTAGTAACATTTTTGTACTCAGAGAAATTTAACAGATGTGAAGGGGGCAGGGGAGAAGCCCTGTTTACCAATTTCTTTGATACAAGTGAGATGAGAGGTGAGGAGACAGCAGACCCAAGCAAAGTGGAGGAGGAAGTGAACTATTTTAGTTAAGGGCAAGACAGAGGGTGTCATTAAGAAGGCCAAACCGGATTTGGGTCTTGAAGGAAGGAAGGGGGGAACTTCATAAAATTTGAGGGAGGTGGGGAGGTAAAGTTCAGACATGTAGGACGCCTTGAGAAGAGGCCATGAAAGAATATGTTTGAAAATAGTCCATTTGGTTAGAACATGATACCTGAGGTGGGTGGTATAGGGGGAGAGAATCATTTGAAATAAGACTTGAAAGGTAGGTCAGAGCTAGAAGAACCAATTCTTCTTACCAGTGAGGAGGGAGGGAGGCAGGGGAAGCATTTATTAAGCACCTACTATGTGCCAGACATTGTGCTGGCATAATGGTATTTTGTATTATATTGTATATAGTATAAATATTATATTTATAAATATTGCCACATTCAATCCTCACAACAGCCCTGTGATAGACACTATTCTTTCCTCCACTTTACTGTTGAGTAAACAGGAAGGCAGAGGCTAAGTGACTTGTCCAGGGTCGCACAGCTAGGAATTATTTAAGATCACATTTGAACTCAGATTTTCCTGATTCCTGGCTCAGTGCTCTCTCTACTCTACCACATATTCCAGTGGTAATTTGTAATTCCAGTGAATTATAGAGCAATTTAAAAAAATTTTTTAAAGCTAATGCAATATTAGGCTGCTTTAAGGAAAGTATAGTGTCCTGGATTAGGAAGATGATAGCCTTGTGGTATTCTGCCCTGGTCAGGCCACATCTGGAGTATTGTAATCATCTGGGGAGTCACATTTTAAGAAAGACATTCACAAGATTGGAGACTATCCAGATAAGGGTAACCACAATGCTGAAGGGCCTCAATTTCATACCATTTCATTATCAGTTGAAAGATCTGGCAATGGGTAGTTTGGAGAAATGAAAAGTTGGGAATAAGGGAGGGGGGCGAAGAAAGATAGCTGTCTTCAAGCCCTTGAAGATTATTCTGCATGACCCCCAAAGGGTAGAACTAGAAGCAATGGGTAGAAGTTGGAGAGAGACGAATTTAGATTGGATTTCAAGGGGAAAAACTTCTTAAATTACAGTTACATTGTGTAGTCATTTTTCAGTCGTCCTACTCTTCGTGATCCCATTTGGGGCTTTCTGTTTCCTTGTCTAGTTCATTTTACAGATGAGGAAACTGAGGGAAACAGGGTTAAGTGACTTGCCCAGGGTCACAAAGCTAGTAAGTATCTCATTTGAACTCAGGTCTTCCTGACTCCAGGCCCAGTGCTCAATCCACTGAACCATAAAGGTGAAATGGTCATCATTGAAGATAGTGGATTTCATTTCACTGGAGGTCTTCAAGCACAGAAGGGACTCATTTAGGTATAGGTTAAACTAGGTTGCTTAATCTAACTCAGATTAAATGAGTAAAAGACAAGTAATATCAGAAATGGAGTAAAAAGGCAAAATTGAAAACCATATACAAGTTAGAAAGGAGGTAGGATGGTGATGTAGTGAGAATGGTAAAAAGCACCTGAGTAGTACACTGGTATTCTCAAAAAATCAAATGGTCTCCAGCACCCTGGATAGAAACTATGCAAAGGACTTATGGGAAAATGGATAAAAGAATCACAGAAGATGAGGAAACAAGGGGGGCTGATGATTTTCATGGGCATAGGAAGTTTCCCTACACATGAATTCACACATAGATAGATCCAACATAACAAAGCCATGAACAGCCAGTTGGCCCTTGGCAAAATCGTAAAGGTCATGAAGCTTCCTTCTCTCTCTTCTCGTTTCAGGCTGGCACCTCATTCCTCAATTTCCAAAATTTATACATTGTCCCTGACTAGCTAGGGAGCTCTATAAGGTCAGGACTGACCTTCTCTGGAAAATAAAGAAGCGGGATCATGGGATGGAGTTCTAGAAGAAATCTTAGAGATCGTCCTGTCCAACTTCCTCTCTTCCATTTTACAAAGGAGGAAAATAAGGCCCAGAAAAGTCATGAGACTTGCACACACAGGTAACATGTACCACAGTTGGGGCTCTAACCTAGGTTTTCTGAGTCCAGTTCCAGTGTTCTTTAATCTCTAAGATTTCAAAAATAATTGCTGACATTTATGCAGTGTTTTAATGTAAAATAATGTAAGTTAATATATTAATAAATATATATTATATAATTAATATATTGTGAATATAAGTATGTTTAATAATGTTGTATATAATATATTTTACATTTAATACATAATAAAAATAAATATATTTAATGTAAAATAATAAATTGGTGTTGGTTTATGATTCTTAATTTACAGATAGGGAAACTGAAGTTCCAACCCAGGTTTCACCAGACTCCAAATGTAAATGTAATGTTCTTTCAGTTGTAACACAATAATTGCCCTGAAATACCTCAATCAAAATTTTACTAGCCTCTGTGCAGGGTTTTACTATTAAAAAAAGTGATAATATATTTTTAAAAGTTGAGATGTTAACTCCCATAAGTAGCATATTTGATTATTTCCTGGTGCTTTCTGGAGACATAATACCTTAATCCAAAGGATTAATGATGGGAATTTCAGGCACAGAGCAGGTTAGGGAAAGATATTTAGGAGACAGATTATTTTGACACATTTTAGGGCAAGGCAACAGGTACTTATTCTGTGGCAAGCACTGTGCCAAGCACATGGGATACAAATACCATATGAGCAAATAGATATTCCTTCTCTGCCCAAGGAACTTACATTCTGATACTGGAAAGGAATCCACAAAAGGGAGAAGAAAAGGAAGAGGGTGGAGAAAGAAGGTACCAATATAAGAGTATAGACAGTGTTGAAGTCCACAGAGAGTCAGAATCAGAGCCAGAAACGGAATAAAGGCTGGTCAGCCTTAAAATGGGGGCATCTAGGAAGAACTGGCCAACGGGAGGCGGGGGCTGGAATGGGGGTAGTACTTATAGGGAGATAAGGCTCAAGGAGCAGACAGACCCTCCAGGGTGAGGAGGCCCCAAGCACAGAGGGAAGGTCCAGGGTGATGGGCAGCTGAGGTCTTGGTAAAGTCCAGAATATCAGAAACAGAGCCAGGAGAGGAATGATGAGAATGACAAGGCAGAAAGTACGCCCCTAGTGGGGATGTCATCTTTATCCATATATATGTCTATGAATACAATGTATCTTCTTCCACAAAGATACAGCGGAAGGCAATTTACACGTGAAACAGTTGTAGAAAGATCAGCAAAAGAATTAAAAACAAATGGCTCGGGAATCCCCCAAGATCGCTAACGGATACAAATGAACCCGTTGTATTTATAACCTGGTTACTTCTCAGTGGTAGAAGTGCCTTCTATTAGACAAGCGGCTTCACTGTAACTTTTGTACATGTGGGGAGGTTGAAATATTATTTTGTAGCTGTGATCCTTCTCCACATGAGAGGCTTGGACGAGCCCACCTCTCAAGCCTCTTCCAGGGCCAGCATTCCATTATCTGCTACACACTTTTATCTATTACTCCTTACAGCCCTAAATCACAAGCCTGCTAGATGAAGGAAGGGGCATTTCATGTCTGCTTTTTCCCCCCAGTGAAGAAAAGCAGGATACTCTTCAAGAGTCAGGAAAAATAATGACAATGGGGGCAGCTGGCTGGTGCAGTGGATAAAGCGCCAGCCCTGGTGTTAGGAGGACCTGAGTTCCAGTGACCTGGGTGACCTGGCAAGTTGTTTAACCCTCAGTTGCCTCCAAATAACAATAGTGATAGTCATTGTTGACATGAATATGGCATTTTAAAAATTGACAAAATACTTCATATACAGAGAAGAGCGCTAAGATTGTTGGAATGTTACATCTCACTTGAGTCTTACCACAGCCCTGCGAAGTGCTCTAGGTACTATTATACCCATTTTTACACAGGAGGAAACTAAGGCTAAGGAAATAAATTACTTCCTCTGGTCACGTAGCCAGAAAGAGTCAGAGGTGGGAATATACCAATCTCCTGATTCCAAATCTCATGTTGCTGCCACAAGTCCTGATTTTAACCATCTCAAGGAGCTGCCCCAAAATAGAAGGGGGACTCGTTGTTGCTTGTCCTTCCTTTTCGAAGAAGACCATGACATCAGGGAGGTGATGCCATGACTTGCAAGGGAATTGGGTTTAAGTGAGGGAGGTGTGCAGAGTTGCCAGCCTCACTGTCTTCTCTGGAGCCATCTGGGTCCAGTGGCAAAAGACAGATCAAGACAGCTCTTAGGAGATAGTGGATTCTCTCTCCATGGAGAGAGAAATTGTATGTTATCTAAGAATGGGGATTCTTGTTTAGGTATAGGCTGAACTAGATGGCCTCTGTGGTCCCTTAAAACTACATTATGTGATTCTGTAGCTTACAAATGCCTGAAAGCTTATGGGTATTTCCTCCTCCCACTGGCTTACAGGAAATACCATATAAAATAATTAATTACCTTGAATTGAGATCAATAAATGTCAGCAAATCATGGTAGGGAACTAGGGTCTACCTGGAGAAGTTGGTATTCAAGAGACAGGGAAGAAAGGAAAAACAGAAGAAAGCTGGTAGACTGGGTTCCACAGGCACCATCTTGTACTGGGAATGGAGATAGCTTGGAAGAGTCTAACAGCAGGCATAAGCCCTTCCTGTGGTACATTCCATGTGCAACCAAAGGGGATGGTACAAAAGATCATTTCCCTGGCATGTAAGCTAGTGTTCAAACCCATCCTCTGAATCTGTTATGCCATTGTCACTACAGTGGTGAGGTGGCATAGTGAATAGAGAACTGGACTTGGAGTGAGGAAGATCTAAGTCTCTAAAATATATAGAAAACTGAGTCAAATTTACAAGAATACAAGTCATTCCCCAAATGAGAAATGGTCAAAGGATATGAACAGGAAGTTTTCAGAGGAAGAAATTAAAGCTAACTATAGTCAAATAAAAAAAATGCTCTAAATCACTATTCATTAGAGAGATGGAAATCAAAATAACTCTGAGGTACCACATCACACCTATCAGAGTGACTGACATGACAAAAGAGGAAGATGATAACTGTTGGAGAAGATGTGGGAGAGTTGAAACACTAACACACTGTTGTTGGAGCTGTGAACTGATCCAGCCATTCTGGAGAGCAATTTGGAACTATGCCTAAAGGACTACAAAAATGTGTATATCCAGTAATATCACTTCTAGGACTGTATCCCAAAGAGATCCTAAAAATGTCCAACATGCACAAAAATATTTATAGCAGCTCTCTTTAGGGTGGTCAAAAACTGGAAATCAAGGGGATGCCCATCAATTGATGAATGGCTGAACAAGTTGTAGTATATGAATGTAATGAAATACTATTGTGCTATAAGAAATGATGAATAGGAAGACTTCAGAGAGGCTTGCAAAGACTTATATGAACCAATGCTGAGTGAAAGAAGCAGAATCAGGGGAACATTGTACACAGCAACAACCATAGTGAGTAAGGAATTTTTCTGGTAGACTTATCTCTTCACAGCAATGTAAGGACCTAAAAAATTTCCAGTGGACTTTTGAGGCAAAACACCTTCCACAAACAGAAAAAGAACTATGGAATTGGATCGCAGAATGTAGCAGATCATATTCTATTGTGTTATGTTTTGTTTTTTTCCTATGGTTTCATCCATTCATTTTAATTCTTTTATTCAACATGACTAAGGTGAAAATGTATTAACTAGGAATGTATATGTATATGTAAGATTGCAAGCTGTCTCAGGGAGGGTGTGAGGAAAGAGGAAGAGGGAAGGGAAAAAATCTAAGATATATGGAAGTGACTGTAGAAGACTGAAAACAAAATAATTTTTAAAAAAGGAAGATCTAAGTCTGAATCCTTCCTCAGATACGACTGCATGGCTCTGGGAAAATCACTTACCCTCCCTCAAGCCTTAGCTTCTTCAGTGCAGAATGAGGATAGTTGCTGTGAGTCTCAAATGAGATAATGTGCTGCTTATATCACCATGCAAACTTTAAAGTGCTATATAAGTGGTAGTTAATAGACACTTATTTGGGGAGATCTGGTTCTATCACTTCTTAGATTTTTCTTGTTTACTGGAAAGTGATGCCCCCTCTCTCTCTTCTCCTTTCTTTCTCCTTGTAATTCATTCCATTTTGGAATAACTGTAATTGATAGTGTTGAGGAATCATTTAAAAAACAACTACTTCAACAGTGCATTAAAACATGTTTACAAGCTTGTAACTAAAATAGATTTTGCTCATTGAAGAAAGGAAAAGTAACCGGCTGGTTTCAATGTTCGCTGTGGCCATTATCATATGACACTAGGTAAGGTTTCTCCCACCAGGAAGAAACAGCATAAAAGATTGACTTTTCTAGTAGGTTTCTAGATAACATGCTGGTTCCTTACATACTTATCTCCTTTACCTTTAAATGCCTTCTGAGGACAAAACAATGAGCTGGTTTCTCTTCAGGCTAGCTAAGAAAGGAAGAAATGGGAATGGGAACTGGATAAACAGCTTTGACCAGGCATTGACCAAATAGTGCCTATGACTTAGAAGTGACCTCCTTTCTCTGATTCTTAATTTCTCCATCTGTAAAATGTGATCTCTTTCATGTTCTTTCCAGATCTGACATTTTAGGATTCTAAGAAATATAAACCTAGAGGTCATGGACTTGTCCTCTCTAGCATCTACTTCACTGGGGCTCTGGAAAGAAATAAAAAAGAAACTGTTTTTGCTAAACTTGCTTTTACTCCCACTTCCAGAAATGGATCCATATTTGTTTCAAACTCTTATTTAACAAAACCAAGGAATGAATGGTGCACTTTTATAACTGTTAAGAAACTCAGCAGGATGGCATTGAGGGGCAGTCTACAACCTGGCCTCCCTCCAACTTACAATTTTTTCCTGCTAGTGACAGCTCCAACTCTCCTCCCAAGCTACCAGAGCTAACCTGTTTTGGGAAGTAGCAGAGTATGGTGGGATAAACCCTGGATTTGGAGTCAGGTTCAAATCCCAGCAGACTCTGCCTTGTACTCTCTGGGTAACCAAGTTACTTTACCTCTGTAGGCCTTGATTTCTTAATATATAAAATGATTGACTGTTCTGGAGAACAATTTGGAAATATGCCCAAAGGGCTATACAACTCTTCATACCTTTGATCTAGCAATGCCACAACTGGGTCTGTATCCCAAAGAGATCAAAGGAAAAAGAAAGGACCCATACATACCAAAAAATGATTTATAGTAACTCATTTTGTGGTGGCAAAGAAGTAAAAATTGAGGGACTGACCATTAATTAGGGAATGGCTAAACAAGTTGTGGTATATGATCGTGATGGAATACTATTAAGATAAAGAAATGATGATGGAAATGTGTTCAGAAAAACCTAGGAAGACTTATATGAACTGCTGCACAATGAAATGAACAGAACCAGAATGTTATACACAGTAACAACAGTATTGTATTAGTTCCTCTGAAAAATATAGTGATCTAAGACATGATGAAAAATCCTGTCTATCTCTAGAGAGAGAACTGATGAACTTGAGTGTAGATTGAAGCATATATTTTTAAACTTCATGTATTTTTCTTATTTTTTTGCAACCTGGTTAATATGGAAATATATTTTGCATGACTTCACATGTATAGTGGGTATCATATTACTTGGGTGGGGAAGGGGAGTGGGGAGAGAATTTGGAACTGAAAATTTTAAATAAGAAAGTATAAAATAAATTATGTAAGTTGCAGGGGGGAAGCGATTGGGCTGGAGTAGACCACCTTTGTAAGGTCCTTTCTGGTTTTGTGTCTACGATCCTTTAATCTCATATAACTTAAACTCTCTGAGCTCTAGTTTTCTTATCTGTAAGATGATGGGGTTGGAGTAGATGATCCCTAAGGTCCTCTTCAGCTCCAATGCTATGATCCTGTGATTCAAAGAGGAAGGCTGAGAATCAGCAAGAAAGCACAATCTCATGGGATGGTAAAAGAATCCATAATCTCAGACCTAGTGCCCAGTGAGGCTCTTGATAGATTCATCTAGAGCTGAAGGGGACCTTAAAAATCACCTCATCCAACCGCCACATTTTACAGATGGGGAAACTGAGGATCAGAGAGAGGAAGCAACTTGCACAAAGTCACACAGGTAGTCATGATTTGAACTCAAGTCCTGTTCAGTCTTCTTTCCATTATTTAACTCAGAGGTCTTTCTCAATAGAAAGAATTATGTATGTTTGGAAGGTTTCTTGCCTCTAGTCTACCTAGGCTCTATCTCAGCCTCCACACTGCTTTCCACACCTGATCTTAGCCAAAAGGTCAACAAGTGATCCCTTGCTGCTAAGTAATGTTCTCAATGCCAGCCCATTACTAAAGTCCTTCAGTAACTCCCAATTGTCTACTGCAGTAATAATAAACTATTGAAAGAATTCATAGCTCTATATAATCTGGCTGTCATCTACCTTCCTTGCCTCCCATTCCCCTTCACATTTTTGGAAGAACCTCTGTTCCTCATTCTGACCCATCTGTCTCCCCACTAGGTGGCACAGTGGATAGAGCACTGGGCATGGAGTCAGGAAGATCTAAGTTCAAATCCAGCCTCAGACACTGTCTGCCTCAGTTGTAAAATGGGAAAAATAGCCCTTACCTCCCAGGGTTATTGTGAGGTTGGAATGAGATAATATTTGTAAAGTGCTTAGCATGCTTGGTGTACAGTAAGTGCTTAATAAATATTTGTTCCTCTCTTTCTATTTCTGGGCCTTTATTCTTTCAATTTTCTATGCCCAGAGAGTACTGTTTCTGCAACTTCATCTGATTAACTTAGCTTTCCTTCTTTCATGGCCTAACTCAGATATCACCTCCTTCCCTGATCTTTTCAATGTCACAAAACCAGGCTGGAACAGAGAAGAGATTCAAACCTACATCTTCCCAACCCTGAGGCTCCCTCTCTAGTAACTATACTTTACCATGACTATAATAGGAGCTTAATAAACACTCAATTGAATTGAAAGATCATATTAAGTAGAAACAGAAAAGCATGTTTGGAGAGCAAAGAGCTCTCATACCATAGCTGACCTCCTGTACTTAGTAGTGACATAGAGTTCAGTTATAAATAAGCAAGCACCAGAGGCAAACAGTAGGAGTTCCCAAGATAACAGACAAACAGGAAATGACTGACAAAGGATTTTTCAGTACCAAAAGGTTGAAAACCTGCCCATTTATATGACAAAAGGCAGAGAAAAAAACCCAGAATCCTGTAGGAGGGGATTCTCCACAGAAGCAGCCCCTTGGGATTAGAATGAAGATAAAATTCATGAGAATGCAGAGAACAGAATCCAGCTTCTTGTAGTTAAGAGGCAGCTAATCCCCAGAATGAGTTGGGTAATAAGAATCTCTCATGATGAAAACCCAAAGAAGCAGTACCTGAATCATCACAAAACACACAGAATTAGGAAGAAAGATAAGGGCACCCTAAAAGGAGAGAGTAGACAAGACTGAGGATGAATCCTTTCCACCTACTTGGGGCAAGTTGTTCTTTTTGTTTTTTAATTGGATATGCTAAGAAAAACAGATGATCATGCAAAGTTCCCCCAATTAAATGAGACCAAATTATTCAACTATCTGGCCCTCCTTTTGCAGCTTCCCTTCATGGGACTTCATTAGAACATTAAGATAAGTTTCTAAAACCTGTTATAAGAGAAGCTACGTGGTGTACTGGATGGAGATACAGTTTCAGAGTCAGGAAGGCTTGGATTTAAGTACCACCTCTGAAGAGATGGGCTATGTGATCCTGGGTAAGTTACTTAACCTCTCAGTGTCTCAGGTAACTCTCTAAACCTACAAGTTGCACCACAATTACTGACTTCTTTTGGGAGAGGAAATGGCCTCAGTGGGAATTCCTCACATCAAAACAAACAAACGAATGAATGAATGAATGAATGAGTGAATGAGTGAATAAATAATGACAGGTCCAGTCTCATCCTTAAAGTTATAACACTTTCCCTCCTTCCCTCCCTTAGTACTCTTCCCCTTCCTATTCCTGCACCAGAGACAGAGTCCCAATTTAAACATAGCCAAGTAGCTTATTGATTAATTAATTAATTAATACCTCGTTGCTTTAAAAAAATACTCATTATCCCAAAGTGGTATTGTTTGCACATAGCATGTGTTTGGGATGGGTTTGGAAGGGGGGGGTGGGGGGGAAGGTTCAACTGCCCTCCCAATAACCTCTTGGCCTCCGCCAACATTCCTTCCCATACTTCACAAGCTTATTCTCACTTTTCAGTAAGTGATGAACTTCGTCCATCGGGTTCAAATACTGAGACCCAAATCAAAGAAGGAAAGAAATGGAGAAATGTCCTCTTCTCCTTTATTCATTGCAAAATGAGTGGGTCACTATTGGAGAAGGGGGAAGGGACTTCTTCTTTACAGGGACCACATATAATATATTTGCATGGCATACCACTTAGAGCTATGTGGGCAGCCCTGCCTTGGAGGGCACAAGGAGGTCTCTGAAAAGTCCTCTTGTATTGTGACTGCTGAATATTATAACTGGGAGAATCTTGGAGACAAGATCTAACTCCCTCACACAGGGTATCTTTGAACACTGTAAAATCAAACTTAGTTTGAACTCCACTGATTTCATGATCCTTTAACCAGAGATGATATTGACTTGTGCAGTATCTTTGCAGAAAAAGATTCCTAAGCAAAATAATATGCAGACAAGGTGACAGGAGGTTTGTTTAACCTACTTAACACAATACATTTAAGCTGTTTAGCTTGTTTACATGACTGTAATCTCAAATGACCTAATCTACTCATTATAGCAGACCTAGCAGGGCTTACATTTGGTTAGATGGAACTATTAACTGTACCTGAGAGAAAAAGAATTGTATTTCTTTAAGGTGTTCTATATTCAGATTCTACAAATTCAAATTCAGATTTCTTTTATCACTAAGTTAATTAATTCCCTTCTAGTCTGATCAACAAACATTTATTAAAGATCTGTACTAGATACTGGGAATACAAAAGCAAAAATGACAAATAGTTCCTGTTCTCAAAGAGCTTCCATTGCTATTGGGCTACGCTGTGGAAGCACTAGGGGATCAGGAGTTGCCACCTTAGCTGAGCCTTGAAGAAGGTTAAGGATTCTAAAGATAAAAGGCTGGGAGACAGCACCTTTCAGGCATGGAGGGAGAGAGCCTATGCAAAGGCACGGAATCAGGAGATAGAATGTTGAGCTCAGAGAAGAGCAAGTTATGCCAGTTCAGTTGGAACACGGACTATGTGAAGAGGAATATTGTGAAAGATGTTCAGAAAGCAAGGACAGAGTCAGGCTGGCAAGTCTGGATTTCATCCTAGAGGCTCTACGGGGCCACCCAACATTCCTGAGCAGGGAAGTGTCATGATCAGATCTATTGTTGGGGAAGATTGTTCTGGTTGTTGTATTGAGGATGGATTAGAGATGGAAAAGCTTGGAAGCTAAGACATCAATTAGAAATCTATTACAGTAGGTGATGAGAGCATGAGCTAGGCCTCTATTAACCTGAAGGAGTGAAATTTTACTGGTCTGCATATACACAAATGAACACAAATGTATTTTCTTACTTATGCTGCTGGATAACCTCCCAGAGTCAGAGGTGGAATTGAGAAGAGAACTTGTTTTTTTAATCCTATCCTAAATTTCATCTACTTATACAATGAGAGTATCTTATTTTTTAGAATATTTTAAGTTCTTATTATTTTTAACTAAGGGAGGAATACTTGTTGCCCATGTAAATTCTGAAGGCAATATCAGGTAGCCTTTTTGATGTTCAAGTTAAAAGACACACAGAGACAGACAGACAGACACACACACACACACACCTCCAAAATGAGGAACTGGAGACAAAAATGACACTGATTTTAAAAAAATCCCTTTTCAGTTACTGGACCTGAAATATCTATAGCAACATTAAAGAAAAAACATTTTCAGAAAACGTTCACAGTCCCTGTGAACTAACTGCTTTGGTGAGCACTGTCATTTGCCTTCCAACAAACAGGTGTGATGGTTCTCATTTTTTCTTTATTCAGAAACAGTTCACATCTGCAAACTGTCATACGTGTAGTCACATGTATCCAGCTCCAAACAGGGCTCCCAATGAAAGAGAAGGTGGCTAAGTCAAACGAGACTGTTTAGTGGAAATAAAGTGAAAGTGGAAATAGTCTGACAGAGAAGGAGGGATGGATGAGGAGACAAAAGGGGAGGAGACAGGGGAGAGAAGAGGGAAAATAATTTAAAAGCTTTTTGTTTTTGAAATCTATCCATTCCATAAATTTCTAATGAGAACCTATAAATATACTGTGTTAGGTCCTGTGGGAGATAAAAAGAAATACTTCTGGTGAACCCATTACCATTGATATATTGTCACTAATCCTTTCAAGGTGTTATTTTTCTGGGACTGGAAGAAAGGAGTAGAAGGGGGAACCAAAATATGAGAATAAAAATGGAGTAAAGAGAGAACTATTGTTTTTAAAGAGAGTAGCCTCCTTCCCCTCCCAATAATGTTAACAACAGAGCCCATTAGATCTAAGGGAAATATAAAGATAGATATTAAAATATATTCCTGCAGGTGGTAATTCCATTAAGCATATAAGCATATGATGACACAATAAGTCTCTTTTTTTCAACTATTGCATAAATAGAGATGACATCTTCCAGCACCAGAACCACCATTTTCTGTGGCAAGGGCAAACTACATTGGAAATGGGATAAAGGGAGTGGGATGTGTGGTTTGACAGGGAGAGAAAAGGGAGTTAGACTATGTGGTCGTATATGCTTTTACCTAAATGTCTTTGAGAATCAGATGTTGAGCTCAATAGTTTGTTTATCTAAGTACTGTTAATTTATATTTGCTCTTGGGAAACATCCTTGGTTGTCCTATACTAGTCATATCTTTGAGTCTTCCTGAAAAGTGGCATCTTGAGCCAAATCTACAGAAGGATGAACTCTTAGATGGCTTCTTTGCTAGCTTCTCTTCTTTACCAGAGCTGCTGTCTCACACACTGTTTAGTAAGGGAGCATGGGGATTGCATAGAACATTCCTGTGAACACTGGCATTTTGTGCTAACAGGAGTTACACTGCAAATACATGGAAGCTACTTCTACTCCTAAATAAAACTTATGTGGTCCATTCTCTCTTTTGAAAGGAGGAATACAGCTCCAGATCATCTCCTAAGTATTCCTCTCCACGGAGAAAATTCACATAGAAAATTTTCTGGCCATCACAAATTCTAAGGATTTCATTAAAATAGTGTTAAATTTAAAAAATGTAAATAATGGAGTTTATAATTTTATTCAAGAATACTTTTATGTATTTGAATGTTCATTTTTGTTCTGTTACTAAACTCAGAATAATAAAAATTGCTAGTTAGTTTGTTACTGAGTATACCTGGGTGACAATATTACATACATGTACACATACACATAGACATACATGCATACTCCATACATAAGCACACACCCCACACTTTATCTCTTGGGAACATTATGAAGGAAGGAAGGAATAACCAACTCATAACAACCTTTAGTGTTCTGCCTTGAAGGGAATGAGATACAAATCTCCTTCCACCAGTAAATTAAGACAAATACCTGGCATTTATACTGTACTTATATTGTGATCTCACTTAATTCTCCAATAAAATTATGAACGTTATTATCATCCATGTTTTCTAGAAGTAATTGGGCATTGAACAAGGCATATGCACAGCTGCCGCAAGGACCATCTAACTAGTTAGAAAGAGTTGCAATTTGTGTAAGTGGAAGTGATATCCAGAACAACAAAATTGGACGTCTTGCAAATTTCAATTTTTAAACTCTATCTTATTCATATGATATTTTCCAAAAGTTTTCCCACTTTTGTACTTATGTTAAATTATATGTTAGAATTTCTGCACACAGACCTACCCTTGTGTGAAGAATTTAAGAACATATAAAAATCTAGATTTTAAACAGGGATGTGCTGATAAGTGTTTTAACAATCAACTGTCTTTGGGAGAGCACACTTTTAAATTTAATCTGTCTTACTAACATTTTCTCCATAACTTTCTTAAGTCTATACAGCCAACAAAACATTAAAGCAAGTCCTAAGTTGTAGCATTTACTTATTTCTGAGGCATAAATGTTCACACTCAAAATTTGACAATGGGCTTTCCAGTTGGAGTTGACTTTAGTAAACCCTTGCTAGAGTCCCACCGCTGGGAAGTATCTGAGGCAGGATTCAAACTCAGGTCTTACTAACTCCAGTAAGAAGACCTGACCCTCTTCTCCCACTGGTGAGTTCCTCCTGGAACCTTTATATTAAGGTTGTTTATTTTATCGGCATGGACAAACTTTGTTTCCTAGAAACCCCAAAAAACAAAGTAATATTTTCATAAGCTTAAAAGGAGCAAGAAGAAAGAAAAAGACACATTACTTTTCACTAAGTAACCACCCAATCATCACTCTATTTAGTGTCTCTGCATTTTATCCACATTTCCTGAAGGATCCTATGCTGTATACAGGGACAGGATATTAAATGAAATAACTGAAGAACTGAGTAGCTATTACCTCTTGAAAGAAATCCTAAAATGAAAATTTCCAGGAACATCATAGCCAAAATCCAGAGCTTCCTAGGTCAAAGAAAAAGTACTGCAAGTAGCCAGAAAGAAAGAATGCTAATTTTGAAGAGCCACAATCAGGATCACACATGATTAAGCAGCCACCATTGTAAAGGAGTAGAGAGCTTGGAATATGATATTCCAGAAGGCAAAAGATATAGGTTTACAACCAAGAATAACTTATCCAGCAAAACTGAATGTAATACTAAAGGGAGAAAATGGATCTTTAATGAGATAGAGAACTTCCAAGCATTCCTAAAAAAAAGACCAGAGCTGTAGAAAAACTTTAAAGTTTAAACACAAGTGAAAAGAAATGTAAAAGAGTAAACATGAAAGAAAAATGATAAAGGACTAAACATGATAAACTGTTTACATTCAAATATGGGGAGATAATATATATGTCTCTTCTGAACTGTATCATCATCAGGGTTCGTAGAGGGAGAGCAATTAGACAGGATCTAGGAGAGGTTACATTATATTTTGATAATTTTATACTCAGGGTGGAGGAAAAGAAGGTTAGGGAAAATTATTTTTCATAATCAAGGTGCACAAGTAGACATCTCTACAAACAGGGAGGGGGTTGAGGTTGACACTTGAACCTCCTTGTTATCTGAATTGATCAAAAGAAGGAAGACTATACACACATACACACAGTTGGGTACAGAAGTATATTTCATTCAATAAAGAAACAGGAGTGAAAAAGTAGAAGGGTAAGGGAAGAGAATTAGAGAAATAGTAGATTAAGATTAGGGGCAGCTAGGCACTGTAGTGGATAGAGTGCCGAGCTTGGAGTCAAGAAAAGTCATCTTTATGAGTTCAAATCCAACCTTAGACACTTCCTAGCTGTGTGACCCTGGGCAAATCACTTAACCCTGTTCCTCAGTTTCATTATTTGTGTAATGAGCTAGAGAAGGAAATGGCAAACCACTCCACTATCTTTCTCAAGAAAACCTCAAATGGGGTCACAAAGAGTCAGACATGATTGAAATGACTGAACAACAAAAGATTAAGGTTAGTCCTAAGCAAAACAGACTCTAAAAATATACAAAAATATTCATAGCTCTTTCTGAGGTAACAAAGAATAGGAATCTGAGGGGGTATTCATAAATGAGGGAAGAGATGAACAAGTTTATGATATATAAATGTGATAGAGTAGTGTTGTGCTGAATTCTTATCAGGTTGATGACCAGCCAGGATTCCAGAGAGCTAACAATGGAAAGTACCACTCACCCCCTTTGAGGTAAAGGACTCAAAATGCAGAATGAGACCATTTTTCTTTTTGGACATGGTCAATGTAGAAATTCACTTTCATTGACCATATATATTTGTTTTTCTTGTGTTCTCAGTTTGGGAGAGATGGTTTGGGTTGAGGAAAGTGATAAGGTAGATCTTGGCTGATTAAAACAAATAGTTTTAAATATTTTAAAAAAAAATTTTAAAGTCAAGTCATGAATTAATCTCTTAAGCTGTAAAGACCAAGCAGTTGAATTTTAGAAAGTTAAGCCAGCGATTGGAATTGTGAGGTAGTAGAGAGCTGGCCTTGGAGCTAGTAAGACAGGGCTCATCTCAAGCCTCTGATGCATACTGGTTAGGTGACTCTGGCCATGTGTTTTAAATTCTCAGTGCCCTAGGCAATTCTCTGACACCATATAAATTACTGAGAATAAACTGACCTGCTTTAAACTCATTAGTGTAAGGATCCTTTCAGGGCAGCTCTATGGCACAGAGGATAAAGTGGATAGCATGGATCAGAAAGACTCATGAATTCAAATCTGGTCTCAGACACTTAGCTGTGTGACCCTGGGCAAGTCATTTTATCCTGTTTGTCTCAGTTTCCTTATCTATAAAATGAGCTGGAGAAGGAAATGTCAAACCACTCCAAGATTTTTGCCAAGAAAACCCTACATGGGGTCACCAAGAGTTGGACATGATAAAAAATGACAGAAAAAATCCCAACCCTTTACACTCTTAAATAAGGACCTTCCTAAGAACTTTTGATTATGTGAGTTATACCTATCAATATTTGGCATAGAGAAACTAAGACATCTTAGTCCTACTATGAAAACAGTAGGTCTCCTGAATGGGTTTCAGATATCACCAGGGGCCTCTGAATCCCTAGTCTTATTACTTTAAACAGATAGGGAGATGAGTTCTGGATGACTTTATCAGAAAACTCCCAGAACCAGTGTTCACTTCTGGAGATGAGGGGCACAGTGCCGTGTCTTCAGCTGCCTCTGAAAACTGTTGCTACAGAAATTGAACCATTTTATAATGACACACATAGAGGAATTGAAGTCATTTTCCTCCATCTGGTTTTTCCACCATATAGTACAAGGCAAAATGCAGTTGTCTTTGTCTTAAGTAGAATTTTGGAATGATATAACAGTAACATTTGGGTAAGCAGCCAATAAAATATCAGCCCCAGGCACATACTCTGTTCTCTGTAATTCCCACGGACTGAGATGCCAATAGACAATAAAGAATGCTTTTGGGAAGGAAATTATGGCATCTGACTTTTAATGTATGGCTCAGGAACTCTGGATTTGGAGTATGAGGGCTTGGGTTAAAGTCTGGGTGTCCTGGAGACAGCTCACAAGATCCTCATTGTTAAATTTTCAGTGTGAGCATTTACACCTCAGAAACTGGCAACCACAACAAATAAGGGTTTGATTTATTGTATTGTTAAGTGTCTGGACTTTAGAAAGCGAGGGAGAAAATGTTGACAATACAGAACAAGCTTAAAGTGTTACCATGGAGGGGTACATTTATTTTCTCCAGAATGCAGGAAACCAGCACACTCCTGGTTAAAATCCTATCTCAGCCATCCGTGTGACTTTATGTAGGTCACTGACCCTCTCTGGGACATAGTTTCTTCATCTATATAATTCTATATAATTCAAAGCAACCTCTAAAGACACATTGCTGTAAGTATATGATCCTATGATTTCATTTGTAAGACTTACCTCAATATATCACTTTCCCTATGGAGCTCTCCCAGCCTTCCCATCAGGCTAAAAGAAAAGAGCCTTTCCTCCTTTCTGATTTTATTTTTGAAAATTTTCAGTTTCCAATTCTCTCCTTCCTTCTCCTCCCTCCCTCATCCATTGAAAAGGCAGGAAACAGAATAGTCATTATACCTACGAAGATGTGTGAAACATATTTCTCCCCCTTTCTAAAGTGAACCCCTCCACCTATATTTCTGATCCCATCTCTTCTCTTTCTTCCAGTATCTCACCCCAATAACTAATGCTAACTCCATAATTTTATCACTTTATATTGACTTTTTACTCATGCCCAGCCTGCACAAAGCCTTCCCTCTAAAATTTAAAATAACCATAGTCATACGGGTCAGGGTAGACTTCTTAACATGCTCCATATATCAGACCATATCTCATTTATCTTTCAGTTTCTTCCAGGACCTAGCAGAATGAACTGTATGGACTTGATAGATGTTTATAGAACGACATAAATTTCGGACTCTTATGCCTTTTCCTCTGCTTTGGTAGTTCTTTCCAACCTCTAATCTATTCATATCTTATCCATCCTTTTAACTCTATCTCAGGTCTGGCCCCCTCCATGAACCTTTCTCAAGGGCATATGGGTCTCTTTCCTTCTCTTGGTCATTTGCAATCTGTATCATATAATTTAGCACATGTGCTCCCTGGAACCTTAGGGTGAGTACATGTTAGCTACTCTTTGGCTACCTAAAAGTCAAATGAAACATTATCACTAGATGGTATTTTTTCTTGTGTTGTATTCTGATTTTCCTATGTGCGTTATTCCTGTGTTTCCCCAATTAGGATGCAGGATGTTTGGTTCTTATCAAAAAATACCTGGTCTTTATATAACTTGGTTATAGCTGTATAACCATGAAATCAAATGATCTTTTAAAAAAAGTTATTGATACCTTTTACTTTTTATATCACATATATTTCACACTACAGTCCTCTCTTCATCCTCCAGGGGGGAAAAAAGAAGAAAAAGTTCAGCAAAAATAACCTACATTTTAGAGCTGAAAGTTATATATAGCATTCCCACCAACGCCTGCCCCTACAGAGAGATGGAGGTGTCACTTTGGGCCAAACATGGTCATTATCATTTTTCAGCATTCAGTTCAGGGAATCATACAAATTATGAGTAGGAGAGGACCTCAGAAATCATCTAACTTCACCCAAAACAGAAATCTTCTCTAGAGTATGTATTTTTACAAAAGAATATCTGTTTTAACTTTAACATTTTACTCTTCATGCATGATTCTAAATTCCTAAGAGTTAGAGCTGGGAGGGATCTTCGATATAACCTAATGCCAACCAAGGCATTTTATAGATGAGGGAACTGAAGCCTAAGTAAGGTAGGTTACTTATCCAAGGTCATCCCATAACTAGCTGATCCAGGACTCGGTTTTCAGTGTTCCTTCCATTATGCCATAAATCAACTAATAAGTATTTGCTGAATGCCTACTACAGGTATGTGGTTGGCCCAATTGTTTCGAGAACTATGCCAATATGGCAATGGGCCTAGTCCTTGGTTACAGGCTAACTTTGGCCAGCTGCTTTGCAAACTTATGCCACTAGTCACAAAAAGTCGTTAAACAAAAGAGAGCTCTGGCAATGAAAATCTATTATGATGAATACAAAGAAATAACTCCCATGATAGCCTTGTGGGTCAGTAAGGTTATCTTTGCATGTGAAATCTAGTGAAATCTAGTCTATATTGTTATCCAAGCTACTCATTAGGCCTAATTTACAACACCCCAAATTTATGTTAAGTCAAAGGTCAGGTGCAAAGTTAGGTTTTCTGTAACTGAATTATACTAGAAAGTATATTGTTTTCAAGACTAATCCCAAATAAACCATAAAACTGCCAAATGTAGCTCTAACACAAAAATCAAGTGTATTTGTAGTCTGAACATATCTCCTTACTATGATATCAAATTCTCTGAAAGAGAAGCAGAAATTCATTGTCAATTTCACATGAGGAAGAATATTAGTAGTACAGGGAGGCATATTTTTGGCAGGTCCTACTGAGTTGCTGAACTTTTCCTGCAAACCTAGTCCCTTTAATCAAATTTCCTAAAATATAGCATCCTTTATAGGTCTCTATTTTTAAGTAGTTAAATTTCTTCTGTTTTTCTTTAAGGCTTTCAACCTTGGGGGTTTCAATTCCTTATTCTGATATCTTGTACTGAACAATGTTGTGGGGGTGTGGAAGTGTGGCAATTTAAGTTCAGTTGTTAAGATTTAAGTTGTTAAAGAGAAACATAGCAACAACAAAGTGTGCTTTAATGGTAAAAAAAATCTTTTTATATTGAGAATATATAAAAGGGAAATATATCTTGGCCTAGGTTTGTGCTTTAACGGTAAAAAAAAAAAATCTTTTTATATTGAGAATATATAAAAGGGAAATATATCTTGGCCTAGGTTTCTGAGATCCACACATAGCAAAAGGTTGCCCTTTCCCTTTAGGTTACAATTGGCTATGCCATGAAATGCCAGTACTAATTAAGTCCTATGTTTTGAAGTCTCAAGAGCCTGAGTACATATAAGAGAAGCTGGCGGCTACTACTGGAAGAGAGACACTGGCCCCCTTGATGTTACTTGATTAAGACATTTCATCTTTCAGCTCTGGGCTTTTTCTCTGGTTGTTCCCTCTTCCTGGAATGTTCTTCCTCCTCACTCCTGCCTTCTGCTTCCCTGACTTCCTTCAAGACTCAGCTAAAATTCCACCTTCTACAGGAAGCATTTTTCCTCTAGGGAATAGATAGACAGACAGACAGATAAGCAAATAAATAGATAAATGATTGAATGAACAAATGAATAAATGAATGAATTTAAATTAAATTAAAATTTCCTGTTTATCTGTTTGAACGTTGTTGTGGACATGTTTTCTCCTCCATTGGACTGTAAGTTCCTTGAGGGCAGAGACTATCTTTTCCCTTTCTTTGTATTCTAGCACAGTATCTGACACAAAATTGGTACTTCATAGATTTATTGATTGAGTCCTAAGTATAAAAGCTCTCTAGAGACATCTGAGTGAGGGTACTGAGCTGAATAAGAGAGAGGTTCCCAAAGTTTGCCTGGACTCTGAGTCAGGAGGGGACTTCTGACAGGGTTTATATTCAGAATTAATTTAGAGGAAATAGATAACATAATGAGATAGGTAAGTGGAGGGTGAAAATCAGAACCAAATAATCACACAAATGCACAGGAAGACCAGCTAGCACTTTCCTATGTGAATCTAATAAATTAGCTTGCTGAGGAAATGATTTAGAAAAAAAAATTCCTAGGAAAACAATTTTATTGACTTTCATCTTGCTATAATTCTTGGCAGAAATTAAACCAACAGCATATACCCCAAAATGAAATATAGCTGAAATGGATGAATAACTTTAATGTAAAAAGTCATATCATTAAAAAAAAAAAAGACCAGAAGAGAATGGCTAGATCTATGGTTTGGAGGAGAGTCAGGAACTAAACAAGAGACAAAGGAGATAAAAAAAAAGACAAAATGGATAATTTTGATTTTATGGAGTAAAAAAAATATGGTACAAAGTTTTAGGGAAAAAAATCTTGTAAAAATATTTCTAATAGTGGTCTGATATCCAAGATATATAAGTAACTGATATAAAAACATTAGCAAAGGAGTTCCCTAACAGAGAAATGGTCAAAGAATATGAACAGTTTTCAAAAGATGAAATGCAAATAATCAATAATTATATGAAATAATTAGATTTAAAAGAAATTAAATAACCATGACAATATAACTAAAATATATGACAACTAAAATAACTCCAACAACAACTATATGAAGTAGAGAGATGCAAATTTAAAAAACTCTTGGGTTTCACTTCACATCCATTAAATTGGAAAAGATGACAAAACTATGGAAAGATAGATGCTAATACATTTTTGGTAGAGCTGCGAACTGGTCCAAACTTTCTGGGATACAAGGAAGTGAATCCCACTTCTGACACTTCTAATGTACGTGACCATAAGCAAATTACTTAAGTTTTCTAAACCTCAATTGCTTTGCCTGTCAAATGGGGAACATTGTACTATCTATTCTGTAGGGTTGACCTGTGTGTGGAAAATCCATTTATAAACTTTAAAGCACAGTAAAAAAAAGTTAATCATAATAAGCCTAAAAGTATACATGGCCCAAATAATCTTCATTGCATTATGAAGGAAGAGCAGCCCCAGGCAGATGGGGTTTAGAATCACTTAATTCAACAATCTCCCTTTTATTAGAGTGGCTATTTTGACTATTCAGACGTTGATTCTTATGATATTGTGAAAGGATTTTAAGAAGGAATTATGAGATTAATTTTTAATGGACAAATATGTACAACCCTTATTAAGAATTAGAGTTCACCCAGTTCACCTCCTAAAGGAATCCCTTTTGGGAGATCATAATTGTCTGGTCTTAATGGACTTTTGTTAACACATTACTAGGAATCACATACTCAGTGTAAAGAAACTAGAGACAAGCAGAACCAATAACTAGGCCACTCCATAGTGAACCAGCAAGCGAAAAGCAGGACTGAAAATCACAGAAAAATCATAGGATTATTGATGTAGAAATACGGAGGACTTAACATAACTGCATCCATTCCTCTCATTTTATAAAACTGAGAAGAAAAGGCAGCATTATTGACCCACCGTGTATGGTACTTTAGAAGGTCATTTAATCCAGTCCTCTTATTTTAAAGGCATTACATGCATTATCAGTGTTTTATAGATGGTGAAATTGAGGCTCAGAGGTTAACTGATTTATAGAGATAAAATCTGAGTTCATGTTATAGGGTCATAGATTTAGAACTAGCAGGGACCTCCTGAGGTCTTTTGGCCATTTTCCAAATGAAGAGCCAAAGTCTATGCTGCCAGTTACTAGTTTCTGACTCTTGGGCACTGTGGTCACTGCCAAAGATGGTGCTTTGTGCATGGTCTCAGCACAAGTTCAGGGAACTCTCTGGAGTCCCTCTATCTTCCCCACACATGTGCGAGGGTGGGACAGTTCCTCTCATTTGCCTTGTGGGAAGTTCTCTAGGGCAGGGTAGTGAGGAAGTAATGCAGAGAAGGAAATCAATATAACCATTAGGAAGATGAGAATCTGAAGTCTCAGGTCTCTATAAAAACCCATTTTAAGTTCTCATAGTTTGAATTTTGGTTACTCCAGAATGTGTCTCTCATGTATAACAGTTTTTAGACAATTAACTGCTTCCCTCCCATATAGGTTATTTTCCTCTGTCATCATGTTTTCATCGCTGTACTTGACTGTATTAGATGGAGGGATGCTTAGCTTTTAGTTGTATTTGGTTGATTTGGATGTTTGATCTCAGAAGGGATAGAATAAAAGAAGGAAAGAGCTGTCAAGACAGAAAAAATAAATGTAGAAGACTCGCCTCAAGCCAGACAGTGGGAGCAGAGAGAACTCTAGTTTGTGAGGATCATTTGTGGTGGCCAGAAGAACAAACTATTGATTCTCTGGGCCATCTGAGACTACATAGAAATAGTTTTGTTAGGAGAAACCATGTGGTATAATATGATTTATCACAGTATCCCTTTAGCCACGAAATATTCTATCCCTATTTAGTAACCTTGGGTTTGACTAGTGACTTCATTTGCAAACACCTAAATTTGCGGGGTGGGGACAGGAGAAACCAGTTCATTTCATAGGTCATAAGATCTAGAGCTGGAAGAAGGAGTGGGGGGAAAAGCATTTATAGAGTACTTATTATATACCAGGCACTGTGTTAAGCATTTTGCAACTATTATTTCAGTTAATCCTCACAACAATCCTGTAGGGTAGGTGCTGTTAATATCCTCATTTTACAGTGAAGGAAGCTAAGGTTAAGTGACTTGCCAAGGATCACACAGCTGGTAAGTGTCTGAGGCTGGATTTGAATTCAGGTCTACCTAACTCCTAGGGCAGCTAGGTTGCAAAGTGGACAGAGTGCCAGACCTAGAGTCAAGATGACTCATCTTCGTAAGTTCAAATCAGACCTCAGACACTTACCAGCTGTGTGACTGGGTAAGTCACTTAGTCCTCTTTGCCTCAGTTTCTTCATCTATAAAATGAGCTGGAGAAGGAAATGGTGAACCACTGCAGTATCTCTGCCAAGGAAACCTCAAATGAGGTCACAAAGCATCTGATGACTGAAAACGACTGAACAACATCATCCTAACTCCAGACCCAGTGCACTATCTACTATAGCACCTAGCTACCTAAGGAAGGGACTTCAGATAGCATTCAGTCCAACATTTTAGAGATGAGGACATGGAAGCTCACAGTGTCAGATACCGAGAATGCCAGGGAGTTGAGAAGCAAAGAAGGAAAGGCAACTGCCATCTGGGGCTGTTTAATCCATCCGTCAATGAATCAACATGCATTTCCTGACCTTGAGGGGTTTACATTTGCAATATACATTTATTTAAGGGCATCAGGAAGTAGTCCTGGGATTGGAATTAGCAAAGAACGGGAGAAAGATCAGCCTGGGAGTGGAGAAGGAAGGAGAACTGGGGGGACAGTATCTGGGCTGGAAGTGCATGTGGTTTGATTTAAGAAGTGTGACTGAGGTTTAAGTGGAGGAGTACCCATGAGCCCTTGAACATTTTGAAAGTACACAAGAGGAGATCAAGGGAGCCTGGAAAAAATGAGGAAGGAGTGTATTCGTTGAGTGTATAAGGGAGAAAGTAATTAGTCCAGAATGCTAGAAAAAGTAAAGAAGTGGGTGAGACTCAGCTGAGCTTTGAGCACGGATCTGAAAAAAGAATGGATAGGTGGTAGGATGGTGAGGGATGACCAGGATTTCTGAGCTCTTTCTACTTCCCTATGGGAAGAGAGGTGTGTGTGTGTGTGTGTGTGTGTGTGTGTGTGTGTGTGTGAGAGAGAGAGAGAGAGAGAGAGAGAGAGAGAGAGAGAGAGAGAGACAGAGAGAGACAGAGAGAGAGAGACAGAGACAGAGAGAGACAGAGACAGCGGGTATGGGAGAGGGGCATCCTGGGCCCCTAGGATTAGAAAATTCTCATTCTTGGATAATCTCTCATCTTTGGTTCACCATTTATAACTTAATCCTCATTTTTCAATATGCAATCCTGAATTAAATCCAAGCTGGTCAGCACCAAGGGACAATTCTACCTCTGTTTCATACAACAGGTGTTTTCATGGCTGAACAGGATGTTTTTAGCCCCTGAATGAAAGTAAGGTTCACTAACTGTTCCTTTCATCATTGGCCTGGGATCAGTGTCCCCAAATAAGATACCTTATGTTTTACCTGGGGCCTTTCAAGTCACCTTGTTTCACTAAGGTTCATAGTTACACTATGTAGAAGGGAGGGAAGGGTCTCTATCAAGTCAGACAGCTTTTAAGTACTTACTACATACTATACAAGGCACTGTTTTAGGTGCTGACTATACAAAGCCAAAAGTGATCCTCAAGAGGCTTGTCTTCTAATGGAAAAGACAATGGGGATGGATATAAGGGCATACGTAATGTATAAACAAAATGAATACAAGGCAGTTTGGAAAGAGAGGGTGCTAACACTTGGGGGGAGAGGGGAGGAAGGCAGCTCTTGAGTTGTAGCATAAGTACAAACCAAGAGACCCTTCCTTCTATTCTGAAGATGCCTTGGAAAAGCACAATGGGTAAATGCTTTCTTACACTGAAGCAAATGTCACTTCGTCTAGGACAAGATGATAGGAAGAAGAAAATTTATTTCCAAAGAAGAGTTAGACCTAAGGTTGGATTCCCTGGTAAAATATTGGGCAGCTGGACTTACAATGTCACTTGGATTTGGGTTATCCAGGAGACAACTACCAAAGGGGCTGCCCAAGAAATCTCCTTTCTCTAGCTAGAAAGCTAGGTTCTGGGCTCATGCTGCCTGAGAAACTCAAAATCCTTTTCTCCACACAAAAAGCATGGGTTCTTGAATTTCCTTCTCAGGCAAGCCCACGTGCTTGGGCCAGAAATCACCATAAGCTTCCTAGCTGACATTTATATTGCATTTTTAAGGTTAAGAAAAAATAGCTTACATACATTATCTCATTTGATTTTCACAGTAAACCCACGAAGTGGCTGCTACAGGCATGAATGTCCCCCTTTTATAGAAGAGAAAGCATGAAAAGGCATCCCATAGTTCCATAACTCCAAGAGAAGGATTCAGACTCAAGTCTCTCCTGACTACTAGGGCAGCAGTCTGGCCACTACACAATGGTGGCTAGAACTGGCAGATTCTGTAAAGTACACAGAAATATCTGTTTTGTTAGGCTGAGGAAGACACAGTGACAATAACCAAACACTGACTTGCAAAACGTTTCTCAAATTTTAAAAATATAAAATACATTGTTACTAGTAGCAGTTATTATTTAAACAGTAATAAGAGAGCAAATAAATTGCCTTATCCCAGTTGGCACAAAAGATCTGCAGGGGCCCAAAGACTGATTTGAAAAAAAAAATGCCAAATAAAGACGAATGATATCATACTAGGTTAAAGGAAATAGTCTTCTAAATATCAAGTATTATAGAACTGGAGAAAAAAAATTGCCACCTAGATATAGCTATAACTTCCTAGACCTTCACCTCCCTCCAGCAGTGTCTTGTGATGTGACTCTTGGTCCCAAAATCTGTCTGCTTGAGCTGAGTCATTTTGGTGCAGCAAGGAAGCCATCTTGTCTTTCCCGGCTCACTTTAAGCACTCCCAAATGTCCTGTGTTTCTAAACATACAGACACTGTGGTGATTGCATGTGTGACTCAAGGACAAATTCTAGTCCTCAAGGCCAGACCTTTTATGTAAACAAGTCCCGTCTAGACAAAAAAGAATACATTAGAGAAAAACAGTAATGCATTTAAAGTCCTAGAGAGAGGATGTATCTCTTAGACTATTGAGATGAAACTCAAAGGCAGAATGTGTAGACACAGTCAATTTTACCATTTGAGACCTGGGTATCTGAAAGATAGAATATGGGGAAATGAAAGCTAATATCCTACAGTGGAATTTTAAGTGAGCTTTCAGAAAAGGCAGAGGGCCTGAGTTGGCAATTTCTCGTCCTCTAGAGGGAATTGACTATCACTTTGAATTTGCTTTTTTTCTCCCTTAATTTCCCCTGTGCCTCCTTGTCTCCGAAGGAGGTGCTTGGCAGCACTGCTGACCCTGGCCCAGAGTTTGTCTCAAGCTGATAAGTCAGATTTATTACTTAGCACTTTTCTCATGGAACACAAGAGCAATCTTGAAGTTTCCAAATTAAACACAACTTGGAGATACCTTTTAGAAGCTTTTTCAGGCATGTCATTTTGTAAATGAATGAATGAATGAATGAGTGAATGAAAAGACATTTATTAAGTAATTTACTATGTGCCAGGTACTGTGCTAAGTACTGGGCTATAAAGACAAAATGTAAGATAGTCCCTGACCTCAAGGACCTCATATTTTAATAGGGGAAGGGAGGATATATAGGAAAGTGGTGGCCAAGGAGGGATGTTTTGGGACGTTACAGGAAGTAGAGTCATAACACAATTAATTGACTTATCCTTTCTAGGATGGAAGTGTTCATTTATGAATGTTCCCAGAGAAAGAGTTGGAAAGGAGGGCAGCATGGAAGGAATAACTTAGAGAAGAAGGCCTACGTGTATATGTGAAATATGTTATCAGAGAAACTTAAGGAGACATATGAATGAATGCAGAGTAAAGAGAGCGGAACCCTGGGAACAACTTCTACCAGAACACTGTAAAGACAAACAACTTTGACAAAAGTCTGATCAGTGTAATAACCAAATACAATTCCAAAAGACCAATGATGAAGGATGCTACTATTTCCTGACAGACTCAAGATAAACAAGGAAACACCTCTTCACATGACCAAGCTGAGAATTTGTTTCAGTTGATTATATATATATAAACAAGAGTTTTTCCTTTTTCTTCTTTTCAATGGGAGGGGAGAGAAAATACATGCTGTTAATTAAAAATAAATAAATACTTCAGAAAAAGACATGATCTTTATTCTCTAGGAATACTGTTTTACTTTCTAATCTAAGGTGACATTAATTTGCACAGGACTGATTATACCTGAAACAAACTTGACTCATATTTTTTTTTAATACAAAATTTTTTTTTACAATACAAATTTAATACAAAATTTTTTAATACAAAAATTTGTATTTTGTGCAAACCAAGGAATTGGGGAGGTAAGAAAAGAGGGAGTACCTATTGCCTGCTGTTTCAATAAGACTGCAGGCTTAGATTTTCTGGGAGGCCTAGAATATAGTTACCTCCAGGATTGGGTTAGCGCCCTAAAAGAGCCCAGATCAGTTCTCTTTAGACCACAGTACTATTCAGAATTGAGCACAGAGTAAGTCATTGTGGCTTTCTTCTCCTGTCTTAGAAAAGTGAATGTTATCTCAAAAGAAGTAGACAAATGCCAAATAATCTAGTATAGTCTGTGCTAATATTAACTAGAAGCATGGAAAATAATGATAACATGCCTGGGATATGGTAGGTGCTTAATAAGTAAATGCTTGCCGGTGAATCAAAGACCTTTTCTTTCTCATTATCTCATTTCCCCCTCACAATAACAATATAAGAACAGTACCATAGCTATTATTTTCCCATCTTAACTATGAAGAAACTGGCACAGAGAGATTATATAACTTAGCCATGGATACATAAGTACTTAAGTGTCAGAGATAGAATGTGAACCCAGGTCTTTCCTGAATCCAAGGCCAGCACTCACCATTATACCACACTGTCTTTAGATCCCAGGAACAGGATGAGGCAAAAACAATTAGTTTCCTCAATGGGATTGCCTAGGTCCATTAGGATTTTCTTGAATGATCAGTCTTTCATTCAATTTGAGTTTGATATATGATAGAAAAAGGCTTTTTGTGGTCAACCAGAAAGGCAAGTGAACACAGCATGATAATGGTGGGAGCTAGAGGGACAGAGGAGTCAGGATAGAGGCTCCATATTTCCTTCCCATTGCCACAAGAAAATATTTGTTGGCAGCATTCCCTCAAGAAATGAAGGCAGGAAATGAAAAGAACATCAGAGAACGTCAAGGAAACATAAGAACCCGAAAGAGTTTGACAGCCAGAGGTCATAGTTTGTTTGGATTCCATTACCTCTGTACCATCTAAGTGAGATGTTACAAAAAACAGTTTGTCAAAGTTGGAAAAAAGAGAAGACAGTTCAAGAAAAAAATACACAAAAATATCCTTGCAATGTATAATTAGCTTCATTCATTTTTGTCCATCTAAAGTCCCACAGTCACCTTCATCATGAAAATTTAGCTTTTGTGCCTACAAACCCGATTCAGCCAAACCAATCTATTCCACATTTGAAGGAGAGGAATATTTTAGGGAGGTTTTCTCTATGCTTTATAAATCATTCACCCAACGCATGCTTTCTGGTTTGAGAAGAAGACCTGGAGAGACGCAAAGGCTTCAGCATCATACCAGCCCTTTCTTTCTTTGGGCTAGTGTCTGGCTTGGCCCTAAGTGGAACTTAGTGTAAATCATAATCAGAAAGGAATCTAGAGGGTTCTATAGATTATGAACAAAGCAGATTTGGTCCCCCTCTGAAGTAAATGATGGGAAACAAAGTGTTTCAAAGAACCAGGGAATTCAAACCAGATTGCTTATGCACACTTATTAAAATACAGTTACATAAAAGGGAGGGAGACCCTCAGCCCATTAGCTCTCTAGTCTTTAAAAATTAAACACACAGAAACAACTATAGAGTCCTTATAGGGGGGGAAAATATGATGCTTAGACGGGTGTGGTAAAGAAGAGTGGGAGGGAGGACATAGCTGCACTCTCTCTACCACAAGGTGATGAAACACCAGCCTGCCTGGGGTCTCTGAAAATGCAGGCTTTCTTCTTTTTTTAATTTGGAAAAAAAAAATCAGAAAGTATAAATTAGCCTCTATTAGTCTGATAGTGGGAATTCCTTGAGGGGTGTGTGAAAAAGGGAAGAAGGCTGCCTACCTTGGGGAAAGATGGGATGGCTACAGGTAGAATTAATTTGGAGGTTAGAGACTCCAGAGACTGGTAGGCCTCACCCTTAAAGGAGTCAGTCTTCTTTTCCAATCTCTTCTCTCCACTCAAAGCCCTGCCCAGCCAAGGCTTTTCATTATTTTGCAAATAGCAAAAAAACCAAAAAAAAACCCCAGTTTACCTTCAAAATAAGTATCTCTGGTGGGCCACTGAGTTTTAAGCCCACAGACACTTCAAGGTCAACATTTTCTCAATATTAACAAAGGAGAGACACAGGATGACCGGCAGGGTATGGCGTGGGGAAAGGATAGAGGCAAATACTGAGGAAATTTAATTCAGTTTCTGGTAAAGGATGAACTACTACAGTTAAAAAAGGAGGGAAAATACTTTCAAAGTTATACAAATTTGCCTGTTTAAGACTCCAGGGCAATTTTCTCTTGGAGTAAATGCCATTGCAAAGCTCTGCTTCATGCTTTTCATGTACATAGATCACATATTATTTTTTAAAAACACAGGGTGTACTAGCTTCTCCTTCCTTGCCACCCCCCTTGGCTCAGGTTCAAAGCTGCTTAATTGGGAGTTCTAACACTTCAGCAGTCTCGCTTCTGACATGCACACTGGAGCTTTGCTGGGCTGGGCTGTCAGAAACCTTTCTCCTGTCTTTCTGCCAGCCAGACTCTGGCTCCTAACCACTGCAGTGACAGGTTCGGAAATGGACTACTTTACAGACTTCATAAACATGCTAATATCCACCCAGGAGTGCACAAAAAAGGTACCCAAAATAGACAGACATTGGCAACCCCCAGTGCATCTCCTGGCATGAGCAGGATACCAAATTAAACACACACACACACACACACACACACACACACACACACACACACACACACATTCCACAGCAATCTGGATGCAGCTCAGCCTTCTGCGGAAGTCTTTCTCAGGGCTCAGTAGCACAAGCAGGCTAATGAACGATTGGGAAATGGTGACTTACTGCACCTACACACAAGTCCCCAGGAGAAAGCTGTTGCTGTCGTCTCTCTCTGTCTCCTTCTCCTCCCCTGACTGCTACGGAAGGGCTGTATGCTGTTTTTTTCAAAAATCGAGCAGACCATCAGGAGACAGTCTGTTTTTCTTCTTTCATTCTTCTCTTTCTCTCTCTTTTGGGGTTGCAGCTGCAATCTCTCCTTCTGATGGTATCTCAAGGTGAAGCTGCTCTGTCCCCTCCCATTTCAGAGGGAGAGGGATGGACTGAAGGAGGGAGGAAGGTCGGTCCTTGGACGGCTATC
Source organism: Potorous gilbertii (assembly GCA_028658325.1). Lineage (NCBI taxonomy): Eukaryota > Metazoa > Chordata > Mammalia > Diprotodontia > Potoroidae > Potorous > Potorous gilbertii. The sequence goes on from CM053772.1 coordinate 155,183,230, forward strand.
AGTTACGCAGTAAAAATAGACAAGAGGAGGGAAAAACCCCCTTCTGGCTGGATTCCGAATTGTCTTAACTCGATGTTCTCTGTCCAAAAGGCTCTCTACTTGGCAACTTTCATTCTGTGTGAGGTTCCAGAACATGAAGACATCTGTTTCTCATAAGCGGAGAGGCAACGGCAAATCTAGGCTTATACTCTGTCAAACTGCATCAGGCTCCCCAAAGCCCAAGGACAACTGCTGATCCCAGGCACAAAGAGCTGGGAGAGAAACAGCCAAGTTTGTGCCCAGTCCCGAAGAGATCTCCTGAGTGCCTATGACTAAGTGTTCCTATAGCCAGCCTCCAGGAAGGGCCAATCACATCACAATCCAGCTTATTAAGAGGTGTTTGGCTCAACTGTCATTCCTTCCCCAGAAAACAAGTCTTGGGCTCCACCCAACACCCCCTCCCCCAAACATCACCCACTACGTACACACGTGCAAACACTACTAGGGAAAAGAACCTGAGATGCTGAGGCTAAACAGAGGTGAAGAGGACTGATTATGACAGAGGCAAAGGTCACTTCATTCTCTCTGAATTGACTCAAACAGTAGTGGAGTCACTCTGTACTCATGGAAACAATCTTCACCCCTTTTCCCCTTACTGGGGCAGCATCTCTCTGGCAGCTACAGCTCTGGGGCAAGCGCATCTTGGCTAGACTTTAGGAATGGCCTTTTCCGGTTAGTCTTCCTGCCACAAGGCTCTCTCCACTAAAATCCATTCTCCATTAAGGCAGCAAAATAAATTTCCTAAAAGATAGTCTGACCATGTCACCCTTCTACTCAATCAATTCTGTTGACTCCTTATTACCTCCAGGTAATGTGCTCTGTTTGGCATTTAAAGCGCTTCATGTCATTGCCCATTCCTATCTTTCAGTCTTCCAGCGCGTTACTCTCTTTTAGATTTGCTCTTTCATTCTTTGAGGCCAGATTGCTTTGGCCAACACTCCTTTTAGAGCTGATCTGTGGAACAATTTTATCTCCTTCTAAGTAGTATACAAAATTTCATTCTTATAGAATTAAAAAGTTTAAGAAGGGTCCAGACTATTTTTTTTTTTTAGTGTAAGTTCTGATTTAAGTTTTTTTAGCCTGCTTGTATTGGCTAAGAATTAGAAATTGAAGGGATACCCAGCAACTGGGGAATGGCTAAACAAGTTATGGTATATGTAGTATACAGTTGTGCTATAAAGAAATGATGAAGAGGAAGGTTTTGGAAAAATTTGGCAAGATTTCTAAGAACTGCTATACAGTGAAATGAAAAGAACTGGGAGAACATTGTAATGAAAATAATGTAGGATTAACAACTGTCAATGACTTGACTATTATCGGCAATATAGTGATCCAAGACAATCCCAAAGGATTCATGATGAAAATTGTTATGTTAAGAAAACACAAAAGTGTTTTCTTCCAGAAATAAAAAAAAAAGAAAAAACTGAAGTCATCTGAATACTGATGGAGGCATATTATCCTGACCTGCCCCTCTCTCTTCCCTCTCCATGTCCCAGCCAAGGTTATTGTTTGGGCCCTGATTGACTCAGAGTGAATGTAAGTAGCAGTTGTTTCTGTTTGGGCCTTAAACCTAGAGGGTCTTTCCCTCCCAAACAGATTTTTTTTAACTTGGTAAAGTAGACATTCTCTGCCTCATTTCTTACCTAACCTTAATCACTGAATGGGCATTGCCTCTGTCAAACTGAGAACTATTAAAGACCTTGGTTTCAAAAGGCCCAGGCACTGAATCCAGGGCCATCTCCAATCATACTGATCTGTATCTTGCCACTGGACCCAGATGGTTCCAGAGGAGAGAGTGAGGCTGGAGACTTTAAACAGCCCTACGTCACTTAAATCCATGCATGTCATGTCATCACCTCTCTGACATTATGGTCCTCTTCAAAAACAAAAGACAAACAATAAACAAAACAAACAAAGACAACAAAATAAACGCCTTTTGTATATCCTTTATGATGCAGCTCCAATGGCATCCTTGCTGTTTATTGAACGCAAGAGTCTGTCTCCTGACCGTGCGTTTTTCACTGGCTGTCTCCATACTTGGAATGTTCTTCACCTTCATCTCCTGGGCTTCACGGGCTTCCTTCAGGCATCTGCTCAACCCAGTCTTCTCAAGGAAGAGAAGGCACTTCTAGTGCCTTTCCTCTGAGATCACCTTGCATCCATTCTGTATAAATCTTATATTTGTGGTTATCTTTATGTTTGTCTTCAACATTAGAATGTTCACTCCTTGAGAGCAGCATTTTTTTGCCTTTTCTTGTATCCCTAGTGCCTAGAACAAAGATGACTCTTAATAAATGTATATTATCTGACTGACTAGATCCTCAACTTGGAGCTAAATTGTACATTACAAGGCTTATGGGTGATGTAATTGGAAAGTATTCATCCCTCCAGCCATTCTTCCATCCAACCATTCATCCATACAACTTCTACTAAGTAAAAAACAGATTGGTTATTTCCCCCATGTCTAGAATGTTCCCCTTGCCATTCCCTACCCCCATCTAGGCTTCTTAGAATCATAAGATTATAGATTTAGAGTTGGAAAGAACCTTAGATGTCACTGATTCCAGCTCCTTCATTTTATAAATGAAATAACTGAAATCAAGGGGTTAACTGATTTTCCCAGAGACACATAGCCAGTATGAGGTAGGATTGGAATTCAGGACTTCCTGACTCCCTGTTAATAAATGTTTATTGGATTAGACTGGGTATACTCAGAAGAATAAGACATAATCCTTGCCCTCTGGGATCTTATATTTAGATGTAGAGATAAAACCCATATATGAATAACCATACCACAAGGCAGTATATAGAGCATCCTACATTATAATAATAACTGGCATTTATACAGCACTTTAGCTTTGCAAATCATTTACATACATTATCTCATTTGTTCTTTTACACCTAGGTGGTGCTGTGTATAGAGTGCAGGACCTGGAGCTCCAAAGTTCAAATCTGGCTTCAGATGCTTCCTAGTTGTGTCACCCTAGGCAAGTCACTTAACCTTGATTACCTTAGTTCCTTCATTTGTAAAATGAACTGGAGAAAGAAATGGCAAACCACTTCAGAGTCTTTGCCAAGAAAATCCCAAATGAAGTCATTGATCTTTGGCAACCCTTTTGAAAACTGTATCCTTTGACTATTTACTGGGAGCATGAGTCTGGATCATATATCTGCATCAATTCCTTATATATTTTTATTAGCAGTTATTTTAGAAGGTATTTTGAGACTAAAATATTTCCCACTTGGATTTTTCATCTTATTCCATCTACATTGATTTATTTTGTACTAAAACTGTTAAATTATATGCAATCAAAAATTTTATCTCTTCTATCCTTCTGATTATGAATATATACCTTTAGCCATAAGGCCCAAATTAGGTCTTGCCTAAACTGAGGCAGAACCCTCCTAACTGGTATTCCCATCTCTAATTTCCTTTCTGTCTTCCTCCCTTCTAATCCTTGGTAAGCATATATGCCAGATCAATGAAGGCAGGTCTGATTATGTCATTTCTCTCCACTCCCTTGATTAGAAAATTTCAATTGAACTTTCTTTTCATCAGGAAAAGGTCAAATGCCTTCATCCAGCGCAAACTGGCTCCACTAATCTTTCAAGTTTTATCTAATATCACTTCCCTTTAGGTATAGTATACTCCAGCCAAAATGGGCTCCTTATTTTTCCCTAAACCATCCTAAGTGTTCCTGCTTCTAGGTCCTGTCTTTTCTTACTATTAAATCTTCTCCTGCTATTTCACTGCTAGTCAAAATCCTGCTATCTTTTAAGACTCAGCCAAAATACCAAATTCTCTATGGAGTACTCCCAAATCAGGCTGATCAGATGTGATTTCCTGCTCCTCCAAACTCATTTTGTATATTTATTGTGCCTCTCACAGTGCATATTACTTACTCACTAGTATTATAGTTATTTGTATATGTGTCTCATCTAAACTGTATACTCCCAGAAGTCAGAGAATGTCTCTTATTCTTTGTAACTTTCATAGTATAAAGCATAAAGCTCTGCTATGTATCATTTGCCAATAGTGTATTTGTTGAATGGATGAGTAAATAAATGGAAGGAGAGAATGGTGGTGCCATTAACTGAAGTACATCACATGTTTTTCCATTTCTTTACATTTAATTGCATTGTTCCCTCACTCACTATTAGAAAAAGAAAACAAAAACCCTTGTAAGTAATATACATAGTGAAGCAAAACAAATCCCCGCATCCACTTTAAGAAACACTTATTAAACACCTACTGTGTACAGGGGTCTGGGCTAGGCACTGGAAATACAAAGACAAAAGCAAACTAGTCCCTACCCTCAGAGAACTTACATTATATTGGAATACTCCAATAGAATAGGGGGGGAAAGGGAAAGAAGGGAAAATCAGTACAAATTTTGTACTTCCGATATCCCAAATCATAATGTCTTTTTCTATCAAGCAAGAAATTGAGAAATGTGCTTTTAGTTGTTTTGTCACGATGGTTAGAGACATTCAGTATAATTTATTTTGAAGTCTCTAAAGTCCTTCAAAAGAAAATAATGAAAGCTGATAAAATCACAAGTAGAGAAGAGTAATCCAGTGAATGTCTGTGTGTAAGGGAATGAGGTCAGGAATCTTTGATGAATTTTATTTTGAATTAGGATTCAAGAGGATCAAAAAGCATTTAAGTAATATTTCAAAACAACAAGTAGGCTGACAAGGAAATAGCTGCTGACTTCCATTAGCTCAAGGATATATTTTCTTAGAACAATTTCCTAAAATAAGTAATATATTGATGCTCACAGGCTGATCCATTTGATAGAAGGTACTAAGTCTCTAGGGATGCTTACTCAAAAGAAGCATTAAAAAATAACGCCATCAGGCTTCAGCCTTTAAAATAAGGCATTAAGAAGGAATACATTAGGAAGCCTGGGCAAAAGCCAAGGGAAGTAATGACCCCGAAGGTCAGGAAACTTTTCTTTCCTGATTACAGTTTGGAGCTCCCATCCATTAATTTTTTTTCTACTCTGAAGAAGAAGCATTTTTTAAAAGTTTCAGATTAACAAGGATATCCATTGTCACCACTTTTACTCAGTATGGTACTAGAAATGTTAGCTTTAGCAATAAGAGAAGAAAAAGAAATTGAAAGAATTAAAATAGGCAAAGAAAAAAACAAATTTATCACTCTTTGCAAATAATATGATGAAATACTTAGAGAATCCTAGAGAATCAAGTAAAAAACTACTTGAAATAATATACAACTTTAGCAAAGTTGCTGGCTATAAAATAAGCCCACATAAATCATCGGCATTTCTATATATTACTAACAAAGCTCAACAGCAAGAGATAGAAAGAGAAATTCCATTTAAAGTTACTGTAGACATTATAAAATATTTGGGAGTCAACCTGCCAAAAGAAACCCAGGAACTCATATGAACATAATTACAAAACACTTTTTATGTAAATAAAGTCTGATCTAAATAATTAGAAAAATATCAGTTGTTCATGGGCAGACTGGGCTAATATAATAAAAATGAAAATTCTATCTAAACTAGTTTACTTATTCAGTGCCGTACCAATCAAACTACCAAAAAATTATTTATAGAACTAGAAAAAATAATAGCAAAATTCATCTGGAAGAACAAGAGGCCCAGAATTTTTTAACAAAAATAAATGCAAGGGAAGGTAGCCCAGCCCTACCAGATCTCAAATTGTATTAATAATAAAGTAGAAGCCATTATAACTACTTGGTACTGGCTAAGAAATAGAGAGGTGGATCAGCAGAACAGGTTAGGTGTTCAAGGCACAATAGTCAGTGACTATAGAAATCTCCTGTTTGATAAATCCAAGGACTGCAGCTTCTGGGATCAGAACTCACTATTTAACAATAACTTCTGGGAAAACTGGAAAATAGTATGACAGAAACCAGGGATAGACCAACATCTTACATAATATACCAAGATAAAGTAAAAATGGGTGCATGATTTAGATACAAAGGTTGATATTATAAACAAGCTAGGACAGAGAGGATTAGTTTACCTGTCAGATTTATGGAGAATAGAAAAATTTATGACCAAACAAGAGATAGAGAACACTATGAAATGCAAAATGGATGATTTTGATTACATTAAATTGTAAAGTTTTTGCACAAACAAAACCAATGCAACTAAGATTAGAAGGGAAGCAGAAAACTGGAAAACAATTTTTATAGTCAATGTTTCTGATAAAGGCCTCACTTCTAAAACATGTAGATAATTGAGTCAAATTCATAAGAATACAAGTCATTCCCCAACTGATAAAGGGTCAAAGGATATGAATAGGCAGTTTTCAGAGGAAGAAATTAAAGCTATCCATGGTCATATGAGAAATACTCTAAATTACTATTGATTAGAGAAATGAAAATCAAAACAACTCTGAGGTACCACATCATACCTATCAGATTGGCTAACATAATAAAACAGGAAAATGATAAATGTTAGAGAAGATGTGGGAAAATTGAAACACTAATGCATTGTTGGTGGAGTTGTGAACTGACCCAACCATTCTGGAGAGCAGTTTGAAACTATACCCAAAGGGCTATAAAACAGTACATACCCTTTGACCCAGCAATACCACTTCTAGGTCTGTATCCCAAAGAAATCATAAAAATGGGAAAAGGACCCACAGGTACAAAAATATTTATAGCAGCTCTTTTTGTAGTGGCCAAGAATTGGACATTGAGGGGATGCTCATCATTTGTGGCACACAAGTTGTGGAATATGAATATAATGGATACTATTGTGCCATAAGAAATGATGAGCAGGTGGACTTTCAGAAAACCTGGAAAGACTTACATGAACTGATGCTGAATGAAGTGAGCAGAATCAGGAGAACATGGTACACAGTAACAGCAACACCGTATGATGACTAACTTTGATAGACAGATCTCAGCCATACAAGGATCTAAGACAACTCCAAAAGACTCTCAATGGAAAATGCTATCTACATCCAGAGAAAACACTATGGAGTCTGAATAAAGATGGAAGCATAGCATTTACTCTTTGTTGTTGTTGGGTTGTTTTGTTTCTTCCTTCTCATGATTCTTCCCATTGGTTCTAATTCTTCTATAGAACATGATTAATGTGAAAATGTGTTACATTCTGAATATATATGTAGAACCTATATCAGATTGCACAGTCTTGGGGAGGAGAAAAAAGGAGGGGAAAAATTTAAAACTCAAAATCTTATGGAAGTGAATGATGAAAACTAAAAGTAAATTAATTTATAAAAAAGTGTTTCAGATAAAAGATTTAACTTTTGAAAAATAGAAAATAAATATAAATTATAAAAACTGAACTCAGAATATTTTCTTTTCACCAACATACAATCAGTGACACTGTGTAACTATGAATCATGGAATGCTACCATATTCAAAGAAATAAAATGTGTGAGTGACACACTGGTGAATGGAAAGGTACACGATGGGTATAAGCAGCTTGGATTATATTACCAGTGATGATTCAGGCACAAAAAAACCAAGTTAAAACTCTCAGAGAGACAGGTTAAATAAGTTGCACAGGGTCCCACAGCTAGTATATATCTTAGCACTTGAACTTAGGTCTTCTTGATTCCTGGTGCAGTGTTCTCTATCTATTGTGTTACCTAGCTGGGTAGATGAGAGGCAGATGTTGACTCAGTGTAAAGGACAACTTTCTAAGAGTTAGAGTTAGGCAGAAGTAGAATGAATTGCCCCAGGAGGTTGTGGGTTCCCTCTTTCTAGAGTTGTTTAAACAGATGCTGGATGATCACTTACTGAATATGTCATAAAGGGAACTCTTGTGTAGGTACAAGTCAGACGGAGGCCTCTGAGATCTGTCAAGCTCTGAAATTCTGTGATTTTTGCACTTTCAGCAGCATGATCAGTGTTTATTAAGCATCTATCCTGTGGCAAGTGCTGTACCAAGCACGAAGCAATTTAAAGATCCCTGAATTAGGAAAAAAAACAAACTGCCTTTTGCCTTTGGGTGAGCTGCTTTATCTTGCCAGGCCTCAGGGTTTTTCAGCTATAAAAGGTGCCTTGAAAGTCCTTTCCAGTTCTGAATCTATGCAAGGAATCATGATATCAGGTTGCTTATCATAAGGCTGAAGTCCCATCTATTTATTAACATAAGGTTAATGTAATAAAGTAAGAGTCTTATGACAAGGATTTCTCAATTCATATGGGATTTAGGCTCCAAAAACTCATTTGTAAGTTATCTGTCATTCAAAAGGCATTTTCCCATAAAGAAAAGCTATAAAAGGTCATTAGACTCCTACACCAGCCCACAAAAGCCAAGCTAATCAATGTATCAATAGCGCTGTGTACCCAAAACAATGGAACCCAACCACCACATATAATCAAATTGTTATGGGAAAAAATGCCTTCCATTGTGTGACGTGGGATTCCAAGAACACATTATCTCCAGTCTAGCCCTGGAAGTGGGAATGGGGACTCCCTCTCCTTTCCACCCCACTCCACATTTGCTTAGCAGTGAAAACAAGAACTTGTTGCCCCAATGCCAAGCCACTCCTGGTGGTTCCCATGGTGTGGCTTACAGGTTACACAGCAGGTTGAGTTCCCAGGGGAAAGTAAATGACCCATTATGTTTTGGAGGGGGATAAGAAGCTGTATTTATTAGTCAATAGGTGTCACTGACTTCCACAGAGGTCTGAACATACCTAACATTCTTAATAAACTGTCAATCAGCCCATGCTTAAAGACCAACCTCTTAGGATGGGGAACTCACTACCTTATGAGATCACTCGTTCTATATCTGGTCTTTCTAATTTTGTTGTGGAAGAAACTGAGGCACAGTTTCTCTTCTTATGAGGGTTCCAGAGATGGGTTGCCATGTTTCCCTTTTTGCTGATATTGACTGTTACTCGTAACCAAATTTCTCTTCCGCTGAAGAACAAGCTTCAGTCTTACCTCTTTGTCCAAATATGTAGTACTCCTGAGATCTAGGTTTTTTTAATCGCTTTAAAATAAAAATGTGCCAATGATGTCTCCCCTTACCTTCTTTTTGCCCCATACCAGAGAACCCTCCCTTGGGACAAATACGTATGATTAATTGAGACAAATTGATACACTGGCTATGTCTGACAATGTAGACTTCATTTCCACATCTGTATTTCACCACCTTGCTGTTTCATCAAGAGGGCTTTGCAGTCAAGATTGGTCAAGGTTCTGAAGTCTTTCAAGTTTGTTTTCTTGTCTTTACTGCAGTCATTGTGTAAATTATTCTACCGATCCGCCTCACTTTGTCCTTCGTAAGGTCGTACAAGATTTAAGATTATAGTAACAACATTTATATTGCACTTTCTCTACGTCAGGCATGGTGCTAAGTCTTTACAAGCATCATCGCACTTCATCCTCACCACAGAGATGCAAAGTATCCTCCAAGCTTCAAATTGCTCTGAATTCTTCACATTCATGTTTCCTATAGGGCAACACAATTCATATGCCCCAGTTTATGGTCATTTCCTGACTAATGGGCACCTATTTCTTTCCAGTTTTATTGCTATCTCAAAAAGTTCTGTTATTTATATTTTAGTACACAGAACCTTTCCCTCTGTCTCTCATCTCCTAAGGATATGCACCCAGTATTGATACTGATGGATCAAGGACTGTGACAGTTTAGTGACTTTTCTGCCTTCCTCACTGTCATTAATTCATAGAAAATTTTCTTCTGAATGCCTTATAGTCATCATTTCTTCTGGCAAATTACATATATGTACCAATTTTTTTAGCTGTATCTCCATTGATGGGCACCTGTTTAGTTTCCTGCGTTGGCTACCATGAAGAGGGCTATTAAGAAGGTTAACATTTTGTTTTATGTAGGATCTTTATGTCATTGAACTCCATGCGTCCTATGCCCAATCATGAGATCACTGAGACAAAGGATATGACTAGATTGGTGACTTTACTTCTGTAATTCCAAACTGTGTTTCAGAAGGATTAGATACTCTCAGCTTCACTAACAACGCATTAGTGTAGAATTGATTTTTTCAGGAGCTATCGCTAAAAAAAAAAATTCTGAAAATTCACCCTTTTCTAATACCTTTTCCTGTTCTGGCTAATATGAGTGAACAATGGCACTTATGAAAATCCAATAATAAAAATGATGATGATGATGGAAGCTAACACATTTAGAGTTTTAAGAGATGTTAAATATGATTCACATATATTATCTCCTTTGAGCTTCAAAATGACCCAGTGAAGCAAGTCCTGTTAGTATGCCAGTTTTACCGATGAAATAACTGCGGATGTGAGAAGTTAAATGACTTTCTTGGGGTCACAAAGCCACTGAGTGCTTGGAGCAGGATTCAAGATCAGGTGTTCCTGACCCCAGATCCAAAACTCTATCCACTACCACCCAGCTGCCTGTTATCAGAGACAAGATCTCATTCCTAAGAGTTTTAGATCCATTTCCCTCCAAGCTTTATCCTCAGTAATCTGAATAAATAGCTGATTCTGCTATTATGGAATGGGAATTCCAATCTTCTTGAATTGTCTGTTAAAGTAGAAACTCTCCATTGTTTTAGCTGATTCCTCTCAGGCTTTCACAGTCTCAGACTCTGGGAACTGGAAGAGGTCGATTTGTCCAACTCCTACTTAAACAAGGATCTTCTCATAGCACACTTGACCCTGCCTGCATACCTCTAGTGAAGGGAGGCTTCCTACCTTCCAAGGCAGCTCTTACTTCTTTTAGATAGCTCCGTTGGGAAGTCTTTTCTTCCATTAATGTGGGTTATATTAAAGAAGTGAGGGAGTATGGTGGGTAGATCACTTTATGTGGAATCAGGAAGACCTGAGTTCAAATCTAGCCTCAGGCACTTACTAGCTGTGTGACTTTGGGCAGGTCACTTAGCTAGCGTATGCCTCAGTTTCCTCCATTGTAAAACAGGGACAATAGCAGCTATGTTGAAGGATTGTTGTGAGGATAAAATGAGATATATGTGCAAAGTGCTTTGTAAATTAAATCACCATGGGAATGCTAGCTATTATCTTAAAATTTTATTTATTTTTCTTTCACGTTTTTATTGCTAGCTAAATTGAAAACCACTCCAGTATCTTTGCCAAGAAAACCTTACGGGCTCTATGGTCACCGAGAGTCAGACATAACATGGATAACAACCATGACAATATTATTATTCTTGCAATGATAAATAATTCTGTTGGCAACTTCCTTTCCCACCATTGCCTTTTAAACTACATGTCCACACTGTCTTCTCTACTTAAATATCCCCAATTGCTTCACATAGCAATAGGCAGCTAGTGGTGCTGTAGATTGAGCTGGAAAGGGGCCTTAGAAATCACCTCCTTCAATCCCTTCATTTTATAGATAAGGAAACTGAGGCCCAGTGAGGTTAAATTACTTGCCCAAGCAAGATCAAGTAAGAAACAAAAGCAGAATATGAAGCCATGGTGTTCTTTCCACAGCTTTTAGTTCCTTTGGGCTGTCCTTCAAACAATTAGTGTTAAAAGTGTTAAAAGCTTTTTTAAAAATCTGCACCTATGGTGTTAACTTTTTGATATTCATTTCCAGACCTGTCAGACATGAGGAAGAATGAGTCATTCCCATTTTTTCAAGGCATCGGAGTCAAGCTACAATGTCCTCATGACATGGTGTGTGGCCAGAGAAAGGGCTTATTTGAAAGCAAAGGAAGTAAGTGGGAAGCCTCCTGTGTTCAAAGAACAAGGCAGGCACACCTGTTTAAGGTCATTATTTTCCTTCAACCGTATAGTAGCTTAGCATTGTGGCATATACAGTCTAAGGAGGAAGTAGCTTCCAATGGCTAATACTTGAGAAAAACAAGTCAATCTGGAGCAAAAAGTAGATATCAGTTTTATCAAAACAAATAGAAAAATTAGAAGCTTAAGCTAGGATGTTTCTATACACAGAGACTGAAAAAACTGGAAAGAGTTGTTTCAAGGAGTGAGCCAGAATAGATTGTTGTGATAAGAGATCTGAGGGTTGGGGTGAAGAAGGTAGATGTAGAAAGATTGTTTTCCTTCCCTCTCATGATTTACACACTCTCCCCTCAATCCTCATGTGTGATGGTGGGTCCCCCTTCTTTTACCCATTTTCTGGCCATCCACACCCCCCACTTCCAAATACACACTTACATTTTGGCAGGAATGGAGAAGGGAAAAGGGGGAAGGAAAAACCTAGAGAGAAATTTTTAAAAGGGGAAGGAGAGTAAGGAACTTGAGTTTATAATGGAAAGGGAATAGAGAAACAGACTAGACCTGTGATTTCATCGCTATAGTGATCTCCAGGTAAGGAGACATCCTCTGCTAATGCAGGTTGGTATCTTCTCTGAAACTTAGATAGAATGATAGAAAGTTGCCTAGAGCAGAGATGTCAAATATAGGGGCCACATTCAGTGGCAACACCTCCCCCCCCATCCAGTGTCTCCTAAAGCAGATGAAAATATAATTGGGAAGTATTTTAAAAAATAAATTTCAAAATAGGATACAACAGAGATGCTATTGTTAATCTATGGCTTTCTAAATGAATATGTAGCCTGCAGGAATCCTATGTATGGTTAGGGGTTCTTTATTTTATTTTATTTTTTTGGAGTAATTGGGGTTAAATGACTGGCCCAAGGTCACACAACTAGTAAATATCTGAGGCCAGATTTGAACTCACTCCAGTCCTGGCACTCTATCTACTGCCACCTAGCTGCCCAGGGGCTGTTTCTGTTTGAGTTGGACATCACTATCTTGAGCACTGAGAAATAGCTTGCTCAGGATCTTACAACCAGAATGGGTAAAAAGCAAGCTTTGCACTCAGGTCCTCCAGGTCCTGTTTTCTACTCTATACTGCCTCCATTCAGCGCTCCCTCACTCAAAACAAAGTCAAGTGCAAGTCATGTCATCATTTCTCTGATGGCATGGTCTTCTTCGGCAACCAAGGACAAACTCACACACTACCTCCATGACATTGATATATAAGATACTGATAGGTGAATACTCAGTCGGTCAATCCACATTGATTAAGTGCTTACTAAAAATTGGGTGTATAAAGAAAGGCAAAAAGCAGCCCCTGGCCTCAAAGAGCTGACAGATTAGTGGGGCAGAGAACAAGCTAACAATTGCGCAGAAGCAAGAGACAGACCAGGTAGAAAGGGCAGGTCAGAGATCTCTGAAAACTCTTGGGAGACTGAGAGAGGAGCTAAAGGATTAGGAAGGAAAAACAGCCACTTGATGAAAGGGGGTCTGGGGAGAAAAAAAACAGCAAATGAAGTTTCTTAAAGAGGGAGGTAGATTATATCTCCAAGTAGAAGGTGGAGTTGAAACTCTTGGATTTTGAATAGGAGAGAATGCAATCAGGCCAGATTTAGTTTTCAAAATGTAATTCAAATCAATCCAGTAAGCATTTATTAAGTGCTTACTTTGGGCAGGCACTGTAGTAAGTGCTGGGGATATAAAGACAGAAAAAGAAAGGAAAAAAGAGGAGAGGAGAGAAGAGGAGGAGAGGGAGAGGAGAGGAGGTGGAGAGGAGGGGAGAGGTGAAGAGAGGAGAGAAGGGGAGAGGAAAGGACATGGAGAGGAGGGGAGAAGAGAGGAGAGGAGATGGAAAGGAGATGGAGAGGAGAGGAGAGAAGATGGAGAAGAAAAGGAAAGAAGGGAAATGACAGTCCTTTCCCCTCAAGAAACTAGGAATAAACTTTTTTTTCGTTTAAAAATTTAAAACTGTCTCTATGACCTTGAACGAATTAGGGACTCGAGAGGATCTCTGGATTAAAAGGTCCTGTTTCCTTCACATTCCTCATTAGGCTATCATTTTCCAAACAGGTTCCAAGGCACTGTTGAGTTAAAAGCTGAAGTCAGAGAATGGATAGCCAGTGGGGGTTGGAAGAAAGGACAAGACCTCTGTAAGGGTTCCGGAGTTAATGTTTTCTGATGTATTTGAAGTTTATTTACACAGCAGTGGTCAGCCAAATGCCAGGCTTACTGTTCCCTTAATTTTCCCTTCAGTACTCTACAGGAAAAGGTAGTCTATTGTTTGGCAAATACACTTAATGGTTTAAGACCTAAATACCAGGAAACACTTGGCCTTATAAAAATTGAGCAGGGCTGAGGCAGAGATAAGGGAAAAGAAAGTCTTTAGCAGGTATAGCTTCCAAGCAGGGCAGCTACCAGGAGTCTATTCTTTTTTTTTTTTTTTTTTTTTTTTAACATTTTTATATAAAGTTTTGAGCTACAAATTCGATCCCTCCCTGAAATGGTAAGCAATCAGATATAGGTTATCCATGTGCAATTATGTAAAATATTTCCATATTAGTCATTTTGTAGAAGAAGAATTTAATGAAAGAAAAGAAAGTGAAAAATAACATGCTTCAGTCTGTGTTCAAACAGCATCAGTTTTGTCTCTGGAGGGGGATAGTACGCTTCATCCTTAGTCCTTTGGGATTGTCTTGGATCACTGTTTTGCTGAGAACACCTAAGTCATTCACAGTTCTTCATTCATCAGTACTGCGGTTCCTGTGTACAACACTGCCAGGAGCCCATTCCACCTATCACTTGTTCCATGCTGGTAGCTTTCCACTGGCTGAGCAGACTCTCCTGTGCTTACATCAAGCCTTCACAGGGCCTTGCACGATGTGGCTTTGACTCAGTTATATCCAGAAAAAAAAAGGAAATGAACTTTCTCTTTAATGATGACAGAAGCCACATTCGGCATACAACACTGAGTGTGAACCAAATGGGATTGAGATGTAATTGGGAAACATTTAGCAAAATAACTAAAAATACATCAAAAGAGAGATCTCTATAATATGTGGTTTTCAGAGGGCTCCTCACGTACAGCTAGCTGAATGGCCCCATTTCTATGTGAGTTTGACATCATTCACCTAAATATATATGTTTCTCCATCCAGAGGGCTCCTAGATGTTTGACTGTAACTTTGGAACCATAGGTGGACACTTAGATTAGGTGACTTCTGTTTTCTGGCTTCAGATCCTGCCTTGTACCTGTAGTCTGAAGAATGGATTGAATGCTATTCAAGACCCGCTTTGTGCATGTCCCCAGGCCATCAACCAGAAACTAGCCATTTAGAACTCCCACTTTTCTAGCCTTGCACACAGTCCATAATTCAGGGACTCTGGACTCTCTGCAGCTCATCCTCTCTTGATTCTCAGCCCAAAATTCCCTCCTTCTTCATCTTCACTTAGCTTCCTTCCAGTTTTAACTAAAATCCTATCTTCTATAAGAAGCCTTTTCTGCTCTGCCTTGATGTAAGAGTCTTCCCTTTGAGATTGTTGTTAAATGTTTTTTTCAGTCATGAGCACCTCTTCTTGGTGACCCCATTTGGAGTTTTCTTGACAAAGATACTGGAGTGGTTTGCCATTTCCTTCTCCAGCTCATTTTACAGATGAGGAAACTCAGGCAAAAAGGGTTAAGTGGCTTGCCCAGGGTCACACAACTAGTAAGTATCTGAGGCTGGAATTGAACTCATGAAGATGAGTCTCTCTAGTCCTGAGCTCAATGCTTTATCCACTGTGCCAGCTACCTGCTGTTTTCTTAGGATTACCTCTAATTTACCTTGCATTGTTTCTATATAGTTGTTTAGGTCCTTAGGGAGAGGCAGATGCTGTTTTTGTTTTCATCATGTCTCCAATGCTTAGCTTAATTTCTAGGGACATTATAGGCATTTAACAACTACGTGTTAAATTGCCGTGACTAGAAATAGAATGATCCAGCTGTTTCTTTATGAAGCTGAAATCTAGGTTAAGCACCCTTGGAATAAAATATAACGAGAAAGTGCATTTAAAAAATGAACCCTTGTACTCAATGATCTTCAACACTCTCAGGTCTCATATTCTGATTTTTTTAAATGGGCCAATCTGAATTTTATTTTTTCACTTTCCAAACAAGGTACTCATGGGCAGTACAGGCTTACAGCAAGAAAGAGGACTTCCAAGGAAGCAAACTTTAATCAGTCCCTGGATAACTGATAGCTGGCAGTACTTGTTACAATTACCAAGAACTGCTTACTGTCTGGCTCCCTGAGCCTTCTCGGAAAAGGGACCTCTCTGGGAAACAGAATCTGTTTGACTTTGTTAGCTAATTATCCTCTAGCATACCAATGGGTATTGGAGGAAAATGTCATTGCTACTGCCCAATGACAGGCAGCAAGCAGCTCCACAAACACACTGGGTACTTTCCGCCTTGGCACACAAGAACAGGAGATTCATTGAGGGAGTCTGTCACCATCTTCTGCAGAAGCACCTCCTCCCTGTTCTACTTTGAGAGAAATGCACTTTCTAAAGATGAGTTTTTCTAAAGTCCTCCAAGCTCTTTCTAAGTCTTTGTTAATTAGTGCTTACAATATCCCTATAAAGAGCATCTGGGGCAGGTAGCACAATTTCCCTTTTGCCAATAAAGAAATTCAACCAAAGAGAAATACTGTCATTGCCCAGCTTTCGTTAGAGTCACTCAGGTAGAAATAAAATGAAACTTCTCTGGTGCCTGCTAGAGAGAAACCCATGCTATCTCTTTTGGACTATTAGCTAGCACACATGTGTAGATATGTGTATAGACATTTATACATATACATGTGTGGGTATGTACATATACATATATATGTATTTGAATATGTATATACA
Source organism: Potorous gilbertii (assembly GCA_028658325.1). Lineage (NCBI taxonomy): Eukaryota > Metazoa > Chordata > Mammalia > Diprotodontia > Potoroidae > Potorous > Potorous gilbertii. The sequence goes on from CM053772.1 coordinate 155,199,883, forward strand.
CACATCTACACATGTGTATGATATGCAGAGTGTTACAGGGGACAAGTCACTATGACCAGTGTGTCCATCATCACGCATTTCTATAATTTGGTTCAACAGGTTAAGACAGAAGTTGTTAACAAACGAGGTTTTCACACTTCAGCAGATGGACATAAGGGAACTCTACTTGGCTTTCCATGTAGATGCCCATTACTTCCCAGCAGGGTCCAGACCCTCAGGAGTACTTTCTCAATGAATTCATGAAAAGCTACCAATGTAATTTGCCAACTGTATGCCAGAGGCAACTCCAGATTCATAATATACCTTTATGTGTATTATAGAAAGGTGTATTATGTATGCTTTATGCACCTTTAGCAACTATACTCAGATTTCGTTTTCATTTATATCAGCTAGAGGTGCTGGTCCCTTGAGCTTCACAAACCTATTAGATAGTTAATAAGTATAACTCTCCATGACCCCTTTGGGGTTTTCTTAGCAAAGATACTGGCCATTTGTCATTTCTTCTTCATCTCATTTTATAGATAAGGAACTGAGGCAAATAGGGCTAAGTGACTTGCCCAGGGTCACATTTCTAAGAAAAGTCTGAGGGCAGATTCGAACTCAGAAAGAGGAGTCTTCCTGGCTTCACACCTGGTGCTCTATCCACTGCATCTATTTCAAATTATTTGTGACACTTATTGCTGTCTGCAGGACCAGATAGTACTAATCATTTAAGTACTTGAAATGTGCTTCCTCAAAACCAGATATATCAACACCTTTTTTTAGGTCATCGACCAAGCATGGGTGGCACCCAAGAGGTGAAGAAATTATGCTTGTGTTACTGATGGGAGGTGGGAGCCCATAGTTTCTTGAATGAAATAAGGAAGTATGAGTCCTGGGTGATGGAGGAGTGAGGTTTACTGATACTAGGTGGGATCCTTGCCATGACTTCTCCTTCCATGGTCCCCTCCCTTTGTGGACAACCCTGAGGGCAACTAACCTTTGTCCCTCAAGACCTTTCCTATCTGGATCATAGCTATCTGAATGCTATGTCTCTAGGCTCTAAATCCCCTCTGACAAGGACAAATTTGTAGCAAATAGAGTGCAGAACGTAAAGTTGGGAGATCTGGGTTCCAATTCAGCCTGAGACATTTACTAGTTCTATGATTTGCGGCAACTCACAGCTTCTCTGGTCTGCAAGTTTGTAAAGGAAACTAATAACACTTGTATAATTTACTTCTCAGGGCTGTTGTGAGGAAAAAAGTAGTTGGAAAACCTTTCAATGCAATAGAAAATTTTGTTGTGATTCTAAAAGGAAGAATGAAAGGGAAGGAGAAGTATGCTGGACATGTGGGTATGGGGAGACCAGGGTTCAAACCCTGCCACTCAAGCTGCCCTTTAAACAGGGTGTTCCAGAGGTCATGTTTAAACTATTTAACCTTAATCTATTAGGGACACCTTGGACAGCGCTTTAACAGTCTGCAAAGGGCTTTGTCTGCATGTTTTCATTTAGTATTTAGGAGCTATATGGCCATGGGGACCCTTTATCTCTCTGACCTTTGGTTTTCACATCTGCAAATAACAGAACCTGCTTCACAGAATCATAGACTCAGAACTGAGAGGGGACTATAGAGGTCATTAAATTCAATCACCTCATTTTATGTAGGAGGAAACAAAATCCCAGAGAGGAGAAGGGACTTACTGGTAAAAGCCTAGGATTCAAACCAAGGTGCTCCTGGACTCCAAGTCCAATGCCCTATCAGCTACATCAAGATATTTCTCCATTGCTTTGGGGAGGGAAGTAGACAAGATTTTATATATATAAAGTGTCTACATGAATGTCCACTAATATCATTACAACCTTGTGAAGAAACAGCCTCCTGTATTCCCATTATGCAATAAAATATTCTTATCACTTTTCAATCAGACCCCAAATTTAATAACTTCTAAACTCCAGTTTAATTGCTCTGGGACCTATGAGAAGACAATGATTTTGTATGAGGTAGAAACAAATAATGGAGCAATACCTACAATTCCATATAAAAGATACATTAAAAAAAAATTCACTTTAGGCATACCTAAAGATTAACCCAGACTTCTCCACCTTGATAGACTTTTCTTATTCCCCAGTGTAGACCTGGAGTTCATTCTCTTCATACCTTTGCAAGTTAGCAGGTAGATCAGAAGTAGAATGAATGAATGAGCAAAAAAAAAAAAATACTTTCTAGACACTGATCAAAGGATCATAGATTTAGAGTCTGAATTGATCTTACAGGTTATTGAGAAAAGGAAAATGTGACCCTGAGATTATATAATTTACCCATGGTCATACACATTAGTATCTGAATCAAGATTTGAACCCAGAGGCCAGCATTCTATTATACTGGGACTTCTTAAACTTTTGGGACTCAATACCCCTTTTAAAGATTATTGAGGACCCCAAAGAGCTTTTATTTATGTGTTATCTCTATCAGTATTTATTGTATTAAACATTTAAACATCTTAGTATTATAATGAAAATCATTTTAACCTTGTGGATGACCTGAAAGGGTCTAGGGACCCCTCAGGAGTCCCCAGACCATGCTTTGAGAAGCAATAAATCATACCATGCTGATTCTCACTTCCAGTTTGCCAGGTTCTTTGCAAGGGCCCAATTGCTTTGCAACCCCAAGTTACTATAGATCACTTCTCAGTTCAGCTGGAAACAGGACATTCCAGCCACATTCCAGTGCCTGGAGTTAGTCCCCTTAGATGTTAATCTCCAGCTTTGAAGCTCCAATGGAGCACAGCTGTGGTAAACCTCCTTGCTGAATGCATGCAGTACTCATGACCTGGCAGGTGTTCTCTCCAGTGCCAACCAGGTGCCTGGAAAGGCTGACGGCGATGATGACAGAAAGATCAGAGGAGAAGGCAGCAGAGTTCAATCTTGCCTTTTTGACAATTTTCTTCTTCCCTTTCCTTTGATTCCTGAAGTTATCTATCTCACACCTCTCCCTTCTCAATCATTAATCAGGACACTGGAAAGCTACCTGAAGTACAGCTGGCCAAGCCAGTTTTCAGTGCCTCATCCCCCAGCTCACATGAAGGAAAAGTTCTTTGCTTCCAGACTTAGCACACTGGTAGTCAAGGACAATTGCTGTAATTGCTCAGCAGTTCTTCCTTTATTACCAGAAATCCATCCTGCCCAACCATGGCAGCCTTGAGCACGTTTATGGGGCAGTAAAACTTTACTGCAGGCCAGTCTCAGCTCTTTCCCACATTTCTGAATGGCTCTCTCTCTGATTAGGGACTGCTATAGTTTGTCCTTTGAAATCCTAGCATCCCTTTGACTATTTTTAACAAGGTGAACAAATTTTAAGTCGGCAAGGGGGAAGAAGTCCCTTAAGTCCTCACTGAAGAGGTCAAGAGGGAGCCCCCCAAATACCACATTATGGCTTCCTCATTACGGCTCTCTCCTACTTTCTTCCCCTTCCTCGTTCTCTTCCATCCTAGTTGGACACAACTAGGGGACACATGTCTAGTCCATCTCTCACCCCTTTAGACTTGCATATAAACCGGCAAAAAGAAAATCAGTCCAAGCTCACCATTACTCCCCTGTCACCGCAATGAATGAGCAGCAAAGGTGCTCCAGCCACCCTAAGGAAAACTGGAAGAACACCCTTAGAAGCCTACTTACTGGCTTTCCATCGCGACTGCGGCTGGGTGCCAGGGACCGAGCCCCAGCCTCTTCCTGCTCTGGGGCTCCAGCAGCTAGCTCCCTGCAGCAAACACTCACACAAGCAGCTCCATTCTAGTCCCCAGGCAGCTCGGGGAAAGGGTGGCCCTTGCAAAAATAAAAACAGCTTGTCAGCACAAGCCAAAGAGGCGGGACTGCAGTATCAGGGGACAAGGCTGGCCAATGATTAGCCTCTTTGGACTCTGCTTGTTTAAGATACTGAGTTTCATTGTGAAGTAGGGGAGCAAGAAGAGAGTGTGAGTGTGAGTGTGAGTGTGTGTGTGTGTGTGTGTGTGTAACAAAAAGAGAAAGAGAAACGGTGAGACAGAGATAGAGACTGTCCAGGGAAAAGCCTTGACCTCAATGCTTCACTCAAGCAGCAAGAAGTGATCCATGTGGAAAAGTGAACCAATACTTCCCCCAAACCCCATCTTTTCAGGAAAGTAGAGGAACATGCTTACACAAATCATCATTTTCCCCCCTTGCCACAGGCATAGTCCCACCCTCTCTGCCCCCTCCCTCCTTTACTTTCTAGCTTTAATAAGGAAGTTAGGTGTTTTCAATCCAAGAAGGAAGTTGAGGCATGAGAACCACTCACCAAATCATGAGAATCTAAGAGCTGGAAGGAAGAAAGGACTTCTGAGGTTGACTGATTCCTGGCCAAGAATATATTTGTTGGATCCACTTCTGATGAAATACTAGCACTTGCCACCTTTTCCATCCCCAACAAAATAAAACAAAACCTATATAGGCATAGAGATACATAAATAGTGTGAGACAGACAGGACAGGACAGACAAGACAGGATACTTGTTTTCTTGGCAATGTTTCAGGGGGTGGAGAAAGTGACAGTACTCTCTATATGAGTCTTACCTACTTGAGCCCAGGTATGTTCACAACAGTTGCTTTCTGAAAGCAAAGGCCCTGACGACCCAGCATGAATGGAGCCTGCCAAGGAGACAAAGTCTCAATAGCTTGTCACATCCCATTCTCTCCTTGCAAGTTAATGCTCTTTAACTTTACAATAGCAAAGACCAAAATCAGGCTGAGAAAGACAAGCCCTTTATCTCTCTGTGCTTGTTAGAGCTTACTCAGATAAAAAAGAGAAGTCTGGGATTTCTGTATTGAGAAAATGTACCCTGTGTCTACCTTGTCTATGACTTGCCCAGGTGGGGTCTTTGTTGGCTATGGTTAGAATGGTCTCCCTTCTCACCTCAGCCTGTTAGAGTCTCTAGATTCCTTCAAAGTTCATCTCAAGGACTATCTCTTACATGACATCTCTCTTTATACTTCCCAAAGTCTTCCCAACCTTTTTTAGTCCCTGTACCCCTTGGCTTTCTGTCCATGGGAAAGGAAATAAATTCTAAAATTTTCTATGCATGTTCACCTAAGAAATAAAATAGAGATTCATTTCAATAGCATAATGGAGTTATTGGTAAAATACTTCATAGCCATTCTCATATCCCATGTAAGTATATATATTCCAGGTTGGGAACCCCTGAGCCATTATTGCTTCCATCACTCCAAATTATCATATATTTCTCTTATATTTAGATCTTTTATAGCTAATTATTTGTGTACATTCTGTCTCTTACCCTACCCCCTCCAAAATGTAACTGCAGAGATTTTAGTTCTGACTTTGTGTCATATACAGTACCCAGCACAGTTCTTGGCACGTAGTAGGTGCTTAATAAATGTTGATTGATTAATTCATATTTAGGCGATACCATGTAGTCATAAAGACTAGAAAAAACTACTGATAAATACAGTCCACTAATTTTGTCATGCCTAAAGTGAAGTACAGAAGTCATCATAATTATATACAAAAAGAGGAATGCTTGAAAATCATAAACATACCCTTATTTTCTAAAAGGTGTAAGTCTAAAACACTTTCAGGCCTTGAGTTAAAGGAGAATTGTGCTTTCTAACCTCTGTTATATTGGAAAAAAGAAGACTCATGTTTCTATTTTGAAATGCTATAAAAACAGACCTTTCCCTCTAATCCCTACTGAACTCACAAGGATCCCTCGTATTCCTCTGCTCCTTTTTTGCCGCCATCCTTCTAGATAAAATTGAGGACAGTTCTGACTCACCAACTGGACTGTAATTGTCTCAATTCTTTGATACTTCAGGGCACTGATGATACTCCCTGTATAATTGTCATTGACTCTTCCCTCTCTATCATCTCTGACTCATCCTGTATCTGACAAGTTGCCAAATATTGTCAATTCTACTTTCCCGGCCTCTCTTGAATCCATCCCTTTCTCTCCATTCACATGGCTACAACCCTCATCCAGGTTTTCATTGCTTCTTTCTTAGATAACTCTATTAGTCTTCTTATTGATTTACCTGCTTTCAGTCTCACCTAATACATTCACACTCCACCCAGATGCTAAGATAGCCTTCTTAAGACAAAGTTCTGACACCTCACTCCCCTGCTTAAAAGGCTTCAGGAGCTCACTATTTTTTATTTCTGTCATTTAGAGTCCTTTATATTTGGCTCTAATTTACTTTTGCTGTTGTCTAGTGATTTCAGTCATGTCCAACTCCTTTTTAAAAAATATTTATTATTTATTTTTAGTTTTCAACATTCACTTCCATAAGATTTTGAGTTTTAAATTTTCTCCTCATCCCTCTCCTCTCTCCTCTTCAAGGTGGCATGTTTAGAATTTCTTTTTTTTAATATTTATTTTTAGTTTTCACCATTTATTTCCACAAGATTTTGAGTTCCGTCCAGCCCTTTGAGACCCCATTTGGGGTTTTCTTGGTGAAGACACTGAAGTGGTTTACCATTTCCTTCTCCAGCTCGTTTTATAGATAGGGAAACTAGGGCAAACAGGGTTAAGTGACTTGCCCAGGGTCACACATTAAGTGTCTGAGGCAGAATTTGAACTCAGGAAGATGAATCTTCTTGATTTCCCAGTCCACCCTTCTATGCATTATGGCATCACCTACCTGCCCCAATTTACTTTTAGCCTTGTTCAGTAATGCTGCTCTGCTTTACAAATGCAACATTTTTGCCAGACTGGAGTCTTAGCTCCCTCAACTCAAGATTCCATCTCCCACTTCCATGCCCTTGCACAGGCGTCTCCCATATCTAGATTTGCTTCCTACCTACACACGGAATGCTTGTCTTCCTTCAAGGCTCAGCTCAAGTATCAGCTGTGTCCTGGAGCCATCCTTGATTCCCCCAGTTACCAAGTGTTTTCTCCTTCATCAACTTGCCTTGACTCATACTTATTTGCATAATTATTGTGTCTTTCCAGTAGAATTTAAGCAGCTTGAAGGCAGGGACTCTTTTGGCACTTTTCACCTCTGTTATTCATCATGTATTTTATTGGAGCTGGAAGCTAAGAAAGCAATTAATCAACAAGCATTTACAAAGTGCCAAGTATATGTCAACCATGGTAAGTGCTCCCGCCAATGGTATAAATCCCAGTCCATCCGTGACTACTTTTCCTGTGTGTCTCTTGTCCCTGTCCTTTCATAAATCCTCCACAGTGAGTCCAAGCGATAGGGGCCATGCTATATATCTCTTAATATTATTACATGGATATCAGGGCAAGATTTTTAATTTTAATTTTTAATTTTTTAATTCCTTTAATTTCTTACTCTTGCTTCACTATTGCCTCCTTTTCTGATCATATATCTCTTTAATAATAACTGGTCCACAATTTATTATTGTACTTAGGTGACTTTGTAGATAGAGCACTGGACCTGGAGCTAGAAGACCTGAGTTCCAATTCACCCTCAGACACTTTCCAGCTGGTGACCCTGGGCAAGTCAATTGATCCCTGTCTGCCTATATTTACAAAACTGGAAAATGAAGTTAATATTGTCACCTATTTCCCAAGGTTGCTGTGAGATGATATTTTAAAGTTCTTGGCACAATTTCTGGCACATAGTAGGCATTTAATACATTCTTCTTTCCTTCCTTACTGTTTTATGCCTTCCTTGCTAATAATATTCAGAAGATCACTCACTGAATAAGTATCTCTGTTCCTGGGTCTTTCAAGGTCTGATGATTCTTGACATTTACATAGGGGGACAGATATCTTATCAGAGAATAGCCTTTAAGGCAATGTTTTCCACTGAATGCCTTTTTTAAATAGTCAATGTATCTTTCTTATCTGTTCTTTAAGAACGAGTGGATTATGCCTGTAAAGATTTTGTTTTGGTAGCAGGCACAGAGAAGGCACTAAATAAAAGTTTCCTGTATTTGTTGAGTCACTTTGGATGACCTTACCATGTAAGCCCTCAGTTATCAACCTATGACATTCTTTTTGGTCTGTTTGGTCTAAAGGGACCAAGGTCTCCCAGTGTGTCCTGGGTCATCTCCAGTCATCCTGTCTGTTTCCCTAAATCCTCTTGGAAGAACTTATCCAACGCACTGGAAGTCATCCCGCCATTCTTTCAAAATTTCTCTAGGTAGGCCTTAGTGCCCTGTCCATCCCTCACTTGAACTACCAGACAGGTCCACCACCTTTTCTGTAATAGCTGTTTATAATGGTGCCTTTTAAAATGTTCTGGTTCATATGTGAGTCATTGCTTGGTGCTATTATACTCATTATACCATTTTCCAGATGTGATCTAGTCCAGTCTGGCCCCAACTTACTGTCCATCTACATTATTTCTCTTTCTTTTTCTCTCTCTTCCTTTCTCTCTCTCATCCTTTTTCACTGTCTCTCTCTTCCTCTCTTTTCTCTCCTTCCTCTTTCTCTTTTCCCTCTCTTTCTTTCTCTTTCTTATCCTCTCTCTGTGTCTTTCTCTGTTTTTCTCTCTCTATGTCCTCCCATCTGTCTTTCTCCACATATTGATCAAAAACACTGGATTTAGAGTAAAAAGTCCTGGGTTCAGATCCTGGCTGTATTATTTACTACTTGTATGACCTTTTGCACATTCCTTAACCTGTCTAGTACCCAGTTCCTTCATCTATAAAATGAAGGGGATAGAACAAGATAATCTCTAAGCTTCCTTCTCCTTCTAAAGTAATTTAGTGTATTTCTCCAAGGTCACAGTTGAAAGGAGTCTCAGTGACCATCTTGTCCAATTCATACATGAAATGAATCTGCCCTATAACATACTCAACAAGAAGTTGTTCAACTTCTACTTGAAGACCCTCAAGAAATGGGAACCCACCACTTCCCAAGGAAGTCCATACCACTTTGATAGATAGTCATCCTTTCCTTCCCCCTTGAATTTTCACTTCCTAAGGCTAAACAGCCCTGACCCCATCAAATGATCCACATATAACATGGACTCAAGGCCCTTCACCATTTTAGCTATTCTCCTCTGGATGCTCTGTAGCTTATCAGTGATCTTCTTCAACTCTAATGTCTAGAACTTGATACTACACTCCCAATGAAATCTGATAATGACACAGTACAGTGAAATTTTGTTGTTAAGTTGTTTCAGTCATTTCCAATTCTCCATGACCCCATTTGGCAAAGATACTGGAGTGGTTTGCCATTTCCTTCTTCAGGTCATTTTACAGATGGTCAAAACAGGGTTAAGAGACTTGCCCAAGGTTACACAGTTAGCAAGTGTATGAGGCAGGACTCAGACGCATGAAGATGAATTTTCCTGATTTAAGCCCAGTGCTCTATCCACTGTGCTACCTATAGGGGGATTATTGCTTCCCTGTTCCTGTCTTATGGATCACTGATAACACTATCAGATACAAATAAGAGGTGTCTCATATTTCTGGCATGAAGGAGAAGGAAAGATGAGAAAATTTCAAGGAGAAGCAGATTTACGTTTAAAAATTTACAGAATATGTATTACAAATGACTATAAAATTAAGAGTTCAGGGTATTAAATAGGTTTATTAGTGATTTTAAAGTGATCCTATGCTAAAGAGTCTAGTCTACAGTAGACTAGATCAATTCACAAGATGTTTAGCTACATCTGGAAAGCATAAAATGTAAAAAGTCTCTCCAGGCCACCAAGAAAATGCCTGGTTTTCCAAACTTGTCCTCACTGTGCTTCCAAAACTTCAAATTGTAGAAGAACCATTCTTCGAAGGGCATTTTTCCATAAGGCGATTCTAAAGAAGATTCCACCTCCCCCAAATCTAAAGAAATGAATCCCCTAAAGATCTGAGGGCAAATGATTTTAGCAGAGCTCCCTTGTTCTTCTCTAATAAAGGTGACGGTGAGAAAGAGTACAGGGTAGGAGAGTGGAATCTATCCTAGATTCAATATGGAAAGAAAAATTCACCTTCCCAAGTTAGAGGGGAAATGCATGTGTTATAATCTATGTTTTGGTGAAGAAACAACTTTGCTCTAGGCTACTTCATCCACACAGTTTCCCAGACAAGGTGGGATAAAAGATGACTTGTGTAACTGGTTTAGAGGAAGTGGGAGTGGAGGTTAGAAAATAAAGGCATTTCCATTCAAAATGGCAGCATTAAGTAGACGTGTGCTTCACTGACAAAGGTATGTCTTACGAACCATCCCTGAGGCCTGTTTCTTCTGACCACCACACCCCTTGTAGTTGGCTTAATACTATTATTAAAAATAATACGCCAAATAATTACAGAGGTAGATGTGTACTTTAAAAATGTGGGCAGATGACATCACCACTTTCCACATTTTAAACCATCAGATTATGCAGTTCTGTCAATGACTATGTGCCTTTTGAGAATGAATGGTCATCATCCAATTAAAGGTCTTCCCTCGATCCAAAACAGGATGGCTCTTAGTCACTCAAATTTTGGCAACATGAAACTTCAATTATCCATAAAAGCAGAGCTTTACTTAATCCTTCCAAATAGCTAAAGCTTCAATTAACTGGGTTAATTCAACGTTCCACAACCCACTCAGATGATCCAGAGGGTCCTAGCTGCTTGGATGTCAACACATTGTGGAAAAAGAAGGCTCACAAGTTATCAGTTTTTCAGAAACTGACACAAGCTAAAGACTCCACTTGGATGTCAAGAGGATATCAAATTATGTATCTCAAGAAAGAACTGAAGTTACTTTAAGTCATTAGACATTGTTTTTGAAAAATTTTGGGAGATTGGTGAGAGGTGGTACAGTGGATAGCGTGCCAGACCCTGGAGTCGGGAAGATTCATCATCCTGAGTTCAAATATGGCTTCAAATATATCCTAGCTGCGTGACCTTGGGCAAGTCATTTAACCATGTTTTCCCTAGTTTCCTCATCTGTAAAATGAACTGGAGGAGGAAATAGTAAACAACTCCAGTATTTTTGCCAAGAAAGTCCCAAATTGGGTCCTGAAGGGTCATACATGACTGAATAAAGCCTAAATGTTCTCATTCTCTCTCTCTCTCTCTCTCTCTCTCTCTCTCTCTCTCTCTCTCTCTCTCTCTCTCTCTCTCTCTTTCTCTCTCCTCTCTCTCTCCTCCCTTTCCCTCTCCCTCTCTCCCTCCCTTCCCCTACCCCTCTCCCACCCACCCCCTCTCTCTCCTCTAGCATGGTATAGGGTATAAAGAGCACAGATTTAGAGAAACCTGAATTCAAATCATTAATCCACACTGGCTGTGCCAGTAGGGTCAAGTCTTTTACTCTCTCAGTACCCCAGGAAACTCTGTAAGGCTATTGGTGCAGGAAATTTCCATGCACTGATGAAATCATAAGCCCAGGCCTCCACCTTCCCCTTCCCTTCCCTCTCATTTAGAAAAGAAAACCTGGTAATAAATACATGGTAAGCCTGGAAATGGGATAGACATCCCTGGAAAACAGAATTGTACATTTAAGTTATATTCTTTAAATGGAGACACTACCGGTGATTCTTTTTTTTAACTGCAAATAGAGTGAGATTCATGGGCAATATAACTTAATAAAGAATAAATGCTACAGACTGAGTTGATTTGTACAGTGACAGAAAGAAGACTTTACAGAGGGGAGGAAAGAGATGACTAATTTATCCAGGCCATGCTCAGGGCTTAGATTTTGTTTACTTGGATATTTTTCAGGAAATTGAAAATCATGGACAAAATTGATATGTTCTCCTAACGCTTGTCTCTATGTGCCTTAGACCATAAACTTCTAAATGTTAGCATCCATAACTATCTAAATTATTCTGGGTAAATATGGGCAATTGAGCCAAAGATCACAGACTCACAGAATTTTAGTCAAAAGGGACCTGACCAACCAGCCAGCCCAGGTCCCCAAAAGAAGCCCAACTACAATATATCAAAAGCAAATTTCCAACCTTTGCTTAAAAAATGGCAGGGAAGAACTTGCTGCTTCACCCCTTTCCACTTCCAGATAGAAAAGGTTAGAAAGGTTTGAGATTTTTTTAGAAATGACATTAAGCCTAAATGAATCTTTTTGTAAATGTCCTCCTGGCTCCGTCATCTCGAGCCCAGTAGAATGCTGGCCTTTTTGTATAATGCTGACTCTTTTGACAAGCCATCAATAAAACAGGTATTTTTGAGTTATTGGGTTTTTTTTCTCCCTGGGAGTGATGATTGTGTGTGTTCATCCTTTGCTGCCAAAGAAGACCATGCCTTCAGAGAAATGATGACATGATTTGCACTTGACTTTGTTTTGAGTGAGTGAGGGCTGTGCAGCCTCACTTCTACTGCAGAACCATTTGAATCCAAAGACCGGATGTTCATCAAGGTGACTGGAGATGACCAAGGATGAGGCAACTGGTGTTAAGTGACTTGCCCAAGGTCACACAGCTAGTGAGTGTCAAGTGTCTGAGGTGAGATTTGAACTCAGGTCCTCCTGACTCCTAACCTGGTACTCTGTCCATTGCATCGCCTAGCTGTCCTGAGTAACAATTGTCAATGGGAAGGAAGGGGGAATAAATGAGCATTTACATCTGGCCTACTAAATGCCAGGCAGTGTGCTAAGCGTTTTTATAAATATTATCTCATTCAATCCTCACAACCACCCTGACAGGTGAGTGCTATTTTTCTCCTCATTTTACAATTGAGGTGTCTGGGGTAGAGGCTTAGCTAGCTAGTAAGTGTCTCAGGTTAGATTCGAACTCAACTCTTCTTGATCCCTAATACTTTCTACTGCACCACCAGGTGTCATAGAGCTTTCAAACTTCATAATCCCATTTTATTCTATGGCTTGCAGTTTAAAAAAAAAATCACAAATTGTCTCCATTTTAAGAATCTGACTTAAATGTGCAATTCTGTTTTCTAGGGGTGTCTATCTTATTTCCAGGCTTAACATGTAATACTAGGTTTCCGTTTCTAAACAAGGAGTGGCAGGGGAAGGGGGAAGATGTAGGTCTGGGCTTGGGATTTCGTCAGATCTTCCATGTCCTGCCCCTTATAGCCAATGGTACATATCTAAAGACCACGAGGTAGGGATGAGCTGAAGCTCAAACTTGCTTCTACAACCTTACTCCCATTAGCAGAGAGATTTAGCCAACTGAGATAACCACCTAGAATTGATACTACAGCATTAAGCAGGTGGTTAGTAGTTTAGTACAGTGATTCTCAGATGTTTTGGCCTCAGGACCCTTTCACATGCTTAAAAATTATTGGGAAGCCCCCAAAATTTTTAATGTGGTTATATCTTTTAATATTTATTGCATTAGAAATTAAAATGCCTTTGTATTACTATGAAAATAATTTTGACTTTGCAAACTCTCTGAAAGGGTTTCAGGGACACCCCTTTACCTGCACCCCAAATCATCATTTTCAACAATATAAGGAATGATTGGCTTAGCAGAGGATTCTGATGATGGCATCCAAGGCATAGTTTTCAATAGTTCAAAGTCAGCCTGAGGAAATGTAGCAAACAGTGTTCCATCAAACATGAGTCAGTCCTGGACTGAAGCTTTACTTAATATTTTCATCAGTGACCTTAACGATGGAAGAAAGCATCCTTATTAAGGTGGCAGAGCCTAGAAGCTCATCAGTTTCTTGGAAGATTGCAGACATTTACTTATCCAAACATCTCAAACCTTTCAAAACCACAAATGTTCTCACTGATTTCTCCTGTAATCTGAGTCTGCTGTTCTAGTCATTTTATTCAGTTGGTAACATTAACACTTAGAGAGATTCATGTCTCCCTTTTATGATTTCTAAACTCATGCTAAAAGGGAATCCAGAAAATTGGAGAAGTGATCAAGAATCAAATGAGTGGGATTCTATAAGTACCTATATGGGTTGATACAGCAGAGAAGTAAAACAAATGACAGAAACATAAGATGGGCCGGGACTAGCCATGACAAATGTGGTATAAAAGGTAGTTAGAGTTCCTAAGCTAAGCAGTGAGTATATTGATAAACATTTATAAGAATAAGAACCATTCCCCAATTCATAAATGGTCTAAGGATGTGAATATGCATTCATGAAGGGAAGAAACCAAGGCTATAGTCACATGAAAAAATGCTACAAATCACTTCTAATTAGAGAAATTCAAATTAAAGCAATTCTGAAATTCCATTTCATGCGTATCAGAGTAGCAAAGATGACAGAAAAAGAAAAATGATAAATGCTAGAATAACTCTGGGAAAACAGACACATTGATTTATGGGACTATGAATGGCTACAATTTTTCTGGAAAGCAATTTAGAATTAACACCAAAACTTAATCAAATAGTGTATGTCTTTTGATCCAGCTATATCACTGCCTAGTCTATATTTAGAAGAGATCAAAGAATTAAGAAAACATTCTGTCTATCTATCTACAGCATCTATTCATTTATGGTAGTGTTTTTTTTGTGGTGGCAAAAAAAAGGAAATTAAAGCAAAATCCATCAATTAAGGAATGGCTAAAAAATTATAGTATATAAATATGGTGGAGTACTATAGTGCTATAGGAAATGAGGAAATAGATGATTTCATACAGACAGGGAAGGGAAATGCAGACATGCAGAGGGAAATAAGCAAACCAGAAAAACATTTATACTACGAGCATCATTATCTGTAAAGTGAACTATTTTGATGACTTTTATAAACTGATGAATAGAATGAGCAAAATCCACAGAGTAATTTATATAACAACACTACTATAAAGACAAGCAATTTTAATAATCACTATCCTTAATTCCAGAGGACCAATGATGAAGCATACTATCTATCACCTCTGGGAGGGGATTTAGGATGCACAATGACATAAGCAGATCTTTATAATACAGCTAGTGATGGAATTTATTTTGTTTTATTATGCAAGCTTGTTACAAGGAAGTTCTTTTTCTTTTCCCAATGGGATAGAAGGAGCAGGAGGGAAAGAAACAGATTTAAAAATAATGGAGGGGGGGGTCCTACAGAGGTGGATTGTTGTATGCACTTTCAGATAAGGGAGGTCACTATATTGTTCGTTATGCTTAATTATTTTATTTTGTTACAAGAAGCCTCTCCTGGAGTGTGTGTATGTGTGTGTGGGGGGGGAAGAATCTGGAAATACTTGTAATGTGAAAACAAAACACTCAATAAAACTGAAAAAAAAATACTGAAAAAGAAGTGTGGATATATCAAGACTGGAGGGGTTTCCATATATAAAGGAAAGAGACAGAACCCAACTGTATTCAACAAGAATTCAATTTAGAATAAATAATCTGTAAATATCCTAGTTCAGGAGCAAGACACAGCACTTGAGAGCACTAACCCCTTTGGAACTGTGGTCCTGTCTTTTCCTTTCCTCCTCCCACAAACATTTTCACTGAGCCAAGGGCCCATCCACAATGCCTTTTTCCAACCTTGTTTTGTTTCCCACCACCTGGCTCCAAATGCTTTAATTGGCCTGAGAATTCTAAACAAAGGCACCTAGGTCTCATTAAATCGAAGTGCTTGCGTGCTTTTCGCATTTTTTAGCTCCTCAAGGTTTTTCAGAGTTTTGTGGTTCTTTACCCAGTCCTCCTCCACCCTCGATGCCCATGAATCTCTAACTCCTTTGCTTCCTCCCTGGTTTTGTGGACTCTCTCCACTATTTTCCTCTCTGCCTCTCTCAAGCCCTTCCAAACATAATTCAGCTCATCACTTACCTCCTGAGAGAAGCCTGCTAAGATGGATTGCCCCGATGCTGTTCCCTTGTGTAGTCCTGTCCAGGTACTCCTCGGTGGTATGATACTGTGTGTTCTACTTCCCCAAAGAGGCTGTAAGCTCCCATAGGACAGGAGCCCTGGCTTCTATTTTTGACCCTTTTCTCCCTAAATTCCCAGGCTGCAAGGACTGCTCAGCAAACACTGCTGACTGAAAGGTGTCCAGTCGTTGCAATGCCATCATTCAGTCTCACCTGTTCATTTAATTTAATCCTACATAATTGGAGTCTGAATCCCTTCACCTGGGGATGCAACAGTATTTAAACATGCCAGTGATTACAGCTTAGCCTTTGAGAAGAAAGCCCTAGAAGTGCTTTTTTCTTTAATAGAGCTGCCGTTCTGGTTAGATTCAAAGATGACTGTGAGTCACCTGGGCTTGAAAAAGGAAACATACTCTTCAGAATGCCTAAGCAGGAAGAGAACTTTCCAGAATCTTCCTCTGACCCTTCTGTGTCCTTTACAGTAAATGGGGGACTTGGAGAAGGTAGGAAGGTTCCAGAGATAAAACAAAATTTTTAAACATATAAAATAAAATGCACAGTATTACAAAGGCAACCAATTATGTTGAAATGCAACTACCAAAATATATATTAAAAAGTTCAGAGACAAAAATATTTATTGTAACATTTCAGTGACCTGTAAATCAGTGGTTACAGTATGGCCTTCTCTCTGACAATACATATCATGCTCTCCCCACACCCTTCATTCCCCTATCTGCTCCCCAGTCAAGTTATGCCCTAGTAACTAATCTCCATCATCTGGCAGCCAAAGTGAGCTCTGAATTTAAGCAGATTGGTCATTGGATGCCAAATGTACAATCCATGAGTAGGTCAGGGGAATGGATATTTCTGTGTGTAATGTGCACACACACACACACTCTCTCTCTCTCTCTCTTTCTCTCTCTCTCTCTCTCTCTCTCTCTCTCTCTCTCTCTTTCTCTCTCTCTCTCTCTCTCTCTCTCTCTCTCTCTCTCACACACACACACACACACACACACACACACACACACACACACACATATACTCACACTTCCCCCACAACCTAATACATAAGATTTTTGAAAACTTGTTAGCAAGTTTTAAGAGCTCTCTGTAGACTTAATCATGAGGCAAATCAATTTTTAAAAGCCCAAAATAGACTCTTTACTAACCAACACAAGTTTCATGAGAGTTGTATCTAACAACAGAA
Source organism: Potorous gilbertii (assembly GCA_028658325.1). NCBI lineage: Eukaryota > Metazoa > Chordata > Mammalia > Diprotodontia > Potoroidae > Potorous > Potorous gilbertii. The sequence goes on from CM053772.1 coordinate 155,216,743, forward strand.
TGCATTTGAGGACATTTTCTCAGAGCCAAGTTTACTTGTTTTACATACAATTTTCAAAGTAGAAATTCTCAGCAATTAATCACCACAGCTTCTGCATTACTAAAGTGCTACAATGACACATTTCTAGTAAAAAAAAAATGTTAAGCTTAAATTAATCTATCTTCATTATTAAGTCTTTTTAGGAATATTAGATTGTAGGCATCTTATGGGTGACTTTTTTTATCCCCAGCACCTAACTTAGTAGAACTGGTAGGTGGATCATGAATATTTGTCAATTGGAACATGCTACATGTCTTTCAACTCCAACGACTTTTTCCCCCTACATGTATTTGATTGTTAATTTATAGAATAAAACAAGCATTTTCATGCTTAATAAAGAAAACTGAAAATCCATTATGTACAATTTGCTCTTCCTTTTAAATATATACTAAAGTTATCATGTAAATTTCTCTTTTTTCCTCTTCCCTTTCCCCTTCATCCTAGAGATGGCTACCATTAGACACAAATATATACTATCTTGTATTTATTACTCTGAAAGCAGATAGTGTCTTTCTTCATATGTCCTTCAAAGTCTCCCAGTGCATCCTGGGTCATCTCCAGTCATCCTGACGAATATCTGGATTCAGATGAATCTGTAGGAGAAGTGAGGCTGGTGACCTGCACAGCCCTCCCTCCCTCAAAACAAAGTCAAGTGCAAGTTATGTCATCATTTCTCTGATGGCATGGTCTTCTTTGGCAATGAAGGACGAACACACACACACACACAGACACACACACACATTTCCCTATAAAAAAATGACTAATATGCATAATTCCAAGAAGTCCAGGAAGACTCCTATGAACTGATGAAAAACAAATAAAGGAGAATTTGAAGAATATATGCAATGACTAGAATAGCGCAAATGATTACAGTATAAAGGGCCACTAAAATCTGATTAATTGTAATGAACAATCTTAGTTCAACAGAACTGATAATGGAATTATACACATGTCATATATTAATTACACACACACACACACACACACACACACACATATATCCATGTCAGTCAATAAGCATTTGTTAAATTCCTATGATGTGCTAGGCACTATGCTAAATGCTGGGGAAACAAAGAAAGGCAGAAGACAGCTCCTTTTCTGAAGGAGCTCACAGTCTAAATGGGAAGACAGTATGTAAGCAACTATGGACGAACAAGCAGTGTGTGTGTGTGTGTGTGTGTGTGTGTGTGTGTGTGTGTGAGAGAGAGAGAGAGAGAGAGAGAGAGAGAGAGAGAGAGAGAGAGAGAAGCAGAGACAGAATGAGCAGAGAGAGGAGACAGAGAGGAGAGTCAGAGAGAGAGAGAGACAGATAGATGGACAGACAGATGGAGGGTAGGGTGTGGAGAGAGAATCAGCCTTGGAGTTCATTCTCTGGAATATTCTGGCTGTGACCATGGCAAAGTGACTTAGCCTCTCATTGCTCCAGGAGGCTCTCATAGATTAGAAACTGCACAACACTTGTTGATCTTCATGAATGGACGGCATTTCCTGGGGGATGGGGGGCAGGGCATACTCTGTTATCCTCTATTTCATCCTGGGGGAAGTTGATTTACATGATTTATTCCATTTCAATCATGTTCTAAAGCACTAGTCTGGAAGCCTCGTTCTAATACAACTTTCTATAAAAAGTGCACTGTCATTCTGCAAAGCCTTTGTAGTCTTCTTTTGCAATTAATTTTATTTTACAACTGTATTTCTCCTCTTGAGATTTTTATTTCTGCCTCTGTTTCTGTTATAATAATAGGGTCTGATAAAGTTTATTACTTCTTATTTCCACATATTCTTGTTAATAATCATCTGATGGAATAGAAACTAAGCCCTGGTATCACTTTCAGAGAACCTGAGATTCAGTCCCAGATCTACCACTCACTAGTCGTGTGACCTTGGGCGTATCATTTCCCAGGCAGTGGTCCTGTGAACAGCCTTCATTTCCAACCAGAGGGTTGAGCTAGAAGATGCTGTTCCTTGTCCCGTACAGCTCTGAATCCTATGAAAACTATCACATGGTGCTCTTTTAAGGGGAGTGATGCTTAACAAGAACTTCTGGATCAATCAGTCCTCAGCTCCGTCGGATAGTGCTTGTCTTTGACCTGTCTGAAGGAATCTCTAGAATCCTAAAAAAGGGTGCCTTTAATAGAAATAGCGGCCATCAAAACCGCCATAAACATTTATTAATGGATTTAAGGTACTTTGGTAAGTACTGGGGATACAAAGACAAAAATGCAAATGTCCCTGCCTTCAGAGAACTTAATATTCTGCTGGGTAAGGCGTAGATAGATAGATAGATAGATAGATTTTATATACAAGATATATATTTTATATTTTATTGCTATAGGTGATACACAATAATATGATATAATATATATTACCTATTTTATTTTATGCAATATACTATATAATGCACAATATAGTATATATTTGACCTATAGCTTATGTTTTATCATATATAATATCTTTTATATGTATTTAATTACTTTGTGTATTCTTTATATACATATATGTAAGTAAGGTACATACAAAGTAATAAAAGTAATAAAAACAAATTTGAGGAGCTAGCGGTAACTAAAAATGCTGAGGTGATCAAAAAACATTTCCAGTAGAAGATAGCATGTGGACTGTGCTTTGAAGGAAGCTAAAAGGCTGAGCTAAGGAAGGGGTGCATTTCAGTCATGGGGGAACACCTACTCAAAGGAATGGAGGCAGGAGGTAGAAATATGTATGCAATGAATATTAAGCAGACCTAGAATGGAGAGTATGTAAAGTTGAGTAATATGAAAAGAAGATTGGTAAGGTTGGTGGGATGGGCAGCTAGGTAGCACAGGGAATAGAGTGCTGGACCTGAAGTCAGGAAGATTCATCTTTTTGAGTTCAGCTATGACCTCAGACACTTACTAGCTTTGTGACCCTGAACAAGTCACTTATCCCTGTCTGCCTCAGTTTCCTCATTTGTAAAATGAGCTGGAGAAGAAAACGGCAAACCACTGAAGCCTCTTTGTCAAGAAAACCCCTAATGGGGTCACAAAGAGTTAGACAAGACTCAACAACAACAAGGTAAGTGGGAGAAAAATAGTGAAAGAATTTAAATATAAGCCTGAGAATTTTGTGTTTTATCCTAGAATCCCTGGAAAGCCACTGAAGATTTTTGAGCAAATGAATGACAAAGTCGAATCTGTGCTTTAGGAATCAATAAGTTCATCCGCAAGTATGCAGCAGGTGCATACTATGTGCCAGGCAGCAGTGTGGAGAATGACTTGGAGAGACTAGAAGGCATGGAGACAAGGTAGGAGGTCATTGTAGTAGAAATGATTCAGGTTGGAACTAGGATAGGAGCTTGTGTTAGAAGAAAAGGGGATGGATATAAGAGATGTGATGGATGGAGAATAGACAATGTGTGGCAACTGAATATGGGGAGTGAGAGAAAATTCTCTGAAGATGCTTAAGTGAAAACATTCCCTCAAATACCATAGAACAAGCTAGTAAAATGTATATTACATTATGATCTCCTTGATTTTTAGTCTGTCATAATTAAAATTCTCTTCATATATACTTTTTCTCTTATTATCAAGTTTTAAATTTTACTAAAACCCTGAGTTGTTTATAAAAATAATCCTTTGGAGGGAGTAATTAGAAGTAAACACTTTTGGGGAGGGACAAGGTCAAAAGAGAGAATAGAATAAATGGGGGACAGGACAGGAAGGAGGGAAATATAATTAGTCTTTCACAACATGACTATTATGGAAGTCTTTTGCATAACTACAGATGTATAACCTGTATTGAATTGCCTGACTTCTCAGTAGAGATGGGTGGGGAAGGAGGAAGGGAGAGAAGTTGGAACTCAAAGCTTTAGGAACAAATGTTGAGAATTGTTTTTTTATGCAACTGGGAAATAAGAAATACAGGTGATGGGATATAGACATCTATCTTGCCCTAAAATAAAAGAAAGAAGATAGGGATAAGAGAAGGGAGGGGTGTGATAGAAGGAAGGACAGATTGGGGAAGGGGTAATCAGAATGCACAATGTCTTGCGGTAGGGGGAGAGGAGGGATGGGGAGAAAATTTGGAACTCAAAAATCTTGTAAAAATGAATGTTGAAAACTAAAAATAAATAAATTAAAAAATGTAGAAAATATAAAAATAATCCTTTGATACTACAGTTGGTTTCAATTTATTTATCAATAAGATCAGTGATACCAGACTTTGCAAAAAAAAAAAACTTTGTATTTACTTCTTTTTAAACAACAAAAATGTGTGATTTTGGGATAGATTTGGAGGGAGTAGATTTTTTTTTTTTAAAAAAACTACGTCATTTTAGGAGAACAAACATTATTTCAACCAAGTTTAAATATAAATTACATCAACTGACTGTTTTTTCCCAAAGTACTACCTGAGATCCAAAGCTAAATATGCACTTATCTTTTTATAAATAGTATTTTAACAACCAAAAGTATGCAAAGGTTTTAAAGTGTATTTCAGAGTAAGAAAATCTCTATTTTTAATGCTCCCATTTTTGTCCTGATGAGCCGAGGTCATAAACTATTGCTTTTTTCCATTTTTCAAAACTGCAAGAAATTCACAAATAGTGTAATAATGCATTTGTTACTGTTTAGCTAAGCCAGCTTTCCCAGCATCACAGAACCCTAGGGCTGAAGAAGACTTGAGAGGCCATCTGGGCCTACGCACACCTAATAAAACATGCTCCCTAGAGCCTACCTGACAAATGGCCATCCAGCCTTTGCTTGACGGGCTAGTGCTTTACTCAGGAAGCTCAGCTGAGGGATTTGTCTAGCAGAGAGCTTGTGGGGAGGTGGACAGAGCCAGAAAAGACGCCATGAGAAGAGAATCGGGGGTCCTACGGTGCCAGAGATGTGAGTTGTCCTGGCCACGTGTGATCCGTGTGCTGCTGCCTCATTCTGCTTATGCGTGCATTCCTCCCATGGCTGCCTGTGTGTATACTGGGAGGGTTCACCCCAGCTTTAGGAAGGAGGAATTTTTTTTTAGATAACTGTTCTCTAGTAGTCACTCAGGAGACATAGTTAGCTCAGAGCAAAGTATTCACTGAGTTTCAGTTTCCTTATCTATACTAGGATGAAAATAATATTTGTACCATCTATCTCATAGGATTAGAATAAGAATCTACCTGGCTAATGTGTGTAAAAGAACTATGTAAGTGTGAATTATTATGCTTGTTACCTTCCTGTGATACCTTGTATTCATCTTATCTAACGATAAGCCTATTTATGTCTTGTCTCCTCAGAGAGAAGGGAAGATCCTTGAGGGCAAGGGTTGTTTCATTTCCTTCTTGGTCACCCCAGCACCTACCACTCTGCCTGGCATACAGCAGTTATTTAATAGTTGCTTCTTTTTGTGTTGTTCAGTTGATTTAGTTGTATCCAACTCTTGGTGACACCATTTGGGATTTTCTTGGCAAAGATACTGGAATAGTTTAACATTTTCTTCTCCAGATCATTTTACAGATGAGGAAACAGAGGCAACAGGGCTAAATGACTTGCCCAGGATCACACAGCTAGGAAGTATCTAAGGCTGGATTTGAAAAATGATTTAAAAAAAAAGAACTAGTGTCTAGTATATGTAGTAATTCGATGATTTTTTAAATGAATGATGAATAGATGAAGTTATGATATGGCTATAATAAGGGTTTTCCTTTGAACTATTGATGCTTGAACTTGTATAAAAAGTCTTTATGATATTGAATGTCACATTTTCAATTATGGCTTTAACTGGATTTCTGAAGATCTCCTTCACCTACAAAACTGATCTGAAATCCTAAGGCACTCTTGGAATTGGCCTTCACCACTAGGACCCTCCCTTGAAGATAATTTCTAAACACTCTTGTGCTGTCATCTTCTAAAATAGTCTTTTATTTCTCATGTTCTCATGTGCTCCTATTTACACTTACACATCTCATCACCTTTTCGCTCTGTAGCTCACACTGATAATATAAAAAAAGGCTGCATGATCCGGTAGAAAGTACACTGTTTGGAGTCAGAGAGATTAAATCAGAATTATGTTCCTACCTGTGTGACCTTGAGTAATCATTTAACCTTGCTACCCTTCAGTTTTCGCTGCATATTAAAGGAGTTCTGGAGGGGAAAGAGGACTGGCTGAATTTAAAGGCAAATGTTCTAAGTTAAAATCCCAACCAGCACTATCACTTACTACCCATCTGACTTTAGACCAGTCATTTGAACTCTCTGGGTCTTAATTTGCTTATTTATAAAAATGAAAAAGTGGGAGTAGGTCATATCTAAAAGTCCCTTCTAGCTTTAAACCTATAATCCTAAATATGGTACATTAATAAAAAGATAGCATCTGTGTACCAGCAACGCCGCTACTAGGACTATATCCCAAAGAGACCAAAGGAAAAGGGAAAGATCCTAAAAGCACAGAAATATTATTGCGGCTCTTTTTGTGGTGGCAAAGAATTGGAAATTGAGGGGATGCCATCAATTGAAGAATGGCTGAACAAGTTGTGGTATGTGATTATGATGGAATACTATTGTGCTATAAAAAAAGTTTGGGGGAGTAGGGGTTGGTTTCAGGAAAACCTGGGAAGACCTATGAACTGATGCAGAGTGAAGTGAGCAGAACCAGGAAAACACTGTATTCAGCAACAGCAACAATGTAACAATGATCAACTGTGAAAGTCTTGGCTACACTGATCAAGATAATGACCCAAAAATATTCCAAAGAATTTAGGATGAAGAATGCTGTCCATCTCCAGAGAAGAGAACTGATGAAGTCTGAATGCAGATTGAAGCATACTTAAACAATTAAAATTTTTTTATTGCAACATGGTTAATATGGAAACATGTTTTACATGACTTTACATATATATTGTATACCACACTGCTTGCCTTCTCAAGGGGGAAGGGCTGGAGGGAAGGAGAGAATTTAGAACTTAAAATTTTAAAATGAATATTTTTTTTAAAAGATAGCATTTTTCAATGCTACCTAAGCCTTTTGGATATTTCCTCATTCTAAATGAGGCAGGGTGGTACAGTGCAAAAATAATACTGGACCTGAAGTCAGAAGATATGGATTCAAATCCTGTTTCTTCCATACTTTCACTATCTGACTTAGGGCAAGTCAATAGGTCTTAGTTTCCTTATCTGCAGAATTAGGCAATTGGACTTTATGGCCTTTAAAGTCCCTTCCTACTCTAAATCCATGATTTTTGCTGGTGCCTCTCATTTCACCATCAACTTTTCTATTGTTGAGATTTTAATATGTGTCTTATATCTGGCATGAACCTATTTATTTACATATTTCCTCCTCTATTATCACGTAAGCTCCCGGAGGGAAAGGACTGTTTTTGCTTTTTTGGGGGGTCTGGGGATTTATCACAGTGCCTGGCATGCGGCAAGTGCCTTTAGATTTATTGATCAATTGATCGATACATTAAAAATACATCTATATAACAAAACACATTGCATTAAAAAACAATGGCTTTCTTCATGGATAGTTCCTCTGTCCTCTCTTACCCTCTTGTTAAAAGAGGAGAGAGAAACAGAGAGAAAGGAGAGAGAGACAGAGAAAAGAGAGAGAGACAGAGAGAAAGGAGAGAGAGAGAGAGAGAGAGAGAGAGAGAGAGAGAGAGAGAGAGAGAGCAAGTGAGCTAAGGAATACATTCATATGGACCTACATGCTTACAAACAACTAATACCATCATCTTTAAAAAACAAAACTGTTTACTGTTTAGAAACAAATACAGAGACAGACACAGAGGCAGAGAGAGGAAAGAACGGAGGGAGAGAGGTAGGTAGAGCATTTATGTCATTGTCATTCTGTTAGTTTTTCTCTAATATATCTTTTTAATTGCTCTCTTGAATTTTGATCATAGCTTTTCTTTGGAACATCAAGCCAATGAAGTGAAAATCCCTCTTTCTACCTGCTCTTTTCCCTTTGTCACTTCCTAGAGCCTATGGGGACAGCTTTTTCTTTCAAACAAAGGGTTAAGGTGACAAGTAGTGAAGATGGGTCTAGTTTAGTCTGCTAATAATGTGGTGTCAGCTTGAGAAAGCTGTCTTCCCTGTCCCTGCTCCCATTAGCTACCTTGGAACACTGAAGTTACTACCTGCAGAGAGGCTCTCAGTGCCCCCGGGTGCAATCTTATCCCTTTAATTGATGGAGGAGATGATTTTGTTCAGAGTGCTATGCCTGGAGATCCCAAAAGAGTTCTTTACTATGTTACAGAGGATGAGAATCAGGACCATCCAGGTACATTAGCACTTGGGCATGAAACCACTGAAAACTCTAAAGATGCCCCAGAAGTCTGACATATAGCAGTAAAGAAAACCTTGGAAAATAAATGGATCTTTTCTTCCTTCCTTCCTTCCTTCCTTCCTTCCTTCCTTCCTTCCTTCCTTCCTTCCTTCCTTCTTTCCTCTTTCACTAATACTTCCATGAAGCCATAACCTTACTAGTGTTTCTGTTAGCAAAGAGAGTACTTCCCTGTCTGTGCCTTCTTTCAGTTCTCCCAATGATGGATACCATACACTCCTCCAGCTGCCTGTCTTTCATTAGCTTTCACCCTCAATACGTAGATTATTGGATATAGACCTTGAGAGGTCTTTAGAGTTCAATTAGTCCAAACCCTTCATTTTCCAGATGAAGAAACTGAGGCCTAGAGACCTGAATAGACAGGCCAATAGCCAAACAGGTAATAAATGACTGGCCAGGCCCTCTGATCCAAAATCTAGCATTTTCCAATGTACCATGAACAATCCACACAGTAAACGCCAAAAGAGCCATACTTCACAGACTGCCAGAATTTCAGAGCTAGAAGGGACCCTAATGATGATCTAGTTTATGGTGAATGAAATTATGACTAAGAGTATTTTTTCTGGAATTACAGAGTTAAAAAGAGGAAAAAAAGCTTTGAGTAGGACATAGGAAGCTGGTCCTGAAGCCAGGAAAGACCTGGGATCCACTCCTATGACAGAGAGAGAGAGAGAGAGAGACAGAGAAAGAGACAGAGAAAGACAGAGACAGAGAGAGAGAGGGAGGGAGAGAGACAGAGAGAGAGAGAGATGGAGAGAGGGAGAGGGAGGGAGAGAGAGAAAGACAGAGAGAGATAGAAACAAAGAGAGACAGAGAGAAATAGAAACAGAGAGAGACAGAGAGAGAGACAGAGAGAGAAAGACAGAGAGAGACAGAAACAGAGACAGAGAAAGAGAGAGAGACAGAGAGAGAGGGAGGGAGAGAGAGAAAGAGGAAGAGAGGGAGAGAGAGAGAGGGAGAGACAGAGAGACAGAGAGGAGAGACAGAGAGAGAGGAGAGAGAGGGAGGGAGAGAGAGAGAGAGCAAGAGAGAGAGGAGAGACAGAGACAGAGACACAGAGAGACAGATATACAGAGACAGAGACAGACAGATGCAGAGACAGAGACACAGAGAGAGATGGAAGAAGAGAGAAACAGAGGGGGAGAGAGAAACAGACAGAAAGAGGAGAGACAGAGGAAGGAGATAGATAGATAGATAGAACATTTATTAAGCTCTTACTATATGACTGGTACTACAGTAAGCCCTGGAAATATATACAACCAAAAAAGAAAAGAAAAGAAAAGGACAGTTTACACTTTCTAAAGCAACAAGACAACAGATAAAAAGAAGGTGGAAAGGAGAGAAGGGCAGAGGGGGTACCAAGCACAAGGTGGAGAAGTTACAAGCTGACTTGGGCACTTTCTGAAACCATCATCCCAGGCTGCACTCTGGCTTTGTGACCTTTCTTTGAGTCTATATGACCAGAACAGGGGTTGGATTCAGACAAAGGGCAGCACTTGAAGACCTAGAGGGCCACATGTGGCCTCGAAGTTTGCAGAAAAGGTGAAATTTCCTCACCAGAGAGTTACTTGTCCAGGTCTGTTTCCTCTCCCACAGGGGTTCTTAATAACAGAGCCAGCGCTCCCATCAACTAGTTAGGTCTGAGACATCTGTAACATGTAATCATGTCCACATGATCATAAGTTTAGAACTGAAAGGATTTCAGAGGCCATCCAATCCAACCACCTTGATGCTACATACAGATAAGGAAGGCAAAACCAAGGGCAGAATTTGAACCCTTGTACTCTGACCCTAGGGGCAGGGCTCCTTCCATTGCACCATGCCTTGTATGCCTGATATTTCCTATGGTTCTAAGTCTCCCCCAAATAAAAGAGCTCAGAGTCCCTGTACTCTGGCAGACAGCTTCTTGCTCTCCAGTCTCCAAGGTCTAGGACTCCATCTCATTTGTATAAAGAGATCTATCAGTCTAACCTGAAGGAAGGCTGAACTTTGTACCTCCCTAGGCCAGTAGTTGGCTGCACCCAAACTCTCTTATCAGTTTAATTCAACAAACACTTCTCCACTCTATTCCTCCTAGAGATAAAGACTCTTGTGACAGCCTATGGGGGAAGGGAGGCCCAAGGGTCAAACACCTCCACAGTCTATTATTCCTCCCTGCGGAGTTCACATGGATAAAACCCCTTCAAGATCACCATAAGAGCTGGTGAGGAAAATATCAGATGCTAGGGAGGAATCATAGGCAGACAGTTGAATGGGTCAAGATTCTTCCTGATGGGAAGGCATATTTTGGGTTGGGTCTAGACAAGGAAGTTAAAGAAGACCAGGCTTTCTTGCCAACCCTGGGATGACCAGATTCCTGCCAAATCCCTTTCGAGGCAAAACTCCTCCCCTCTTGTTACCCATTTTCTTTATAGCCCTTCTATGACTTTAATAAGTTAAGTCCTAAAAAGCTGCTTAGATCAAATAGAGGGTAATGAACTTTCCTAGGGATTGAGAAGGCTGAGAAAGAGGGGGAAGGGGAGAGCTAGGTGAAGCAGTGACATGAGTGCTGAAGTCAGGGAGACTCATCTCATGAGTTCAAATCCAGCTCCAGACACTTATTAACTGTGTGACCCTGAGCAAGTCACTTAACTCTGCCTCAGTGTCTCATCTGTAAAATGAGCTGAATTAGGAAATGCCAAACCACTCCAGTATCTTTGCCAAGAACACCCTGAAAGGGGTCACAAAGAGTTGAACATGACTGAATAACAACCTCCCTAAGGCCTATCCCAGTATTTTATTCACTGTACCAAGCCATTCCCATTACCTAGATCTTATTCACCTAATTTTATTATCAGAGGAGTTATAAGACTTAGGAATCAGTCAACAAACATTTATTAAGCACCCACTATCAGGCACTAGGGATACAAATAAAAAAAATTAAAGTCATAGTATCTTATATTTAGAGATAGCAGGGACTTTAGTGGCATCCAGTAAACCCTTTCATTTTACAGATGAGGAAACTGAAGCCAAGAGAGAAAGTGACTTATTCAGAGACACATGGCTAGTTAGTGCCAGAGATCAGGTCTTCCTCACTCGAAGATGGATATTCCATGCTGTTCTCTTACCTCAAGAAGCTTGGGTTCTATAGAGGGGTTCTTAACATAATTGGTTTCCTTTGCGAATGTGAATTTTATATTTAAGAATTATTTATTTTACCATTATTAATATTTATAATATTAATATAATTATTCATTATCAATTTAAATTATTAAAAACTATTATTTTGAGAAGGGGTCTACACACTTCACCAGACTGCCAAAGGTGAGTCTATGACAGCAAAAGTAAGCTCTTCATCTACAGGAATGGAAAAGCCAGGGTGCTCTGCTTTCTAGGTAAGGAGGAAGGAGATTTATGCAAGGAGAGAAACCATGTGATCAGTACTGCGATCCTTCTCTATGAATGGTGTCTTTTCTGTGGACTGTGCTCCTCTTGCTAAATGTTACCACTTTTTCAATACTGAGTGATGTGTCTAAATATAAGAAGAGAGGAAGAAATATGTATGGTTGGTAGAGTGCCAGACCTGGCACTTGCTGTTATTCAGTCTACATGTTCAGGTGAAAGGAAGAGGCAGTCTGTGTGGCAAACTTCATCGTTGTCTTATTTTAAGAAATGACCACAGCCACCCCACCCTTCGGCAACCACTACCCTGATCAGTCAGTAGCCATTAAGACAACATTGAGACAAAACCCCTCCCCAGCAGAAAGACTATGAATCCCCAAAGGTTCAGATGATAGCATTTTTTAGCAGTAAAATAGATTTTTTTAAAAGTTTATTTGTTTTTAGTTTACAACATTCAGTTCCACAAGCTTTTGAGTTCCAAATTTTCTGCCCCTCTTTCTCCTCTTCTCTCCCCGAGACCTGATATAGGCTCTACATAGACATTCACATTAAACATACTTTCACATTAGTCATGGTGCAAAGAAGAATTATGACCAGGGGAATAAACCACGAGAAAGGACAAAACAAAACAAAACAAAAAAGAGAGAGAGCAAATAGTGTGATTTGATCTGCATTCAGACTCCATAATTCTTTCTCTGGACGTGGACAGCATTTTCTGTCATGAGCCTTTTTCAGTTGTGTTAGAACCTCACAAGCAATAAAACATTTTAAAATTAAGGTATGTACATTTTTTACATGTAGTAATATTGCACATTTAATAAACTACAATGTAGAGTAAATATAACTTTTACATGCACTGGGAATAAAAAATTTCTTGTGACTTATTTTATTGCAATATTCACTTTATTGCAGTGGTTTGGAGCCAAGCCTCAGTATCTCTGAAGGATGCCTTCTCCCTCAAACCTTGCACAGAAGAGGTATTTATTAAGTGTTTCTGGAGTGGAATTATAAGCTTTATTATCTTGGTCTCTAGCTTCAAGAGAAGGTATACCTTTTGGGCAAAGGTAGACCAGACACACAACACAGGAAATCTCACTTCTGCTTCTGGCTCTGTTCCCAGTTAGTTGGGAAGCCAAGGGGTAGGGGTGGGGTAAAGATAGCATCTGTGCAGCAAGCTGACCCCACCCAGAAAGAAGACTTTACATTAATACAAAACAACGTTATTAGAATAATATCACTTTTAACTACAGAGATTTAATGAGGCAATTTACTAATTGAGAAAAAATCATTGACTTTGTTTAGCTATAGGCAGAGAGGAGGGATGACTAAAGAGTGACAACATTTCTCAACTGAAATAAAATCCATTTGATTCCTCCTCATTTTTAAATGGAAAGAAAACATGATTTTTTCCTGGGCATTGCACATATGTAACACATATGTGCACACTCACACTTTACAAAACCTCTAATTTGCTTTTTTTTTTTTTTTGCAGAAATGGATGTTTTCAGAGTTTGTCATGGTTTAGGAAGAATGCCTGGGTCTGCACCACCCAGGTATTTGTCTAGTTAGCAAGACAGATCTAGCAATAAAATCTTCTGATTAAAGATTGTGCTAAATACCCCAAAGGCACTAAATCAGAAATATCTGCATGCCTCAATGAATCTTTCCTCCCTCCAGTGATGAGAAAGGTATAATAGGCAAATGGAAATTTACACCAGGCATAATTACATTCTGGCTTCTCTAGGACCATATTGCAAATTAGGTCTAGGTTGACTACTATTTTCTGAAAAAAATTAGGTGGTCCAATCCCTCACCCCGAACACACAAATATTCTTTTCCTCTGTGCGTGTGTGTGTGTCTCTTTCTGTCTCTCACTCTGTGTCTCTCTGCCTCTGTCTTTCTGTCTCTCCTTGTCTCTGTCTCTGGTGGTAGTGATATCTAACCTTTCTCTTCATATTTAAGCCTCACTTCAAAATTCTCTCCCTTCCTCCATGGCTATGAAATTAAAGACTAGAACTTCCTCTCTGGGAAACTTTACGAAGCAATTATGTTCATTTCATTATGAGTTGCCGCCAACCTAGCATTCCTACCACCTCTAGGAAGAACATACTAGCTCAGCATAATTTCTGAAAAGGTTTGCTAAGCACTCCTTTAATGACAAAATAAATAAATCTCTCATCCTCTTGCTACATAGGCAGCATTTACACTTATTAAAGTAGAAAGAGGGAGGCAGCAGGCAGGAGTGCTATCATATTTTCTGACTCTTGCTTACTCATTTTCTTTTACCCTATGTCCACACAGATCAGAACCATATGAATAATTAGTGATCTCGGTAACTGATCTCCAGCAAGTAGGTGTCTCCTATGGCTAAAAATCTGAAGATCATAGGAAATGAATTATATTAAAACACAGTTATCAAAGTATTGGGGGGGGATTCATAATCCCCAGGTTAAGAATCTCTGATCTAGCATATGTCTCTCATTTTGTTGGTGAGGAAACTGATGTGTTTCTGATGGGTGAATACCCAACATCACACAGGTTACTGATTGGCAGAATTAGGAATCAAACCTTGGTCTTCTGACTCCCAATTCAGGACTTCTCTTGCTACAATAAGTATTGTCTTAAAGTGCAGCATCTCATGGAACCCATGAGGCTCCAATTACCCGCAGATGGCACCAGATGAATGAACACAGTCTACTAGGTAGGGGGCTACTCTGACCTCTAGGGCACCTTAAATAACAGCTCACACTTTATAGCACTTGAGATTCACAAAGAACTTTGCTCATAACATCCTTGTATGTGAGGTAGTGTCAGTGTGATTATCCACATTTCACAGATGGGGACAGTGAGATTCCAAGATCATCCCAGGTCTCGCAGCCAGGAAGAGACAGAGCCTCCATTCCAATCTTCATCTCCTGACTCCAAGTTCAGAGGACTTTTATTCTACTATGCAGGGGCGTATCATATATGAGTGCTTACCTGCAGTCTGGAAGACCTGCTTTCAAATCCCGCCTCAGATATTTATTAGTTTTGTGATCCTGGACAAATACCTTAACCTCTCTCAGTCTTGGTTTCCCCATCTGTCAAATGGGGATATATTAGCACCTACCTCCCAGTGTTTTTTGTGAGATTCAAATGAGTTAATGTGTATGGTGCTTTGCAAACCTTAAAGTATTACATACACATAAATATATGTATACATGCACATACACACAAATATATCTTTATTATAGAAATGCGTATTTATTCCATAAATTAAATAAATAAAACATGGAAAGAATTATTGTATGCATATATTATTATGCTAATGAGTTTTTCTGGGCAGTGGTTAATAATGATAAGGACTCATATTTATCCAGTACCTTATAGTTTGCCGCTGGATGACACAATGGATAGAGTTCCAGGCATAGAGTTAGAAAGACCTGAGTTCTAATCCAGCTTCAGACATTTACTGTGTAGCTCTGGGCAAGTCACTTGACTTTGTTTGTTTCAGTTTCCTCCTCTGTAAAACGAGCAGGAGAAGGACATGGCAAACCACTTCAGGATGTTTGCCAAAGAAACCCCAAATAGGGTCACAAAGAATTAGACATAACTGCAAAATGACAGGACAACCGTGGTTTGCAAAGTACATTATTTCATCTAATTCTTACAACTGCCATGAGGTTTGTAGACACCATTCCTTTTATCGTCCCCATTTTGCACAGGATAAAATTAGTTTGGAGAAGTTCGTTGACTTGGCCAGTGTTACACAACTAATCCATGTTACAGATGGGATTCAAACCTGGACTTTCCAGACTCCAAGACCAGCATTCTGTCAAACATTTTATGTTGTTTCATGATAGTTATAGCTATGGAGTCATCATACTAATGAGTCTGGATGTCACTTTTAAAGAAACTCTTCCCTTCAAAACAATAGCTCATAAACTGATTTTTGGACTCTCATTCTGTTCCCAATCCTCACCTCTCTCCACTCCATTTTGTCTTCATGTTCCTCTTCTTTTCTTTTCTTACAACCCTCACTTAACTTCAGGCCTTACCCTGTGACAGCCTCCTTCTTGAATTCTCCTTCATCTCCAAGGCCATCCCTACCCTCCTTGGCCACTCCTTCCCTCATCCACTTCAGCCCCCCAGCCCCCAACAGCTTCACATCTGCAATGTTTTTGACATTTGTAGCAGCCGGGGGTGAGCTCTGAGAATTGTCATAAGCCCACCCCAGAGCTTGTGGTGATTTCCTAGGAATAGACAGATTTGAAAAAATTATACCCTTCTGACTTTTAAAAGGTAGGATGAGCATTTGTGGCATGGCATAGTCAGTCAACTGTCATTGTTGTGTTTATCCTTCATTCTTGAAGAGGACCATGGCATCAAGATCATGCATGACTGGCAGTTGACTTGGATTTGAGTGAGGGAGGTCTGTGCAAGGTCATCAGCCTCACTTTCAGGATAAGTTGGAGATCATCTACAGAAGGAAGACACTAACATTAAAGGGAACTGAAAGACTTTCTGCAGACAGTGGAATTTTAGCTGGGACTTGAAAGACAGGGAAGTCAGGAGGAGGAAGTGAGGAGGGAGAGCATCACAGAGGTCTAGGGTATAGCCATATGGAGTGCTAGACTTGGAGTCAGGGAGACTCATGCTTGAATTCTATTCCCAGATATTTTTTAGCTGTGTGATCCTGGGCAAAGCATTTAACATTAAAATTAACTGACAGTTATTGATATAACTGATAGTTTTTAAAAATTTGCAAAACACTTGACCTCCCTAATATTATTGATCCTCACAACCTTGTCAGATGGGTGTCATCATTGTCATTTTTAGGTCTAGAGCTTTAGTTTCTCCATCAATAAAATATTCATGATCACTACCTCACAGATTTGTAGAAGAGTTCAACTGAGATAGGAAAAGAGGGAGAAAGTGGGAGGGAACAAACATTTATTAATGTCCTACGATGTGCAAGGCATTGTGATAAATGCTTTACAATATTATGCTATTTGATAATGTATATATAGTATTTACAAACTTCAATGTGTCTTGATAATAGGCCTTTATTATAAAAGTTACAAAAGGTTTGCAAAGTGCTTGATAAATATAACCTCATTTTACCCTCACAACAA
The DNA here is from genome assembly GCA_028658325.1 of Potorous gilbertii. Classification (NCBI taxonomy): domain Eukaryota; kingdom Metazoa; phylum Chordata; class Mammalia; order Diprotodontia; family Potoroidae; genus Potorous; species Potorous gilbertii. The sequence continues at coordinate 155,233,578 of CM053772.1, forward strand.
CTCCATAAGGTAGGTGCTATTACTAGCTCCATTTTTACAGATAAGGAAACAGAGGCAGAGAGCAGTTAAGTGACTTGTTCAGGGTCACATGGCTAGTAAATATCTGTGGCCAGATTTGTACTCAGAACTCAGTGACTCCTACTCCAGTGTGCTATCCACTGATGCTATCCACCTGGCTGCCTGGATCTTAGAAATCTTCTAGTTCAACCTCAATATTTTACAAATTAAGAAACTGAGGTTCAGAAAAGAAAAGTAACTTTCCAGAACTGACACTGGATATGTCTAATTAAGGCAGAGCCAGGACTTTGATCTAACTCCTTTACCACAAAAGTCAAAAAAGTGATTTTTCAATTGTACAACATAGCCTGTTGAATTGGTACAAGAAATCTGGCCATAAGTAAAGGCAGGGACTCACCTGAGCTCTTCCCTAAACCCCTGCAAATAATGACAGTAAACAAATTCTAGAGTGGCAGGCCCCACAAAAATATGGAGTGAAATAATTTTCCAGCTCAAGACAATTTAGAATGTTGGCAGGAAAGTTCTGTTGCACCAGGGTGAGAGAAGAGCACAGTCCAACACAATGTCAGAGCAGTTTCCTGGGCCCCAGGAAACTGACAGCAGGTCACTGTGAGACTGAATCAGTGGCAGCAGTGGCAGTTTCTAGACTTCACATCCCACAGATACTAAAGGGATTGGATAATGGGTCACAAGGAGATTTGCATGGGTCCCTTTGCTAGCACCAGGGGCAGGACTCTGTTGTATTGCCTCTACTTGGATCTGGGTCACAGTCCTGTATCCTAGTCCCAGTGTGAGGGGGAACATTAGCATAGTAGAGCTTGTGGCTGCAGGAGAGCAGGGACCCTAGTTACAGTTCCAGTGCACAGCACAGGAGGGTAGTAAACACATCTCTTCCTAGACCATACCATGTTAGAAGAGTCCAAAACTTACAGGTCCCCAGAAGTACCTCTGAAAATGGCTGCACATAAAACCTGAAGCTTGGGATAGTGACCCCTCTACTTGGGAAGCAGAGCCCCACTTTAGCATAGAGTTAAAAGTCAAGAAATAGGCAGGAAAATGAGCAAGCAACAGAAAAAGAAATCTGACCATATTAAGTTACTGTAGTGACAAGAAAAAACAAAACATGCATTCAGAAGAAAACAACAAAGTCAAAATTCCTGCATCCAAAACCTCAAAGAAAAATATGAATTCATCTCAGGCCATGGAAGAGCTCAAAAAAGGATTTTAAAAATCAAGTAATATAGATATGCTAGAGCAGCAGAAACCACAAAATGACAAAGTGAAAGATTTCCAGCCCAAGATAGCCTGGGAGGTCAACAGGAAAGGGTTATCACACCAGGTTTTGAATGGAGAACAGTCCAGCCTTGGCCACATGGCACTGCATGGACAGGACTGGACTAGGCTTCAGGGCACAGAATCACAGGTAGCACCTGTGGTGAGGGCTTGGAACATGATATTCCAGAAGTCAAAGGAATTAGGATTAAAACCAAGAATCACTTACCCAGTAAAACATAGTATAGTACTTCAGGGGAACAAATGGCCATTCAATGAAATAGAGGACTTTCAAGCATTCTTGATAAAAAGACCAGCTCTGACTAGAAAATTTGACTTTCAAACACAAGAATCAAGAGGAGTATGAAAAGGTAAACAGGAAAGAGAAATCATAAAGGTCTTACTAAAGTTGAACTGTTACATTCCCACATGGAAAGGTAATATTTGTAACTCTTGATACTTTTCTCAGTTTTTGGGTAGTTGGAGGGATTATATAAATATAGACAGAGGGCACAGGTTGAGCTGAATAGGAAGGGATGATACATAAAATAATAAAACCAAGCAATGAGAGAGGAATATATTGGGAAGAGAAAGAGAGAAATGAAATTGGGGCAAATTATCTCTCATAAAGGAGGCAAGAAAAAGCTTTTTCAATGGAGGGGAGAAGGGGGAGAGGTGAGAGGGGGAAAAAGTGAAGCTTACTCTCATCACATTTGGCTTAAGGAGAGAATAACATCCACACTCAATTTAATATTAAAATCTATCTTACACTATAGGAAAGTAGGGGAGAAGGGGATAAGGGGTATGTGTGGAATAGAAGGGAGGGCAAATGGGAAGAGGGACTAATTAGAATTAAACACTTTTGGGGAGGGACATCAAAAGAGATAATAGGATAAATGGATAGGATGGAGGAAAATATAGTTAGTCTTTCACAATATGACTATTATGGAAGTCTTTTGCATAACTATACATGCATAGCCTATATTGAATTACTTGCCTTCTCAGTGGGGATAGGTGGGGACAAAGGAAGGGAAAGATGGTGGAACTCAAAGTTTTAGAAACGAATGTTGAGAATTGTTTTTGCATGCAACTGGGAAACAAGAAATACAGGTAATGGGTTATAGAAATCTATCTTGCCCTAAAAGAGATAATTTGGGGAAAAGGGAAGGGAGGGGTGTGACAGAAGGGAGGGCAGATTGGGGGAAGGGGTAATTAGAATGCACAGTGTCTTTGGGTGGGGAGATGGGGAGAAAATTTGAAACTCAAAATCTTGTGGAAATGAATGTTGAAAACTAAAAATAAATAAATAAAAATCAAGTAATAGAGGTACAGGAAAAAAATTGGAAGATAAATGTGAGTAAGGCAAGTAATGCTTTGTAAAGGAGGCACAAAAAATACTGAAGAAAATACCAGAATAGGTAAAAGAGACAGAAAAATCAAATGAAGAGAAGACAGTTGTGAAAAACAGAATTAGTAAAATAAAGATATAAAAAAATTCAGTGAAGAGAAGAGCTCCTTAAGAAGTAGAGTTGGCCAGATGGAAAAGGAGATATAAAAGCTCACTGAAGAAAATAATTCCTTAAAAGTCAGAATTAGACCTTCCAGAAGTGGAAGCTAATGACTTTATGAGACTCAAGAAACAATCCAATGGAATCTAAGGAATGAAAAAAATAGAAGAAAATGTGAACTATCTCATTGGAAAAACAACTGATCTGGAATATAGCATCAGGAGAGATAATTTTAGATTATTGGACCACTTGAAAGTTCTGATTTTAAAAAGCCTAGTCATAGTCTTTCAAGAAATTATCAAGGAAAATTGCCCTGATATTCTAGAACTAGAGGGTAAAATAGAAATTGAAAGAATCCACCTATCACCTCTTAAAGAGATTCAAAATGAAAACTCCCAGGAATATTATAGTCAAATACAGCTCCAAGGTCAAAGAGAAAATACTGCAAGCAACTATTCAAGTATAGTTGGGCCATAGTCAGGATAGCACAAGATTCAGCAGCTTTTACATTAAAAGATTGAAGGGCTTGGAATATCATATTCTGATGGGCAAAAGAGCTAGAGTTACAACCAAGAATCACCTATCCAGCAAAACTGAAAATAATCCTTCAGGGGGAAAAGTGGATATTCAATGAAATGAGATCTTTCAAGCATTCTAGACAAAAAAAGACCTTGATTTTCAAATATAAGATGCAAAAAAAAAATCATTAAAAGGTAAACAGGAAAGAGAAATCATAAGGGATTTGATAAGGTTAAACTGTTTATATTCCTACATGGGAAAATGGCATTTGTAACTCATAAGAACCTTCTCATTATTAGTACAGTTAGAAGGAGTATACATAGAAAGCAGAAATGTGAGCTGAATGTGATGGTAAGATTATCTAAAAAAACAAAATTAAGGCATGAGGAAAAAGAATGCATTGGGAGAAGGGGAAAGGGAGAAGTAGGATAGGATAAATTATCTCACATAAAAGAGGCTTGGAAGAGGGAGAAATGGGGGAAGCAGGGAAGGGAGCACATGAGCCTTAATCTCATCAGAATTGGCTCAAAGAAGGAATAATATACACAATCAGTTGAGTGTAGAAATCTATCTTGCCATACAGGAAACTAAGAAGGGAAGAGGATAAAAGAAGGGAGCAGGGGAGCTAATAGAGGTGAGGGCAGTCTGGGGAAGAGAAAATCAGAAACAAAACACTTTTTTTTTTCCAAAACACTTTTGAGAATGGACAGAGTAAAAAGAGACACAGAGTAGGATAAACAGGAGGAAAACAGGATAGAGGGAAATACGTGGTTAGCAATCGTTACTGTAAAAAAAATTTTACAGTGAGTTTCTCTGATGAAGACTTCCTTTCTCAAACATAGAAAACTGAGCCAATTTTATAGAAATAAGAGCTATTCTTCATTTGACAAATGGCCAAAGCATATCATCAGGCAGTTTTCAGACAAAGTCATCAAAGCTGTCTCTAGTCATATAAAAAAATGTAATAACTCTGAACTACTGTGTCACCCCTGTCAGATTGGCCAACATGGCAGAAAAGGAAAAGGACAGATGTTGGAGGGGATGTGGGAAAATTAAAACACTAACGGATTATTGGTAAAGTTGTGTATTGATCCAACCATTCTGGAGAGCAATTAGGAACTATGCCCAAAGGGCTGTAAAACCATGCATACCCCTTCATCAAGCGATATCGCTAGTAGGTCTCAAAGGTAGGTATCTCAAAGAGACAAAAAACAAAAAGGAAAAGGACCTAGGTGTACAAAAATTTTCATAGCAGCTCTTTTAGTAGAATTGGAAATTCTTTTTAATTGGAAGTTCTTTTTCAATTAATAGGTAGCTTAAAGTTTTATCAGTGTTAATTTCTAATACAGTGAGGACATGTCCATCAACTGGGCAATGGCTGAAGAAGTTATTGTGTATGATAGGGATAGAATTCTATTGTGCTTTAAGAACTGATGAGCAGGACACTCTCAGAAAAACATGAAAAGGTTTACACAAGCAAATGCAAAGTGAAATGAGCAGAACCAGGAGAACACTGTACACAGTAACAGCATTGTTATACAATGATCTACTATGAATAATTTAGCTATTCTCAGCTATACAATGATCCAAGACAATTTTGTAGGACTTATGATGAAAGGTGCTGTCCATCTCCAGAGAAGGAACTGGTAGAGCCTGAATACAGATCAAAGATTTTTTCTTTATTGTCTTTATTTTTGTTGGGGTTTTTTATCTGTGTATCTTTTATAGAATGATTTACATAGAAGAGTGTTTTGCATGACTACACATGTATCCCCCATGTCTAAATTACTTGTTTTGTCATTGGTGGGGAGGGGAGGAAAGAAGGGAATTTGGAACCCAAAATTTTTTTTAAAAGAATGTTAAAATTGTGTTTACATGTAATTGGGAAAAATATTAAATAAGATTAAAACAAGGTTCCCTGCCACGACATTGATTCCTGTCCTTCTCAAATAAGTTACTACTTAAAAACAAACCAAAACAACTTGCTATTAACAAACTTGCTATTATGAGAAACAACATAATTTAGAGCAGTGATTCTCAAAGTGTGATCCAATGGCCTGTGGCAGTCCCTGAGACCATTGGAGAAGGTTGATGAGGTCAATACTATTCTTATAATAATGCAATGACATTATCTGCTTATTAAAAAATTTCTCTTCCCTTTTCCAATTATATATCCATGTGAGTCTGGCTTTTCTTCAAATATTTCAACCAAAGTAACATAAAACCATCAACTGAGCACAGAAGCAGCTCTGAGAATTCAACTGTCTCCTATTGAGCCAGACATTACAGAGACTTAGAAAGATAATGTAAAATAATGCCCCTTTTCACTAATTGTTTTCATTTTAGAAAAAGTTATTTTCCATAAAAATGTGTTCTTTATAACTTGTAATGTTTTATTAATGTTCTTTTTAAATTAATAGGAAGCTTAAAGTTTTATCAGTGTTAATTTCTAATACAGTAAGTATCAATGGCTTTAACCCACATAAACAAAAACCCTTTGGGATCCTCAATAATTTTCAGAATGTAAAGGGGTCCTGAGACCTTTTGAGAACTGCTGGTGGAGTAGATAAAGGGCCATTGGCCTTAGAGTCACGGAAGCCTGACTTCAAATTCTGCCTCTGCTTTCTTTTCAGGCCATGCATGTAATGGACAAGCCCCCAAGGTCTCTTTAAATTGCTCAAATGGAATTGATGCAGGGAGTTATTCCGTACACTGAGGAAATCATGGGTCTGGATGCTCTCCCTTCTCCCCCTTAGAAATGAATCTGTACGTTGGACAAGGATGGCTTTGGATGGTGTGTTTCATTTTTCTATGAATTCATTTTCATCACTCCTGACTTTGACAAGGGCCAGGCTTCATGGTACTTGTTTATTCATTTTCTTCAATCTCATGTTGCACCATCCTTTTGTCTATACTTTAAAATATTTGAAATCTAGTCCCCTCCCCTCTTTTTTTGGTGGGGGGAGGGGAGAGGCACTGAGTCAGTAACTCTTGTGTCCTTGGGGTTTGTCAAAATCAAACCACCTTTGTAAAACCAGTAATAAAGGAAGTTCAAAACAGTGCAGGCATGTGTTACCAAAATGCTTGACATCTCCCAAGAAATGGGGAAAGTAAAGCTATGATATGACACTATTTGGCAAATAAGCATGTCTCACCAGTACTTACTGACTGCAAGACCCCTGTCAGACCCACTTGTCTGACTTGTTGACCAGCCTCAGTCAAGGTATAGCATTTAGAAGGGATCCTGTGTGCTAGGAGAGTTTCAATGGGAAAAGTCCCCTTCTCTTTAAAAACCATTAAACTCGGGTCTTGCAGCAGATTCCCAGAGCCTGGAGTCAGTCACCTGGGTGCCTTTGAGTCATAAGGCTGGGAGAAGGGAACAGAAGTCTTTCTGTTCTGGTGAAACCCATGACAGCACATTGAGGGGAAACCATTGTCTGAGACAGTTGCTGCCAAGTCTCAAAACTGGAGTCCCATGGATTGGCATCCCTCCAGGTCTGGCAGGAGAGTTGGACGATAAAGCATGTGAGGAGCCAGCATCCTGGTGCCTGCTGAGGACAGATCCAGCATTGAAATAGCTCTCACATGGGACACCAGGACCACTATGGAAATTCGTCGTCAGAGCATCTCTATTTGCCTTGCTTTCTAATGATATCACATTTATAGTTTAGTGGGGGTTAAAAACCGTTGTGGTTTAGGGGTAAGAGCACCAGTAAGATGTCAGGAGGCCTGGCTTCAAGGCCAACTTGTTTCCTCTTATTGTCTGCAGTTCTTTGAAGTAATGTAAGTTTTCTTCAAGATTTGGTATCCTCAACTGTCTTCTCACAAGTGTTTCTAGAACCAATTTTTAGGAGAGTACGGATAGGTGGTCTCAGATTCCTGAACCATGCTACTCATTCATTTACTCATTCATTCAACAAATATTTACTATATGCCCACTTTAGGACACTATTAAGACTCACACACACACACATACACACAATGTGTATGTACAAAAATACATATATAAAGGAATATATATTATATATATGGAGATAAAGTTGAGTAAGAGAGATGCCACACTCTGTATATGAATCTGCATAGCATTATCTGGTAGTTATCATACAAAAGGTCCTAAGGATTCAGAAGATGGAGAGATGATGCCCATCTGAAATGATCAAAGAAGACTTCATGGAGGAGATGACATTTGACCTTGGACTTGAAGGATGAATAGGATTTTGACAGGTAGAAAAGAGGAAAGGAGGGCATCTCAGGGATGTGAGATGACACTAATGATAATGTTAAGATAGAAATGGTAAGAAGAGCCATTGGACTGGAATTGGTCTCTAGCATCCCTTCCACCTCCATATATATGATCTGTTTGGCCCCAGAAGGGAGAACCAGGAGCAAATAATTGGAAGTTGCAAAATGGCATCCTTAGGCCTGATGTCAGGAAAAACTTCCTAAACGTTAGAGTTTTCCAGAAATGGAATGGGCTATGTTGAGAAGTGGGCTCCCCCTTCCTTCAAGCAAAGGCTAGATGAGCCTTGTCAGGTATGTTCTGTTAGAGATTCCTTTTAGGAATGGGTTAAACTAGATAGTTATTGAGGCCACCACTTATGTTCTGTGATTCATTAACAGACTGTAACTGCTCAAAACATTATGATCTGAATGGGGCATCTGAAGTCATCTAGTTCAACCTCTTCATTTTACAAGCAAGGAAACAGTCCCCATAGGGGGCAGCTAAGTGTCAAAGTGGATAAAGTGCCAGGTCTGACGTCAGAAAAAGTCATCTTCATGGGTTCAAATCTAGTCTCAGACCCTTGACCCCAACAAGCCTCTTAACCCTATCTGGCTCAGTTTCCTCACCTGGAAAATGAGCTGGAGAAGGAAATAGCAAATCATTTTAGTCTCTTTGCCAAGAAAACCCTAAAGGGTTCACAAGAGTTGAAAGGACTGAACAACAAGCAGGTATGACTAACCCAATGTCATATAAGTTAGAGCAAGTGACAATACTCCAGATCTACTCGTTATAAACAAAGTGAATGAACATGGCTTAAAGAAATGATTAAACAAATTATGATATATGAACATAATGGAATAGTTCGTAAGAGTGAAATAATTGGGGTTGCTTATTCTTTTTTTAAAAACGATCAGGGACATTGCAGGTGATGTCTTAACTCTTAAGTGAATTGGATTTAAGTGAGACAGTTGCATAAAGTTGTCAGCCTTACTCTCTCTTCCAGAGTCATCTCAATGTCCAGTGACAAGACAAAAATCTAACAACTGGCAATGACTCAGGATGCAATGGATGGCCTTGAACTCTTGGATGCTCTAAGCACTCTGTAAAGCCTGCTTTAGCTGCCTTCATGGCTGTTGGAACGAATTGTCCCTATCCATCCATTCCACCAAGGGGAGTCTTCACATGCTTGGAGTAGACACCCCCCTAACTCACCAATGCATCCGAGAACCCTTGGTTACCCTCAACTTGGTTTGGCCCATCTGCCAAAACGGTTTACCAGGGTGTGGCCACTGCACATGCTGCAGTTTCTTGGAGTCACAGGTGAGAGTTAAGTGGAACAGGTAGACACCAAAGGTGGAAAGAGCCCCTACAAAGACTCAACAGTCATCATACCAAAGGTACTGGTCCTCCTTGAACACACTTAGACTACTAAAAACACACAAAATCAATTGTTAGTCATATAGGATTTTAAGATAGGTGGTTTTTTCCTAGTCAACCTATGCTACAATAATATAAACAAAAACAAATTTTAAAAGGCAGCCAAACTTATAAATCTTAATGATCAGTCTTAGTTTCAAATAACAGGAAACATAGCTTGCTTCTCTCAATAGAAAAGTAAGAGATTGCAGTTAAAATGTGTGTCATATACTATCAGATAAGATTTCCATGATGCTTGGTTTGGCTTAGACTTTTTCTTTTGTTACAAGGCTGGATTCATGGATTGGAGAAGGGGGTCAGTCATAGGAAAATACTGATTGTATAAAAAGCAAAAGGTGAGAGAGACAGAGACACAGAGAGACGAGAGAGAGAGAGAGAGAGAGAGAGAGAAAGCATGAGCAGCTTTATGCTAAACTACTTGGATTTTCTGAGTGATAAGATCTAGAGAGCAGCTGCCTTGCTGATCAATGTAACCTTCTCTATCCCTCTCCCTACTTCTATACAATTCAGAAAGAAATTTCAAGGTAATAAGTATGTTAGACTCTATGTTCTGAATAACTGCTGATGTTTAAAAATACTAAGATATTACTAAAATGTCCCCCATTCTTCTCTTGTGCCAGGAAGGAGGCAGGTAATAACTGTGTTTTCCTCCTTTTACTTTGGATGAATGATCTATTGTCATTATGTTGGGGTGAAAACCGTGCCTTGGTTTGTCTTCTTTTTATGAAAGGGTAATACTGTTAGTCACAACAAGTGAGTCATTCAGCCTCGCATATATTTTCCTGAGCAGCGGACAGAATTGTACCAACCCTCCCTCAGCTACAGCCTTCATTAATTCTCCCACATGCTGCCAACCATCTGTTTCATAGATGGAGACAAAATGGTCATTGCTGGTTCACACCTCTCACCACCATACATAAGTTTGCATTACATAAACTAGAGGGTAAAATAGAAATTGAAAGAATCCACCTATCACCTCTTAAAGAGATTCAAAATGAAAACTCCCAGGAATATTATAGTCAAATACAGCTCCAAGGTCAAAGAGAAAATACTGCAAGCAACTATTCAAGTATGGTTGGGCCATAGTCAGGATAGCACAAGATTTATCAGCTTTTACATTAAAGGATTGAAGGGCTTGAAATATCATATTCTGATGGGCAAAAGAGCTAGAGTTACAACCAAGAATCACCTATCCAGCAAAACTGAAAATAATCCTTCAGGGGGAAAAGTGGATATTCAATGAAATGAGATCTTTCAAGCATTCTAGACAAAAAAAGACCTTGATTTTCAAATATAAGATGCAGGGGAGACAGTACCAGACCCTCCTTGCAGTCGGGAGGCCTGGGCTCGAACCCTATGGGCTCAGCTACTTCCTATCTTTTTGACCTTGCATAATTCCCTTCAAATCTTGGGATCTCAAGTTTTCAATCTATAACATGAGCAGGTTGGGATAAATGGCCTCTGAGATCTTTTCCAGTTCTAAATCGGTGACACTTTTCTATGTTTCAGGCAAAGATTTCCAGCATCCACTTGTATTTCCAATTAAATATAGGTGTTGCTCGCATCTAAGGTGTCCCAAAAGTCTCAGTACAGTTCAAGACTTTTAAGAACGGAGACTGTACTTAGACTTTTGTATGTAGTAGGCCTGTACTGGTGTCAGCATAAACTAGTCCCTGACCTATGCACAGTTCACAAAAGTGATTTTGCTTCAGTGGTTCACAGTTGTAGCCTTAAGCATCAGCTCATTTTTACAGTTACTAAATTACTCATACCCTTTGATCAAGCAATCTCACTACTAGGTTCATACCCAAAGTCAAGGACAATGAGTAAGGGCTCATATGGACAGAAATATTCCTCACAGCACTATTTATAAGAGCAAAAAGCTAGAAACAAGCCATCTGCTCAATGACTGGGGGATGATTGAACAAAATGTGTCGTGTGAACATAATGGACTCCTGTGCTCTAAGGAATGGAAATACAAATAATTCTGGAAAAGACTTGTTTACAGTTATACAGAATAAAGTCCGCAGAACCTGGAGAACAACACCTGCACAATGGTTACAGAAATATAAATAAAGATGCCAACAAAGGGTGACATAATCCAGGGCAAATATAATGAACAATGTGATTAAGGTTTGTGCCCACATCCTTGCTGTCTAGTCTGTTAACATTTGGCAGAAAAATATTACATACTATGAGTATGACAATATTCTCAGCCCTTCTGTACTTCACAAAGGGGAGTATTTGTTGGGCTATGTCTGCTAGAACAGAATAAAATGTGCCCACTTATTGAATAAAAAAACCCTCACACAACAGCCAGGCTTTGCTAGGTCTACGCCATAATCTTAGCTGCCATTTCAGAGCAGCTTCAAGGTTTCTCTTCCATTTAACAAGTTTTGAGTCATGTTTTTTCTTTTAATGATGTGAATCATCAGAGAGTGACAGATACAATGGGAGTTCTGCCTCAAAAATAAAGTCAAATTGGGACCAAATTTGTGACACACACACACTACATCATCTACAACAAATAAAAATAAGAGAAGCCACTAATCATTGGTCCCAGGAGTCCCATCATCCTTCAGATGATAAGTGACAGATTGAGAAGATGAAAAAGTAAACAACCAGAATGAATTTTTTTACATGAAATGTGACTTCAGGGTGATCAATGAGTTGACATTTCCTGAGGCGACCAAGCAAGATGGTTCATTACAGCTCATTTATTTCAAGTACCAGTCCCAGCTTGGAAAATAGGGTTAAACTGAATCACTAGCTTTGTCCTTGCCATGACAGCCTGCAGTGGTTTCCATGTGTTCATTAACACACAGAATTTTTTTTAAAGGAAACTCATTTCCTCTGCAACATTTCATGAGATACTCTTTTAGAGATGTCTAATGGGTACTCAAGAACTTATAAAAAAATCTAATAAAGTCTAACGTGATATTATTATAAATTGTTTTTTAATTATCAAAGCTTAAAAAATCATGGCAATTATTTTATTTTTACCACAGTAATCTCTAATTTTAAAAATCCCTTTTCATCCTTAAACAGAATCAAACAGACTTCATTTTATTTCATTTTATTTTTTGATAACAAGAATCTATTTTCTCTCCCTCCCGCATTTCCAAATTTAGAAGAAAAAGCAAAAAAAAAAGCTTAATAATAAATGGGCATTGTCAAATAAAATAAATTTCCATATTGTTTATGCCCCCAGAATGTGCATGTCATTTGGCACCTTGAGTCCACCATCTCTCTATTGGGAGGGTAAATAGCATACATCATGATCATCAGCCCTAGATCATCAGCATATCAGATTTCTTAAAGCTTATCAATTTGTCTTTACAACGTGCCTGTGTAAACTGCTCTCCTGGTTATGTTCACTTCACTCTACATCAGTTCATACACAACATCCCAGGTTTCTCTGTAACCATCCCTTTAAGCAATTCTTACATACAATAGTATTCCACCATATTTGTTTGCATAATTTGTTCAGCCATTCCCCAATTGCCCTGTTTGTTTTGTTTTTGTTTTTTTGTCCTTTGGTTTTTAGAAAGAAATTTATTATGTCATTTGATAGATGAAGAAAGCCGGAAAAAGACTCCTTCCTCTGTCTCTGAGTGATTTGCATTATTTAGGGTTTCAGGGAAGAGTACCCACGAGAACAGCAGCAGTTAAGCTATTTTGTAGAGAGGGCCATTCCTAGGGGAGGTCTATTGAGATATATATCTGTAAGCATAGACACTAGAACTAAGAAGGATTGAGACATAAACATCAACATTCAGACTTGGGGAACCCAAAACACAAACTTTAGGTGGACCCAGGACCAGACCTGGGGAGTATCCTCTTTGTTTCCAGTTCTTTACTATCACTGAAAGAGTTGTTTTATTGAGCAAATAGGCCTTATTTTAGAAAGCTAGTAAGATAGTAAATGGTTATGAAAGAACATTTTCAGTTATTAAGGGCCTGATTATCTAATTTGTACATAATTGGGTCACTTCTTTCTCCTTTTCTCCTTCCCATTGGCTGCCTTTTTTTTTTCTTTTTTGGCCATGTCTCTCTGTACATTGGAAGGCAGATTGAGATTATCTTTGGAAAACTGGACAGAATTTCCAGAGACAGCAGGTCATTACCGCTCCCTCTTAATGCTAAAAAAAATGAAAATAAACTACAGATATCAACAACCAAAGCAGATTACCTCAGAACTTTTAAAAATATGTGTATTTTGAAAACTGTATTTCAATGTAATCTATTTCCTTTGCAATCCTATGCATTTTATTTAATGAATTTTAAAAGATTTTGAGAAGACACCCAAAGGCTTTGCAAGATTGCTAAGAGGTCCATTAAAAAAAAAAGGCTAAGACCCCTGCCCTAGGAGTTACCTTGAAAATATTTACCTATTTTAAAAGGGAATCTCACCTTGCCATAAAGTAGCAGAAAAAGCAGGTAGAGCAGAAATTCTAATCTTGTCTCATATTTCGTGCTGTATTATAATTTTTATAGTATAAGGGATTGATCAAAAGAACTACCTCATCAGCTTGATAAGATTACAGGGCAATGGGCCTTGTTTGAGATTTGGATTTCATGTTCACTGTAGATCAGTTGGGTTGGTTTGGACTGTTCTAAGAGTCACCCTTACATAAGGTCTTATAAAAGGAAGTCTTCATCATAGAGATGGACTTTTTGTCCTCCCCTCCACATGGATATTCTAGTACCTTTGCCCAGAGAATTCCAAAGGGGATCATGAAGACTTGGGCATGACTGCAATGACATTTTCCTTTGTCAACAGAGAGATGATGAGGAAGCAGCGCAGCTAAGAGTATTTCTCCATTTGTATGCAGTGGGTGGGCGGGGATGGCCAGTACTTCCCCCTGCCCTCAACAAATACCTCTAACAGCTATCTTGGGGCATATGAACTAACAGAGCGGTATGTGCTCTCCCCCATATAACTGGAAAGATGAGTTACTATTTCGAGTCATTGGACCTAGCAATGGCAGAGAGCAGTCATATAAAGGGAAACCAGGTGGTCCAGGTGGTGGGAGTAGCTTAAGTCCAGGGTTCTGGAGTATTTCTGATAATTCTTGGACCCAAGCTTCCTGGATAGCCTAGTGAGAGGGGAATATTTCTTGAGCTTCATATCTCAGAATCCACTCTTAGGGTGAGAGGAGGATTTCCCAGACAGTGCCAGTCTCAAAGCTAACTCATTAGCAACCTCAAACTTGAGAGTGCTGGGTCATAACTTTCTGGAAAGAGAAGAAAATTCTGAGCAGAGCCAATCTCTTGGAGTAAAATGAGGATTGCATGATCACTCTCAAATTTAGGGGAGTGCCAATGCACTAAAGGCATGATGTGGAAATCTGGATTTGAATGCCACCATTTTAGTGAGTTATCTAGGTGCGATAGGTCCAATGAGAAGAGCACCAAGTGAATATTTCTTCTGAAGGCAGTTCAGGCTTTCTAGCTAGTACCATAAAGCTACTTGCTTTTCTTGGTCTCTGGGTAAAAGGTAAACTCATTAGAATGTTAGAATTGTGGTTGCCCTAATAGCTAGACAATTTCCAGTTGTTTTTTTCCTTTCTTGGGGTGGGGGACGGTGTCCAAATCACAAAGAAGTATTAGTCATCAGAAAGACAATAGTGCTCTGGGGAAATGTACATGTCATTGGAGATAGAGCAAAATTTAGTCAATTGTTTCTGGGCTATTTTGAATCCTTTTTTTTTTGGATGTTGCTGTTTTCTGCCTTCTCTGTTGGAAGAAATAAAATTGTTCTACCCTATACATGATATGAGCAGGTTGGTGGATAGTTGATTATTTTCCTTCATTCTCAAAGAGGACCAAAATGACATAACTATGCTAGAGTCAAGTTACAGTGTGTCCAGCTGTGACTGATCAGGCCAATACAAGCTCAGAATGTTCTACCACAGGTTGGCCACAAATAGTCTGTGCGAACATTTGGAGTGGATACTCTAAATTTGAGCATCCTGAATTTTCTTTGAGCTGTTTCAATTCTGCTTTGTTCATAGAGCAGATGTGGGCACACCATGCTGAGCAGTCCTGTGACACTGGTCTCCCATGTCACACAATCAATTCCAAAGTTTTAAAGAGAGACCTTGAGTGTCGTTGTATAGCTTTTTCTGACTACCATATGAATGCTTGCCCTAAAAATAGTCTTTTTGGCAAGCATATGGTTGGCATTCGAACAATGTGGCCAGCCCATCAAAGTTGTGCTCTCTAAAGCAGAGCTTGAATACCTGGTAGTTTAGTTTGAGAAAGGACTTCAGTGTCTGGTACCTTATCCTACCAGGTGATCTTCAGAATCTTCAAAGACAATTCAAATGGAAGTGATTCAGTTTCTTGGCATGACTCTAACAGAGTGATGTCATTTTGGTCCTCTTCAAGAATGAAAGACAACAACCAACTATCCATTTGGAAAGAGTAGTACACTGGACAGCATATTTGACTTGGAGTTAAGGAAGACCTGAGTTCAACTCCTATCTCAAACATTAACTCTGTGACCCTGACTGAGTCATTTAATCTCTTTCAAACTCATTTTCCTCATCTATAAAATGGGAATAAGGATGGCATCTACCTCACAGAGTTATTGTTGCAAACTTTAAAGTACTATAAAGATATTGCTATTGTTTTTGTAAGATTGCAGAAAACACAGAGCTGGCTATGAAAGGTCAAAGCATTTTCCAAAAGTAACCTCACTGAAAGTCCAGAAGAGCCGTGTAGAACATGTTCTTATACACTTATAATTAATGAACATATTTCAATATTTGAAAAGATCTGTGGTATTAATCTTACCTTCATCAATCACAAGCTTTCTATACCTTAGTAGAAAAATGAACTTTAGGAGTTCCTGTGACTAAAAAATTCCTTCCCCTGTGGCTAACATCATAATAAGCCTCTCCCACATTAATCTAGGCTGGTCCTCTGGCAACAGATGCAGAGATCACTGGCCCCCATTTAAAGACTTTCCAGCTTGATAGGATCTGTTAGACCTTGTGCTCCAATGGCATAATTTTCAAGAAGCAAGGGTCACCTCCAACACCCAAGGAGGAATTGGAGAAGGTCTTTAGTCTTAACAAAAAACTGCACATTTTGAATCTTTATGATCCATGAAAAGGCAAGAGAAATGGTGGTTGAGTGGACCTTAAACCTTCTTCCAACAGTCACTTCAGGTGGAACCCTTCTGAAGCAATAGTCCCAAGCACCTGCCTTCTGGGTCACTGACTACTGTTTTATCTCCTTGCAGTGAGAAGGGGCCATCCTCATTCAATGCCTCTTGAAAACCTGGCAGTTTCTTTTACCTCAAGAAAGTGCTCAGAACATAGGATCAAAATAAATTATAGCAATGAAAAAACTTCTTTACAAATCCTGAAATTTAATAGAAAATATTAAAATTTTCTGGGACATGAGTGACTTTTAGTGAGGCTCTAAAGGTGAAAAAAATCCTGAGAGCCAAACAAGGTCAAACAAAATCAAGGTCATTCCTTTGCTGTTGTACTCCTCTTCCTTGACTTATTCTGCATGATACATGGCCAGCTAGGTGGATAGAACATGGGGCTTAGGTTCAGCAAGACCTGAGTTTGAATTCCACCCAGGGTAAGTGACATAACCTCTGCCTGCCTCAGTTTCCTCATTTGTAAAATGGGGTAATAACAGTTCTTACCTCACAGGATTGTTGTAATGAACAAATGTGATAATGTGTAAAATACTTGGCAAACCTTAAAGTGTTATATAAATCCTAGCTATTATTTTTTATTCAAGACTTCTTTACTTGGGGATATCTGAGTGACCTATAACTAATGTCATACTGTTTTCCTTTTCTTTTTTTCTTCTTTCAACAAACCATTTGTTTGGAGGCTTTCACTATTCTTACTGGCAAACTATGTGAACAATGGATTGTTTCAGTGGGTGACTCCACCAGAGCTTGGCAGAAACTGTGGTCACAATTGGCTGAGGTTAAAACTGAAAATACTTGAACCATATAAGAATAGTTGACATGAGGGAAGGAATCTCATTGCTTCCACTTGCAGTGTATCATTGATACCAAGCCCAGAGCCAAAATCACTGCTAGTTGCTCAAGGAATTAATACAGCCTGCCTTGATGAGTAACATAATTCTGCATTAGAGAAATACAATGGGGTACATTTGCTGAGATAGCAAAAGGTACTGATTGTTACACTGTTTTTTAAATAGGAAATTGGATTTCACAGACATACATGAAGGAATTGTGATGTCATCAGCATAAAGGACTCCCTCTGCCAATACCAAGAAACTTAGACTTTATAGATAAATATGAGAGAGTCTAAGACTCAGAGGAATTAGCTTGTTCTAGGACAACTACCCAGGAAGTGTCTGATGAGGGATTTGAACCCCTCCCTCTGTATCTGTCTGATACAAATCTAACTTTGTTGAATAAAGCATAGAATCCCAATCTAGAACTGGAAAGGACTTTGTGGCCACATTTTAGAAGTCCATGGGAGTTACCTGAGGCCATGGGGTAAATGGACTTCCCTAGATTCAATGAGCTCCTTCCTGTCAGAGCCAGAATCTGACCCAAAGCTACTGCTGTCTCTAATTATATCATTAAATGAGGCCAAATGGATGAGAGAATTACTTGTAAATCACCATCTTGATTCATAATGGCGGTGTTACCAAGATCATTCCAAATTCAGAAGTCCCTGGATAAAGTAGGACAATGGAAATCTAGACTTGCCTTGGGTGGTACCATAGAAATGATCTTTAAGATGAGTATCTTCAATGACTTAACTAAGTCCTGATTTTTAAAAATACTTATGTCTTTTTTTCCTTTTTGACACTACAATCACTTTCTAATATATCCTCTCCTCCATTAAATTACCCTTTATAATAAAGAAAATCTTAACCAAAACCTAACCAGTCAAGTAACCACAATTGACAACACATCTACCACTTTGTACCTATAGAACCCCTTCCTCACCTCTTCATTGGGAGTAGGTATCTTTCATTATCTATTTTCTAGTTAAAACATTGATCATTTGGGCCCTATTATTAGACTAAGGTCTAAAAACATTTTAGCCTCATATTATATTCTAGGTTATCAAATTAGAGAGTAGTATAAGTACCGAGGACTTGTTGTAACCCTCTGAATGGCTAAGTCGACAAAACAGCATTAAGTGCTTCTTTACTACTGTACACATAGTGTGGGAGCGTTACTATCTTGTCAAGGTGGTGCAGGGAGAGCAATGGGTTGCAGATTTACAGTGAGATCACAGCTAAGGAAAGTCTCTTCTCTCTGATCCTCAGTTTCCCCATTTGGAAAATGATGGTATGTGTGCGCGTGTGTGTGCATGCATATGTGCATGTGTGTGTGTGTGTGTGTGTGTGTGTGTGTGTGTATAAACAAGGTCATGTCTAAGGTGAACAGAGTTCTGGGTTTGAAACCAGGAAGACTTGATCAAATCTTGCTTGTAACGCTGTATGCCTACAGACATGTCACTTAAACTCTCTGACCTTGAATATTACCATCTCTTAAATGATAATATGTGATGATTAATGACAATACAAACACCTGGAGCTCTAGCTGACTGGATTGATGTGGAGCTCAAAAGGCACAGCTGATGTCAAATACTCGGCAGACTTTTAGGTATGGCATCAGTGTCTTGTCACTATTTTTATTTCTTGCGCTAAGTCTTATGATCTTGGCCACATTTATTCATACAAAGAATTAATTCCCTTTTGATAGCTTTGGCACATGGCATCACATTTCAGTATTTAAAAGCACCTGCAGGCGACATTTCAAAATTCAGCCTGGAATCCTGGGAAAAATTGCTAAATATGAGATACAGCAAAGCTTTGAGATGGAGGATGTTGGGGACTGAGTGATAAGGAAGAAAATAGAGATTCTTGTTTAGCAAGATAGTCATTCATGTTGTCCAAAAGGACTATTTCTATAGACTATGCTTAGCCTGCTGGCCCTTTCCTGATCACCGTGCCTTTTCTCTTCTCTATTCACCTTCAGAAGACCTCTCCTGAAACTTCACATCCTTCCCCTGAAATCTGGACCCACTCTCAACCACAGGCCACGCAAGTGAAGCTGACATTAACACACCAGGGCTGCTAGTAAGGATATTTAAGACAAGTTGATTTGGACTAACTCTAGAAGAGAGTCCTTCTTTTTAGGAATCTCCAAAGATAACCTTTGTGGATCTAATCAAAAATGGGAAAAATCTGGTATTCTGGGCCCTTAGGACAGACATATGGGGGTATTTCACAACTACTCTAGGTATCTGGCAGAAAGAAAATTTAAAATTCAAACAAGGGCAATGGAAAGCAATTACACAGAACCCCATGCCTGACAAGGAAATTCAGAAGTGCTAAATACAAGTAACAGACTAAGACCATTTGTGGTCAAGAGACCTGAAGTCTTGAGGTATGACTTGATACTCAGAGAATAAGATTTAGAAAGCCAACATTCATTTTCAGGACCACACCACATGCCGGGCTGGTACACCACGTGTCATTCCATGGCCTTTGCCAGGATCAACTTATAGCTGAAGCCAAAGTCATGGGCTGGAAGTCAATGGCATGCGATTCATAAAAAAGGAATCTAACCATGTTTTTCCATGCCATAAGTTGGAATTCTGACATTAAGCTCTGCTTGGAGGATAATGGTATCTAGGTGGAAAATCCTGGCCCCAGAATCACCATCTGCCCCTTTGTACAAGGTCTGAGTCTGCTTTTGCTCCTCTAAGAAGCACATTTCTGTCAGTCAACATTTGGATCAAATCAGAAAGCTGGTTAACTGCTCACAGTGACCTTCACTGGGCTTGCTAAAATCCTGGTCCCTTTGAAAAAGTTTTGGAATATTTTCCTTCTCCAACTAAACAAAAATCCATGGGTGGCTGGCACCTGCTCTTTTGACTGCTATACGCTGCCAAGGAGGGGGTAGCAGAATAGACATGGGCATAGGTTTTTCCATGGGCACCCAGCTTCCCATATGCTACTAGCCTGATGCCAGGGAAGGCTGGCACCAGTAACACCTCAACCTAGGCCTTCCTGTGTCCATTTGGCCCTTATATTTAGAGCCTATGGTCACTGAAATTGAGTCACTAGGAAGCCATACTTCCATGAATGAATGAATCTTCCGGGAACAAAATTTTTTAACATAGCCAGTCTGAGCACAAAGGAAGTCAGGAGACATTCAGATTTTCTTAGGGATGTTTGGTAATAGTAGATACTAAGCCTTTAGCAGCACTGTCCTAGGTATTATCCATGGGAGGATCAGACCAGGTATGGTAGTACATCTGCCATAAAAGCAGGAGGTTAATTTTAACTTGAGATAACTGGCTTAGGGGACTAACACTTGAGCCATTGATTGGTGACCTAAAGGCCAGACTAGGAAGACAGGAAGACAGGCTTCTGACCAGCAGACCAGTATGACCAATAGAGTCAAGGAAGCTCCTCCCAACTGAATCAATATTGTATCTTTGCTAAGAACTTCATTCTGTGCTATGGCCAAATAAACATCCTTTCATCAACTGTTACATGATTTCTGAGTGTTTAATTGGGTTCCAGCTTTGGACCTGAAGCACCAGACCTTCCTGAATTAATCAGTCAACATTCATTAAGCACCTACTATATATTCATTATATACTATATGTACTCATTAAGCAACTAAAAAGAAGCAAAAGACAGTCCCTGCCCTCAGAGAGCTTAAAATCTAATGGATCAAAGCCTTGACTATATTCCATGACTCAAGCCTGTTTGAGAGGAAGACTACCGTAGTCTTGGAGTGAGCAAAGCCTGCTGATGTGGGAGCAAAAAAGTTGCATGTCACTGGGGAGGGAATTATTCTGAAAGATACAAGAGTACCATCTCTATCTACCTCTGATCCTGTCAGAGGTGGGAAATAGTGCCCTGCTGAGGTACTGAGAGGATGGAATACATATCATGGGACATATGCCTAAACTTCCTCTATAATTCCCATCTCTACAGCAACAAAGCTGTATGTCAGAATGCCTTATCTTTGTTAATAGAGATAGTACAGAGATAGTATGGCATCCATATCACAGCATTTCTGGGGCAAGATCATAGGGGTCAATTATCAAACTCCTACGGGCAAGTCAATAAATCTACTGGTCTATACTTTCCTTATCTGTAAAATTTAAGAGTTGGACTAAATGATTCTGTGTTTCCTTCCATTTCTAAGTCCTATGATCACAGGTGCCCTAATAAGGCTCCAGAGGAGGGTCAGACGAGTGACAGAATCAAGATGCAAGGGCAGTGAAGGAATTTGTTTTGCTTGACTTTGCATATTTTTCTAAGGGTTTTTTTTTTCCCCTTCCTTCTCTCCCTTCCCCCACCCCATGACAGCAAGGAAGTAGAGGAGAGAAAAATAACCGCTTGTGAATTGACTTTTTTTTGAAGAAAAGAAGCCTCCAGAAAGAATTCTAAGGCTTCTATATTTTTGCTCTTACTGCACAGACCAAAGTTTCTTACCCTAAATATTCTTTTCAATTAAATTCAACAATTTGTTAAGTATTTATTAACTGTCTACTACATGCTGGGTGCTAACTTTACAAAGACAAAAATGAAATGGTTCCTGCCTTCAAGGAGCTTACCTTCTTTCTGTAAAAAAAAAAAAAATTTATTTTGAGTTCTGAATTCTCTCACTCTCATTGAGAAAGCAAGAAAAATGATACCTGTTATACACATGTAATCATGCAAAACATTTCTGCATTAGCCATTTTCTGAAAAAAAAAAAAAGCAAGAAAAATTTTAAAAAGAAAAAAATGTGTTTCAACCTGCACTCTGAGTCTATCAGTTCTCTGAAGGTAGATTGCATTTTATATCATGAGTCCTTTAGTGAACAGTGACAATGTTTTACCCTGATCTTACTGAAAAAGCTTTTAGTTTATCCCCATTACACATAATGCTTACTCTTGGTTTTAGATAGATGCTACTTATTATTTTAAGAAAAGCTGTATTTATTCTATGATTTCTACTGTTTTTAACAGGAATGGGTATTGTAGTTTTGTCAAAAGCTTTTTCTTTGTCATTGATACAGTCAATTATGCTTACAATTTTTCTAATATTGAGCCAGCCAGCATTCCTTGTATAAATCCAGCCTGGTCATAACATATGATCTTTGTGGTGTGTTGTTGTAATCTCCTTGCTAGTATTTTATTTACATTTTTTTTGCATCGATATTCATTAAAGGAATTATTTATAGTTTTCTTTCTCTGTCTTTTTCCCTGGTCTATGTACCAAAATCATATTTGTGTTACAGAAAGAATTTGATAACACTGCTTTACCTATTTTTTCAAATAGTTTATATGATGTTGAAATTAACTGTTTCTTATATGGTTGGCAGAATTCACTTGTAAGTTCATGTGATCCTGAGTTTTCTCACCTTAGGGAGTTTATGGCTTATTTAATTCTTTTTTCTAAGCTAGCATAATTTAAATATTCTATTTCATCCTCTAATAACCTGGGAAATTTATATTTTTGTAAATATTCATCCATGCATTTAGATGGTCAATTTTATTGACATATAATTGGACAAAATCGCTTTTAATAAGTGCTTTAATTTCATATTCATTAGCTGTCCTTTTTCATTTTTGATACTGGTAATTTGGATTTCTTCTTTCTTTTAAAAAAGTGAATTAGGCAATGGTTTATCTACTTTATTTTTTTTCATAAAACTAGCTTTTACTTTCATTAGGTAATCCTTTTTTTTTTTACTTTCAAATTTATTAATCTCCCCTTTGATTTTTCAGGTTTTCAATTTTGGTGTTTAATTGGGGGTTTTTAATTTGTTTTGTTTTTAAAGGTTTTTAAGTTGTATCCACAATTCACTGAGATGTTCTTTCTCCCTTTTATTAATGCAATAATTTTGATATATAAATTTTCCTTAAATACTACTTTGGCTGCATGCCAAAAGGTTTGGTATATTGTTTCATTGTTGTCATTACCTTTAATGAAATTATTGATTTTTTTCCCCCTATTATGTATTATTTAATCCACTCATTCTTTAGGATTAGATTCTTTGGCTTCCAGTTAATTTTAGTCTATGTCTCCAGGGTCCTTTATTGTATGTAGTTTTTATTATATTATGATCTGAAATGGATACATTAATATACCTGTTTTTCTGTACTTGTTTGTGAGGTTTATATTCCCTAATATGTGGTCATTTTTTATGAATATGCTCTGTATGGTTGAGAAAAAGGCATACTCTTCTATTCCCATTCAATATTATCCAGAAGTCTATCATGTATAACTTTTTAAAAAATTCTATTCATCTTTTAATTAACTTCTTACTTGTTTATTTTATATTTAAATTTATCTGGTTCTGAAAGGAGAAAGTTGAGATTCCCCACTTGTATAGTTTGTTTCCTCCATAACTTAAGTTTTCCCTCAAGAATTTGAACACTATGTCATTTGGTGTACATATGTTTATTATTGATATTACATTATTTTCTCTGGTAGCTTTTATCAAAATGTAATTTCCCTGATTATCACTTTTAATTAGGTCCATTTTTGCTTTTGCTTTGTCTGAGATCATGATTTCTACTGTTGCTTTTTTTAAACTTCAGCTGAAGTGTAATAGGTTCTGCTCCAGCACCTTATTTTTACTAGTCATCCTTTGTTTCAAGGGTGTCTCTTGTAAACAATATAATGTTGAATTTTGGTTTCTAATGCATTCTGCTATCTACTTCCATTTCATGGGTGAGTTCATCCCATTCACATTCACTGTTATGATTGTTAACTGTGTTTTTCCTTCCATTCTATTTCTTCTGCTTATTCTTTTCTTTTTTTAAAATCCTGTTCCTCCTGAAGTCTGTTTTGCTTCTAACCAGCTTCTGACCACTGCCTTCCTTCATCTTCCCTACCTTATATCACCTCATTCCTTTTCCTTAGCCCCTTCCTCTCCTACTTCCCTATTAGATAAGATGGATTTCTATACCAAGTGTCTTTCTATATTTTTCCTTTGAACCATTTCACATGAGAGTGAGGTTCAAACATTGACTGTTCCTCATTTCTCCCTGTATTATAAAAACTCTTCCTTATGCTCTTCTTGTATGTGAGATGATTTCCCCATTCTTCCTCTCCCTTTCTCCTTCCAGTATATCCCTCTTTCTTGCTCTTTGATTCTTTTTTTGAGATTATCCCAACAAAATAGATTTAAACCCATTCTCTCTGTCTGTGTCAATTTCTTCTAATAAGGAGAAAGTTCTTAGGTGTTACATGTATCATTTTCTCATATAGAAATGCAAACAGTTAAATCTTATTTATTCTCTTATGATTTATCTTTCATATTTACCTTTTCTCTTAAGTCTTTTATTTGAATATCAGATTTTCAATTCAGGACTAGATGAAAATAATAATTTCATCAGGAATTCTTGAAAATTCTCTATTTCATTTAATATCCCTTTTTTTTTTTACCTGTAGGACTATATTCAGTTTTGCTGAGTAGTTTATTCTTGGTCTTAATTCTACTTCCTTTGCCCTCTAGAATATCATATTCCAAATTCTCCACTCCTTTATTATGGTAGCTGTTAAATTTTGTGTGATTCTGACTGTGTCTCCATGGTATATGGTTTCTTTCTGACTGCTTGCAATATTTTCTCTTTGACCTGGGAGCTCTGGAATTTGGCTATAATATTCTTGAGTGTTTTCTTTTTGGGACCTCTTTCAAGAACTGACTGATGGATTGTTTCAATGTCTAGTTTGCCCTCTGGTTCTAAGATCTCTGGACAGTTGTACCTTATAATTTCTTGATATAAGATGTCTAGGCTCTTTTTTTTTATCATGGCTTTCAGGTAATCCAGTAATTCTTAAATTATCTCTCCTTGATATTTTCCCAGGTCAATTGTTTTTCCAATGAGATAGTTCACATTTTCTTCTAATTTTTCATTCTTTTCACTTTGTTTTCATTGTTTCTTGATGTGTCATAGATTCAATAGCTTTCATTTTTCCAATTCTAATTTTTAAGCAATTATTTTCCTCAATGAGTTTTTGTACCTTTTCTGCCAAGCTGCTAATTTTCTTTTCTTTTTTT
>CM053772.1:155259098-155352626 GCA_028658325.1 Potorous gilbertii
ATACAGAGGCTTTGACTCCTATGTCTTTACCTGATGGTAAGCAGATCTCTTCGTCCTCAGAGAGGAATGGCGCACTCCTCTGGTCACCAAGAAAATAACCTTCTATGGTCTTAGTTTTTTTCCCTTTTCTCAGCATTTTCCCAGCCAGTTACTTGACTTCTGAGAGTCCTCTCCAGCCCAGCCTAGGTCCGCCCAGCTAGTGCTTGGGGTCTGAGATTCAAATGCTGCTCCCCAGCCTCAGAGCTTTTGGCGGCAGGCCTGACTGCTCTTCAATGGGAGCTTATCTGCTGGAACCAGGTGGGGGCAGGGCCGCCTCTCAGGCTCAGTTCCCTCAGGGGGTTTATGTCGAGATCTCTTGCAATGGAGCCGTGGAGGAGCCCCTGCCCGCTCCGGGAGTCTCTGGCCGAGCTGCCTCCACCTTTGCCGCGGCTGCCGCCTCCCGAGGGGGTCCGAGTCTCGGAGATACCCCGCTCCCCTCTCAGCCTGTCTCTCTCACTGACCTGTGCGTCTGTGGGTGGAAGGACCTTCGCAGCCGCGGGAGAATCAGGTCCCTGAAGCCTGCTGGGGTCTGCTCGCTCCTCTAAGTGCCGCGTGGCCGGGGCAGGGCAGGGTAGCGCTCCGCAGGGCAGGGCTCCACTCCCGTCCTGGGTACCTTTGCGGTCGGTTTTTCAGGGCTCTCTGCAACGGAAATCTCCTTCACTGTGTTTCTGTGTGGCTTCCACTGTTCCAGAATTTGTCAGGAGTTCTTTTCAGAGGGAATCCATGGGCTGTGGGTTCGGAGCTAGCAAATGTGAGTCTTTCTACTCTGCCATCTTGGCTTCGCCCCCCTGTTTTCAGTTTTCTGCAATCACTTCTGTAAGTCTTAGATTTTCTCCCACTCCCTCCTTGAGACAGTATGCAATCTTATATGGGTTCTACACATCATGCTATTACTTCTTAACCTGCATGAGGTTTACCCTGCTTTATAACATAGGTGCATTTCTAAAGAAACAAAAACAAAAAACAACTGTGTTTTATTCATAGATACTTCTGCATCTCTGAGTTCAGCTTTTATAAATTAAAGACTATTTCAGATGTGCTTAGGCAGTTTTCCTAGCTAAAAGAATCATCATAAATCGATTTCAAAGAAAAGTACCACTATCTCAGCTTCTGTCTACCTATTTTTTAAAAATTTAGATATTCAAATCCTGGGTCTGCAGGGAATGTGGGTATTGGTCAACATTAAACAAAGGTTTTGTTTTTTGTTTTTTTTTTTACAAAAGCAGCACCTGACACACTCTTTTTGCATATGGGTTCTAAGGAAAGCTCTCCAAGGTTCAAGGTGTTTTGGGGTCAAAACCATAAATTTAGAGCCCCCACCGATGTGTTTACTTTAACCAGTCAGTCAGAGGACATATTTATTCAAAAAGAAATTTGTTTAACCAAAAAGTACATGTAAAGAAGACAGTGAGCTTTTGTGCAGGCCAGAATACACAAATAAAGATCACCAGGGGAAAGAAAAAAAATAATAAAAAAAGATCTTCCATTTCATCCTTCCGAAGATCTCATAAAGTCATGACATTAAAACAAATTAATTAAATTTTCTTTACCCTCAAATTAAAGATGGCTTACACTTTTTTGAGTTAAAATCATAGTGAAAGATGAAAGGACAGGAAAGCCCTTAAAAGAGTGTCACACAATCCCAAAGAAACTGCATTATTCATGCTTGGAAACTGGTCTGATTCACTGAATTGGACAGGGCTGGTTCTCATGCCTTCCATTTCCCTCGATTCTCTGAAATTGAAAGGGTGAAAAGAAAGTGATGAGAGAGTGGATGAAACCACCACACAGACAGAGAGTAACCGGAAGACTGAAGCACTCAAAGGATGAAAACAAATGGCCTTTAGAATCTTTGGCCAGGAGGTTCTCGGCTGAAAGGAAGCATCTTTCTTAGTCCAGTGTTGACCATGCTCTAGTTCCCCAATTAATTGGCTGGGTTATCCTAGGCAAGGGACTTCGTCTTCGTGAGCCACAGGATGTGTGACTAGGACACTGGATGAACACTTTTTCTGCTTCGTGATAGAGGAATGTACGTCATTGTTAATAGTAGTAGACGTAGTAATAGAATAGAAACTCTGTGAGGGCAAGAAACTTGCCTCTTTAAATTTTTGAATCTCCAGCGCTTAGTCATAAAATGTTTGTTGGATTTGTTCTATTGCTACAATCATCATTAGTTACTGTTGCTGGTCAGTCAGACTCATTTCCTTGCTTCCCACTGATAAGTGTCTTTACACTTCTGAAAATGGCCCCAATTATCACCTTGACTGGAAGGCCAAGCAGAGGGACGGCAAAACCCAGAAATCTCAATGCGGCCAAAGTTAAATAAAGGGTAACTGTGCGTACAGTCCAAGAGTCTGCCGGGACAGCATGGAAAAGAGGAAGTCTGGGATACTGTTGTGTCTTGGTACACTTCCTATGGCAACAAAACCAAGCACACCCAAGGCTAAATGGACTGGGGAGGGGTAATGGGCACATGCCACTCTTTTTTTGGAGTGGGAGGAGAGAAAAGCCAAAAGTTGTGTTTCTGGGTGACCAATTATATTCTTACAATGCCAAGATGGAGCACTGGTATAGTGGAAAGAGGCTTAGACCCAAGAGCAAATCCCATGTTGGTCACTTATCAGCTCTGAGGTGAAAAAATGTAATTTAACTGCACTGAACAGTTTCTTCATCTGTAAAATGGGTTGAACTAGATCACCTCAGAAATATCTCATTTTGACAGGCATTTATGTATTTAACATCTTCTATGTAGACGTCTTTGGGTGCTGGAGCTACAGACATAAAAATGAAAACAGTCCTTGCCCTCAAGTAATTTGTTTTTTTCTGAGAGGCGAGGGAAGCACATTTGCAGATAAGTAGAGGCAAAGTAAATGCAACATAATTTCTGGGTAAGTGAGAAATAAGAATTGGGAGGCTCAGGAAAGATATGTAGAAATGGCGCTTGGTTGGGCTTTGAATGTGGATCCAAAAAGCAGAGGTGAGGATGGAGGGCAGTCCAGGCATAGTCTGTGTAAAGAAAAGGAAACCGAATCTTGTGTATGTGGAACAACCTGGAACATGGAGCGCAGGAGCTCTGATGTCCCTAAATCAGAATAATGTTATTGCTTTGATGTCAGGCCAAGAGAAGAGGAACACTGGTCCTGTAATTTCTGACTCTCTGTGGCCCCATTTGGGGTTTTCTTGGCAAAGATACTGGTTTGCCATTTGCTTCTCCAGTTCATTTGACAGATGAGGAAATGGAGGCAGACAGGCTTAAATGACTTGCCCAGGGTCACATAGCTATTAGGTGATTGAGGTTGGATTTGATCTCCGTGACTCCAGACCTGGCACTTCATCTACTGTATCACCTAGCTGCCCCTGGTAAACAAGAAAGTAACAGGACATTGCAGGACCCCCCAAAATATATAATAGACCTGACTCCTGATAAGCCATAGCTATTTATGCCTTCTCTTCTCCTCTTCCTCACCCCCCTTGCATAGATTTCTGCCAATGGAACCTATTCATGGTAGGTCTGCAGGCGTGGGAGGGACACATTCACCCCTATCAAAGGGGCTCCTCTGAGAGTCTTGATGGCTTTAGAAAATGAGCCTTCTCACAAAGGATTTCCTATCATGGTTCCAATAAGGCTCAAACAGACTCTCAGAGAAGGATTTAGTCATTGGGGAAAATTTGACTTCCCAGCTTTCCATCAGACAGCTTCTGATTACCTTTCACTCCATTTGTCAAGGCCTTTGGTAAACCATGATTGCAGTGAAGGGACTGGGAAACCTCTTATTTGATCCCATTATATTATTTAGAAACCATGTCCCATGACTGGGCAGAGAAGGCCCAACTTCAACCACAGCCTCAAGATGCAAGAGGGTTCTTTAGGGTAAAGAAACAACCAAGGCAAAGAGACCCTCATGGTTTGCTGCTGTGGTTTCTTTATCCTTTTAACCCCAGTCATCTGCCGGAGCCACAGGTCCAGTTCTGCTTAATTCAGAGGTCAAAGACTAAAGTTTTATTGACAGGGCACAGAGCATCTGCCAAAAGCTTTTTGATATTTTTCAGCTCCATTTGAAAATAACTGAGAAAATGAGCAGCTAGGTGGTGAAGTGGGTAGAGTACTGGGTATCCAGCCTCAGACACTGACTAGCTATGTGACCCTGAGCAAGTCGCTTAATCCTGTTTGCCTCAGTTTCCTCATCTGTAAAATGAACTGCAGAAGGAAGTGGCAAACCACTCTAATGTCTCTGCCAAGAAAATCCCAAATAGGGTCACGAAGAGAAAGACACAGCTGAAGCGCAATGACAAGAAAATGATCAAAAGGAGGGCAGTGCAGCTGAACAGAATTCCGATAGAACGTTCTAGCCTAGTGGCTAGAACGCAGGACTTGAAGTCGGGAAGAGTTATTGCTAGTCCTGCTGGCTATGTGACCCTGGACTTCACCTCTTAGCCTCAAATTGCTCATTATAATAAAAGCGCATCGTTGTTATGAGGAACATGTGAGATCACGCAGGTAAAGTACCTTGTACACCGCAAAGAATTATGTAAGTATCAACCATTATTATTTTTTTTAGACCAGACCTTGATTTCTGATAGTCTGTGGAACTTCTGATAAGGAAACCCCCTTTACTAATGCAGATCAATATTTTCTCTGAAACTTAAAGTCGTAAAAGTTACCCAAGACACTAAAACATCAAATGACCCGCCCAGGGTGGATGGCCAGAATGTGTCAAAAATGAACTTTTATTTATTTATCACAGAACTGGGCTTGAACCTGGGCTTTCCTGGCTCTTTCCATCGCCTATCAGTGTCAGTCTCATCATCCTCATCCACAGAAGTATCATCATTATCTCATTCTTCTCATATTTTCTTCTGACAGAGCTCAGACAGAAACGGGCCAAGTGACTGGGTCGTCACTCTCTCCTGATAATTCCTCTTTAATATTTGATATCCTAGGGTTGACTGATTTTTATGGTTTGTGGTTCAGTCATTTGTCAGTCAAGTCCAACTCTTCACAATCCCATTTGGGGTTTTCTTGGCAAAGGTACTGGAGTAACTTGCCATTTCTTTTTCTAACTCATTTTATAGATGAGAAAATGGAGGCAAACAAGGTTAAGTGACTTACCTAGGGTCACACATCTAGTAGCTACATTTGAACTCAGGTCTTCCTGAGTCTAGGCTTGGCACTCTATGCATGTGCCACACAACAGATGGATAAAATAATTGTGGGGGAGGTTTTGTGGTTGAATAAAAATATTATTTAAACTCATCTTCTGCAAACTTAATGGTAATATCTTTGGTATAACAACAGCAACAGAAACCCTTCACTGGTGTGGGACTCCTTATTGGTGGAGGTGAATGCCCTACTGCTGATACATGGTCACAGAATATTAGCTAGGGGGTGGCCGTGGAATGAAAATGACTTCCCAAGATCACCATGTCAATTACTGGGGGAGTAAGAACTAAAACTCAGATCTCCTCACTTTCAGATCAATAGATACAGCATTTTCTAAATGGGTATTTCCACTGTGCCACATTTCCTTGAATGATAAGGGGTAAGAGCTCCAACTCCCATTCTCAGGAAGGTTTTGACTTTGACCTTCAGAGTTATAATAGGGAAAGTCTTCTAAGACTCTCAGAGCCTGGATCCAGAAATACCACTTGATAAAATATTTCTCATTTGGAACCCCTTCTTGTGATCCATCAACATGCTTTCCCTCTCTATAAGCGTAAAGAGGTATTTGAGCTCTCAGAACAAGCTAGACAAATATTAATGCTCCATGAAGTCAGAGGCTGTTTCACTCTTCTCCCTGTGCCATGTCTTAAGCATAATGGACTCTCATTTCTTGAAGTAGCAAATGGTTAACTTCACAGGTACCTAACACCTTGGCAAGTTTTGACACTGCCCTTGAAAGCCCTGGCTTTCAGTTTCAAGGTTCTCAGTTTCCCAGCTAGATCACACTGAACTCTGTCTGTGCAGAGAGAATTCCATTCTGCCTGAATTCTCAAAGGTCTTTTGTGATAACTTGAAGCTCTTTTTCTCGAGTCTTCCATCCTCTTACCATCAAGGTCTCAAGTTAACCATTACCTTATATCCTTCCAGTCAGTGATTCCCTTTTTTTAGAAGCCAATTCCAAAAAGGATGGGATGAAATCCCTCCATTTCTTCATGTAAGAATATTTTTGCCTATTCACTTTGATAAAACTGTAATATAGGGCAGGACAATGAAAGAGCAGAGAGAAGAAAATGGTGGCAGCTTATAACTCATTCTGTCCCATGAAGCCCTTCCAATGTCTTTATGACAGATACACAAATGCCCTCCACAAATATTTGTAATAAAGAAATGCTGTAATAAAGCAATGGTTTGCCACTATTACCTTTCCATTCCATATCAGGCTACCCCTCAGATATATACACACCCATGAAGAAAGCTGACATCACCCCTTGAGCAGTAGGAACAGTTAGAAGCTAAAATGTGCGAATTAGTGTGTTTCTTCCTTCTAGTGAGTCTCTAACGGTGTTGCATCGCCCAAAGTGGGCAATGCAAAGTCAGTTGCTGAGTTTGAGCCAAAGGTACTTGTTCTGACCACATTTTACAACTATAAAACTATTCTGCCATAAGAAATGATGACTATGAATAATTCAGAGAAGCATGGGAAAACTCATATGAACTAGTGCAAAGTATCATAAGCAGAACAAGGACAATGATATTCATGATGACTGTCTGGGTTAAATAGAAAGAGGGCAGCTGGGTGGTGTAGTGGATAGAGTGCTGAGTCTGGAGTCAGGAAGACTCATCGTTGTAAGTTCAAATCTGGCCTGAGACATTTAGTGATATGATCCCAAGCAAGTTGCCTAATCCTCTTTGCCTCAGTTTCCTTATCTGTCAAATAAGCTGGAGAAGGAAATGGCCAACCACTCTAATATCTTTGCCAAGAAAACCCCAAATGGGGTCACAGAGTCTGAAATGACTGAACAAAATAATCATTAGAAAATCAAGAGTTATATAGCCTTCAAGGTTTTTACAACTCTGGTTTACATTGTTGAGACACAACCCTGTGAAATAAGTCTTGCTTTACCCCTATTTTACAGCTGATGAAATTAAGACTGAGAAGGGTCAGGTTGCGCAGGGTTCCATAGTTGAAGCAGTCTATGAACTCTTGTCATCCTGATTCCAAGTCCAGCACTCTACCAACTAAAACACCTCTGTGAGAAATGGAATAGACATATGCTTGCAAAGTATTTGTCATTGTCATGGTGGATGTCCATCACGGAGTCCAGATGTAGGCAGAACTAAGTAAACAATTTACACAATGTAAATTGTTTGGTTGTGTCAGTCATATCTGACTTTTTACCACCCCATTTTGGGGGTTTCTTGGTAAAGATACTGAGATAAACAGGGCTTAGTGACTTGCCCAGGGTCATGCAGTTATTAAGTGTCTGAGATCAGATTTGAACTCAGGAAGACGAGTCTTCCTGATTTTCAGCCCAGTACTTAATGCACTATGGTGCCACTTAGCTGCCCTGTTTAGATTTTTAAGGTGTTACTCATTCAGATTAAATTTAAAAGCATATGCACATACATTTTTCTCCCACAGATGTTCGTCCAGAGAAGGCACTAACCTGCATGTTTGCTTATCCAAAGGGTCTCAGGACAAATGAACTTACAGTATGATTCCTATCTCAATCTTGTAACAACATAATGACTTTGACCTGATAGATGAATCTATCCATTTCATCCTCAATAAAAAAATAGGGAAGACTAAGGCATAATGGACAACCCCATTTCCTTTCTGAGTCCATCTACAGATATTCATTTGAAATTGTGGTGGTTTGCTGATCTATCAGTAAAGGCCAGCTCCAATGTCCAATCTTGCTGTGGAGGTGACCCCAAATTCTCAAAGCCTTGGTGTGGAGGTCACCTAGAATTCTCAAATGCCAGCTGAACACAAACTTTGACAGGTGCTACCATGTTGGAAAGATCTGGGTTATAGATCTGCTGACTGACCATGCATGTGCCTGTTACCTGACAAATTGCATAGTCAAAGGTACATAAATTCTGTATCCAAAGGTTGGTCACCAGGTGGAGTATTTTGGCCATAGAAACTCCTTAAAGGGTCTACAAAGACAAGCAGAAGTAGGGGGATGGAGCACCCAAAATGATAAATAATATTAACAATCTATGGCCTGCAGGCCAAATCAGAATCATCACATGTTTTTGAATAGACCATGAGTTAAGAATGGTTTTTACAATTTTTAAAATAAAGCATTACATTTTGAACTAAAGTTTTATTGTATTTAAAAATGTAAAAAAATTCTTAACTTGAAGACCATATAAACATAGGCAGCGGGCCAGGTTTGGCCTTTGGGAAATAACTTGTTGACTTCTGTTTGCAGATGATCGTGCACTTAATGCAGCCTCTGAAGCTTAGACACAACAAAGTGTGGATCAATTCTCCACTGCTTGTGCTAATTTCCTAAAAATTAACACCAAGGAAACACAGGTGCTCCATCAGCCATCGCCACACCATCCATACGTGGAACCATCAGTTGCAGCAAATGGAGAAGTTTTGAATGCTGTGGGTAAGTTCACTTACCTTGGTAGTGTACTTTCCAGGGATGTACCCATTGACAATGAGGTTGATGCAGGCATTGCCAGAGCTAGCTCAGTGTTTGGCAGGCTCCGAAGAAAGGTTTGGGAGAGATGAGGTATTAAAATGACTACCAAGCTGAAGTTCTACAGAGCCATTGTGCTAACTCTTTTGTATGCTGGTGAAACATGGACAGTCTACCAGCGCCATGCCAGGAAACTGAATCACTTCCATTTGAACTGGCTTAGGAAGATTCTGAAGACCAGGATAAGGTACCAGACGCTGAAGTCCTTTCTCAAGCTAAACTACCCAGTATTCAAACTCTACTTCAGAGAGCACAATTCCGATGGGCTGACTGTGTTGTTCAAATACAAAATGTACATTTACCAAAAAAACTATTTTATGGAGAACTCACACAGGGCAAGCATTCATATGGTAGTCAGAAGAAGTGATACAAAGACACTCGCAAGGTTTCTCTTAAGAACTTTGGAATTGATTGTGTGACACTGGAGACGCTGGTACAGGACGGCTCAGCATGGCATGCCCTCATTAGAGAAGGTGCTGTGCTCTGTGAGCAAGGTAAAATTGAAACAGCTCAAAGGAAACGCAGGATGTACAGATTTAGAGCATCCACCTCAAATGTTCACAGGGACTATTTGTGCCTGACCTGTAGTAGCGCATTCCAAGCTCCTATTGGTCTGATCAGCCACAGTCAGACACACTGAAACTTGACTCTAGCATACTGATGTCATTTTGGTCCTCTTTGAGAATGAAGGATGACAATCACCAACCAACCTGTTGACCACTGCTTTAAGGTATGGAAGCAAATGATTTGTTGATACTGAGGCCACACCTGGGGAATTCTGGACATGTTATAATGAACTGGGCCTTCCCCTCTTCCAAACCACCTCTTTTATGCTCCTGTAAGACTAGGAAAGTCTGAGGGGAGGGAGATATGGGATGGGGGCTTGTAGGTGTGAGAGCAGGAGTTATTTGTCATCTGAATTTGAAGAAAGCAGCCCTCTGGCAGCTGTCCTCCCTTCTGTTATGGATGAAACTGTTTTATGAATTTTGAATATGGAATAATCATTTAAAATCAGGATATTAACATGAGTTCATGCAGTTTCACAGCGTTTAGCGGAGTACAAATGCGTTATTGGCATAATGATGCTGGCACAGAATGACAGCATCATGAAACCTAGAGCTAGAAGGATCTTTGCTGTTCAGTTGTGTCCAACTCTTTTTGACCCTGTTTGGGATTTTCTTGGAAAAGATATTGGAGTGGTTTCCCATTTTCTTCTCCAGCTCATTTTATGGATGAGGAAACTGAGGCAAATAAGGTTAAGTGACTTGCCCAGAGTCACACAGCTAGTAAGGATGTGAGGCCAAATTTGAACTCAGGTCTTCCTGACCCAGGCCCAGTGCTCTATCTACTGCACCATCTAGCTGCCCCAGTAGGAGCTTAGAAGTCATCTAATACCCTTCTCGTTTTGCAAGTGAGAAAGCTCAAGTCCAGAGAGTTTAAAAGGGCCAAGATCACGAAGTTATTGTGGCACATTACAAAGAACACAAGCTTCTGTAGTCAGAAGACCTAAATTCAAATCTTACTTTGACTCTACTTATATAACTTTTGATGAGTAATTTAGTCAGTCAATAAGCATTTTTTAAGCACCTACTACATGCACCTACTATACTAAATTCTGAAGCTACAAAGAGAGGCCAAAAGAAAGTGCCTGCCCTTAAGAAACACACAAGCTAATGGGGTTGAGCCTATACATATATATTGAATTAAATGACTTCTGAGGTTCCTTGTACCTCTAAATCTATGATTCTTTGATCCTAAGTAGGAGAGTCAGAATTTGAACTCAAGTCCTAATCACTAATGATGATCATTTTCTCTGAAAGTCACTTATGGCCAGTGTAGTAAGAAGGATGGAAGCTGTGGGGCATGGTGGTAAAAGAGAAACAGGAAATGCTTTGTACAGATCCCAGGAGATGCCAACTGAAGCCGTGAGGCAAGGCTGTGGCATTTGTCCTGATGTCTTTAAGAGACTTCAGTCTTTTCAATACCCCAGACTATATTTTATAATGACAGAGTGTGATGACGGGCATAGGGTGAATCCAAGGGAGAGGACATTTGTGGCCAGGAGGAGAGAGGGGAAATTACTACATTTGGACCTGGGTCTTTCTTTCCTTTTGTCATCAAAATTTGTTTTGATTTGACAATCTTTTATTAAAATGTGCATGGTCCTGAGCCAGACACTGGAAACAATGTGGTCAAAGCAATGGACCTAGAGACTGTGGTAGTCCCCAAAGCCTCTCTCAGATCCCTCAGTGTTATTTGAAGTGGGCATTATCTGTTATGAACACATTTTCTCTCTCTGCCCTTTCTTGCTTGCTTGAGAAGTTGAAACCGAAATCCTTCTTTCTCTCTAGAAAACTTACGGCCTTTGCTGACTAACTGAGCAGCTCTGTTGTGGTGACAGGAGCCCAGATGTCTCACAAATCAAGGAGGAGATAGGGAGAAAAATCAGACAAAGCAGGACATGCCAAGTCCAAAGGTGGTCTCTCCAAAGGGACAATTCTGAATTCTTTGTTCCCCTGCTGGATTACCAAAATGGTGGAGACTTTGGCCTCTGAGCCACCTCTAGTCTCAACTGTACTCACTTCCTTCTGTGCCTGAGATCGGATGGTATCCTCTTCCTTAAATCCCTCTTCCCTAGTTTCTCAGGCTGGTAATGATTTGGATACAAAGAAGGAAATGGATTTGAATGACATTATTGACCTAGTAATTGACAGCACCTAGTTTTGTATCCAATTATGTTATACACTACCTAAAACATTTGGGCCATTATGCAAATTTTTAACATTGCCATAACAACAAAAGTAATATAAGAATTACTAAAATTTACGGATATGATTATATTGTCAGTCATTTTTGCATCTTCCACTGAGAGGGCATCATTCAATATTGTTGGTATAATATAGTTAGCATCTAATGAATGAAAGAATGTTATAGTTGCTGTTTTCAGTCGTGTCCAACTCTCTGTGACCCCATTTGGGATTTTCTTGGCAAAGACACTGGAGTGGTATGTCATTTCCTTCTTCAGCAAATGTTTTAGAACTCACTAGAAACGGAATATGCTTTGACTTGGGGGAAATCCAAACCAGTCTTTCCTTCCTTCCTTCCTTCCTTCCTTCCTTCCTGCCTGCCTGCCTTCCTACCTCTCTTCTCCCTCCCTCTCTCTCTCCCTCTCTCATTCTATGAGAATCAGTTAACCCCCCCTTGTCTTCTTTTTATCTTCCCTTTTAGTTGAGAAATGAAGGAGAGGAAAAGAGAAAGCCAGAATGGGAGAGAGGGAGGAAGAAAGAGATAGATAGAGACAGACAGCTACAGAAATGAAGACAGTGAGAGGGATAGAGACACAAAGCCCAAAAACGTTAAAAGTAAAGAGAGACTGACAGATAGGAAGGGGAAGAAAGAACAGATGGGTAACAATGAATAACTTTTGGTACCATACCAAAACGAAACTTTCCACTGCTGAAAGCTAAGCAAAAAGAAGAAAACAAAATGATATTAGCCCTGTGAGACATAGGAGGCCTGCTGTCACTTTAGATAAGCCTTGTGCCTCTAACCAGAGCCAGCATCCAGCA
This sequence comes from Potorous gilbertii, assembly GCA_028658325.1. Lineage (NCBI taxonomy): Eukaryota > Metazoa > Chordata > Mammalia > Diprotodontia > Potoroidae > Potorous > Potorous gilbertii. The sequence continues at coordinate 155,271,368 of CM053772.1, forward strand.
GCTGTCTTTGTCATCAAGATAAGAGCCCACAGATGAGTTTAAGCTAGCATGAGATCCTTTGTAAGAAGTTATCCCTTGTGGTGGCTGGAGTGCTTCTGGTGATAACTGGGATGCTGATGAGAAAGAGGTCGTTGAGTTCCTTTTTCATTCTCAACAAATACTAGTTGCCAGTGTTGCTTGCCAGAGACTCTCGATCCCGTGATGGTTTTGGTCAGGGGCTCTTGGCTAGTCCTGGAACCTGGGCTCTTATCCAGAGCTAACCCTGCAGTGCAATGTAGTACAGGGCAATCTGGTACCAGGGACCTGCTGCTCTGAGATGTGAGGCAGTCCTGTTTTAGGATAGACACATGAAATGGTGGCCTCCTGTGCTTTTGTAGATTATATCCATCGTCTCCCAAACTAGAGGACTGGTTCAAAGATCCTCCATTTTGAGTTAGAATGGATGTTGGAAAACATCTGGTCCATCCCTCTTATTTTACAGATATTGAGGCTGAGGCTTGGACAGGTTAATTGATTTCCCAAGGTATCTGAAGGTCAAGTAAGTAGAACCTTTTAGGAGGCTCTCCAGACCAAAGTTTCTAAGATCTAAAAGATACCTTTTTCCTGACAGTTTCCTTTCCTTCTTCCTGTATTTCAGTATGAACCTTCCTTTTAGGCCACAGTCAATATCCTCTTTTTTCCTACAATTCAGACTGAAGTTGTCTTCTGAGAGTTAGAGTTCTGACCCCCATCCCCCTATCCCCTGACCCAAGTCTTTTCTGTTTTGCCATTAAGGATAGAAAGGAAAAGAATTTAGAACTGGGGCTGTAGAGATCATCTGTTTCAGCCCACTTATTTTAGAAATGAAGAAACTGGGGCACTTAGAAGGGAAGTGATTTGTCTAAAGATACACTGGTAAAAGGCATTTGGGACTTTCAGTCCTTTGATTTCAAATTCAGGTTTCTTCCTGTTGTACCACCCTGCCTCCCAGCCCATGGAAAATGATCAACAAGTGGTTGAGCAAAGTATGGTTTATCAACATGATCGAATACTACTGTTCTACAAGAAACAATGAAAGGGATGGCTTCAGAGAAACCTGGGAAGTTTTTTTGAACTAATGCAGAGTGAAGAAAGCAGAAATGGGAGACCAATCTATGTGATAACAACAATGTTGTAAAGACTTTGAAAGACTTAGGAGCTCTCACCATTTCAATGATCACCCACAATGGCAGAGGATTCACAATGAAAACGTGCTACCCATCTCCTGCCCTGGAGCTGATAGATTTAGGGTATAGAATGAGGGATATTTTTGGACCTGGCCAATAGAGGAATTTTTTTTTTGACGACACAAATTTGTTACAAGGATTTTCTTTTCCTTTTTGTTTTCCATGGTAGGGAGCTAAGAGGCTGAAAAAATAAATGTTTGTTGATCGAAAAAAATAATAAAGGGCTTTTTTAAATAAAGGAAATGAAACAACAGTTCAGTAACATAGATGGGCAAAAAATCATCACTGTTTAGATCCCACACTTCTCCACTCCCTTTCAGTCACAGTACACTTTTTAAACGTAAGTTCCCTACAGGAACAGAAAACAAGATTTGCTTCACAAAAAAGTCAGTTCTTCAGGAGCTCATTAGTTCTCTTAATGGAGTTACATCTGTAATTTGGTCAGGAATTTAAAGCCATTCTGGTATTGGATTCTGTGTGTCCCTCTCCCAGAGGTCACATTGATCACTTTCATTTGGTCCTCTCAATACTTGATGAAGGGCCCAAAGAAAAGAATCAGGGGAATTTCCATTGAAGAGTACCATATTTCCAGGGGATTTTTGTTTTCATTTACCAACATAGCTGCAATAACAAGGTACAAATGAATCCACCCCCATGGGGGAGGGACACCCTTTTCCCTATTTGCCACCCTCTACCAGCCTTCACTGCCACTTGGGAAGACCATGCCCAAAACTTTTGCCCAGAGTTCTTTATCCAGTCCTCTTGAAGGCTTCTTTCCCTTTTATCTTGGGAGTGAAGGTCGACTCAACCCCTCTCTCAAGGTGACTTCATTTATAATTGGACTGTCCTCTGCTCTTCATGTTTTAAGGCAGAGCTGAGAGAGTGAAGTAGGACCTCTGTTCCCTGGTTTATCATCCCTATTCTCCCAGGTAAACAATCTTTCACATTTTTCCCTATTCCAAATAAAAATTAATTAATTTAAGAGGCCTTTAAAGTGGTCACAATAAAATTATTTCACGGCACACGATCAACAAACATTTCCTCTAATCTTTCTTGCCAAAGAAGCTTAACACAACAAAAACATATCTAAGCTTTGATTGGAGGTATACCAGAGCCAAGTTCCTGTTGAGTTGTATTATGTTCATTCAACCTTTGACCAGGCTCAATATTTGGGGAGAAGGAAAGCAGAGTCTAAGGCTCTTTCACAAAGCATATCCATAACACATAGACAAAGAAATGCATTCAACTAGCATGGAGTGAATTGCAATGTGGTGTGGAAGGATGACCCAACCTGTACATTAAGCCCTGAATGAAGGTTTGCCAGGTATTCTCTGCTGAAGATGAGCTGAGAGTGACTGTTATTTTGAAAGAATGTCTCAGAGTCCTACTAAATGTGCAGAATGAGATGAATATTTTTGTACCCGGACATTATAGGAATTTATTTTGCTTGATTATTTATATTTGTTATAAGGGTTTTCATTTTCATTTTCTTTTTCCTGGGGAAGAAGGGAAATGAGAAGGAGAAAAAAAAGATGCTTAATATTTGAAAAAAATTCAATGAAAATTAATTATTGTAGTTCTAGAAACAAAGGATGACCACTGTTTGGAGAACAGCTAGCTACGTTATGGTAATGACAGTAATGGGCTATTACTGTGCTCCAAGAAATGATATGGTAACTGAAAAATCCCAAGAAGGGTGGGAAGGCTTAGATCAACTAATGAAAAATGAAGCGTAACCAGGAAAACAATAACGCAAAGACAACAATAGAAGCCAAAAGAAAAAAAATAACAAAATCACTGAAACTGAATGCTGTCAAATTATGACAGCAAGGCTTGGCCCTAAAGAAGAGATAGGAGAAGGCTCTCCTCCCACCTCCTTCTAGAGGAGGGGAGTTAATGACTCTGGAATGCTGCAGACAGTCAAGGCTTTTGATACATTGCTTAGTGTTGCTAAAAAAAAAACAAACAAGTTTTTTTCTCTTTTTTCCTCCTTTATTATAAGAGAATGCTTTTGGAAGGGTTGAACATGTTGAGAAATCTCCAGGTGAGGTAAAAACAAAAGATTCAATTAAAACTAATTTGAAATAAGTTATTGATCTCAAAAGAGTCAACTTCTAGCCATCCACAATAACAATGAATTTGTTTTACATGTAGAACTTACCCTTCGGGGGGGTGGGCAATATAAAGCAAATATTATGTCCATCTTAAAGAAAACTCAGGCTGGGAGAGGGTAAGTGACCGTCCCATAGTTATGAAGTAGGTTTCAAACATAGGCTATGAATTGTTGAAATCTGCCCCACATCCCTAAGACTCATTTCAGCTTTCAACCTACACCTCCAACCAAATCTTTTGCTAGAACCAAAACACACTTAGAAAATGATTTATGGAAATAGCAACCAAATGGTCAAAGCTGGAAAGCCCGAACATAACTGTGACCAGCCGTGTTTGTCTTAGAAGCACAAAAAAACCACCATGAAATCAACATCTGAAGACAAATTCAGTGGGGGAGGCAGAGAGGCTCTAGCATACTGTCCCATGAGGAAGACATCGTTAGGCCATTGCCAGAGAGTTATCACTGGGGAAGAGGACAGGCAACGAAGTATAACTAGGTCATCTTGGTGGGGAAGGAAGGAAGCATACCATCTGGTAGCCCCCTAGTTTATTCTTACTTGCTAAGTGTTATGCTCATATGCTTCTAGTAAAGGACTGCAAATGTCAACTTCCTCTGAATTGTAGCACCCTGGGACTTGGTCCTAGTGACCCTTCCCTAGTTACTGCTCTGAACCAAAGGAAGAAAGGGAGAGGAAAAAGGATAAGTGATCTGACCACAAAATGGATATCAGGCTCTGACTACATGAAAGAAGTGACTTGCTTTGCAAAAATCAAAAATCTATAAGATGGCAACTAGAACGCCTGGATGGAAGAAAGACTTTATTGTCTTCTTATCTACTGAGTTGAGACCCTCAAGTGTAGTGCTACTGTTCTGCTCCCAAATTTATGCTCTATATTATGTGCATTGACTAATCTGTGTATATGTGTTTTTCCCCAGGTAGAATGGAAGGTCTTTGAAGGTTAGAAACTGTGTATCACCTGCACTTAGGACAATTCCTGGCACATAGGGATAACAACTGAAATTGATTTCATTGACACCAAGAGCTTTCAGATAAAGAAAATATTTCTATCAATGCAAGCTGGCACCTTCTCTGCAAATTCCAGTCTTGAAAAGTTGCTCAGAGCACTGAGAGGTTGCCCAGGGGTTACACAGCCAGTATGTGTTAGAAATATGACTTGAACCCAAATCTTTTTGCTTCTGAGACCACTCTCTATCCATGACCCCACACTCTTTTCACTTTGTCCGTAGTAGGTATTTATTAAATGCTTACTTCATGCAATGAATGAACAAGGGTGACTGGACACATTCATTATTCAGAAACTTCCTCAGGCAAGATACTAAACAATGCTCTTCACTATCCACAGCAGTTATAGTCATTAGGTACCCTCTGGGTGTGTGGGACAACACTAAAACTTCTATGATACCTTTAATTCATTTATTGAACACCTACTGTATGCCAAGTGAGAGGCAGATGTGAAATAATAGATGGAGAGCTTCCTTTGAGGTAGGAATACTCCCTTTCAATACAGAGACTGTGTGACCTTGGGCAGGACATTTTTTTCTCTCTGTGCTCTAGATACCTTTCTCAAGCTAGCAGTTCCAGAAAAAGTGCTGTTTTGCACTTTTGCGGGGAGTTTCCCTTTTTGGAGTCCACTGCCACATCAATGCAATCATAGGTCCAGTAAAAAAGGGGAGGCACACAGTGCTAAAGGATACCTAAATATGGACAAAAAGTAGAAGAACATCACAAGGATTTGGAATTTGAAAATTAGGACCTATTCTTCTGTGGTGATTTCACAAATTCAGGCATTGCTGAATTTGATAAACAACCCATTCTATAGTGGGATTTGGGTTGCCTGCATTTTTTCCTTAAAAGGAATAAGGAATTAAACCATTTTCCTTGGAAGATGGTTTAAACATAGAAGAAAAATATGACGACCAAAAATATTAGATTTTTGAAATGGTAAGCCAAGAATGTAAAATAAGTCCATATTCAGGATTACTTTGGAAGAATCTGAGATTTCACTGAGGTAGGAATTGCATCCATGGGTACAGATTATAGCATACTATCCGCAGCTTCTTTTTCTGAACGAGACTTTTGTATCTGTCCTCCTGGAAGTCATCCATGGGATGTGAAGGAAAAGTCCACCAAGAATTCTATGGGGTTTTCTGTCTCTTTGTCTCTGTTTCTCTTTCCCTGTTTGTCTCTTCTGTCTTTCTCCCCTCCCCTGTCTGTCTCTTTCCCCACCCTTTGTCTCATCTCCTATCTCTTCTCTCCTTCCCTCCCCCGTCCCTCCTCTGTCTTTCTGTCTCTGTCTCTCTCTGTCTCTCTGTGTCTCTCTCTGTCTCTGTCTCTCTGTCTCTCTCTCTCTCTCTCTCTCTCTCTCTCTCTTTCCCTCTCTCTCTCCCTCTCCCTCCCTCTGGTTCTCTCCCTTCTGGTTGTCTCCCCTCTCTCTCTGTCTGCCATTCCCTCTGTCTCTCTCTTTTCTCTCCTCTCCCTTCTGTCTCTCCCTTTTTCTCTCTGTCTCCATGTCTGTCTGTCTGTTTCTTTCTCTGCCTCTCTCTATCTCTGTCTCAGTAGATCATCACTGACAACTCCAATGTGGAAGCTTGAATAGCCCAGCAGATGGCGCTTTCCCTCAAGTTACCCAAAGAGAAGCTACAAGCAGCTACAGAAATGTAATCTAATTTAGAGTCACAGGACGTCAGAGCCAGAAGGAACCTTCAGCTGCAAATATCCTAGGACTCTATGATCCAACTCTCTCATTTCATAGAGGAGAAGACTAGGACCCATATAGAGTATAGGACGTGCTCAAGGTCACAGCTTAAGAACAAATTGCTAAAAAGCAAGTTATTCTAGAATAAAGGGGGGGAACCTAAATTTTTAAAGACAGAAAAATCTATCTGCAAAGAAGCTGTTTTAGATTCTCTCCTGTGACTGCCAGCTACCCCATGATAAACCCAGAGCAGGATGACAGCAAACAGACTGAGTGTTACAGAGAAAATATTAGATATGTCTACATCTACATATGCCAATGTACATTCACATACATGCCAAGACCTCGGGGATCTGTGCTTTCATGGGTACACTGGAGCAGATGCTTGTTTCTTGTGTGCGGGGCTGGTACAATAAAAATAGCAGACATTATATCATGCTTTAAATTTTATAAAGTTTTTTACACAGAATTCTCATCTGAGTCTTAAGAAAAATAATCAGCATTATCAATATCCTCACTGTACATCTGGGGAAACTGAAATTCAGGGAAATGGAGTAATTTGTCCATTGTCATACAGTTTGTAAGGGTCAGAGACAGGATCTGAAGACACATTGAGTTCTGCTTCTGAGGCGTGCTGGTCCCCATAAACAAAAAGTGACCAGATGTTAAAGAACAGAGGAAGAAACACCTAGCTCTTTCCTGGTCAGCAAATACTTGGGACCTGCCTGGGCTGTTCTCTAGAGTCGTAAATCACAGATGACCTGCTGACTGACTTTTGTGAAGGGAGTTTCTCTGCTGGGAATGCTCTTATATTGATGAAAACACAATCGGGACCATAGGCAGCACTGAAGTATGGTTCAGTGGAAAGAATCTTTGAATTTAAGCCTGGGGATCTGGGTTCAATCCTTATTTTGCCACTTAACTAGCAGGATGGTCTGTGACATTTTTGCTGTAAAGCCACAGTGCTGGTTATGTATAATGTAATACTGTAACATAATATTGTAATGTATACAAGTCTGAGATGAGTATTCCAATCATTTGGGACCGATCTGGGTTTTTCATGATGCTTCTGACCTCTTTCTATTTCCCTCTGAAACATTGTAGGTATGGGATCGATTCATTGTAATACTGAAATAGGGATGTGCTGGTATATGTTTAACAATCTTTTCTCCGGGGGGAAAAATGTATTCATGACACACTTTAAAGTTTAATCTGCATTATTTTCTCTGTCATTTTCTTAAGTCTGGAAAATCAACAGAACAATAAATCAAGTCCTGATTTGTAGTGTTTGCTGATTTCCAAGATATAAATGCCCACACTGCAAATTTAACAATCAGCTTTTAGGAATTGTTTTGAGTCCTACCCAAGGCCTGTAAAAAACACAAATCACTGGAACTGGCAGGGGCAAAGTTCAAGATGTTTCATCTTTTCAAGATAGTGATTAAATATTCCCCCCTTTTCTCCTTCCACATCCCCTTCCCCCACTGGTTAATTGTTTGCTGTAAGCAATGGGCTTACTGATTTTTCCTTTCAAAGTCATTCTCATTTATAGAAACAGCCCCATTCCAGGATTTTTGCTTTCAAGTCTTCCACTCCTCCTGATAGAGGTTCCTTTGTCAACATAAAGAAAGAAATGCCCCTAAATCAAGTAATTGGAAGCCAGCACTAAAAAGGAAGGCCCACCTGGCTCCTAACATTGACATTAGGCACATAGTTTGTCCTCTTGCATACTTGCTTTTTATAGCAAACAGTTTTATTAGATCTCCCCAGAGGCAGGATAGAATTCACATCTTCAGAGACTTGGACTAGATGTCTCCAAGGACCAAAAGGAAGTGATCAGAGTCTGAGGAATTGACAAATCATGCTAACCCAAGGAATAAGCCTCCAATTCTACCCCCAGTTAGCTAAGTCTGGGCTGCTTTGTATAAACTTGTAGAGATGCATTCCCTACAGAATCTGGAAGAAAGGGACAACAGAGGAAAGTACCTTCAGAGACAAACATTCTTAAGATTACCATGCTTGAAGAGGATGGGGCTGCATTTTCCTTAGGGCCTCTTTGAGACTATTCAATTAGACTTCACTTTCCAAAAAAAGTTATTTTTAGAAGCAATTATGTTAAGGGCTGTGAGTTCCTTGGAGTCTGATCTCTAAGGATATCTCTTGACTTAAAGCACCCTTAAGGTACTAAGTAATATTACCCTCTCATGAAAGCAAGATCTATCCCACACAATAAGAAAAGGAACCCTTGTATTTAAAGAGGGCTCATGTTAATTTGGAAAAGGCAGGGTGTGTCTGAACAAGAAGGAAATGTCTCCTCCCAAGGATTTCTCCTTTCAGTGTATAAAATCATAAACTCTTAAGAAGGTATATTAAAAATCATCTTGTCTAAACTCCTTTCCTTGTAGAAATCCTTTTGTAGACAGCATTCCTGATGGATGATCACGTATCCTCAGCATGAATGCTTCAAGTAATGAGGAATGTAGTACCTTTGTCAGTGTTCCAGGTTTAGAATTCTTCCTTATATTGAATTAAAAATCTTTCTGTCTGTGATTTCTACCCACCGGTCCCAGTTTCTTTTGGTCTTGCAGAGCATAAATTTATTCTTTTGTAATGGAAAGAATCCTGAATTATATAGAGGAAAACTTGGGTTGGAGTTAGGTTTCTGACACTGGGTAACTTCTAAGCCTCACTTTACTCATCTGTAAAAGAGAGCAAATTATAGCCCCATACTTCACAGGGTTGTCGTGGGAATTATATGAGGTGAGGTATCCAAACGTCCTTTGAAAATTTTAAATTGTGCATAAAAATGGACTATTACTATTTTTATTCATTCAGAGAGAGCCATTTATTCCTTATTTCTGTTATCGAGGTTAAATTTCATTGACTTCTTCCACCAATCCCCATATGGTGGGTTTTCTAGTCCTTTCAACATCCTAATCATCCTAATCCTCTGAGTGTGAGAACTGTCCAGCAGAAAGAACTGACTTTCAAGTTAAAAGAACTGGTTTCCAAGCCCAGCTTTGCTTCTTCCTACCCATATGACCTTGAACAAGTTACCTCCCCTTTCTCCACCCCTGAACCTCATTGTCTTCATCTGTAAAACATTGGATTTGCACAGCTTTAGATCCTATGATATGCTCCAATTTGTCAGTCTTTTCTGTTCTGTGGCACCATAGGTGGGCAGACCAACGTAGAACATGGTGGCCTTGCCATCTTACTTCTTCCAGATGTTATCCTTCTATGTAAGCAGTCTAACATGATGTGCATATTTTAAACAGTTACACCACACTATTGATTCATCCAAAATTTCCGGTCAATTAAAACCTCTCGGTCCTTTTCATCCAGGTCTTTAATGACAAAGATCTTTCTTCTTGGGTAGGGGGCTATTTTTGCCTAAGTGCAGGACTTTACAATTATGCCTAATCAGTTTCATCTTCTTAAATCTGGCTCATCATTAAAGCAAAACCTTTTTATATCCTGATTCTGTTGCCCAATATGTTATCTATTATTCTCTGGTTAGCAAAGTCTGGGTTTCTTTGTCTGATCTTGTAAAGATGCATTACCCACAGAGTCCAGGATAAAGGGACAACAGAGGAGAGTACATTCAAACAGAGAAAAACACTTTTAAGATTATGGTGTTTGAAGAGGATGGGACTGCATTTTCCTTAGAGTCTCTTTAAGACTCGGCTTTGTGTCAGCTGAAAAAAACCTGATAATTATGTCTTTTATGTCATCATCATTAGGAGACAGCTAGGTGGTGTAATGGATAGACAGCTGGGTTTCAAATCCAGCCTTGGATACTTACTAACTGTGTGACCTTGAGCAAGTCATTTGAGCTCTTTTTACATTTTTCCCAGCTGAAAAATGGAGGTCATACTAGCACCTACCTCCCAGCAGTGTTGTAAGGATCAAACGAGATATTCATAAATTGCCCAGCACTGTGCACATAGTAGGTACGTAACAAATGATTATTTCTTTCCACTTCCTTTTATCCAAGTTAATGATGAAAATGTTGATTAAGAGAGCCTTTTACCTCCAATCTGACATTCATTGATCTATTAGTCAGCACTTCAGCATGGTACCATGGAAAGAACTCTGGGTTTGGAGTCAGAGAATCTGGATTCAAGTTCTGACACTGATGCTCACTGCCTAAGTGATCAGGGGAAAGGTTTTTCCTAGATTTCAGCTTCATTACTTGTAAAATGAGGTTCTTGAATCAGGTAAACCTAGGGTCCTAAGGCCCCTTGTAGCTCAAAATCTATGAATGCCCTCTGTCTTTCCAGGGATCATGATCTTAAAGTCATCTTGACTCCTCTCTGTCTCTCTGTCTTGTCTGTCCTCTCCTCTTCTCTCCTCTCCTTCTCTCTCTCTCTCTCTCTCTCTCTCCCCTCCCCAATTATCAACTCCTGTTGCTTCTAGAGGTCCCTCATGTATTGAGAGGCAATGTATGTGACAAAGGCTGTTTATGCATGGGAGGCAAAATAGAAATCTCTAGCTCTTCTCTCTACACCCTTTTCCAAGGGAGACTAATTCCTGTCAGAAAGGAAAGCAGGAAGTGGTGGATGGATGTCACCACTCTGTTCTTGTCATAGAGAGGGCTAGAAGGATATCTACCTGCTGCCTTAAACATTGCTCATCTAGGAGATCTGCTCAGGTTCCATTGAGCTTTTGATAGAAGTTTCACTAAATGGGAAGAAGGAAAACTATAAGCTCTATATTCAAGGTTTGACCCCTTTCCCACCAAATAACCAGTTCCACAATAAACACACACAGCTAATTGTAATGAAACCCATTTAGGCAAATTATAGCAAAATAGAAAATGAATAAAATATCTGGGACTTAATAAAACACCTGGCACTATATTAATCCAACTGCAAAACACTCTGCAAAAATAGAGAATTAAATAATTGTAGAAATATTAATTATCCATGAGTAGGTCAATACAATGCAAACTATTATCTAGATTAATTTAGTTATTCAATGCCAAACTACCAAAGAATTATTTCATATAGGTAGAAACATAATAACTAAATTCATATTGAAGAACAAATGTCAAGAATTTCAAGAGAAGCAGTGGGGAAAAAAGTTGGACAGAAGAAAATTACAAATGTGGGAGAGACCAAAGGAAAACAGACCCACTAATCACTGTTGGTCCAGTTATTCTGGAAAGCAATTTGTAACTATGCCCTAAAAATTACTAAACTTTGCTTTCCAAGGATTTGACCCAGCAACACCATTTAGTAAGTCTACAACCCAAAGACATCCAAGAAAGTGGAAAAAAAGTAAATGTACAAAAATATAGTAGTTCTTTTATAATAGCCCCAAACTCTAAACTAAGATAATACCTACCTTTGGGGAATTGGCTAAACAAGTGATGGTAATGGAATATAATTATACCATAAAAAAATGAAGAAATAGGCTGTTTCAGAGGAAACTAGGAAGACCTATATCAATTGAGGCAGAATGAAGTCAACAGAAGTAGAACAATTTATACAACAGCAATAACACCATAAAGAAAAACAACCCTTAAAGACTTCAGAACTCTGGTCAATGGGATGATGAACCATGAACTGGAGAACAGAAGGTGAAAAACACTACCCACCTCCTGCTAGAGGGGTGATAGACTTAAAATGTACAATGAGACACAGTTTTGGATACTAACAATGCAGAAATATGTTTTACTGGACTATTTGTGTGGGTTTTTTTTTTTACTTTTTTTCCTGTTCATTTGAGATGAGGGAATGGAAGGAAGAGATGATAGCTGCGTATTTAAAATGCTGTTTTTTAATGAGAGAAGCAACCAGAAGTCTCTGACCATGACAGAATACTTAATGGGTAGGTACTACAATCAGATGACGAGAATTTCAATTGCACTGGATCCTGAGTCCATACCCTAAGTTATGAGATATCTTAAGTCCAGAGTTCCTGAGTAAATTAGGCTATTAATCAGCCTACTGGATGACCTACTGGATGATCAATGTAAATTGCCTGTTTGGTTGTAGGAGGAAGGACCATGGGGTCAAAACAAACTGAATTGAGCATGTCTTAGAACTCTGGAGTTCAGAGTATCCTATATATCATTTAGAAACTGCCCAGGTCTGCAAGAGACTCTAGGCAGGAAGCCATGCTTCATTGTTTATTGTATATACTTTATTACATTATTGGATGTAGTTTTTATTGCCTTGATTAATTTTATGCTGAAAGTAAAATACTGTATACAGCATCAAAATATGTTTTGTCTATCACTAGGAGGAGGTGGATCCATTATGTGAAGGCCACATGAGTAGGACTTAGTGAAATATAGCAATTTTAAGGAGGAAACAGGTTTTATGTTAGGATAGGGGCTCAAAGTTGATTCTGATTCAGTAAATTCACAAAATTTAGCAACCTCCTGGATAGTTAGTTGCTTGGCCACCTGTAGAGAGGATACTAGGGAATGGAACGTAATCTATTATCTGAGAACAAGTGAAAATTGAGACTTCTCAACTTGAGGAAACTTCATAACCACAACGGTAAGCGTGGGGCTCCTCAAGTCCTGATTATCTCTTTTTTTCATTTTTAAAAAAATTTTTAGTTTTAATTTTCAACATTTACTTTTATAAGATTTTGAACTTTAAATTTTATCCTTCTTTCCCAATTCTGGTATGCAATCTGATATAGACTACACATGTACAGTCATATTAAACATACAATCATATTAAATTTTGCTCATATTAATATACAATTATGTACAATCATATTAAACATATTTCTACATTAGTCATGTTGTAAAGAAGAATTAGAAATAAAGGGAAAAACCCTGAGAAAGAAAAAAGAGAGAGAGAAATAGTATATCTGTAGTTCTTTCTCTGGACATGGACAATGGGATAGCATTTCCCATCATGAATCTTTTGGAGTTGTCTTACATCCTTGTATTGCTGAGAAGAGCTAAGTGTCTCAAAGTTGGTCATCAATTCAAGTTGCTGTTACTGTGTACAATGTTTCCACTTCACGATGGAGGACTTTCAACAATTTTTTTTTTGAGGCAATTGGGACAGGGTCACACAGATCATAAGTGTCTGAGGTCATATTTGAATTCATGTCCTGGATAGATCCTGATTCCAGGGCTAGTGCTCTATCCACTGCGTTACCTAGCTGCCCCCTTGATTTTTATATTGAGGAGAATCAAGTTAGTGGCTAACAGTGACACCTGGTGGTTAAAATAGCACAAACTGGGACTTCCTGGGAATGTATTTTCATTTACAACACCATCACTGCACAATTAAGTTTCCCTGCTACATGTTTTTATCCAGAGTCTTATTTTCTTGGAATCAATAAACAACACCAGGTAGGATATACTTACATAGCCACATGGGACCTCCAAAGCATCCACAACAGGCATTTAGAATCAACTTCTTTGGAGGTTACCAAAATTTGGACCACGTTAGGCCATGCTGTGTTACCAAAGATAAAACCAAAATACCTTCCCATTATGACAGATCTGGAATGAGGACAGATTCAAGGAATGCTACCCTTTTCCCTAAGTGTTAATTTTAGGAGGCAAAGGTGGGGGAAAATCACATCTACCATCTACCTTGGTTCCATGTAAAAAATGAAGAAGGTGAACTAGCTAGCTCCTAAGATGTCTTTTAGCTCTAAATCTATCATTCCACATTTAGCACATCTACCATAGCTACGTTTGCTCCATGGGATCTAAACTTGAGCCTGTTAACTCATGCCTCAGACCTACCCAATCACAAGGACTCCCCAAACACATCAGGAGCCTCATATAATACAGTATGACTTTCTATTACATGCATGGGCAGGCTTGTGTAGTGGGAACAGGGCTTGATAAGAGAGAGAAAACGTGGATTCCATTTCCTGCACAGACTTGCTAGGAGGCCATGAGGGAGCTCCCTGGAGTTTATGTTCTTTCTCAGCGAAAGGGGAGATCTCTAAAAACCTACCCTATCCTGACCCCAGAGGCAGGTTGTGAAGGGAAATGACACAGCTGAGAAAATTCGGTGAACTCTAAAAAAAGGAAAGTCTAAGTAAAAGCAAATGGCAACTTTTAAGCAAATCACACTCCACAGGAACTCCCAAGGGAAGTCGTGCTTTCTTTCAGTATTTGCTGTTTGTATTTAAGCCAGCTTTGCCTTGCCCTTTAGGCTGGTGTACTCAGGTTGAGCAGGCCAGGTGCCATGATGGTTACAGCACTAAATCTAGAGTCAGGAAAACATTTCAAATCTCATCCTCAGACAATTACTAGCAGTATGACCCTGGGTGAGTCTTTTTAACAATTGGCTGCCTCAGTTTCCCCATCTGTAAAATGGGAATAATGACAGCACCTATCTCCCACGACTGTTGGGAGGGTAAAATGAGATATTTGTAAAGTGCTTTGGAAAGCTTAAAAGCAGGATATAAATGCCAGGTAATATTATTAAACCCAGATAGTTCAAGAATTAAAATGTAGTGTATGAGGGGGTGGGTAAATAAATCATCCAGAAGCTTGAAGTAAATTTCTTATGACAATCTATGGCAGAGATTCTTAACCTTTTTTTTAATGTCATGGCCTCAGTTTGGTAAAGCCTATGGATCTCTTCTCAGAACAATTTATTTAAATAAATGAAACAAAACGCATAAGATTACAAAGGAAACCAATTACACTATAGCTGTTATTGTCATTACCAATTATAATACTAATAGCCTCTATTTAACTATATGCTAACCCTGACAGATGCTCCCCAATTTAGAAAAATCAAACCTAATGAACAGAAAAGAACCTTCTCTCCCTGCCTGGCAAATCCTGCAAAAAATAGGCTTGGAAAATAGCAGGCCTGCAGAAGAGTTTGGTCCTGGGTTTGCAGAAGGAACATAACATAGATTTTTAGATGACAGACTAGAAAAAAAATTTACCCACATAGACATTTTATGAAACCTCAAATGCCTCAAAGTGCAAAGAATGCCCTAGTCGAGCCTTTTTGTAACAAACTCATCTGGCCAGTGGTCTTCCTGTGGTCTCCTTTGCTGACTGTGGGTCCAAAGATTATCTAACAAGGGACTGGGGTTTCTGAGCGTTTGGCTCATGATCACACAATGGCCTGACGTTATTGATCAAGTTTAGGCTTTCATTCTGATCTCAGCTCCTATGGTAAATGCTGCACTGTAGAGTAATAGTTTTAGGGCTAAAAGAGACTTCAGAAATCATCTACTAATCTAGCCTGTCCATTTTACAACTGAGGACCTGAGGTCTAAAGAGTCTTAAGTGACTTGCTTAAGATTAGGCAGGTAGTAAGTGACAGGTGGGGAAATAAAACCCAGGTCTTCAGACTCCATAACCGCTCTTCTTTCCACTACTTCTTGCCTCTGGGGTCTGGATTTAGAGTAAGGAAGTCTTGAGTTCAAATGCCACCTCATAACTCTTTGATTCTGGGTAAGTCACTTAAACTCTTTTGGCCTTGGTTTCATGTGAAAAATGAAGGTGAACTAGCTAGCTCCTACGATGCCTTTTAGCTTAAATCTATCATTCCACATTTAGCAGATAAAAAACTGAGGCCCCCAGAGATCATGTGAGTTGCGCATAGTTGCATTAGATGGGATTCAAACCCAGTGCTCTTTCAGTTGCATCATGCCATAACTAGAATGTCAACTTCGAGATGGGAAGTTAAAAAAAATAATAATCAGTAGGTATTTTTGCACAATATTTAAAATAATCATTTCTTAAGTGTAAGCCCACTCCCATTCCAAGGCTGGAGTCGTTTCCAGAAGGGCAGCATGATGCTGATTGCTAAGAAAGTAGAGAGAGATGTGACCCCTGATTGATTGAGAAACCTCTTGAGTCCAAGATGCAGAGTTAGTTTGGAAAGGCTTCAGAAGAGAGATCAAGGGTACAGCAAACTCGTGAATGGTAGATAAAATATCTCTCCATAGCTAGAGAAAATAGGGCAGCTAAGCCTCAACATGTCCTTGATTACCAGTGCCCATGAGCCTAGAGACTACCATTAACAGGCTTGCCCTGTGACACTGTTCTCTCCTTGGTCAAGTTGAGGGTTTAATCTCACTCCCAGTGAAAGAGCTCACCTACTGCTTGGATAAATGTGGTTGCTAGTTATTTGAGATTGTTTAGAGAGCAGTGGTAAAGCATATGGCAAAGCATCACTTTTCATGCAATTTCCATTAATGAATCTTAGCTGTTTCTGATGTTGGATCATTTGAAATTGTCAAGGACTTTGGTATCTTGGAGTTGGTAGGTTGTGGGGGCAGGTGCCACCACTGCAAGGGCTCTTGGGTATTCTTGATAGTAGGTGGTTAGATGTTGGTATTTGTGGTGGCAAGGAAGGAAGACGTTTTCTTCACAATGATATCTCCCTTAATTATGATTGCAAAGCCTAATTGAAATGAGACCCATGGTCTGAAGGGTATTGCTATTCCAAGACTATTGGGTTCAGGATCCTCAACTATCTTTATCATGATTTTAGGAGAGGCAGAGGTTCAGGTAGTAGAGGTGATTTGACTATTCTGGCACTGAAGGATAAAGGGACTATAAGATCTTCCCTGTCCATTAATAGGTCTATGTGACCACATCTGTTCCTTTTCTCCCTTGGAACATAGGCCATGTTCCCAGGTCTAAAGGTACACAGGTATTTCTATCATGAATGTCTTATTGCTTTGAACTCTGACCCAGTTCACATCTGTAATACATTCTGAGTCACATAGAGCCCTGGAAAGTGCTGAACAAATTAGGCACTGAGCACGTGGGCTTTCAAGGTTTTCGGCCAGTCTAGTAGGTTGGTATTTTGCTTTGGGGCTCCCTCATGAGAAGAATGTGTCTTTGTGATTTGGCCAAACAAGACTCTGGGTAGCCAATGTTAAGACTCGCCCCCACCAGCTTTGAGAACCCAGCTTGTTGAAGCTCCCTGGTCTGGTGATGGAAAATTACTTTGTTTAGACCATTGGAACTCTGTCTATTGGATTCTTTCTTGGATATTCACTTCTCCCTTATATAACTTTATCTTTCTGTGTCATTTAAAGCAAGCTTATTAACCTCTTTGAAGCTGTCTTTCATTTAGAAAAGCAGATTAAGAACCTGTGTTAGCAGCTCTCCTGTGTGCTGGTGTTATTGGTCTTAGAACTCCACAGCAGCTGCTAGTATCATTACCAAACCAGGCACACACCAATTCCTGTCTCTCAGGGCATCATATCGCTTAAGCTAGGCTAGCTTTTCTGTCCTGTAGATGGCAATTGACTGGTAGTATAGATGGCTGACCACTTCTCCATAGGAATTACTTTGTTGTATTATGATTGTGGAGATTAAACTGGAAGCAGGACTGGTGGCCTCGGGGGAGGGGAGATAGTGCTCATGGATTTAGGGTCTAGACTGTTTCTATCTAGATCTGAGAAGAAGTAATAGTCTGACTTGCCTGGTATATGCTACCTCCTTTCTCTTCCTCAGGGTTTTGTCTGTTTCAACAAGATGGTTTGTCAATCCTGCATGTAAGATCATATATGAATGTAATAGAAAATTTAATACTTGCTAAGAAATGATGAATTGGATGATTTCAGAGAAATCTGGGAAGACTTATGTATACTGATTCAGAGAGAAGTAAGCAGACTCTAGGAAACAATTTATACAAGAACATTGTGAAAACAACTTTGAAAGACTTCAGTATTCTGGTCAGTGCAGGGATCAAACCCAATACTATAGGATCATTGATAAAGCATGCCACCTCCTCTAGACATACAGGTAAGAGATTCAAGGTACAGAATGAAAAATAGGTTTTCACGGATAGTCATTGTGGAGTTGGCTTTCTTTTTGACCATGTGAATTTGTTACAAGGGGTTTTCTTTTTGTTTCTTCTTTTTCTAATGGGAAAGGGACAAAAGGTGACGTCAGTAATAGTAAATGGTATTGTGATAGTAAAGAAGAAAAAAATAATCCACTTAGTTACTCTGATTAATACAATGATTCAAGACAATTCTGAAGGACTCAACGAAAAACGCTATCCACCTCCAGAAAGAGAACTGATGAACTCTGAGTACAAATTGAAGTATAATTTCTCAGTTTGTTTTTCTTGCTTTCTTTTTGTGACATGAGTAATATGGAAATGTGTTTTGTATGATTTCACATGTATAATTAGGTGCCTTCTCGATTCGTAGGGGAGGAGTTGGAGGGAGAGAATTTGGAATTCAAAATTTTTAAAAATTGAATGTTAAAATAAATAATAAAATTTTACATTAAGAATTGAAAAAAAATATTATTTTAATTGAAACACATTAAAAATGCACAGAAGAGAACAGAAGGAAATAAAGATAAACAAGTCAACTTTGAAAGTTATATGTTGAATTTATTTTATACTGAAAAGGGAAAGCAAAGTGTAACAGAGATGTAAAGTTTCATGTATAAGTGTTTTATTTTGTATATGGAAATTTTCATTTTATTTGGTGCTTATTAAATTCAGAATAAAAATAAATAAAAATTTAAAAACAAAGTAAAGAATTGCCTTGGGCAAACAGCTTTCAAACTTTTTGTTTTCCTTTAGACTCTTAAAAATTATTGAGGATCCCTGCCCCATAGAGTTTTTGTTCATGTATATCTATCAATATGTAATATATTAGAAATTAGATGTTTTACATGATTTCACATGTATAACCTATATCAGATTGTTTATTATCTCAGGGATGGGGGAAGCAGGGAAGAAGGGATAGAATTTGGAACTCAAAACTTAAAAAAAAAATTAATGTTAAAATTGTTTTTACATGTAATTTGGGAAAAAATAATATTATTTTTAAAAAAATCAAAATGTCTATAATAAAAATAGTTTTGACCTCGTGGACCCCTTGAAAAGGTAGGGAGCCCAGAGGTCCGCAGACTACACTTTGAGAACTGCTGCCCTAGAGGACCTGTTCTTACAACAGTAATACTTTTAGCAGAGTTTCCGGAATTAGCAGCACTTACCCTAGCTGGCCAACTAACTACCTTGCCTTCTTTGTCTTTAGGTGAAAAAGTGGGGACTCTCAAGAGGCCTGGCTGACCATATGGTGAACAGGACTCCTCAGAAATCAGGTCATGGTTAACCAGCAAGCCTCTCTGGAAAAAAAAAACCCACTGGTTTCATCCCCCAATAGGACTAGATTATGTAAACTGGTTAGAAATGAAGTCAGCTCGTTTCCACTATCTGTGCCAATGGTGGCAGGAAAGAGGGTAAGATAATGCCTAAAAAAAAGAGGAAAGCAAATCTCTTCCCCATAACTTTGAGGAGAGGAGGGAGAGGAGTAATTAAGTTAGTGACACAGAAAGTTCCTCCTGATATATTCATAGCAATACACCCACTTCTTATCACTTATTAATAAGTCTTGCTGCTACCACTTTCCTGACAGGGACCATTTATTTATGATACATCACCAAAAAAGCAGGACAACATGAACCTTTACATGATACTGGTCAACAAAGAGCCAGGGCCCATGAACAAGGGCAGGCAGGCAGATGAGCACCTGACATCCATAGGAAGGAAACATGTCCTAGGAAAGGCAACATCTGCTGGGTCATCTTCCCTTCTGCCCTCTCCTGTGCCTCATGCCCCCAAACCACTGGCTGGGAGACCAGCTCACCAATGTCAATATTAATGTCTTTTTTCAAAGGGAGAAGGACTTCAGGAAGCTCTTCAAGATGAATATTGCCAAGTCAGGACTGTGCTCCAAGCACCAAAAAGTACCTGTCCTCAAAACCAGACCAAATTCCAGGAATGCATGCAAACCTGGAGAGGTAGCAGGATCAGGAACCAGAGCTAGGGCTGAAAGCTAGAGGTCAATCTAATCCAACCCCTTCATTTTACAGAGAAAGAAACTGAGGCACAATGAGGTTTAGTGACTTGTCCAAGGTCACACAGGAAGTATATATCAGAAATGGGATTTGAAATCATGTTCTCTAATTTTAAAGTCAGGGGCTTGATTCACTGGTCCATGAAACAGGACGTATGGGCCTTTGACATCAGCATGTAGTGGAGAAACGCCATGGCGGTTTCCCCTTCCAACACATTTCTTGTGGGTGGATTTAATATATCCTTGATGTATTCCTAGATGCTTCAAATTGTATTTCAAAAATGAATTGATGTGTCAGAGCACTGGAACATTCCCAGGACACAATACATTAGACACCCAGGCTCCCAAATAGTAACAGATGAAATATTGAAGAGTGAGGTCTTGAGAAAATGGCAGGAACTAGTCCTGTAGGCACGGACACAGGGTTAAAACTGTGAAATCTTTCCCCAAATCAACCCGTCACTTACTGTTAACTGCCTTTTTAAAGCTAGGTATCATGCTAGGTCCTGAAGATACCACAAAAATGAGATAGTTCTGCCCTCACCGTGCTAACTCTGCTACAAAGGCCTGCACCTGCTGACGAACGCAGCTCATTTGTGTTTAAAAACAAACAAAAAATCCTAAAAACCAAAGCAACATTTTGGCAGCCTTTCTGCTTCCCTTTCATCCTTTCCCATCATCATACCAAATAGGAGGAGGAATGGAATTACATAAGCATTTGGATCCTGGCCCACTGTCATCACAGGCAACCTTCACTAATATGAGACCCTCACTCCTATTTACTAAAGAAATATGTGCCTATAAAGTAAAGCCCAAAACCCTTAGGTTCAATTTCAACAAGTATTTATGAATTATCTCCTAGGTTCTATATGAGGGAGGCAGGCTTAGTGGATAGAAAGAGCTAGCCTCAAAGCCAGGAGGATATGGGTCTATGACATATGCTGACTCTGAGACCCTGGGCAAGTCACTTAACCTCTCCGTATTCCAGGCAGTTCTCCAAGGTTATACATTTCAGAAAAATGATGACCTGTACTGGTAGAGGGAGTTTCTTTACCTGGGAATTGCTCAAAATGTCAAAATCACAGTTTTAATCTTTATCCCTAAATGCCAGACCCTGTGCCAGATGCTGGGGTTAAAAAGACAGATGTGAGACAGGTCCTTCTTACAGTCTAGGTAGAGAGACCACCTCTGTGTGTGTGTGTATGTGTGTATAACACACACATATATACCCACTCATACTTACATGTACGTAAAAGTTGTATGCGTGTGTGTGTACAAAACACATACAAGGTGATTTGGGGAGCTGGGGGAATTAGGAAAACTTACACAGATGATGCTTGAACAGAACCCTGAAAGAAACAAATCATCCTAAAAGATGGAGGTGAGGAGGGAGTACATTTCAGGTATAGGGGACAGAACAGTACAAAAGCAAAAGGAAGAAGATGAAGGTGCCTAAGGGACAGGAAGAAGGCTCGTTTATCTTGGCTGCCATGTACATGGAAGGGGCCAATGTGTAGAGGCCAGAAAGACAGGTTGGAACCAGGCTGGGAAGGGCTTTAGATGCTGCATGGTGGGGGAGGAGGGGATTATATTAGATCCTAGAGTTAACAGAAAGCCAAGGAGCAAGGGAGGGACAAGGTCAAACCTGAGCTTTAGGAAGATCACTTTGGCAAGCTGGATGAAAGGGGGAGACTTAAGTCATGTGAGAAGTAATGAGGGCCTCAATTAGGGTGGTGGTTGTGTTGGCACAGTATTTGAGGCCCTCTGTCACTCAGCCCCAACCTACCTTTCCAGTTTTATCTCAAATTGCTCTCCTACACACACCCTCTTTTTCAGCCAAATTAGACGACTTCATTGCCTAAAATGTGCCTTAAACTTTCCAAGATCATTTCTTGTTTCTCTTCCAGCATGGCCCTAGGAAATAGAGCCTGAAGTCTAAGGGATGTAGAGCCTTAGTCAATAGGCTGCCT
This sequence comes from Potorous gilbertii, assembly GCA_028658325.1. Classification (NCBI taxonomy): domain Eukaryota; kingdom Metazoa; phylum Chordata; class Mammalia; order Diprotodontia; family Potoroidae; genus Potorous; species Potorous gilbertii. Next base: position 155,293,170 of record CM053772.1, read on the forward strand.
TCATTGCTGCCTATGTGTGTTTTCTGGATATATGTTGGAAATTGCAGATGTGCCACTTTCTACCTCTGTGGCCTTCTTTTGTCCATCAAAAAAATGAAGAGATAGGACAGATGACCTCTAAGTCCCTCTAGCTCTAAATCTGTGCTCCCAAGTCATGTCAACCACTCTGAGCTTCAGGCAAGTCTGTAAGATTCATCTAACAAGTGATTGATCATGGGCTGCCATTTTCTTTTGTAGAGGTTGTTCCCTCATTGTAGTCATAGGATCACAGGATCATTTAGACTTTAAGGTCTCTTCCGGGGTATATGTGGGGTTCAGAGAGGGCTAGTACATCTCATGTGAGGGCACGCTGAACTTTTATCAGGGCTGCTCATCCACCATTGGTGTCCGCCTTCGCCCAATTCTCCTCTGTGGCTCCAAGAAGCTGCAGCGTGTGTAGAGGCCACACTCGGGCACCATCTCAGCAGTTAGGATAAGTCAGGTGATGGGTGACCGACAGGTCTCAAACTTGTTGGAGAGTCAGGGAGATGTCTACCCCGGGGATGTGAAGACTTCTTTCAACAGAATAGGCAGACGAAAACAATTTATTCTAATGGCCATGAAGGCTGCTGAAGCAGGAGCTAAGGAGTGCTTAGAGCTTGGTCAGACCCAAAGAGGCCAAGGTCATCCACAACCACCTGGGCCAGTGTCAGTAATTCTAACTTTTCTCTTGCCGCTGGACTTCAGTGACTCAGGAGAGGGTGAGGCTGAAAACTCTGTGCAACTCTGCCTCGCTTAAATCCAATTCCCACACAAGACATTACCCAGTAGTGGCAATGATCCTCTTTGAAAAGGAAGGATGCTCAAGGTCCCTTGTCTGGTCCAATCTACTCATTTTACAGGGACTAGAGAGGTTACATTACTTATGACGAGGCATAAGTAATGTACTGAGAATCCAGGTCTTCTGCCTTCAAACTCACTGTTTTTCTCACTGTATCCTGCTACCTCTTAGTTCTTTGATGTATTAATGGATTGACTTTACATTACCTTTGTCACCTTGGATGAGTCTCTACTTCTCTGACCACAATCTCCTCATTTAGAAGATGAGTGGACTATACCAATTGATTTCTAAGTACCCTATGAACCATGCTCATTTTGAAAGCCTTATTAGTTTCCCAACTCTATAGTATTTTTACTGCAAGGTCAAGTGCACTGGGAGCTTCTTATGAGATCAAGTTATTTTATTTACTACTACTATAAAGCATGAGGGAATTATTAGAAGCTTACCTTGACCTCATCTTCCTCCAGTTGAGCTTAGCTGTGCAGGACTTTCCTTGGTAGAAGAACCCCTCTAGGTCAGAGACGACTGATGCTCTGTGTCAGACTCTGCTCTCTCCTTCTGTCAGCTGCCAGTATTGATTATTGTCTATCCCAGCTGTCTTCTCTAGTTAGCATCATCAGGATAGCCAGCAGATTGAATCATGATTAGAGATGGATGCAGCTGAGTTATGCCCAGGTCCTCCACTGTACTCTACTAGGGAAATTCAATTGGCCACTGGTTCCAGACCATAAATCACTCTGAGGAGGGTGTCAAAAAAGGCTCAGTATCTCTGCTCTTGAGTCAGAGGGAAAAGTAATCCTAGGAATAAAAAGTGAGAACCAGAGATGTGGGACTATCAGTGCAGAATGTTGCAAGCCCAGTCAGTTTAGATCGATTAATCCATATTTATTGTTGTTCAATTGTTTTATTCATATCTGACTCTTTGTGGCTCCTTTTGGGGTTTTCTTGGCAAAGATCACAGGAATTGATTGCTAGTTCCTTCCCAAGCTCATTTTACAGATGAGGAAACTGAGCTAAACAGGACTAAGTGACTGACCCAGGGTCACACAACTATTAAGTATCTGTGGCCAGATTTTAATTCAGGAAGATGTGTCTTCAGACTCCAGGCCTGTCTCTATATCGGCTGTACCACCTACCTACCCCAAAACATTTATTAAGAGCCTACTATGTGCCAGGCACTATATTAAACAATGGATTTTGTTTCATGTGTTATTTGCTTTTGTTGAAACACTTTTTTAGAAAAAATTTGCTAAAGATGATGGCTAACTAGGTAGGGGGAAAAAGAAATGTATTCAGAAATATAGGTGAAGTAGAAACAAGAGATATCAATAAAAATTTTTAAAGAAAGAAAAGAAAGATTGTGTAGAAAAGCAACTGTACTGTAGGACTGGAGGTTAAATTTCTTGATTTTCAAAAAGAGAAGAGAAAGAAATGTGTAAACTATATGCCAATTGGCTTGACTTTCATTTCTAGCAAAATTCTAGAATGTATAATTAAATAAATATCCAGATATCTAGAAAAGAAGGCTGTGATCACAAAGACTCAGTATGACTTCATGGAGAACAGGCCATGCCAGACTAACCAAATTTCATTTGGAAATGAGGGAAATACAGCTTTTCTAGATTAGATTTGATAATGTCTCTCATGAAATTATGGAATAGAGGGAGGTGGGAGCTAGACAGCCGGATAATTGGTTTGATTCAGACTTGGTTAAATGAGACTAGACCCTCAGATTACTCATCTGTAAAATGACCACACTCAAAGAATAGTAATTAATGATTTGACATCAATTTAAATATTTCTAGTAGAGCACCCCAGTGATCTTTCTTGGCCTCGTACTGTTTGATATTTTCATCTGTGACTTCAATAAAAGCTTACACAATATGGTTATTAAATCTGTAGGTAACCAATGAGGAAGGATGGAAAACACTTGGTTAAAATAGTCAGAATCCACAGAGATCTTGACAGGTTAGGTTGCTGGGCAGAATAAAATAAGGTGAAATTTAATATGAATACATGTGAAGTCTTTACAATTGGGTTTAAAAATGCAATATCACAAGTATAAGACAGGACTCAAGGGTGTGCTGTTAAATATTTAACAACCAGCTTTCTAGGCAGGAGAATGTGTACTGGACACACTTTTAGTTGAATCTGCATTATTAATACTTTCTCCATTTCTTTCTTAAGTCTAAAGAATCCACAGAACAACAAATCCAGCCCTGATTTGTAGCCTTTAATGATTTGAGGTGTAAATGCTCACATTGAAAGTTTAACCAACAGATACTTCCCGGTGACTCCCAGACCTCTCTGTGAGAGGCTCTTTTCAATTTTCTATTTGAGAAATTGCCACTTGCTGAAGACAGTTGATATCTTTGTTTAGGCTGCTCATTCGTGTCAGTCAAAGATACTAGAGTGGTTTGCCCTTTCCTTTTCCAGTTGATTTTAGAGATGAGGAAACTCAGGCAAACAGGATTAAATGATTTGCTCCGGGTCACGCAGCTAGTAAGTGTCTGAGTTTGGATTTGAACTCAGGAAAATGAGTCTTCTTGATTCTAAGCCCAGTGCATTACCCACTGTACCACCTAGCCGCCCTGCTTCAATTAAATACTGGGGGCAATAATGAAATAAATTTAAATCGATTGTAACCTTAACCACCAACTAGCCCACAATTCTTTGTATATAGATTCCATTTTGAGCCTCATTTCTGTATTTTTCCTTCTGTTTTCTAGCCTCTCATTTTCTCAAAATAGGAGAGACCTGATGATCTTTCCCAACTACACTGTAAAATCATCTTTGATGGTTTTCTTCTCTATTCTTATCGTATTGGCAAATAAGTTTTGGTTTGCAAAATGACCCATTAGTAGAAGGCTGTACCTGATAAATTCCCTTCAGGTACCTTATGGAAAGGTAGGTAGGTAGGTAGGTGGTGCAATGGAGAGAGTGCCAGACCTGGAGTCAGGAAGACTCCTCTTCTTGAGTTCCAATCTGGCCTAAGACATTTACTTGCAGTGCGACCCCAGGCAAGTCATTTCACCCTGTTTGCCTCAGTTTCCTCACCTATAAAATGAGCTGGAGAAGGAAATGGCAACCCCTCTAATATCTTTTTACAAGGAAACTCCAAAGGGGGTCATGAAGAGTCAGACACAACTGAAACAACTGAACAACAACAACCCCTTATGGAAGCAGGCCATCCAAGTTGGAAGAAACCTTAGAGATCAGCTAGGCTAACCCCTTCAACTAACTAGTTAATCTAACCCTTCAACGTACAGCTGAGGAAACTGAGACCCAGCGATGAAGTAACCTCCTCCAGGGAATTTTATTTTTCAGTTTCTAAAACACTAGAATTTATTGATCATTGATTTAGTGCTGGAAAGGCTATTGAAAGCCATCTTGTGCCACAAGGTCCAGAGAGGTAAATTACTACTATGCATGGTCATGTGAGTGACAAGTAACAATTTGCATCCAGATTCTCTCACTCCAAACCCAAACTTTTCTTCCCAATATACTGTACTTTCTCTCATGAATTGCTAATAATACTAATTGCCCGTCTCAGAGTTAGACACATATGGTCTTTATGAGAATTGGTTTTAAAATATCATCTAAAGCAGGAGAACATTGTATACAGTAACAGCAACATTGCGCAATGATCAACTTTGATAGACTTAGCTCTTCTCAGCAATACGAGGATCTTAGACATTTCCAAAAGACTCATGATAGAAAATGCTATCCACATCCAGAGAAAGAACTATGGAGTCTAAAAGCAGATTGAAACATAGTATTTTCTCTCCTTCTCTCTATCTCTCTCCCTTTTTTTCTTTTTCATGGTTTTCCCCTTTTGCTCTGATTCTTCTTCCACAATGTGACTAATGTGGGAATATGTTTAATATGATTGTACAAGTATAGCCTATAACAGATTGCATGCCATCTTGGGGAGGGAGAGCGGGGAGGGAAGGAAGGGAAGGAGAAAAAAAATTGGAACTCAAAATCTTACAAAAGTGAATGCGGAAAACTATCTTTACATGTAATTTGAAAAAATAAAATACTATTAAGTAGAAAAAATAAAAATATCTAATTAAGACAAAGTGGATATGAACTCATGTATGTATATAGCCTGTATATTTGTCCACATGTGTATACATAATGCACACATATTGCCCGTATAAATTTGCATGTGTGTACCTGTTACATTACAGTATGTATTTATATATATACATACATACATACATACATACACATATATATATATATATATATATATAATGTCCAGTTTCTTTTCCTGAACTTATCTTTTCTTTATCATCTCTTGTATTCTTCCTCCATAACAGACTCATCAAAAATCAAGAGATATAGCTGTTTATATTATAATTTCATTTTTTTTTTGATCACTCCTGTGGTTACATTTACATAGGGAACTTCAGATTAGGAATTCCCTCCAACAAATCTTTGAGAGTTACTTGTATATTCAAAGATGTTAGGTGACTTGCCCAGGGTCACAGAGTCAGTATGTGTCAGAGACAGGACTGGAACTCAAGTGATGGTGACTTCAAGACTTGCTCTCAGGCACTATCAGTTATACCACACTGCCTCTGATTGTACTTTAAGGATGATTAGAAACCCTCCAAATCAACCCAACATCCACAATTCATTCACAGCTTATCACTCTCACTATTGTAACAGAAGCAGACACTGAATCAGCAATCCCAAATCAAACCTGGCCATATTGGGAATTAATCAGTCTTACTCTATTGAACAGTGTAAAGGTACCTGGTCCCTCCTGGTTCCAGACTTACCAACAAAAATCCCTGAGTCAGCTCAGAAAGGATCTGCCTGAGATTAGCCCTGAGACAGGGGAAAGACTTCTCAGACAGGATGGTCTGTTGGCTTTTGTACCGTTACAGAGATTTTCCCACCAATCCACTTCTATGCGTTGGGGTGCACTGTAGAACCAGGGCATTCAATAAGCAAGCTAAACAACTGGTCAATCATAAACTCAGTGAGCTGGTTGAGTCAGGTGGGTGAAACGTGTTTTAATTTCACTGGTTCTGCATCAACCCACCAGAGGAATTTTTAAAGAGAAAGATTTAAACAAATAGTCAAGAAAGAAAAATCCAGAGTCACCTTTGTTCACCCTGCTGCCAACCAAAAGCGTACTTTTTTCATCACCTTTACTTACTACAATGCTCTAAGTGTTCTGAGGTAAATAACTAAGATAATCAATTAAGGGATGTCAGAGTCTATTTAGTCCAAATCCTTCTTTTACAGATGAGGAAACTGAGGTCCAAAGCAAGGAAGGTACATGCTCAAAGCTCATGAAAGAAGTAAGCCTCAGAAACAGAATAGGAGCTCACATGCCTGAATCTAGAGGCAGGATACCTTTCACTGCACCAAGCTGACTCTCCAGCTTAAAAATCTTTAAGAGCTATCCTTTAAAGATCTACACCTAATTTCATTTCAATTTAGAACAGGAGTTCTTAATCTGGGGCTCATGACTTTGTTTTTAAAAAATTCTTTGATGGATATAATTCAATATAATTGATTTCAAATCCAACCTCAATCACTTACTAGCTGTATAAGCCTGGGCAAGTCACTTAACCCTGTTTGCCTCAGTTTCCTCATTTGTAAAGTGAGCTGGAGAAGGAAATGGGAAACCACTCCAGTATTTTTGTCAAGAAAACCCCATAATGGGGTCGCAAACAATCAGATATGAACTGAACAACTGAACAAATTTTAAAAACATTCTGAGAAGGGAACCACGGGCTTCACCAGATTGCCCAAAGGCTCCATCACACATACACACACAAAGCTGAAGAGCACCCCAAGGTGGAGTTTCAAGGATATGCCATTTCATTCAAAATAAGTATTTAAAAGTTTTTGACTTCTGAAGCACTTTTTAAATGCACAGAAAAAAAACAGAAAGAAGTTTAGAAGGAAATCCAGAGTAACAAGACAGCTTTGAGACATGTTGAATTTATTATGTACTTTCAAAAAAATCAAACCATACCTAAGAGATTCATGATTTTGCATATAAGTCCTCTTTTTTCTGTTCTATTTCATATGTGGAAATGGTCCATTTTGGGGTTTGCTAACTTCAGAATAAAGAAAAAACATCTTTTTTTTTAATATAGAGAAATAAAAATGATTGTTTGGCTCTAGCCCTCTGATAGAAACTTATGTGCAAAAAGCAACATGGCAAATTATGGCAAAGCATCTTTGATGCTATTGATTGGGGTCCTCCCTCCACATATATAGATGACCACCCACCTGTGCCTCTCTATGTGGGTTGGTGGAGAGAGGCACAGGTGACCATCATATGAATTCCAATGGAGCACACACATTGCTCTCACAAATGGCCAATTTATTTTTATTTTTCTGAGTGATTTCCCTGATGATCCCTTATGCCTTTTTTCCTTCACCTTCCTTATTTTGCCTTAAATTCTAATCCAGTGGAAAAAGTCCCCCGATAAGCTTTCAGGGCCACCAGATTCTGAGTCCAGAGCATGTCTCTCAAAGTAGAATCCTTTGTGACTTGGTCAGAAATTCTTGAAAGATTTCTCAAAGCTCCCCCAAACACATTTCAGCCTCCAAAATCTAGATGGAGGGCAGGGAAGAGTTGAGACATAATATTTAATAAGACATTTTAAAAAGTGGTTAAATGAAAGATGAATGAATCCTTCTCTCCCTCTGCCCCCAAAACAAACCCCACAAACTAATGCCTTCATGTTCAGTTAGCTAAATGATCAAAGTCAGGTTTTTTTTTTTCAAACTTTTCCATAATGAGCAAATTTTAGATTTTAGGAGAGAACAATTCTCAACCTTCCAATCACTCCACAAAGACAGTCCAGTTTTAATATCTATATCTGTCATCTTTCCTTCCTCATCTCTACTTTGCTCACCCCAATGCAATTTGACTTCCATCCATCCCCATCACTCTCTACCGGGTCACATTTTAGGCTGCTTAACCATCCAATCTGATGATTTTTTTCTCATTCTTCATTGGTCTTAACCTCTGCAGTTTTGACAGTACTGAGCTCATCCCCTCTGAAGAGTCATTCTGTCCTTACTCAAATTCATTGACAGCGTCCCCTTGTGGCTTCATCTCTTGGCCTCTCTAAGTGCTCCTTCTGAGTCCCTTGAACTCTTCCCAAGCTTTCGCTGTGACTATACATAGTGCCTACCAGAGTGTGCTATGCACTGTAGGGAATGTGTTTGACAGATGTTTGTTGAATTGAATTGATTAAGAATCTGAGTTCTGTCTTGTCTAATTTTATAGCTCCCTGAGCACCTACCCAGTTTCTCAGAACACAACAAGGTACAGAAGCAAACTGAATTAAATTGAATTCATTTTATATAAAGTTGAACTTCTAGTTTCTTATGGCAGAAACTGATCTGGATACTCTTCCCCACCAGCTCTTATTTTTGGGGTGGGAGGTAACCGCAGGCCTTAGTCTTTAGAAATTTGTGAATATTTTCTCTTTCTCCTTCTTTCTAAAAAAAACTTAAACTCATGAATACCCTATCAAAATTAAGAGCTACAAAAATATCCTTTCTTGTTTCTGGAGTTTGGGGAAGTTTCTGGAGTAATAAATCCAACCCTCCCCTTTACTCCACTACTTCTACTACTCCACCCTCCTACTTTCCCAGACCAGCAGCCTAGACCTGGAATCTTTGGAATTTTATGGGAAATGAGAATGACCAAAAAGAGAAGACATCCTTTGTCCGGCTCTCCGTCCTTGTCCCTCTATGATCCCAATGGTGCCAATAATCCTCTACTCTGAGGTTTGAGGAGAGCTTCAGGGAGAGCTTCAGCTCCACTCTGAAGAGATCCGAATGACAGCAACCCAGTTATCTCTCATCTTCACAGATCATCCACAAGGGAGGCTGAGTGTGATTTCATTTATGTTAGTTTATGAAGAATTTTGTGGTGCTTTCCAGATCCCCCTTAATACTAGTGCCTTCCCTCAACTGATTGTTTACAATTTATCTTGTTTATAATTCCTCCCCTATGAGACTCTGAGTTCTTTGAGAACAAAGGCCATCTTTTGCCTTTCTTGGTAACCCCAGTGATTAGCACAGTACCTGATAATAAATGTTTATTGACTGACCAACTGCTCTCCTCAAAAAGGACCATACACTTTCACCCTTAATAGAGCAATATTCTCTCATTCAAGGGAACTTGGTATCCCAAACTTCGTTATATAGCAAACTTGTCTTAGACTCCATGTAAGGGAGTTCATTATAAGAACAGAGTTGTTAATAACTTTGTTATAAAGTGGTCTCACTGATAAATAAGACCAGAGACTGTAACCTCTCTGAAGGAGGGGCTGTCTCATTTTTGTCTCTGAATTCCCAGTGCCTAGCACAGTAAAGGGCCATCCCCTGAGTACTTCTTAAAGAGGCCTATTCAGTCAGTGGACATTACCTCCCTCTAAGTCAATACTTGAAAGGGCCAAGGTCGCCCACTGCATCCTGGGCTGGGTCCAGTCATCCTGATGAATATCTGGTCACTGGATTCAGATGGCTCAGGAGGAGAAAGTGGGACTAGTGACCTTGCACAGCCCTCCCTCACTCAAAACAAAGTCCAGTGCAAGTCATGTCATCATTTCTCTGATGCCATGGTCTTCTTCGAAAATAAAGGACAAACACAATTTGGTGAATAATAGGCCTTTAATAAATACTTACAGAAGTCAACATTATGAGAACTTTTATGGCTTGTGTACATATGATGAAGCATATATTTATAGTCATATGTACACAAGTTAATTCAATAGACTGCATATACACATATATCAAAGTCAGTGCTGTTTTAAGTTATTCAAGCTTAAAACTATATATATATATATATATATATATATATATATATATATGTATGTATGTATGTATATATATGTGCAACCAAAATAAAGGAAAGATCTATGAGTAAGATTAGGGGATTTTAATTGGGGAAATTCCTCTATCAGGTAAGATAACAATAGCAGTATATAATCTATTTCAAATTGCTTGTCTTCTCAATGAAGGAGTCAGGAAAAGAGAGGAAGAGAATTTGGAACTCAAAAAACTTTTTCAAGTGTTAAAAATTGTTTTTACATGTAATTGAGGAAAAAATAAAATTTTAAATATTTTTTAAGATAGTAATACATGTATTTATGCATAAAATATGGGATTTGCTGGGTGGGATGGGTTATCTTTTGATTCACACCTATAGCTTCATCATTGTAGGGAAATCCCTCATGAGGAAACTCCCTCTCCTAAAGCAGGTCAGCACCTTCTCTGTAACTCATAGACTTAGAAAGTCATCAAGAACAAAGAGATGTTACATTATCTGCCAAGGGTCGCATGGCCAGAATAGGTCAGAGGTAGAACCTGAACCCAGTTTTTCCTGGTTCTAAGACCTCTCTATATTCACTGCACCTTGTTTCTTCTACTGTTCCTCATCCACAGCACCCCACCTGTCAACTCTGGACATTTCCCCTGTTTGTCCCCCATGTTCTCCTCCCTTATCTTTGCCTCCAGGCTTCCCTGGCTTCCTTCAAGTGTCAGCTAAAATCCTACCTCCTGGAAGAAGACTTTCCCAGTCCTTGGTCCTGTGCCTTCCCTCTGAGATCACTCCTAGAATTTATGCATGTGTGCTTGTGCATGTGTGTGTGTGTGTGTGTGTGTGTGTGTGTGTATATGTAGAGAGAGAGAGAGAAATTATGTATACATGTATATAAATATTTGTATTTATATATATATAGATATATGGATATTTATATGGATACCAATAAGTCAATATATCTTGTTTTAACGTACTTGTTGCCATGTGGTCTCCCCATTAGACCAGAAGTTTCTTGAGAGCAGGGGATGGTTTTTTTTTCCCCTTTCTTTGAATCCCTGTTTCTTAGCACAATGCCTGGTACATAATAAGTGCTTAATAAATGCTGGTTAATTGACTACATATAAACATATATATGTGCATGTATGTGTGTATGTATACACATATGTATATATATGAATATATACATACATTTGTATCTAGTTTGGCATTCGACTTGTGATTTCACTGATATGGGAACTCTTGGATGAGGAAATTCCTCTGTATGTGTGTGTGTGTTTGTGTGCACATTTGTATCTAATTTGGGATTAGATTTGTGATTTCAGTGATGTGGGGAGCTCTTGAATGAGGAAATTCCTTCTGCCTGTGCAAGCTGGAAACTTCTCTGCAGCTTAGAGTTTTCAAAGTTATCCAGAGCATGGAGAGGTTTCCCAGCGTCACACCATCATTATGTATACATAAAAGGTGGCTTCCTGCCTCCAAAGGGTGCTGGTCTACCCACTAAGCCATGATGCCTCCAGGGTTGGGAATATATTCCATGTAGACACGTATACACTGCCTCTGACACATACTGGCTCCATCTCCCAGGTCCATGACTTTGAATGGACTGTTCCCTATTCCCAGAGGCAGGGGCGGGAGCCAGCTCAAACTAGTTCTTGAAAGCCAGTTGTTAAAGCTTTAATGTGAGCATTAACAGGTCAAAAAGTAGCAAATGCTGCAAATCAGGACCTGATTTATTGTTTCGTTGATTTAAGAAAGTAATGGAGAAAAGTGTTAATAGATTAAATTATAAAGTGTGCCCTGTTTCTGGAAAGATGGTTCTTAAGTATTTGTCAGCATGCCACTGCCCGAAATACTCTCCTTCCTAATCCGTTACCTCGTAGAAGCTCTGACTTCTTTTAAAACTTGACTCAAAAGCTATCACCCTCAGAAGACCTTACCCTCTAAAGTTGTCTCCCACCCACTGTGTATGGATCATGTATGTACTGATTAACATATCTATTGACACCCCTTAAGAAGACAAGGTCAGCAGTATGGTACAGATAATGTGCTAAGAATCCCTGCTCTAGAGATGCCTAGAATATCCTTTCCAACTTGGAAAGTTCTGGGATTCTGTGTTTAAATCAATGCCTTAATGCTCATGACCAGCAGATGGCACAAGGCCTGCAGTAGTAGGACAACTTGCTGGCAAGTTTGATTTTCCTCTAGGTTCTGTTCTAGCCCTACCATCCCATGATCACACCTTCATGCCTTATAACCACTCTCTGGAATCTGAGAGATGGATGGATAGATGCCTCGTTCACTGAGTTCTCAGAGATCACAATTGACTTTCTGACACATGAAACTGACCCAAAATAGTTCACTTTGCCAATCATTTATTAAGCACCTATTGCATGCAGAGCACTCTCCTAGCTCTGGCAAAGACAGCCCCTGACTTTCGTTGGTCTTATAGTCTAGAAAGGAAGACGTGATACATAAGCAGCTAACAGAAATACACCGTAATGTGTGATAAGTGCAGAATTATGGCTAGGATTAAATTCGATAGCCTATGTAAAGTGCTTTGAAAATATTACAGTGTTTTATAAATTCTAGTAATTATTTCTGATAACTGTGTTTGAGAGGAGTCAGATAAATTATTTTTGATATGTCAGATTCATATGTGATATCATCTTGGGATATCATGCTCAACACTGTGAGACAAGAGGCAAGGGAGTCAGAGGTCCAATTGTTCAGTCATTTCAGTCATGTCCAACTCTTCATGCCCTCATTTGGGGTTTGCTTGGCAAAAATATTGGAGTGGTTTGCCATTTCCCTCTCCAGCTCATTTTACAGATGAGGAAACTGAGGCAAAAAGGGTTAAGTGATTTTCCCAAGGTCACCCAGATGGCAAGTGTCTGAGGCCAAACTGGAACTCATAAAGATGTCTTCCTGACTCCATGTCCAACACACGATGCCCAGCTGCCCCATGGAATCAGAGGACTTGGTTTTAAACTCCAACTTTGCCACCTGTCTGTATAACCTTGGGCAAATTATTTACTCACTCAGGGCCTCAATTCCTTCATCTGTGAAATGAAGGGAAGTGGAGGTGGAGTAGATGGCCCCTAAGGACCCCTCCACGTCTAAATGATGATCCCGTCATCCTGATAAGCCTGTTTTCCAATCCAACTGCCTACTTCCTCTTAGTCCACATCCCTCTGGGTTATGAGATTAAGATAAATTTTAGAGAGTAGAAATAAGGTTTAGAGGCCTTATAACTAAAGATAAAAAGCAGACTTCCCAAGGGGAAAAAATACATTAATTCCTCTTGCTTACATGCTGTGTAAAGGGTTTGATGTGTTAAATAAAACTGACAGGTGTAGTCAAAAAAGGTCAGCCATAAAGTATTACCAAGGAGAACTGCAGAATCAATCATCTCAGCCCTGTAGGATTTGTGAGAAGATGCAAGGACTATTAGAGCCAAGGTCATTTCATGATGGCCTATAGGAAGGCCAGAGGCTTCCGAAAGAATAAAGCATGCCCTTTAAATCTAGCCCTGAAGGGAAAGGTAGATATCTGAATAATTCAGCCAGACCTGGGCAGCCCTGGAGGGAAGAGAAATAGATGTGACTGCCTTGAAAAAAAAGAGGTTTAACATGTATACAAAACTAATTCTAGCAGCTCTTTTTGTGGTGGTCAAGAATTGGAAATTGAGAGGATGTCCATCAACTGGAGAATGATTGAAGAAGTTGTGGTGTATGAATGTAATGGAATACTATTGTGCTATAAGAAATAATGAAAAGGCAGACTTCAGAAAAACTTGGAAAGATTTACATGAACTGATGTTGAGTGAAATGAACAGAACAGGAGAATATTGTACACAGTAACAGCAGCAACACTGTGCGGTGATCAACCATGATAGACTTAGCTCTTCTCAGTAGTACAGTGATCCAAGACAATTCCAATAGACTTGTGATAGAAAATGCTAACCACATAGGGAGTCTGAGTGCAGATCAAAACAGACTCTTGCATTTTTATTGTCCTTTTTGGTTTCTTGTGGTTTTTCCTTTTTGTTCTGTTTCTTCTTTTACAACATGACTAATGTGGAAGTATGTTTAACATGATTGTACATGTACAGCCTATATCAGATTGTTTGCTGTCTTGGGAAGTGGGGAGGGGAGGGAAAAAATTTGCACCTCAAAATTTTTCAAAAATGAATGTTGAAAACTATCTTTACATATAATTGGGGGGAAAATGTTATTAAGGGGGAAAAGAAAATAAAGGGTTAAAAAAGATCAAGAAAACGACAGCTCATTTTGAATAGTTTTCTAAAAGAGGCATCATTTTTCTTATAGGAAGTGGAATAATTTCTGTAGTCTTTCTAATAATTTTAGGGAGGTAGTCGAAAGTATTTTTATCAAACTGACTGAAAATTAATAAATTACTTTAGAAAGGCTGCTGGGGGTTGGTAAAAATAGTTTTCTATAAATGAAAGACTTATCTCTAGCCTTGCTTTTACTTATATCCTTCAATAAACATTTATGAAGTCATCAGCCTCAGTCTGTCCTCCAGAGTCATCCAAATGGGATACCACTGATGCCTGGGGGATGAAGAAAGGCCTTGAAAGAAGAGAGGTGGGGAGGAGGAACATTCCAGCTATGGGTCTGTGGAAGGCTCCTAAAGCCAGGAATCCTGGTTATAGAATAACCTATAATTATAGATAATTATTTAGTGTACTTATGTACATCTGAAACAATTAAAATGGAATTATATATATATATATATATATATATATATATATGTTGTAGTGGATTGGATCCAATGTATTCATAGATTTAGTGCTGGAAGGGATTTTAGAGGTCATCCAATATGAATCCCTCCATTTAATAGCATTTATATAGTGCTTTAAGTGTTACAAAGAGCTCTGCAAATATTATCTCATACTTATATGTCTGTAACATAGATATGTATGGATACACAGATACATACAGAGATTGTGTGCATGTATGTGTGTGTGTATGTATATGACTGGTTGGTTGTTTTCCTTTGTTTTCCAAGACCAAAATGACAACACTATGCTAGAGTCAAGTTACTGTGTGTCCAGCTGTGGCTGATCAGACCAATACTAGCTCAGAAGGTTGTACCACAGGTCGGGCACAAATAGTCTGTGAGAACATTTGGGGAGGATTCTCTAAATCTGTGCATCTTGCATTTCTTTTGAGCTATTTTGAGCTACTGCTGGTCTCAGATGTGGGCACATTATGCTGCGTCAGTATGAGTCCTGTGTCAGTATCTCTCATGTCACACAATCAATTTCAAAGTTCTTAAGAAAGACCCTGAGAGTATACTTGTATCACCTCTTCTGACCACCATGTAAGCGCTAGCACTGTGGGAGTGCTTCATAAAATAGTCTTTTAAGTAAGTGTACATTTTCCATTCAAACAACATGGCCAATCCATCAGTCATGTTCTCTGAAGTAGAGTTTAAATGCTTGGCAGTTTAGCTCAAGAAAGGACTTCAATGCCTGGTACCTTATCCTGCTAGGTGATCTTCAGAACCTTCCTGAAAATCCAAATAGAAGTGATTCAGTTTCCTGGAATGGCGCTGGTTAACTGTCCAGGTTTCACGGGCATACAACAATGTTCCCAGCACAATGGCTCTGTAGACCTTTGGTTTGATAGTCTAATATCTCTTCTCTCCCACGCTTTCCTTCAGAGCCTCCCAAACACTGGGTTAGCTCTAGCAACATAGGCATCAACTTCATTATCAATGTGTCTATCCCTGAAAAGTGAACTTGCCCAGAGCATTCAAAACCTCCATTTGTTGTAACCGATGGTTCCACGTATGGATGGTGTGGTGGTGGCTGATGGAGCACCTGTGGTTTTTTTTTTTTTGTTGTTAATTATTAGGCCAAAATGAGCACAAGCAGCGGAGAATTGATCCACACTTTGTTGCATCTCAGCTTCAGGGGCTGCATTGAGTGCACAGTCATCTGCAAACAGAAAATCATGCATCAACACTCCCTCCACTTTGGTAGCATTTTCAGTTGGAAGAATTTACCATCAGCCTGATAGCTGACCTTGATTCATTATCATTGGAGGCATTTGACAACATGGCTGAAAAAGCATGAGAGCAAGCACACAGCCTTGTTTCACTCCATTGGTGACTGGGAAAGCATAAGAGCATTGTCCATTATCTATTATCCAGAATCCGGGCAAGCATGCCATCATGAAACAGATGAACTTCTCCAGGCAACCAAATTTTGACATAATTTTCCATAAGCCCTCATGACTGATAGTATCAAAAGCCTTGGTTAGATCTACAAATGTTGTGTACAGACCTCTGTTCTGCTGTTGGCATTTCCCCTGGAGTTGTCAGGCAACAAACACCCTATCAACCATTCCTCAGCCCTTTCTGATGCCACATTGGCTCTCAGGTACATGGCCATCTTCTAGGTGAAGGATTAGCCTATTAAGGAGGACTTTAGCAAGAATCTTGCCAGCAATGACTAGGAGAGAGAACCCCCTGTGATCGTCACAGGACAATCTATTTCCTTTACCTTTACAGAGATGGACAACCTTGAACTCCTGGGTGACAACCTCTTTTTGCCAGATAACTTGGAAAATTTGAGTCAGCTTTTGTATTGCAATGGACCTTGCAAATCTTAGCTGGAACAGAATTAGCACCAGGAGTTTTGCCACACAAAAAAAGCCTAGTGGCATTCAAAGTCTCTTCTTCAGCTGCACCTTCAGCTAAGGAGAAATTGACTTGAACCAGAGGTAAACTGCTAATGACTTCAGCATTGATTAAGGATGGTCTGTTCAGAATACTATGGAAGTGTTCAACCCATCTCTTTAAGATTATGTCCTTTTCATTAATCGATGTGGCTCCATCAGCACTGAGTAAATGAGATGCACCATGGGTCTTTGGCCCACAAATAGCCTTCAGGGCATCATAAAAGCATTTTGGATTGTTACTATCAGCATAAAACTGAATTTCATCTGCCTTCTTACTGACCCAAGAATCCTGTATCTCTCTAAGCTTCCCTTGTACTTTTACTTTTGATGGAATTAAATGCTGCCTTCTTAGAGACGGATGAACTATCCTGCTGGTAAATCCTGTGGAGTTCTCATTTTTCATTCAACAGCTTCTGAATTTCCCCATCATTTTCACCAAGCCAGTCTTGTGTTTATGAGTGTTCTGACCCAGAGGAGCAAATGTAGTGCTATACCCCAAACCTCTGAAAGCTGCCTACTCCTTTTCTGTTCAACTGTTGTCAACTACGTGTTGGCTCAACTTTCACTCAAAGTTAACAACAAATGGTTCTCCCTCAGAGAAGAACTCTAATCTGTTGACATTAACTCTTCTGGTGTCATTTTGGCTTGGAGCTGCTGTTTTTGTTCAATGTGAATATTTAGGATGGCGAAGATAAGTCTATGGTCAGTCCAATACTCTGCACCACACATGGCTTTCATTACTCTCACATACTATCTGTCTCTTCTCCTTACAATCACATGGTCTATTAAATGCCAATATTTACTATGAGGGTGCATCCATGAAGTTTTATTGCACTTAGGTAAATGAAAGATGGTGTTAGTGATGAAAAGGTCATGAGATATGTAAGTCTTCAGTAGTAAGTGACCATTGCTGTTACTGTTTCCAACATTCCTCTCTAGGACTCCCTGCCAAGTATGGTAGTCCGAGTCTACTCTAGCATTAAATAAGTCACCCAGAATTGTAAGCTTGTCCTCTTTGACACATTGATGACAAGGGTCTCCAGGTCTTCATAAATTTTTTCTTTGACTTCATCAGGGTTCGTCATGATGGGAGCACAGACACTGATGATGGTGCCATGATAGTTTCCTGCAAGTGGCAATCACATTATCATGAGCCTGTTGTTAACTCCTTTTGGTGGACATACAGACTTGTTGACTATATTAGTTTTGATTGCAAAATCTATGCCAACTTCATGGTGCTCCCTTTCACTGCGGCCATTCCAGAAGAACATGTATCCAGGTTCAGTTTCAGTAAGATGGCCTTTACTTGCCAGCCTTGTTTCACTCAGGGCTACTATTTGGATGCTATGTCAACTGAGTTCTCTTGGAACAAGAACTGTTTGTGTTTCAGGTCTACTGGATTTTGTGTTGTCTATAAGTGTACGCACATTCCATATGCCAATGGTGAGTAGAATTGTCTTTGCAGGTGTTTTTGCAAATTTTTTTGTGTTTCAACCACAGGGTAGGATCCTGCCTACCATGGTAATTGGACCAGGGTTGGGTAAGCAGACACTTTTTAGTCCCTTTCTCATACCAGGAGGTGAGCAATGATATCCTTAAAAGGCTACTCAGACACCCAGGGGGCTGGCGAATCCCCTTGCTGTGTCCAGTGAGAAGACGACCCTATGGCCCAGGATGCCTGTGCATAGGGTTATGACTACAGTTCCCAATGTATCTGCACCTGCTGCTTCATCACTTGCCTGTCCCCACAGGACTTTTTAGATAGGTAAAAATGGCAAAAAATGTATAGGTGATATCTTTTTATTCAATGTGTAAATTGGATTTAAGTGAGGCAGGGTTGCATGAAGGCATAGGCCTCACTGGTCCAGAGTCATCACAGTCTAGTAGCAGGACAGAATCAAGACGACCAGTGATGGTTCAAGATGCAGTGAACCACCTTGGTGTCTTCAATGTTTAACCAAGCTCTAAGTGCTCCACATCACCTACTTCAGCTGTGCCTTCATGGCTGTTGGAACAAATTGTTCTCATCCACCCATTTCACCAGGGGAAACCTTCACATGCTTGGGGTAGACACCCCCCCTAACTCACCAGCAGGTTTGAGACCCCTTGGTTACCCTCAACCTGGTTTATCCTATCTGTTGAAATGGTTCACCAGGGTGTGGCTGTTGTGCATTCTTGCATTCTTGGAGTCACATGTGGACACCAAAGGTGGATGAGCAGCCCTGAAAAGGTCTCAGCAGCCATCACACCAGAGGTACTAGTGCTGTCTCAACATACCCTACACCCCATGTGTATATGGATAGATAGATAAAGATAAATAGATATATACATGTATATATAGAGATAAAACATGTATATAGATAGGTCCATATACATATAGATATATAATATACAGATACATATATGTGTATATTACAGATGAGGAAACAGGCCCAGTGTCACACAGATGGCAGAATTTGAATTCTGACTCCCAGGTCTTGGGGTTCCAAATGTCAATTACTTCCCATTGGCTCTTGCTTTAAAGAGTTTCATGAATCTACAGTGACCACAGGAGAATATGGTGGTACTTGGTGTGTCTAGGACACTGCAGCAGGTATATTATTTCACTACTACAGGGGCCAGACCATTTGCTAAACTCATTAGGCCTCCAAATGTATGGTCTAGAAGGCTAATAGGCTACTGCTCTTTATTCTGGGGGATCTAAGCAGAATAAAAAAAGTAGAAAAGCAGTTACTCAGAGTGACAAAACTTTTGAAGGATTAGACTCTGTTATAAATCCCCATATAAAGCTATTAAGATAAAAACCCTAAGTGACATGAGAGCGAAACAGAAGTTTTCCTCCATCACGACCAACCTCATGAAATTGCTTGCTGAAAATGGTCACTTAAACAACACCCGAGGAATCATGTCAGCATTTTCTACCAGGATGAGTGTGCATCACGGAGAAATATGGTGTTCAGTTACTACTGCATATGCTTTAGATGACACAGCTCCTTCAGAATTAAAAACATTCCTGAACAGTTTCCTATGGAAAGGCCAAGTGCTGGAAACAGAGGTTAAAACAGACCCTTCAATCATGGGAGGAATGATTGTTCATGTAGGAAAGAAATATGTGGATGTGTCTGCAAGAACCAATATCCAGAAGCTAAGCAGGATTAAGAGGGGACTCATTAAGAGGGGAACTGTTTGAAAGTCACATTTTTTCCACAGTTCATCAATGAAACTTCCAAAAGTTGTGGAGACAATGAAGTACTTGGAAAAAAATTTTTTAAGTTTCATTACAATGTACAATATTTTGTTGAACTCTAGGACAGTGAATGGATTACCCTCAACCATAAGTGGTAAAATGAATATTCAGCATAGGCTTAGGGGCTTTCCAAGCCTAGAATAACATGGTGTACGTAATTCCTTCAGCTCATTCCTACCATTTCCCCTGGGTTTGGATGGGCTGTCCAAGAAATAAGTCATCTCTCAGCAGAAAATGGAGCAAAAGAACTCAGCAAATATTCATTTCTCAAGGTCTAGCACGCCACCTGGTGTTCATTTGGTATAAATCTTTGTCCCCATTCAAAAGTCCCTTTCAATAGAGGAGACAAAGGAATCAACTGTGGTTTCAGACGCTGCCCAATGGGAAGCAAGGGAGGGAGGCGGTGGTCACAGTAGTGTCGTGAACGCTCGGGGTTGAGCTCAAATCCTACTTCAGATACCTACTATGTGACCATCAGCAAGTCCCCTTAAGTCTTTTAGCCTCAAGGGCCCCACCTGTAAAACAGGGATTAGTTATGGCACCTGCTCAGAGGGCTTCTGTGAGGAGAAAATGAGGTGATCTCTACAAAGCCCATCACAAAGTTGGTTGTGCCTGCTAATGGTTTTCATGGCACTAAGGGCAAAAACAGACAAAGCTTTGTTCCACCTTCCAGGCATCCCTTTATTCTTTTTCCAGCTTTAGAGAAACATTTCAGCCCCTCTGGAAAGAGAGTTAGATCCCCATCACACCCTTTCACTGACTGAGAAAAGGAAAGGTTTTGACTTGTTCCAACCCTTTTACTACCCAGGAGATGCTAGACTAAGATGCCACGTGGATAAACAAAGAGAGAAAACACCCTGAGAAATCCTGCTTCTCTCTCAGATTGGGTTTCTCTCCAGCTTCAGTGTCAATAGGGGGGTTGGGAAGTGGGGGAGTGGGGATGGGGGTAGGAGGTAGGGAAGACCACATCTGCGTGCCTTCCCTGCTTCTGTAGAAATGATCTGAATGAGGTGAATTGAGCTTGAAAGGGGAGAGGGAACTGTTCTCACGTCTGGTACCAGCACCCTTGCCCCCCTCCCATGTTTTCAGTCACACTCTTCTGACCCCTCATGGACTCTAGAGTCCTTAAGAGTGAAAGGATGCTGGGAATTTGGCAGCCTCAAAGAGCAGCATCTTCTCCTTTAACAGGGAGGGCCAGCCCTGAGTCATTTGTGTTCAAACACCCTTTCTTTCCTTTGTTTCACACTGTGTCTTCCCTGGCTTCCTCACTGGGCTGGCTCTGGGCAAAATGGGGAAGCAGTTGCTTTGTCTTCTTCCTGCCTTCTATCTGAAGTTCCCGGTGAAACTGTTTGGAGTTTTATTCCTAGTAGGGGCTTCTCTATTAATTGTCATCAATTCCTATTGTTGGGGTGTTCATCATAGGGTTATAGATCTAGAGTCAGAAAGGATTCCAGAGACAAGGAAGTCTTTCCCTTCTCCCCCTCCCTATTTTACAGTTGAAGAAACTGAGGCCTGAAGACGCTTAATGTTGCTCAAGCTCAACAAACAATCGTCATACTCTGGTACTGAATCAAGTTTCTCTGACGTCCCAGTATCTTTTTTTTCACCAAAAGAGATGAGAAGGGTTGCCTCTCACCCGTGTTTGAATAATTGGCAGCTCTTGAAAACTCAAAGGAAAGAAACTCTAATTCCTGACTTCATGATGACTGAAAAAGAGAAAGATCCTTGTGTAGTCCTTTCAGTCACCCTGAAGGCAGACTCCTATACTATCTGTTTAGTATTTATTAGTCTGTTTATTTGGACCTGAGACTTCATAGGTGTAAGAAATTCCTGGTATGGAAAACCATTCCACCGATGCTGTTGCATAATAATTTATAGTCTTAATAATTTACAGTCTTAGATGCCTGGAGCACGGAGAAATGATCGTCCCTGTCCATAGTCATCTACTTCAGAAGGAGGGCTTGGACGGAGTCCTTTGTAATGCTAAGCCTGCTCCCTCATGAGGAACCAGTCAATGTTACAGGTGAAAGGGATCTTTGTGTTCTGCTAGTTCCATCTTCTTCAGAGCAGTTTAAGTCAATTCAACAAAAAGTATTTATTGCCATGGTTACACTTTTGCAAGGCTGACAAAGAAGGAAGGAAGGAAGGAAGGAAGAGGGGAGGAAGGAAGGACCAAAAGGAAGAAAGGAGTGAAGGAAAGGGAAAAAGGAAGAAAGAGAAAGAAAAAGAGGGGAAGGAAGGTTGGAAAGGGAAGAATGAAGGAAGAAAAGAAAGGAAGGAAGGAAGGAAGGAAGAAAGAAAGAAAGAAAGAAAGAAAGAAAGAAAGAAAGAAAGGTAGAGGCTTCTATTCTCAAAAGAAAGATGAAATGACTTGTATTCAGTAAGTTAGTTGCAGGACCAGCATTGGACCATAAGTGTCCTGATGGAGAGCCTCTGGATGCTATGCCCTCTGCACCTTACAAATAGGAACCATCCTACTTCCTAACAGAAAGGAACCATGCTTAAATGCCTAGGAAATTTGATCAGAACTTTTTCTCGCTGTTGGTAGATTGAATCTTGTTTAGACTTGCTTGTGCTAAAATAAATAAGCTGGGACTTCCTAGAAATTGGGGCCTTCTTATCAACTAGAAGATATAACAAGTACAGCTCAGAGGGGTGCCTCACATTAATCAATCAATTGATTAATTAATTAATGGTAAAGAATCACTTTCTTTGGGAAATGACACATTCCCAGATCCAGTTTTGCCTGATTTTTGTCCACTTGGGCACAATTTACATCCAAGTTAGAGCTGAAGACCATCCATTTTCATTTCCTGGCTCCATATTCCTCCTAATAGTCACCAAAGACTTGACCTGGCTTTTGTGAGCCCTGGTCCTAATTTACTGTCTCCAAATTCCTTCACTTTTCTGGGCCTCAGTTTCCTCATCTGTAAAAATAAGAATATAGACTATCAACTCCTTGAAGGTAGATACTGTTTTTCATTTTCTGATTCTCTATTCCCAGTGCCTAGCACAGCACCTTATGCAAAATAGATGCTTAATAAATGTTTTAGATTGAGTTTCATGAGGCTGAGATCACATCATCCAGTAAATTGGGGAAACAGCATAACTGAGTGGAAAGAGTGATAGAATTGGAGTAAGAGAACCTGTGTTCAAATCTTGTTTGCCACTTGAGTAACCTTGCCACCTGAGTAACCTTGGGCAAGGTACTTTACATCTGTGGCCTCAGTTTCCTTGTCTGTAAAGTAAGGGATTGGATTAGATGATCATGAACATGTCTTCCAACTTCAGATCTATGATCCTACCTCTGATTCTGTCTGAACTCATCATTTTCCCCCTACATCTCTCATTCTCTTCATTATAACATTATCCTCCCAGTCCTTTCCTTCTTCCCTTTTCCTCCCCTCCCATTTCTAATCAGCCACCATCATCCCCCGGTGCCATTCCTCCTCTGTGCCCCAGTTGCTCAATCTTGTTGCAACCACATCAGCTCAGTTTACCTTCTCTTGTACTGATCAGCTCACAGCTTTCTAATTCATTATCCTGCTACTGGTCTGACTTTGACACTGCTGCCCATGTGGTTTTCCCATTTGGAATGTGGGCTGGGGGAATGACCCTAGAGCCAAGAGACTTCAAAGCATCTCTTGACAAGCCACCCCCACAAAAGGGCTTTGCCCCAATCTCTCCTTACTCATCTTGCCCTCCCTTGGAGTAATAACAACATTTACACTGTGCCGTAAAATTTACAGGGTGCTTCATAGATTTTCTTATTTGGTCTTCACAAAACTGCTGTGAGATAGGTGATATTAGCACATTCCTCATTTCTATGTGAGGAAACTAAGTGACTTGTACAGGGTCACCAAGCCAGCTAGTGGATGAGACAGGGTTTGAACTAAGGTCTTCCTGATTCCAAGTCCTGTGCTCTCTACACAAGTTGTATTATCTTCATGCACACCAATGGCAACAACAACCTAAAAACCCAGCATTCGTGTTGTGCTTTATGGTTTGTGAAGCACTTGACCTACATTAACTCATTTGATTCTCCTAACAACTCTATGAGGTGGGTGCTATTATCCCCATTTCATAGGTCAAGAAGTTGAGGCAAATACTGAAGTTAAGTGGCTTGCTTAGGGCCTCATAACTAAGTAAACGTCTGAGGCAGAATTTGAATTCTGGTCTTTTGGACTCCAAAGACTTTCATTCAGTTCACTGTGCCACCTTGCTTGGCCTCTATGTAGTAAATCAAATATAAATTCTTCGAGGGATAGAGTTCTGTCAGTGTTAATTTTTGTATTCCTGTACCCATATGGTTGTTTATTAAATGTTGGTTGAATTGAATTTGTCCAAATACATTGCAACAAAAACATAATGAAACAAACAAAAAACAATAAACAAAAAGAAATACATTGCAAGCTCGTTGAAAGCTGAAATTATCACATTCAACTTCTCCAGCACCAAAATGACTTGCATACAATAGGTGCCTAATAAATATTGTATTGAATTAAACTGGGAGAAACTCAAAACACCTACAGAATTTGGTTAATCCTAAAATCTGGACACAGACATTTCACCAGTACCACTTTTCCCCCTGGAATGAAATGACTTGGGTATGAGACAGCATGAGGTTCAACAAGGAAGGAAAGACTTTTTTTTGGCTATCTCAGAATGCCTGATAGTCTTTTGGATTTAATACTGTTTGGTAAAAAGAGAGAAAATACTGCCCAGAAGTCAAAGCTTAGGAGTTTACTGTATCTTAGATCATGCCTAAGAATCATGAAAATGAACATTCACCAATTTCCTTTGATGATAAAGATGTTTGGGGATGACTTCTCAAGGAATTAGTATTAAAGAAATGCTGAATGGTGGAAAGATCATATAACCAGCATTCAAATGTTCCAAGAATCTAATCCCAGTTATGCTACAAAGTAAATGTATGACCTTGGATAAATCAATTCACTGCTTTATTTTCTCATCTGTAAAATGGGGACTTTAGGCTAGGTGACCTCCAGCTTTCAAGTTTGGATTCTATAAAAACCAATAGAACAGTTGATCTCTTCAAAGTTGAGAGAGGAGAACAAGTGCCTACTTTTGTGGAAAGGGCCTTGAATGACCACATTTGGAAGATATTAACTTCCTACAACAATGTTGTCCAAATATGGTGCCAGGGCACTTGTGTGCTATCTGGAGCCCTGTATATTGCAGCCAGGTGTGTGGAAGATGTTATGCAATGGTGTGTCCAGAACCTACAAAAGACATTGTTCTGATGGGTCAGTAAAAATGTTAATGAACTTTCCTTCTCCCCTTCCCATACCCATTTATTGAGCTCCCTACTTTCCCTCCCTCAGTTCCTTGGCATGGAAATTAATGTATTGTGTATTATGTCTCATGTATCGTGTGATGGTAAGAGTGATGAAGCATGTCTCTTTGGACACATGCCTTGTTAATTACATTATCTATTCCCTCCTGGTTCCCACAGTTCCTATTATCATTTTCATTAATTTTTCATGGGAATCTATGTGTGTAGATGAACTCTGAGTTTGTTTGGCTGGCAGGCATAGACTTGTCATCTGAGGAACAGGAGGAGAGGATGGGTGTGCCTGGCGTGAGGATGGAGTTTGGTAAACGTGAGCAGGATGATAAATGTTTTAGGGGTCTTTGGACTCTGACAACTACCCTCTTCCACCGAAGACATGGATTTCTATCACATGGCCTTTACAAAGAGAGTCCCTATGGTGGGGTTGAAACTGAACAGGGTAATCCAATGGTTTTGTTTGTAAAATGAATACTGAAGTTTGGACATGGGACTATTCCAGGAATGGGTGTGATTCCAAAACATCCCAAGTTCTCCTCTAGAGACCTGGATGCAGACTGGTGACCAGTGTATCACTAATCAGTCATTGCTCTGATCTCAGGAAAGATCTCTTAGAACACAAGAGTAGAAAGGTATTTTTGACTCAAGGCAACTTTGTTATTCTTGGTTGGCAGAGAGAGAGAGAGAGAGAGAGAGAGAGAGAGAGACTGAAGATTGTAATTGTTGGGGGAAGGGAAGGAGAGAAGAGGGGAGGGGTTCATCTGAGGAACAAGCTGTACCGAGTGACTAAACTAAAGGTGATGTAATAACTAATCTGAAGGCTTCCAACTGCTATAATTCTGTGTGAATAATTCTCATAATGACCCTTTACTCAGCAAGGATGGCATCCAGATAAGCAGACTGCTAGAGCCTTCTTGTCAGTTTATGTTAACAATGCATGTATTACAACTTAACATACATGATGTAACCCAACCCCACCATGTGACTGACACTTCCCGATTCAGCCCAAATGCCAATAGGGGAAATGATGCAACTGGTACCTGTCCAGATCTAAAGATATCCAGGATTCCTTCATTTCCTCTTTGCTCTAGGGCTCCCTCAGCCTCTTCTTGCTTGCCTTATCCTTAGGCTACCCCTAGAATTTGCCAGGCTAGGACACAAATGCAGGATAAGTTTGGGGGTACCCTTCTGGTCATTAACAGGCAAGAGGTTTTGACAGAGAAGTTCCTGGAAGGGGGAAATCTGCCCAGGTAAAGAGATTTATCTGAAATGGTTGTATTTGTCCTTCATTTTTGAAGAGGACTGTAACATCAAGATGACTTGCAGTTGCATGACTTGACTGGCAGTTCACTTTGATTTGAGTGAGGGAAGGCTGTGCAAGGTCACCAGCCTCACTTTCTCCTCCTGAGCCATCTACGTCCAATGACCTGATATTCATCAGGACAACTGGAGATGGCCCAGGATGCAATAGGAAACCCTGGCTGTTTTAGAATAATGTTTTATCACATTCTCACTTTGAGTGAGATATACCCATTCAATGAATAGGCCTCTTTTAAGTAGTTTCTCAAGAGATGGCCCCTTTTAATTAAAAAAAAAAAAATCAAACTGGGAGGGAAAGACCCTCAGAGTCCCTAGGTAAAATAGAAACAGTTACTATTTAGCATTTAAATAAATCTCTGAAATGGAGAGAGGGGTAATTGCTAATTTGCTATCTGAAAGCATCCCAAAAAAGGTAAATAAAGGTGAGATGGTAGTTTTCTGAAGAAATTAGGGGTGAATCAGTGGGTGAGAAAGGTCAGGATCCCATAGATACAGAACACAAGATGTAAAACAGTCATTCCAGCAATACAAAGTTCTGTTGGTAGGAGGCTGAAGCCATCTCAGTTCACCGAATGCTCTCCCTCCTCATCTTTCTGCCTCCTGTATTCCCTGGCTTCCTTCAAGTCTCAGCTACAATTGAGACTTTCCTTTCCCCTTAATGTTACTACCTTCCCTCTCTTTGTTATTTCTAATTTATTGAGGATATAACTGCATTCTATATAGTTGTTTGCATTTTCTTTCTCTCATTAGCCTATGAGCTCCCTGAGGACAGGAGCAATTTTTTACCTTTCCTTGGATACCCAGGGCTCAGCACCTGGGAGATGCTTAACAAAACTTTATTTATTGATTGATATAGGATTGTAGATTTATGAAGCAGCTGGTGGTGCAGTAGATAGAGCACTCTATCTGGAGTCAAGAAGACCTGGGTTCAAATCCTTCCTCAGACACTTCTTATCCATGTGCCTCTGGACAAGTCACTTAATTCTGTTTATATCAGTTTCCTCCTCTGTAAAACAAGAGAAGGAAATGGCAAAACACTCCAGTATCTTTGCCAAGAAAACCCCAAAATGGAGTCATGAACAGTCTAAAAAGACCGAACAAAAACAATGAAAGTCTAACCCCTTTCATTTTACAGATGACGAAGTTGAGGTCTAGAGAAGTGAGATTATTTACCTAAAGTCACATAGCTATTAAGTGCTTAAAAAATTTTTGTTGACCTTAGAATTCAACTAGTCTGACTTCATCATTTCATAGAGAAAATGGGCCTAGAGAAATAAAGCGACTTGCCCAAGGTCACAAAGGTTAAAAAATGGTGGAGGAGGAATATAAACCCAGATTGTTCTCTGACTCCACATTCAGTGCCCTTTCTATTGTACCCCACTACCTAGACATACCAGGAAGTGTGAGGACGCAAGAGGCCCTTTCCAAATAGACTGGAGAATTTGTCAGGTTGGTTGTTTGCATTAAGCTGTTTGTTAATTATTAGATAATTATCCAGTGTTTAATTGCTAGTCATCTTTGTTATTTCGAGGATAATTTTAGAAAATTGCAAATAAATATATCTGCCTCTCTCTTTCTCTTGTCATCTCTGCCTGGAATGCTCTGCCCCCTCATTTCTGACTCAGACTCAGCTCAAAGCTTGCTTTCTGCAGGAGTCCTTTCCACATTCTCCCACAATTAATGCCTCTCCTTTCAATCACCTTGCAAATGAACATGTACTGTTTCAGTCTCATATTATTTTCTTCATTAAGAGGTATTCACCTTAAGGGCAGAGACCATCCTTTAGCCTTCCTTTGTATCTGCAGCACTTGGTACCATGTCTACTGGTGCTCATAGTAGTGGTGGAGGTTGTTGTTGGTCATTTCAATCATGTCCAACTCTCCATCATCCCATTTGTGCTTTACTTGGCGGAGAGACTAAGTGGTTTGCCATTTCTTTGCACATAGTAGGTAGGAGCTTCATATATGTTTTCTAGCTGACTCCTTAAAAAATAGTGAATATTGGTTTGTTTTGATACCTTTGTCCAGTCCAACTGAAGAATAACCAAAGGGTAGGAAAGAAGATATTAAAGCAGAGGTGACAGTCTAATGAAGTCGATATGAGTAACATCGTGATAGCACAGCCAGAAGAGCTAATGGACGGGAGCTTGTCTGACACTAATAGGAAGCAAAGCATCCTGGATTAGGAAGGATTGTGCTCTGTCCTGGTCAGATCACCTCTGGCTGCACATTTTTAACTTATAAGTACAAGGGAGAAAGATCTGTAGGAGAGTCAAGTGTGTCAAGATGGTGCCACATCAGCTGGAAGATCTGGGGATGGTTACTCTGGAGAAAAGAAGGCTTAGGAGGCAGGGGGTGGGAGTCTGAAGCTGTCATGCAGATTAGGCTTATTCTTAGCTCCCCACTAGAGAGTGGAACTTGGAGCCATAAGAGAAAATTGTACTGAGGCAGAATGTAAGTTTCATTGTGGGAAAGTTTGTCTGGACTTCATTGTGGGAAGGTCAGTCACCTCACCAGCTGTGGAACCAAGGGCAACTCTCTCAGCCTTTCGGTATCCCAGGTAATGCTATAAATTACAGAAGAGTAGCCAACCTGAACTGATGGAAGGAATTTTCACATTGGGAGTTTTCTATATTGATGAAAACAAGAATCCAGACCAATCAAATAAAAAAATGTCAGTTTTTGTCAAATTTTTTCCTCACCAATTCCTTCCTGAACACAACTGATGGATGCCAAATTTGTGGGAAAAGCAAAACTTTTTGGGATTTAAAGTGCCTGGATAGCTCTGTTTCAAGTCAAGCCCACCCCTAAGACATTTACAGCACAATCCACACTTGATTGGCATTTCATGATTGTCCAAAATCTCCAGGAATCCCTCCAAAAGCCTAGAATGTTTCCTTTGGACAACAAAAAATGCACTCTCTCTCAACACCTACCTCCTCCCTATGCTCTGACTCCTTCAGCCCATTTCCCTAGGGCTGGGCTGCTTCAGGAAATGACTATATGTCAAATGCCTGAGAGTCCATTAAGGTATCTGGCCCCAACTTGTTAGGGGTGACTTCAGTGCAGAACCATACCAAGTGAGCGGTGTTTTGTATTTCTATAGGCTTTTCAAGGAAAGATCTCCAGGTTTAGGGACTTAATCCTACCAGCCACCTCCTAAGGCTATTTACCTTGGTTTTAAGGAGGAAATCTATTCAGTATCATAGGATCTTATATTTAGAGTTTGAGAGGGACTTTAGAAATTACATAGTCCAATTTCCTTATTTTACAGTTAAGAAAACTGAGGCCCAGAGAAGTTACATGACTTGCTCCAAATCACACAGGTAAGGAGGCAGCAAAGCTAGAATTTGAAAACAGGTCTTCTGTACTATTTCAAACACACCATGCTATTGCTTTTCCATGAGCAAAATCTGGAAATGAACTTGGAATTATGAATCTAATCTTGATCACTATTCCACTATCCTAGTAAATCCCTGTCCATTCTACAGAAATATCCAAAATTTCCCTCTTTTTTTAAAATCACCAGTAAAAGAGCAACATGGCAAAGAAGGCAAATTGGCCTTTGATTCAGGAAGAGCTGAGTTCAAGTCCAGTCTTTTATCACATTCTAGCTAGAAAGGGCAAGTCACTCCTTCTGTGGCCTGAACAACCCTCTAAAACTATTCATTGGGGATGATTTATGAATCTGCATTTGTGAATAATGTTTCTGCACAGAAATTCCCTACACTGATAAAATTCTAAGTCTAGATTCCTCCCAACTCAAAAAAAAAGTGATGGTAACCTTAAAGCCTCATACACTCTCATCAGGCTAAGTATACCATTTAAGTAAGAACTTAAATAACTGAAGAATGTGTCTTTCTCTTGGGCATCTTGTTCTCAAGGTAGTCATCTTTGTAAACAGCACCTATAATGTGTAGGGGAGAGCCCAAGGGAGGGGGGGAAATAACAAAATTTCCTATTATAAGTCTTCTCTAAATACTAAAAGGGACTAGAACTCTGCCCTGGGGCCATACAGATGGGGAACTGGGTCACTCTGAAGACTCCAGATTCCTAATCCCCTGCAAACACCTTTACCACCTAATAACATAGCCCAGCCCAGGGAGCTGTACCCAGTCACGAGGCTCCCCCCCATGCCAACTCTCAGCTCCTTTCGGGGTAGCCTCAGTTAATCTGCAAGTTTGACTACAAGCCAATGAGAACAGTTATATAATGCTGAAAGTTTAAGCTTGGGAGAAAAACACACATATAAACCAGAGGCCAGCAAAAAGAAATAAGCCACAAGATTGGACAATGCTTTGGGGTTCCATGTTTTATTGCATTGTAAAGTAATAAAGGTGGATTAATTATTATATCTTCCATTATCTGAAGTTGTCCAAATGACTCTGGCATCAAATTAACTGCAAATTACTTGCCACAGAATTTCAAAGAACAACTTTGGCTCCAAAGATGGGATATGAAAAAACATCTCCTCCTTTGCAGAGATTTGGGGTCCATATATGTAGAAGATTGCACATATTGTCAGGTGTTTTTTTGATTTATTGATTGGTTTTGCTGATTTTTTTTGCCTTCTTTTTCTTCTTTAAAAAATATGATATAAGCTCTTTGGAGATAGGAAGGGGAGTGATACAAGGAGAAATTTAAATAATATTTTAAAAAATCAATAAAAATTGAAAAAGCAAGACACTCGCCATAGACCAGTGCCCTCCAAATGCCACCTCCCTGTTCCTTATCAATGCCAGTTACACATACCTGAAGTTATATTCCCCTCTTTAAACAATAGCAACAAGTTCTGAGGATAAATGATACAAACTTATAACAAATAAGAAATGTGAATATTTTAAAAACAAATAATTGGTCTTTCAAATGTTATACTTGGATGAGTCTCAGGTCTCTCACATATAAAAACAAAGGAATTTGATTAGATGGACTCTGGGGTCCCTAATAGTGCTTAATCTATAATCCTTTGATCTAGCACTTTTCAAACTTTTGGTCTCAAGACTACTTTATACTCTTTTTTTCCCCAATTTTCTTTTATTTTTTTGTTAATTTCTTTTAGTTTTCAATGTTCACTTCCATAAGTTTTAAATTTTTGCCCCCTCCCCCTCCCCAAGATGGCATGCAATCTCATACAGGCTATATATGTACATTCCTGTTAATCATATTTTCACATTACTAATGTTGTATAGAAGAATTGCCAATTTTCTTACAGTGTATTTATTACCTACACATTATATGACACTTCATAGGTCTGTGATCTCCTCCTCACCATTATAGTATGACATAAGCCCTCAGTAGATCGCCTTTAAAAGTTGCTATGACAGAAAACGTCACCATCCTGAAGCCATCATGGTAAGAAGCCTCTACTAACTTCCCTAAGCTGGTTGGTTGGTTGTTGCCCTTCGTCTTCGAGGATGACCAAAATGACATCACCAGGATAAAGTAAAATTTCAGTGTGTCCGACTATGGCTGATCAGACCAATATGAGCTCGGAGTGCTCTACCATAGGTTGGGCACAGATAGTCCATGTAAAGCTAGTCCTGAATCAACAGATGGTTCATCCCTGAACTCATGCACAAAACCTCTTGAGCTTGTGTTTCACTGGTGTAAAGCCTATGAAAGACCAGGTTTACCTCCACAACATTAGGAGAGTTTCCACAGAGGTTCATGGTACACACATGGTACACACAGATGTACCATGATAGACTCAATCAATGC
Source organism: Potorous gilbertii (assembly GCA_028658325.1). Classification (NCBI taxonomy): domain Eukaryota; kingdom Metazoa; phylum Chordata; class Mammalia; order Diprotodontia; family Potoroidae; genus Potorous; species Potorous gilbertii. Next base: position 155,325,110 of record CM053772.1, read on the forward strand.
TTGAGGAGTGCATGGAATGTCCAACAACAAAGACATCTCACATTTTATTTCCTTCAGGAGGCTTTTTCTGATCTGCTTATTTGCTGATGTTCTCTAACCCATCCCACCAAAATTACTTTGTATTACTCTGAATAGTTTTTCTTTTAAAAAAAACTTTTATTTTATTTTCAATTCATGAAACAAAACAAGCATTTCCATAACACACTAGAATAAAAAAGATTATTGAACATGAAACTGCAAATCTACCATGTACAACTTGCTAAATCCCTCCAAATATCCCTCCAAAAGTTTTCATGTAAATTTCTTTTTCCCCCTTTTTCCCTCCCCCCCACTCACCCTAGAAATAGCTGCCATTAGACACAAATAGGTATGAATACACACACACACACACACACACACACACACACACGCATATTTATACATTTACATATATTCTATATGTAAAACTATTGCATACATACTTCTATTTTATCAATTCTTTTTCTGGATACAGATCACATCTTTCTTCATATGTCACTTATTTTCAATCTGTGTCTTTATAATAGTCAAAATAACTTAGTCATTCAAAGTTGTTATTTTGAAACAATATTGCTGTTACTGTATACAGCGTTCTCTTGCTTCTATTCATTATCTCATCATATCATTATCTCATGCAAGTCTTTGCAAGTTTTTTCTAAGATCATTAAGCTCATCATTTTATATAGCACAATAGTATTCCATCACAATCAAATACCACAACTTGCTCAGCCATTCCTCAGTTGATAGGAATCCTGACAATTTCCAGTTCTTTGCCATGGCAAAGAGAGCTGCTATAAACATCCCATTGACATTTAAAGTTATAATTACTATTTGTGAATTTCCCTCCATCTTATTTTTATTCCCTATTTTCTTTCTTGACCTCTCTTTTTATCCTATCCTGGTTACCTTATCTTCTCTGCCCCCCTCACTTCACCCACTCCTCCAAGCGTCCTCCTCCTCTCCTCCCCCCCCTTTATAGTCTTAAAAATTGTTGAAGACTCCAAAGAACTTTTTCTTTTTCAGATTATAGATACCGATATTTACCATATTAGAAAAAAGAAAATGGATGCATTTTGAAATATTAATTTTATAATAAACCGTTTGCATGTGAATATAAATAAGATTTTAATAAAAACAGCTGTTTTCCAAAACAAAAAACAATTAATGAGAAGAGTGGCATAGCTTTAACATATTTCTGCCAATCTCTTTAATGTCTGGTTGGAAAGATTCTGGATTCTCTGTTTCTATATTCAATCTGCTACAATATCTCATTTTGTTGGAAGCATGGGAAGAAAATCTGGCCTCACACAGATATGTAGATGGAAAAGGAAGGAAGGAGCCTTTCGGAAGGCAAATAACATCTTAGTCATACTATGAAAATGGTTCTACCCTCATGGACCTTCTGAAAGAGTCTCAGGGACCCCCAAAAGACCACCCTTTGAAAATCTTTGATTTAGTCCAGCTTTCACGAAGCAGACCTCTCTCCTTTGGGGAGCAGGGGATGAGATTAGAGGTACAGAATTCAGTCCAAGCCAATCCAATTTATTTCAATAAGCACTTACTATATGTTAGGTCTAATGGTAAACATTTTAAATACCCAGTCAAAAATGAAAATGTTCCTGCCCTCAAGGAGGTTATTTTCTATTGGGGGAATAAAATATGAACTCAGATAAAGAAATGCAAAACATGTATAAATTAAAAGCAAAATAATTTTGAGATCCTTGGGGACCCACCAACAACTGAGGAACTCAAGTAAGATCTCTTATAAGAGATTATTTTCTATTGGGGGGATAAAACATGAACTCAGATAAAGAAATGCAAAACACAGATAAATTAAAAACAAAATAATTTTAAGATCCATGGGGACCCATTAGCAACTGAGAAACTCAAGTAAGGTCTTTTATAAGAAACGGCGTTGGTGGTGAACCTTGAAGGGATCTAGGGATTCAAAAAGCAGAGGTGAGAAGGGAGAACACTGCAGAAATGAGAGAATGAGAGACAGCCTTCGCAAAAACAAAGAGGTGGTAAATGGAATTTCATGTATGTGAAATAGGTTGCTTTGGCTGGAAGTTTGAGAGGTTTGAGAAGAGTATTGTCAGATCTGTGTCTGTCACTGATTTTTGTTTTCCTGTATTTGTGGAAATTCTGTAATTATATTTTTATAAAATACGTAACAATTCAAAATGGTTGTGACCTGAATATTGAAGATCATGTCTTAAAAAATGAGAAAATAAGAAGATCATGTAACTTTTGTAGATATAGCTTGGAGGTGAATCCTTAGGAAAACAAGATGCTTAGGTACAAAAGATAAAATCAGTAGTTTCAAATACATGAAACTGATATAGAATGACTAACATGTTCATACTCTTTGACCCAGAGATTCCACTGCTAAGCATGTTCTCCAAGGAGGTCAATGAGAACAAGATGTCCCACAGATCACATAGTATTTGGAGCAACATTTTTTTTATAATATCAAAAAACTGAAAACAATAATAGATACTCATGGGTTGGGGAATAGCTAAACACGTTACAGTTATGTGAATGTAATAGAATATTACAGGGATGTAAGAAATGATAACTATGATGAAATCAGAGAAGCATGGGAAGGGTAGTCCACAGCAGGACAAATCACTGAGTGCTATGGCACTCAACAGATAGATAACAAGATTTCTTTGACATGTCATCCCCTAACTGTGGGTGTACTCCCAAAGCCTTGTCCTGGCTTCTCTGTTTTTTCTGTCTATGCTCTTTCTTGATGACCATGAGTTCAGTTATCATTCTTATGCAGATGACTCCTTAATCTCTATTGTGCTCTATCTTGAACACCTCAAATAGAACTCATTATCTGCTCCTTTCCCTCTAAGCTTCTTGCTTCTTCCAAACTTCCCTCTTTCTTAATGAATTCACCATCTTCCTTCCAATACCCAAGCTCATAACTTCTGAGCCCAAAGAGAGTGGAGAAATTTGAAGAACCTGGTGCTCTCATCTCTCCTGTCAACTCTCCTAAACTCTACCCTTTCCCTTCCAGAGGTCCAAGGCATCTCCTCTCACCAATGAGGAGAGAGTCCTATGCCAATGGGCTTTGGAACTGGAGTTAAAATATTGATGTATGCAGTAGAATGTAAGATCTGTAAGTGCAAAAGTTATTTGTGCTTTTTCTCTTGAATCCCCAGATATATTATACTATTTGGCACTTAGTAGGTGCTTAATAACTGCTTACAAACTGATTAATTGATTGAATGAAGATGTATGTATTAATTCTCCAGTAAAGTGTGAGCATTTTCAGGCATAGAGTGGTGTGTTAGGAATTCACGTCCAGAATCATTTATTATGGGCCAGGCACAATCTTTGTATCTTCTCCTCATCATCCACCCTTCCTCCTCTCACTGTTGGTAGTCAAAACATTTGGATGATACTAATGATATGCCCATCCCAGATGCCTTTTGGACATTTAGGAAGAGAGTTGGGAAGCCCAAAAAAAGAAAAAAGGCCAGAAACAGATATCCAGAAATGACATTTAATGAGAGGAAAATGACTTCGGTGAAGAAAGACGTAGTATTCTTTTCTGTCTCTTCAAATTAGTCACAAAATGTTAGAACCAGAAGGCAATTTAGAGAGGGATTTAGTTCATTCCCTTCATTTTTTCAGTGAAAGAAACTGAGGCTCAGAGAAATGTAGTGACTTGTCCAAGGTTAAACATTAATTTAGCTGTAGATTTTCTGTCAATATTTACCTTGTATCCTTTTAAGTCATTTAGGTGTTTTTTTTTTTAAAGCTAAATAAATACATTTTTCTACCACCTTCCATTTTACTGATAAACATAATCCTGGCCTAGCAAACCTCATAAGGAGGCTCAACTAGACCAAAGAATTTTCCTTTTTTCCCCTTCCTTCCACTATTCCTTGAGGATCATTTGTAAATCTAGTGAACCCAAGGTTTGGGAAGAAAACAAGAAAAGTAGCCTAGAAAGTGCACCACACAACAGACTAGTCACTGAACTGTAATTCTTTTTAAGTTGTGTGTGTGTGTGTGTGTGTGTGTGTGTGTGTGTGTGTGTGTGTGTGTGTATGAGTGAGAGAGGAGTGGTGGAGTTACATGAGTCCTACTTTCACTGCTGATATGACCTTTCCTATCCTCTAATGGGAAAAGATTTTTTTTTACCATTTTTAATTCTCCTTTTTCATGAAGGGAATGTGAGACTGACTTTATACATAGTTGAAATCCACAAGTGCTCATCTATATAAGGCAATAAATGGTTAATGCCAAGCCTCCTTCTTCTCTGACCAACAAAAAATAATTCTCTATTGATGCGTCAGTTGTCCACTAGTCGCCATTTTCAGCAATGCCCTGTATGACCTGGGACTAGTCCCTTAACTTCTCTGGGTCTCCTCTGGTTCCTCATCTGTAAACTGAGATGGGTAGAATAGATGACCTTAGAATCTAAATCAATACTCCTATGGTTCTTTTTGTTAAATTCCTTCGTTCTTCACTCCTGACATTTCCTCCAGATGCCCCCATACCTAGAACACTCTCCTCCATCTGTTCTGACTACTGAGTTCCCTGGCTTCCTTTGAGTCCCAACTAAAATCTCTCCTTCTCCTTGAGAACCTTCCCTGCCCCCTCTTAATGCCCATGTCTCCTCTCCATTATTTCTTATTTATCCTGTATATAGCTTGCTTTGTGTATGTTGCATTTTAAACTCCTTCAGGGCAGGGACTGTCGTTTGCCCCTCTTTGTATCCCCAGAGATCAGGACAGTGCTTGGCACACAGTAAGTGTTTAATAAATGTTTTTTGATTGAAAAGTCAGAACCAGAATACAGAGGTTGCACCACTCCCTAGTTGTATGGCTGCTTTAAGACGTATGAGTGGTTTCCTCACAATGCTGAGATGGGTAGTGCAAATATGCTTATTGCTCTCCCAAAACAGTGACAACTCAAGAGGCAGTGTAGGATAGAGGATGGAACTGAATTTAGAGCCAGGGAGACCTGAGGTCGAATCCTGCTTCTGATACAGACTGTGTGACCCTGGGCAAGTCACTCAACTTTTTAATGTCCTTGGTAGCACTATAAGACTATAAATTTCAGGAGAAGTGATGAGTGATCATATCGATAGAGAGCAGTTCTCCAGGCTAGTGAAATCTCTGGTCTGGTACAAATAAATAGTGATTCGTACTTACATAGGGCTTTAAAGTTGCCAAAGTACTTTATATACATTTTGTGTGTGTTCGTCCTTCGTTACAGAAGACCTTGCCATCAGAGAAATAATGACATGACTTGCACTTGACTTTGAGTGAAGGAGGGCTGTGCAGGTCACCAGCCTCACTTCTCCTCCAGAGCCGTCTGAATCCAGTGACCAGATATTTATCAGGATGACTAGGGATGACCCAGGACGAGGCAATTGGGGTTAAGTGACTTGCCCAAGGTCACACAGCTAGTGAGTGTCCAGTGTCTGAGGTGAGATTTGAACTCAAGTCCTCCTGACTCCTGTACTGGTCCACTGCAACACCTAGCTGTCCCTTTACATACATTATTTTCACACTTAAAGAAGGTATTGTTTTTACCCCCATTTTGTAAACAAGGAAACTGAGGCTAAAGGAGGTGAAATAATTTGATCTTGAGTAGTCATACAGCCAGTTAAATGTTGGAGCTAAGACTAAATTTTGTATATCTGAGAACAGGGTTTTTATAGTTCACCATGCATACATATAGTTCACCACAAGGTCCTCTGTACCTTACTTTTTGCTAATTCTCATCTTCATGATTGTTATTTTACTGTGTGATTACTGGCAAAAGAGTCCACCTTTTCAGAGCTTCCATTTCCTGATCGGTAAAATGGGGGTGATAATACTTATACCTGCTCACAAGGTTGCTGTTAGCCACTCAATCAATAAACATCTGTTAAGCAGCCACTATGCACCAAGCCTTGTGAATACAAAGAGAAGCAAAAGACAGCTCTTGTCCTCAAGGAGCTCAGAGTCTAATGGGGAGAGGACAGGCCAACAGCTACGTACAAACTATATAAAGGCTAAATTGGAAAGAAGGCACTTTGCAAAAACCTAAAAGTCTATAAAGTGAGTTGCTATTCATTATTCATCATAATGTAAAAAAGCATTTCACAATGTCATAAGGAACTTCAGATATATCTAGTTGAACCCTTTCATTTTACAGATGAAGAAACCAATTGGTTGTAGCTAATAGGTATGGATAGGAATGGGAAAACAGATTGGGGTACATGGATGTAATGGAATTTATTTCACCATGAGAAGTAATAGACAAGAATGGACAAGAAGAATTTAGAGAAGTTTAGATGACTTAAATGAACTGATACAATTTAGACAATGACCACCCTAACACAGAAACACCAAACAAAGACTTCAGAGATCCAATCTCTTTGGTAACCAAGAGTGACTGCAGAGAACTGAGAGTGAACATGTTTCCCAACTCTCTGAGGAGATGAATGGATAGGTATGGAAGAAAGTATACATTTTCAGATATCAAGCAATCAATAAACATTTATTAAGTGCCTACTGTGTATCAGGCACATAGGGTTAAGCTCAGAAAAATTAAAAAGAAACCAAAGACAATCCCTATCTTTTACATTATAAGCTTACAATCTAAAGGTGACCAAAACGTGTTGTTTTGTGTTGGTTGACTGATCATTTGTTAGAGGAGACATTTCTATTGCAAGGTAAGTAAAACAGATACGAAAAATGTGTGTGAATAAAAAATTTTAAAAGAAAAAGAGAGATGGCTTAGGGAGCTTAAATGATTTACACTCTCTACCTCATAAGGAAATAGAGAATATTCTTTTTTTTGGTCCTGTTTGGATTAACTGGCCCCTGAGGCCCCTTCCAACCCTGTGGTTTTGTATCTATGAAATCTGGGTGTAAACCTTAAGGTGTAACTGTGAGTGCTCCATAATAATATTGAAATGTGAAATAGTCTTGGTAGGAGTAAAAAAAAGTTAAGTCCTTTGATAGCAGATGCCAATTTTCTAGATCCCATTTACCAGATCGAATCACTTAATCTCCCCCCACCCAAGTTTCCTCTGTTGTTATGACGAGAGGCTTGGTGACGCCCCATAAAGTAAGCAGAACCAGGAGGGAGATTTATATAATAACATCAACACTGGAAAGACAACCAACTTTGAAAGTCTTAAGAACTCAGATCGGCCATAATTCCAGAGGACCCTTGATGAAGCATGCTGCCCTCCTCTTGACAGAAAGACAGATGATCAACTCGGAGTGTAGATTGAGACATATTTTTTGAACATGGCCAAGGAGGGGAATTTGTTTTGCTCAGATATACAGTTTTATAACAAGGATTTTTTTTTCTAAATGGAGTGGAGGAGAATAGAGAGAAAAGAGATTTCCATTGATTGAAAAAAATTAAATTTTAGTGCTTTCTTCCTAAATGGGTGGGGGGGGGAGGGAGAGGAGGAAGATTTTCAGTGATAGAAAAAAATAAAATTTTAGGTTTTTTTTCTAAATGGGGTGGAGGAGGAGGGAAAGGAGATAGATTTTCGTTGATTGAAAAGTAAAATTTTAGTTTTCTTTTTTCTGGGGAGGAAAGAGAAAAGGAAGATTTTCATTAAAAAAAATTTAATTAAAAAAAAAGAATTCTGATCAATGCAATGACTAATCACAATTCTAGAGGCTCAGTGAGAAAGGACATTATCCACCTCCTGACAGAGAAGTAACAGACTAAGAATGCTGAACAAGCAAAAGCAATGAAAGAATTTATCTTACTTCTCTACACTCTTTAGTTACATGGGAGAAGAGAAAAGCATTTATTAAACTCCTACTATGTGCCCAGTGCTGTGCTATGTACTTTGCCCTGGTGGGGTGGGGGTATGAGGGAGAGAAAATGGATTTCCATGGCAGCTGCTGTCCTTAGCTCAGTGACGCCCAGGAGCAGGTTAGCCACACCCCCCTGCACTGACCTACAGCGACTGAAGCGAACTCCCTTGCAAAGTAGGACAATATATGCTGAGCAATGACTCCAGGTCTTACAGGCTACATCCCCAGCCTTGGATTCCCTCACTAAGTGGAGCTAGGAAACTTCATGTTTTTTTTCTCAAGAGGTCGGGTACCTCTTGGTCAGTCTGATTGATTCTCTGAGCCTATAGGACATTCTTGCAGAGCTCCAGCCAAGAAACAGACTATGGTATACTTGAAATCTAGTACTGATGAGTTGAAATTCAGAGGTAATGAAGTTAACTGGGATACAAGCAACATGTTGGGTATCAAATGATCAATCAATCCATAAGTATTCATTTATTTATTTATTTTTCTCACTTTTTTTTAATTTATGGAATAAAACAAGCATTTCCATAATTTTTAAAAGATGATTGCACATGAAACTGCAGATAATTGTACAATGTGCAACCTGCTATTCATTTAGACAGATAAAAATTTAGACATAAATTTCTTTTTTTTCCTTTTTTTTCTATTCTCTTTTCTCCCCCACTCTAGAAATGGCTATCATTAATCCCAAATTAGAAAAACATAATAACAAAATTCATCTGGAAGATCAAAAAGTCAAGAATATCGAAGGAACTAATAGAAAAGGAGGTTTAGATATAGATCTTAAATTATATCATAAGGCAGTGACTATTAAAACTATCTGGTACAGAGTTAAGAAATAGATAGATCAATGGAACAGGGTAGACACACAATTTAGAGCAGCAAATAAATATAATAAACTTGTATTTGACAAGTGTAAAGAATTCATAAGTATTAGGATGCTTACTATTGTGGCAGTACCTAAGCTTTGGGATTACAAAGAAAATTGAAAAAAATCCAGCCTGACCCCAAGTATGTCATATTCTAATGGGGGAGGCAACTTGGATGGGAATTGGCATCACACACAGGGCATATACAAAGTCATTTTAGAGGAGAAGGCCCCAGCAGCTGAGGAGGTCTCAGGAGGAGAAGGCCTCCCGTACAAGGTATCATTTGGTACAAGTCTTGGAGAAAAGAAATTACAAAGTTCTCTTTTATTATCTGTCAGCTAGACTTAGTTATACAGTTATATTTAGTATAACTATATAGAATTATACAGTTAGAATATACAGTATTCTTGTCAGTCAGTAGGACTAAGCTCTATGTCAGGGACCATTGAAGAGTGCACTGACAAATGTTCAACCACCAGCCCTCCAAGAAAAAAATGTACCTTTAACATATTTTTTAGTTTAATTTGCATTATCAACATTTTCTCCACCACTTTTTCTAAGTCTAAATAATCAACACAACAACAAATCAAACCTAATTTATAACTGTTCACCAATTTCCAAGGTGTAAATGCTTACACCGTAAATTTAGCAATCTATTCTTGTCAACACATTGGAGCCAGCCCCAATACACCACTGTGCCTATTGTTTCATATCTGCTTTTGCCATATTTAGTTTGCTCTAGACCAAGCCGGAGAGGTGTGATAGTGTAAAGAATGATGACCTTGGAGTCAGTTCAGACCTGAATTGAATCCTATCTCAGACACTTATTAGCTGTGTGATCTGAGACAAATTACCTAACTTATCTGAGACTCAGTTTCACTATCTGTAAAATGAGAATATAATACCTTCACCACTTACCTCACAGGGTTGTTGTGAGGAGAGCATTTTTTGAATCTTGAAAATCTATATAAATATGAATTCTTTATTGTTGAATAAACAAACATTAAGTATCAACAATGTGCAACTATTGTACTAGGTGATGAAATTACAAAAAGGAAGCATTCACAAGTCACTGTACTGCTAATGGAAGGTTTATTTTGCCCTAATACAGAAAGGATATTCAAGGACCATGCCATGGCATTTAGCTCCTCTCTCTCTCTCATCCCCATATGGAAAGGCATTTGGTCAGGCTAGGATGACTTAGACACCCTCCAAGTCTGAAAGACCTAGACTCCACATGGCTGGGAATTTTGATGCCCCCAGATGACCTGGCTTTCTAGGTCTCAGGGACAGCTTTTCTTTTTTAGGTAAAGCCTTCCCATGTTATGGATGGGAGGAAAGACTATGTCAGGGAAACCCTGATTCTACAACAGCCTCTCAACAACTATACAAAGTAGGTGGTATTACTGCCCCCATTTTACAGATGAGAAAAATGAAGCTCAGATATATGTGCTAAATGACTTGCCAAGGTTCACACAGTTAGTAAGTACCTGAAGTGGAATGCAAAACACAAGATCTCATCCTTCTGTGTATGGTGCTGGCTGGATCTGCAGTCAGGAAGCCCTGTGTTCCTACTCTACTTCTGATATTTACCAGTCATGAACCATCAGAGAGTCCTTCTATAAGGACTGGAAGACGAACTTTTAATCAGTTTGAGATATTCTCTCAAACCCATGAATGACAAGAATGTGGTGCTTGGACTCAGACCTCCCTGCCCTTTCCTGTAGCCTTTCTCTGCCCGTTGCCCTCAAGTTTAGCAAAGAATTCAGACCTATTCAAGAAGGGACTACGGAGTCAGAGAGAATGAACCTGGGATCCAGGGGATGTGTCTGTGGAATTCATTCAGGAGTGGTACCTCCTGCTGTCACACTGGAGAACTCCTCAAACCTGCTCTCCTTGGGGCTTATAGTTCCCAAAGTAGATTTGATCCCCCATTTTTGCCAAAAAGAAACACCATGGATGCTGGGACAACAGATCCAAGGAACTTCTGTCTAGCTCTATGCCAAACTTTCTCTACAGCCTCCTCACCCTGGTATCTCACTCTGTTCCTGGATTTCTCACACCAGAAGTACTCTCCATTCCTGTGGCCCTTTCCTCTAAGTAGCCAGCTCTTCCCAGGACCTCCATTTTAAGAAAAATGCCCAGGCCAACCATGTCTTCATTGTCTCCAGGCTCCTCTTCTGGCTTTCCAGATTTTCTCTACCATATCCTCCCCAACCGCCATTTTTAGCCCTCCTTCCAGCCTCCTTTCCCCTCCCTTTTAGGTGTTGTCTCCCCGACTAGAATAGAAGATCCTTAAAGATGAGAACTGTCCTTTCTGCTTGTATTTATATTCCCAGAACTTAACATAGAGCCTGGCACATAGGAAATGTTTAATAAATGCAGAAATTAAAGAGATTAACAGTGAACATGAAGGAAAGAAAACCTTCACAGTGATGATAGGAACTCATTATGGGCAACCATTTCTGTGCTGGCGGCTCCAGGAATGAAAATGTTTGTAGTTCTTTACTACAGAAGCATAGGGGGATCCATACCTGTTATTCAAATGTAAGACACATGCTTGCCAAAAAGACTGTTTAATGGGGAATTCACACAGGGCAAGTGTTCACATGGTGGTCAGAAGAAGCAATACAAGAACACTCTTAAGGTCTTTCTTAAGAACTTTGAAATTGATTACGTGACATGAGTTGAGATGCTGGCCCAGGACCTCTCAGCATGACATTCCCACATTAGAGAAGGGGCTGTGCTCTATGAGCAAAGCAGAATGGAAACAGCTCAAAGGAAAAGCAGGATGCTCAGATTTAGAGAATCCACCCCAAATGTTCACATAGACTATTTGTGCCCAACCTGTGGTAGGGTACTCTGAGTTCATATTGGTCTGATCAGCCACAGTTGGACACACTGAAACTTCACTCTAACAGAGTGATGTTATTTTGGTCCTCTTTGAAGACAAAGGACAAGAACCACCAATCAACATGGAGATACACAGAACTTCTTGGATGGAAGCTCCTCGAGGGCAAGGACAATTCTATCTTTGATTTTTGTTTTGTGTTTCTTTTTTACTAGCCCTTAGTAGAATAAGGAGGCACTTATAAAATGCTGGACAAATCTAGATGAAATAATTCTATGAATTGTTTGCTTGGAAGGCAACATGTCACAGTGGATAGAATTCACCTGACCAGGAAATTCCAGGAAGACCTGGGTTCAAATTCTGTCTCAATTTTTCCTAAGTTCTGTGACCCTGTCATTTAACTTCTCTCAATCTGTTTCCTAATCTGTAAAGTGGGGAGTATAATAACACATACTTCACAAGGTTATTGAGATAATGTACGTATGCAAACTCTGTAATTCTACATAAATATCAGTCATCATTATGCCTCTAAATCAATGTTCTTACAACATGTATGGAAAGAGAAAAACAGAGAAAAAGACAGAGAGAGACAAAGAAGAGAGACAGATAGAGAGGAGAGACAGAGAGAAAGACAGGCAGACAGGGAGAAAAAGACAGACACAGAGAAACAGAGGAGACACAGAGACAGAGAGAAAGACAGAGACAGAGACAGACAGACAGAGAAATCTGTGGATCTGAGATCTCGCTTGCTTAGACATTTCTTCTACTGGCATAGATCACAGTACCTCCATGCCTTCTCATCCTATATGATCCTTATCTACCTTCTATAAATTTGTCTTACAGAATCCACCAAACATCTCCTCCTCTGACTCTTGGAACATCTGAAGCACAATATTTCTCATTATTACTACATCACAATGGCCCACATCCTTTTATGGTCATATATGCCTTTGATGATATGCATGGGTATGAAACTCATGATCGCAAACTGAAGCTCTGATTTAAATCTTGACAGTATCTCTCTCTCTCTCTCTCTCTCTCTCTCTCTCTCTCTCTTTCTCTCTCTCTCTCTTTCTCTCTCTCTCTTTCTTACCCCTTCATTTTTTTCTACTTCCAAGGTTTTCCCAACTTGGAAAGATAAGAATTTGATTCATTTTTTCCCTAACCTTAAATTTTGCCTACAAATAGCAGAATTCAGTTTTTGTGTAGGTATGCATGCACACACACACACACACACACACACACACACACACACATACACACATACACACACACTCATACAAAGGGAAAAGATTCCTCAGCTCCCATGCAAGAACATGGGTTAACAATACATTTAATATAGGACAAGTTTTACTTAGCCAGACTACTTCCATCTCTATTAAAAAAAAATTGCCAAGGATTCATACTTGAACCACTAAATAATAACCAGCATTTATATGACATTTTAAGAATTGTCTTGATTAAAGGTCCAGAATATCAAGGGAACTACTGAAAAGAAGTGCTAGGAAAGGTGGCCTAGCCCTACCAGATCTCAGATTGTATTATAAAGCAGCATTTATCAAAACTGTTTGGTACAGGCTAAGAAACAGAGGGATAGGCCAATGGAATAGGGTAGGTACACAAGACACAGTAGTCAATGAACATAGCAATTTGCTGTTTGATAAACCCAAGGACTGAAGCTTCTGGGATAAGAACTCACTGCTTGACAAAAATTTCTGGGAAAATGGATAACAGTGTGGCAGAAACTGGGCACAGACCAATGCCTGACACCGTACACAAGAATAAAGTCCAAATGGGTACATGATATAGGTATAAAGATTGATCCTATAAACAAACTAATGGAGCAAGGATTAGTGTATTTATCAGATTTATGGAGAATGGAGAAATTTTTGACTAAACAAGAGAAAGAAAACATTATGAAGTGCAAAATGGACAATTTTGATTACATTAAATTGAAAAGTTTTTGCACAAACAAACCCAATGCAACCAAGATTAGGAGCAAAGCAGAAAACTGGGAAAGAATTCTTGCAGCTGGTATCTGTGATAAAGGTCTCATTTCTGAAATATATAGAGAACTGAGTCAAATGTACAAAAATACAAGTCATTCCCCAATTGATAAATGGTCAAAAGATATGAACAGGCAGTTTTCAGAGGAAAAAATTAAAGCTATCTATAGTCATATGAAAAAATGTTCTAAATCACTATTGATTAGAGAGATGCAAATCAAAATGACTCTGAGATACCATATCACACCTATCAGAGTGACTAACATGACAAAACAGGAAGATGATAAATGTTGGAGAAGATGCGGGAGAGTTTGTAACACTAATTCATTGTTGGTGGAGCCATGAGCTCATCCAACCATTCTGGAGAACAATTTGGAACTATGCCCAAAGGGCTACAAAAATGTGCATATCCTTTGACTCAGCAATATCACTTCTAGGACTGTATCCAAAAGAGATCATAAAAATGGGAAAGGGTCCCACATGTACAAAAATATTTATAGCAGCATTCTCTGTAGTGGGCAAACACTGGAAATCAAGGGGATGCCCATCAATTGGGGAATGTCTGAACAAGTTGTGATATATGAATATAATGGAATACTATTGTGCTATAAGAAATGATGAACAGGAAGACTTCAGAGAGGCTTGGAAGGATTTATATCAGTATATTGAGTAAAAGGAGCAGAATCAGGAGAACTTTGTACACAGCAACAACCACAGTGTGCAAGAAATTTTTTGGTAGACTTAGTACTTCATTGCAATGCAAGGACTTAAAAAATTCCCAGTGGACTTTTGAGGCAAAATGCCTTCTACATCCAGAGAAAGAATTATGGAATTTGATTGCAGAATGAAGCAGGCCATTTTCTTTTGTATTACATTTTGTTTTGTTTTATGATTTCTCCCATTCATTTTAATTCTTCCATGCCACATGACTAAGGTGAAAATGTATTCAATAAAAATGTATGTGTAGAACCTATATAAAACTGTATGCCGTCTCAGGGAGGGAGTGGGGAGGGAGGCAGGAAGGAGGAGGAGGGAGGAGAAAAAACATAAGATGCATGGAAGTGCTTGTAGAACCCTGAAAACAAATAATTTAATTTTTAGAAAAAGAATTGTCTTGATTATTTATGATTTCTGGTCAGCAAGATGATATGAGGATTGAGTGCCAAACTGAGTCAGAAAAACACAAGTTAAAATCCAACCTCAGATACTTTCTAGCTGTGTGAACTCAGACAAGTCACTTCATTTCTTAGTCTCAATTCCCTCTCATTTGTTGCACAACAACCCTGTGAAGGAGGGACTATTATTTTCTCCAGTTTATAGAAAAGGAATCTGAGACAGAGAGAAGTTGGTCACAAAGTTCATGTCTGAGTCAAGATTTGAATTCAGATCTTTCTGACTCAAAGTTTGGCATGCTTATCTACTACAACACCTAGTTGCCTAGAACTTCATCTGAATAGTCAAGACAATTTTCTTTCCCTCTCCAGTGATCTCTCCTTCCTCTTGACAAGGCATTGAGGACCTCTGCAAGGGGAAGATTCCCAGAGGTGCTATCTTTAATCCTTTAATCTCCTTTAACTTTCATAGTTCATATAACTCAGCCAATGAAAGGCAAGGTGTGGATTTGTTCCTCCATATTGTAACTGTCCCTTAATGCTCCTTGACTTAGGATCTGGATTGGTTTGAGCATTCAGTAGGGTCAGGTAGTCTAATCTAGCCTGATTTCTTCACCCCTGCCATATCACTACTATATTCCTCAAGCTTCCAGTTTGTCCATGAACATCTCAAGGTTCTCCGTCATTGGAATGTTGTTGTTGTGTCCATCCTTTGTTGTCGAAGAAGACCACACCATCAGAGAAATGATGACATTACTTGCACTTGACTTTGTTTTGAGGGAGGGAGGGCTGTGCAAGGTCAGCAACCTCACTTCTCCTCCAGAGTTATCTGGATCCAGTGACCAGATATTCATCATACAAAAAAGGGTTCCCCCAAAAAAGCCTTCACAATTGCATCAAGGTATTTACATTTGAATGGGAGAGTAAAATATGCAAAGGTAATCCTACATGCAGAAGGTTCTCACAGCTGGGGCACCTGGAAAGATCCCCTGTAGGGACAATGAAGACCCAGTAGACTGCCTGAGTATATTCATGCGCTACACTTACGCACAAATATTTAGATATGTGCACAATGTTACCACCCCAAATTGGCCAAAATGTATACCAAATGCTTAGTTTTGGGGTGGCATGCTTGCCCAATTGAATTAAATGAGAGACAGACAGAGAAAATGAGAGAGACAAAGAGAGAGAGAGAGAACCTGAGCGTCCGGAGAGGCCTGCTTGCCCAGTGTTTGCTCCTCTGCTCTACCACTCACCATTTGTCTCTCGGGACAGGCTGGACAACCCTGTTTAGGTGTGGGATGGCCAAAGTCAGTTACTCATACCCCCTTCCCTATATCTTCACCTGATACTTCCAGCTTCTGCCAACTATCCGCCTACTTCCAGGGTGGGGGAAAACCTAGAAGCTAATGAACAGATAGGATGACTCTCAAAAAGAAATAAAGATTGATAGATTACAAACACAAGGGGTGTGAACATAAAGTAATGAAATTGATTTCGTAAGCCATCGGGGATAATCTGCCGTTACATTATGGACACACCTCATACACACACCCACTTAAATATTCATCTTCACACACATATCATTGTAGTTATCTGAAAAGGATAGCCACTGTCCTTTCCCACAGCCAGGGGCATTTTATTTTATGTAGTAGCTTTGTACCCTAAACCCTCAAAATTGAATATTTGTAAACGAAATGATCTCTCAAATGGGCTGAGAGCAAAGACAGAGGTAAGAGACAGGGAAAAGCTTGACATTTGACATTTGAAGAAGATTCATCTCAATATATACAAAAAAAATAGATCTCTCTCTCTCTCTTTCTGTCTGTCTCTCTGTCTCTGTCTCTCTCCTCTTTCTCTTTCTCTCCTCTGTCTCTCATTTAATTCAATAAGCATTCATTTAGCACCAGCTACACACCAGGTACTGGTACTAAATGCTAGCGACACAAAGGCTAAAAATAAGTTTGCACTCTCAGGAATTTTACATGGAGAGGTTGGGAAATAGGGATGGAGGGGATGGTGGCAAAGGGGAGAAACAATATATGGACCCAAAAGAAAATGTAAAAACACACAAAAGAAGTTCAAAATAATTGTGGGGGATGGGAAGGCAATGAATGAGAGCCCTAAAAACTGCTGAGCATCAGATAAGTTATGTCACAAATGATACTTGAATTGAGCCTTGACAGAACGTAGGGATTCCAAGAGGTAGAGGAAAGGTTAGAGAACATTCTGTATAGGGGAGACAGCCAGTGTAAAGATAAAGAAAGAGATTCAAGGTACTATAGAGTGAGTCCTTTGTGTCTACTGTCAAGTTTGCTTAAAATTCACCTCAACATGAATCTGGTGGCTTAAAAGAATGCTGTTGGATGATTCAGTGGATAGAGCACCAAGCCTTAAGTCAGAAAGACCTGAGTTTAAATTCAGCCTCAGACACTTTCTAGCCATATGATCCTGGGCAAGTCACTTAATTCTGCTTGCCTCAGTTACTTCATCTGTCAAATAAGCTAGAGAAGGACATGGCAAACCCCTCCAGTGTCTTTGACAAGAAAACCCCAAGTGGAGTCACCAAGAGTTGAACATGATTGAAAAAACTGAACAAAAACAACAGAGCTTAAAAGACTCAGGCTCATGAGCATCTCTCAGCATTCATGTGTTGTTTTACAGTATGTTTTCCTCAATACAGCCCACAAGAGAGATAGCATAAGAGTTATTATCCCCATTTTACATTTGAGGAAACTGAGGCTCCAAGAGGTTAAGTCATTTACTTAACATCATGTGACTAGGAAATGTTTGGGGTAAGGCTCAAACTTGGATCTTTTGACTCCAAGTCTAGTGTCCAGTCTGCTATCCATACTGATCATAAGCATAGATCTGTCCATTGTTTCCTGATTCCAAGCAGGATGTGTCCCCAAAAAAAGGCACATTCCCCATCTGAAATTCTTCCCTCCAAACAGAGAAAAAACAAATCAAAACAAAACAGTTATTTTTTTTAATGGAAGCCATAAAATACGGCAAACCTCAGATTGCAGTTAGGAATCATTGCCACCCACTGGGTTCCCAGCCCTGCCCTTTCCCTGGGGCGATCTTTTGCTGGTTAGACCCAAACCCTTTCTTGTTCAGGACTGAGGACGCTACAAAACAAATAAAAGTTTTATCCACATATGTAACTAGGACATAGTAACTGGGGCTTTTCCCCAAGCAACAAATTTAGAAGAAACTGAAGAAGTAGTTGCACTACTCTTGCAACTTAGAAGTCACATAGTTTGCACCAGGTTATCAAAAACAATTAATTGAAATAATTATTATAATTTGTATTAATAAATTAAAATAAAATAAGCAAGTAAAAATAGATAATTAAAATGGCAAGCCAGGATGCCCCAGATCCAGTTTATGAGATTTACTCTTTATGTAAAAATCCTTAGTTATGGTTTCGTTCTCCATGGCATTTGTTATGGATATATGAACAATCAAGAAAATAACTGTGAATAACTCTAGATTTAACGACTACTGACTCTCCAGAAGGGATGCCTAGATTGTCAAAAAGTTCTAAGCAGGGAGATCAGAATAAATTATATTGCAATTTCTCTCTATATAAAATATAAACATACACACATGTCTATGATTCTATTATGTATATATATAAATCTATAACACACACTGTATGTAGATATGTCTGATTCTCTTGTATATATTATACATACACATGTGTATATACATTTATGTCTATGTAAAGAAATCTATTCTATTGTATACATAATATATACATGTATGTATATGTCTCTTTATATAATGTATACAATGGAATCATAAACATTAGCATAATGGTTGGGACTTATAATTTCACTAGCATAAGGAAACCTGGTAAGGAAAAACCCTCTGCTAATGCAGATAAGTATAGTCTTTGAAACTTTTAATTGTAGAGAGTTAGCAGCTCCCAGATGTGGCTAAGCTTCTCTAGAAAGCCACAGCAGTAGATGTAGAGGAGGGGCTACCTAGGAAAATGCCAACTATATACTACCTGCTCTACCTGCTTGCAATCCAGTTCTAACTCAAATCAGAAAATATCCTATGATGGAAGGATATGTTGTTGGGTTGGGAGTGGTGATATATTAAGTTTTGGAGCTTTTTATTTAAAATGCATTTATTTTTAGTTTTCAACATTCAGTTCCAGGAGCTTATGAATTTTAAATTTTCTCCACCTCCTTCCCCTCTCCCTTCCCCAAGACAGCATAGAGTATGATATAGGCTCTACATGTACATTCATATTAAACCTATTTTGACATTAGTTGTGTTGTAAAGAAGAATTAGAACCAATGGGATGAACCACAAGAAAGAAGAAACAAAACAAAACAAAACAGAGAGAGCACAAATAGTATTCTTCGATCTGCACTCAGATTTGGTAGTTCTTTTTCTGGCCATGGATGGTGTTTTCCATCATGAACATTTTGGAGTTGTCTTACAACCTTGCATTGTTGAAAAGAGCCAAGTCTATCAAAGTTAGTCATCACACAATGTGTCTGTAACTGTGTATAACATTCTCCTGGTTCTGCTCACCTCACTCAGCATCAGTTCATATAAGTCTTTCCAGGTTTTTCTGAAGTTCACCTGCTCATCATTTCTTATAGCACAATAGTATTCCATTACATTCATATAGCACAACTTTTTCAACCATTCCCCAATTGATGGGCATCCCCTTGATTTCCAGTTCTTGGCCACCACAAAAAGAGCTGCTATAAATGTTTTTGTACATGTGGGTCCTTTTCCCATTTTTATGATCTCTTTGGGATACCGTCCTAGAAGTTGTATTGCTGGGTCAAAGGGGATCTATTAAGTTTTTGAAGTGATAGGAAGAAACCTTATATGTGGAAGGTCTTTTTAATTCTTTCCTTCCTTGACACTAAAGAATGAAAAGTATCTAAGATCATAGAACTAGAGCTTGAAAACTTAGAGGTTATATAGTCTAATCCTTTCATTTTACAAAGGAGGAAACAGAGACTGAGGCAAGTTCATTAAGTGGCTACTTTTCCAAAGAGCAGCTAGGTGATACAGTAAATAGAGGGCTGGACCTGGAATCAGGAAAACTCATTTTCCTGAGTTTAAATCTGGCCTCAGACACTTGCTCACTATGTGACTCCAGGCAAGTCTCTTAACCCTGATTTACCTCACTTTCTTCATCTGTAAAATGAGTTAAAGAAGCAAATGCAAGCCACTCCATTATCTTTGCCAAGAAAACTCCAAACGGGGTCATGAAGATTCAGACACAAGTGAAACAACAGAATAACACTTTTCCAAACTCATCCAGGTAGTATCAGTACTCGAACCCAAGTACTCTAACTCTAAGATTAATTCTTTTTCCACTGTACAATATTGTATGCCCTCTATGGATAAGTGGATGTGAATGAAGATTCAAAAGCCAATAGACAACCAAAAAACTTGAAAATGAGTTGGCAATAGTAAGTGAATGAAGCAGCTTAAGCTAGAGCCTTGTGTATGAATATCAAATCAACAGATGGTAGGGTAAGACATTGAAGAGTCATAATGGTGTGGAGATGAAGATGGTGTGGAGCAGTGAATAAAGTGCTGACCTTGGAGTCAGGAAGACCTAAGCACCAATTCTACCTTCAACACTTAGGACCTAGGAGACCTTGAGAAAGTTCATTAACCTCTTCATATTTTAGTTTCTTCATTTGTAAAATAGAAATACTAATTCAATGAGGTTGCTATGGGGCTCAGATGAAATAAATATATAAAGTGCTTCACAACCCTTAAAATTTCCTCCTCCTCCTTCTTTTCCTCTTCTCCTTCTTCCACTACTACTACTACTACCATCATCACTACTACTACCACCACCACCACTACTACTACATACTACAGAACTCTCAGCCCAAGAATCCAAGTACTTTCAGGGACCAAGAAGGGCAAAAGGTTCTGTGCTGGGAGTTTAGACTTCAGAAAAGTTTGGAAATTAGCAAAAAAGAAAGGTCAAGGGTATTTCCCTGGATCAGTTCCAAAGAAGAGCTAAATTTCTTGGAAAGCTGGGAAGGATCCCTACGGTCTAAGTGAGAAGAAGGTCAGGTCTTTCACACACCCCAACTATATCCTTTTCCTAACAGACTTCCTGCCTTGTCAGGAAGCAGATGGCCACATGGTCTAGCCATCCTGTGCTCCTTGTGATTTCCCTGGTTATGCAAGATCCTGGGTCAATCTGTCTATCTTTACAGGGAGTGTTCTATTATGCTGGAAGAACTAGGAAAGGAAAAATTTGATGGAGATAATAAATATTCTGTGGGTAAAAAATCCTTGTGTCCTCATCATATCCAATAAGTTGACAGATCCCATCATTTTAACATCCATTACATCTCCCACATCTGTTCCTTTCTCTCTAGTTATGAAAGTCAACATAACATTCAAACCTCCATCACCTCTTGCCTGTACTGCAATAACATCCTAACTGACATCCCTGCCTCATCCTCCCCCACTCCAATCCATCCTTTATACAGATGCCAATGTAATTTTCCTAAATTGTGTCTGACAATGTTATTCTCCTACTCAATCAACTCTGGTGGCTCCCTGTTACCTCTCTGATCAAACATAAACTCATTTTTTTGGCATTTACAGGTCTTTAGGATGCGATTCCAACTTATATTTCTAGTTTTATTACACATCACTTCCATTGACTCACTTTATGGTCCAGTCAAACTGAATTTCTTAGTGTTCTTCCTACATGATGGTGTCACTCACATTTGGAATGTACCCTTTCTCATCCCTACATCTTAGAATCTTCAAGTCTCCTTCAGTTTTCAACTGAAGTCCCACCTTCTGCCCCATCCCTTCCCCATAGAGCCTGCCAAACGATAGAAGTAGGGAACCTTCCCTATCCCAGCCCCCATTGTCTGGTTCCTACCAAATAATGGATGGATGCTGATCTCCTCCCCCTGATCCATATTCCCATCTCTACCAGAATCCCACACCATTTGAGTCTTCAAAAACTCTTCCAAACAGTCATCTTTCAGGGACTATCCACTCTGCCATTGCTCCCCAAGGATCAAGGGTCCTTACCATCTACCTTTCTGCTTTGCCTGCTGTACCTTAAGTACCATCTGGTCTTTCTATCTGCCATGAATGAATGAATTTATGTTTTGTTTACCTTAATTAGAATAGTAGCTCCTTGAGAGTGAGATTGTTGTGCTTATTTATTTGTACACTCAGAATCTAGTACAGTGTTTGGCATCTAAAGCAAGCATTTAGCAAGTGTTTTTCTACTTTATTTAGTTCCATCAAGTTTTCCTAACCTTGCTCCTTTTACTGGCACTTTCCTCACAAAATCATCATGTATCTTTTTTTGCATGTACCTTTATATGTATCTGTGGTCTTCTCCACCAGAATGTAAGCTCTTTAAACACAGGAATTGTTGCATTTTTGGTTTTGTATCCCACAGAACCTGGAACAGAGTGGTGTCTAATGAAGGCTAGTGGATTGACTGACTGATCATCTTCAGCACTGGGGAATGGGGCCTTCTGGTTCGACTCCATTGACTTAGAACTGGAAAGGATTTTGGAGATCATCTTTTGTAGATGAGAAAAGTGAGGCACAGGAGATTAAAGGGACTTCCTCAAGGTAGTGAGCAACAGAGAGGGGGTTCCAGTCCAGGATCTCTGACCCTAAATCTAGTGTCCTTTCTTCTACCACCATGACACTCTCAACTGTCATGTTGGAATATCATGAGCAAAAATGTCTTTAGGTACTATAAAGAGGAGAATATGTATTTCCTTCCTTCAAAGAATTTATCTCCTGAGGCATCAGAAAAGGCACTATCAATAACATTGGATATTTATAGACACATTAAAAGTTTATAAAGAACTTTCCTCACAACAACCCAATGAGAGCAGTAGAAATTTTACATGTGAGGAAACCAAGTTGATGGCCATGTGATAGGTAAATGACTCAAGCCCAAGTCTTCCGACTGAGTCCAGTGTTTCTTTTTTTGCCATTGAGTGCACAGTGAAATGGGTTCCACCAACTTCTTTATTCATTTGTTCAAAGTCAACTTGTCTTTTGGGAGAAAACCTTATTGTATTGTTTGAACCCAGTCCTATATGGCTGGGAAGCTGAACCACCTCTGCCTGTTGTCCTGAACTAAGGACCTAGGTTATGCTGACCAGAAGCCCAGTTGGATCTGAAGATTGCTGCAAGGAATTTTCTCTCAATTGTACATCTCAAACAACCTATATGTCTTCTCTGAAAGGTGGTCCTATACTGGTCAATTATTGTTTATATGTTCTTTTGATTATTTACAGATACTTACGGGGAATAGGCTACCTCTTTTTCGATTTCAGGGAATTGCACCTGTTTACTCTTCTCCTCCCAACTTAGAAAGTCCCTAATTTTTACTCCAATTAGATATCAATTGATATATATCCAATCGATAAATGATCAAAGGATATGAACAGGCAGTTTTTAGAGGAAGAAATTAAAGCTATCTATAGTCATATGTAAAAATGCTCTAAATCACTATTGTTCAGAGAGATGCAAAATAAAAATAACTCTGAGGTACCACATCACACCTATCAGATTGGCTATCATGACAAAAAAGGAAGATGATAAATGTTGGAGAAGATGTGAGAGAGTTGGAACACTAGCTCATTTTTGATGGAGCCATGATGGAGCCATCCAACCATTCTGGAGAGCAATTTGGAACTATGCCCAAAGGGGCATACCCTTTGACCCAGCAATAACACTTCTAGGACTGTATCCAAAAGAGATCATAAAAATGGGACAGGGTCCCACATGTACAAAAATATTTATAGCATCTCTCTTTGTGGTGACCAAGAACTGGAAATCGAGGGAATGTCCATCGATTGGAGAATGGCTGAACAAGTTGTGGTATATGAATGGAATACTATTGTGCTATAAGAAATGATGAACAGGAAGACTTCATAGAGGCCTGGAAAGACTTATATGAATGCATGTTGAGTGAAAGGAGCAGAACCAGGAGAACTTTGTACACAGCAGCAACCAGTGTGTGAGGAATTTTTCTGGTAGATTTTACCCTTCACAGCAATGCAAGGACCGAAAACATTCCCAATGGATTCTTGAGGCAAAATGCCATCCACATCCAGAAAAAGAACTATGCAATTGGAATGCAAAATAAAACACAATATTTTCTCTTTTGCTATGTTTTCTTTCAATTTGTTTTTTCTCATATTTATTTTAATTCTTCTAAGCAACATGGCTAATGTTAAAATGTGTTTAATAAGAACATATGTGTAGAACCCATATAAGATTGCATGCTGTCTCAAGGAGGGAGGGGAAAGGGAAGGAGAGAAAATCTAAGACTTATGGAAATGATTGTAAAAACAGAAAACAAACAAATTAATAATAAAAATTTTTTTAAAGAAATCAGATTACCTGATTGTGTATCTTGGTTAATTATTTTCTTTTAATTGATTGACCTTATTTGATGAATTACTTTGAATGTTTAAAAGTCTGTCTTGGGGTCCATTGCCAAAGCTGAGGAAGTGTTACTTGTCCCAATTTATTGAGCAATTGGTATGTCCAATAAACTATAAATCAACATGCTTAGAGGCTCAAACCTTTGTTTCCCTAATTATTTTCTTTTACCTGCCACACTTCCTCCTATTTAACTGTAAGCCCTTTATGTTTTCTAATATTTCATTTGTACTGATAATTCCAATATGGAGGAGGTTTCAGTCCCCCAAGAAGGTATCAATTTGTTATAATTAGGTGAGGATCTCACATTTAGAATATGGTGTTAAATTAATGATGTGAAGGTTATATGAATATTAGCATTCCTTTTCTCTTTTCTATTAATCAATCAGTCAATAAACATTTATTATGTGCCTGCTATGTGTGGTACTGTGTGCCAAGAGCTACAGACACAAAAGAAGGCCAAAGAACATTCCCTTATCTAAAGAGGCTCACAGTCTAATCAATCCCACATGAAAAGCAGAAGAAGCCCACAGGGACCTGAGAGTTGTATTTACTTTTTATCTCTTTCAAGGGTTGCTACAGTTAAAGTATTCATCAGCTCGTGTTCAGCCTTCAAGTCAAATTTATTCAACTCAGCTCCTCAAAACTTAACTTATGATGCTGTGCTAAGCACTAGAAGTATAAAGCAAAGGCAAAAAATAATCCCTGCTCTCTAGAGTCTTACATTCTATTGGAGGATACAACATGCATTACCTGAGATGAATAAATGCAAAGTACTTTGAAGAAGGAAAGAAAGCTGATAACTGGAGGAATCAGGAAAGGCTCCATGAAAGAGGTGGTATCTCACTCAAGCTCTGAGGGAAACCTAGTATTCTAAGAGATAGCGATAAGGAGAAAGAACATTCTAGGCAAAAGGTATCAAAAGAAGATATGAAATGTGCGAGATGTCAATGGCAATCGACAAGGTGGGAAGGGATTCCAGGACAGAGGATTGTGTGTAATTGAACTAGTTTACTATAAGGCCAAAAAAAGAGAATTAGAGGTACTGAAATAGAACAAGGGTACTTAACATGGGGTCCTTATACCATAGGGACAGAAACACAGATGAGAAAAACCTCTCTCTTATTTTTAGTAATCACTAATTGAAATTCAGCATTTCCTCTAATTATGAATTAAAGAAAATTATTCTATGAAGGATACATTAGCTTCACCAATGGTTGAAGGGGTCTGTGATATACAGAAAAAAAATGTTATGAAGGTCTGAACTGGGTGGAGCCAAGATGGCAGAGTAGAAGGACAGACCTGTAGCAGCTCCTTCCCATAGCCCATAAAATACCCATAAAAAATGATGCTAAACAAATTCTAGAATAGCAGAAGCCACAAAATGACAGAATGAAAGAGATTTCCAGCCCAAGGCAGCCTGAAAGGCCGACAGGAAAGGTTTATCACACTGGGTGCAGAGTGGAGCACAGTCTGACCTTTGCTGTACAGAAGGGACAGGACTGGAGCAGGCCTCAGGGGGTCAGGCAGCAGCTTCAGTTCCCAGATCCCTCAACCCACAAATGCCAAAGGCACTTTCAAAAGTCAGTGAGGATACACTTTCATCTGTGAGAGAAAGGAATACAGCCTGGCCCTGGTGGCCCCAGGGTGGCAGCAGTTGTTTTTAGGAGCCCTCAGTCTAAAGGCCCTGGGGGAAATCACACGCCTGATCTGGATATCAGCCCTGAGTGGCAGCCCTGGAGTGAGGAGGTATCATGGCTGGCCTGGTGGAGCTAGTGGAGGCTCTGGAGAGAGAATTCTACTCACAGATCCAGAAAAGTGTACTTGTGGTTGCTCCCAGACCAGAACACAGGCCAGGAGAGGAATAAACTCCTTTTCCTTGATTGTGCCACCTTGGAGGAACTGAGAACTTACTCCCCAGATTATACCTTCCTCTTGACAAAGGACTCAGAAGTCAAGTAACTGGCTGAGAAAATGCCCAAAAAAAGGGGAAAAAAATAAGAGTATAGATTATTTTCTTGGTGAATAGGTATTTTCTCCCATGCCTTTTGGATGAGGAAGAACAATTTATACTATCTGAGGAAGACATAAAAGTCAAGGCTTCTGGATCCAAAATGTCCAAAATAAATATGCAATCATCTCAGACCATAGAAGAGCTCAAAAAGGATTTTGAAAATCAAGTAAGAGTGGTGAGGAAAAACTGGGAAGAGAAATGATAGTAATATAAGAAAATCATAAGAAATGAGTCAACATCTTGCTAAAGGAGACCCCAAAAAATGCAAAGGAAAATAACACCTTAAAAATAGGCTAACTCAATTAGCAAAAGAGGCTCAAAAAGTTAATGAGGAGAAGAATGCTTTAAAAAACAGAATTAGCCAAATGGAAAAGGAGGTTCAAAAGCTCACCAAAGAAAATAGTT
Source organism: Potorous gilbertii (assembly GCA_028658325.1). Classification (NCBI taxonomy): domain Eukaryota; kingdom Metazoa; phylum Chordata; class Mammalia; order Diprotodontia; family Potoroidae; genus Potorous; species Potorous gilbertii. Next base: position 155,351,640 of record CM053772.1, read on the forward strand.
CTTTAAAAATTAGAATGGAGTAGATGGAAGCTGATGACTTTATGAGAAACCAAGAAATTACAACACAGAACCAAAAGAATGAAAAAAAAGGAGACAATGTGAAATATCTTATTGGAAAAACAACTGACCTGGAAAACAGATCCAGCAGAGAAAATTAAAAAATTTATGGGACTACTTGAAAGCCATGATCAAAAAAAGAGCCTAGATATCATCTTTCATGAAACTGTCAAGGAAAACTGCCCTGATATTCTAGAAGCAGAGGGTTAAATAAATATTGAAAGAATCCACCGATCACCTTCTAAAAGAGATCTAAAAGGAGAAAATCTTAGGAATATTGTAGCCAAATTCCACAGTTCTTAGGTCAAGGAGAAAATATTACAAGAAGTTAGAAAGAAACAATTCAAGTATTGTGGAAATACAATGAGGATAACACAAGACCTAGCAACTTCTACAATAAGGGATCAAAGTTGTGGAATATGATATTCCAGAAGTCAAAGGAACTAGGATTAAAACCAAGAATCACCTACCCAGCAAAACTGAGTATAATATTTCAGGGGGGAAAATGGTCATTCAATGGAACAGACAACTTTCAAACATTCTTGATGAAAAGACCAGAGTTGAATAGAAAATTTGACTTTCAAACACAAGAATCAAGAGAAACATGAAAAGGTAAACAGGAAAGAGAAATCATGAGGGACTTACTAAAGTTGAACATTTACATTCTTACATGGAAAGATAATATTTGTAACTCTTGAAACTTTTCTCAGTATTTGGATAGTTGGAGGGATTATACACACATATATATATAGACAGAGCACAAGGTGAGTTGAATAGGAAGGGATGATATCTAAAAAAATAAAATTAAGGGGTGAAAGAGGAATATATTGGGAAGAGAAAGGGAGAAATGGAATGGGGCAAATTATCTCTCATAAAAGAGGCAAGAAAAAGCTTTTGCAATGGAGGAGAAAAGGGAGGAGGTGAGAGGGA